>CM063500.1:112295040-112332540 GCA_032207245.1 Pardosa pseudoannulata | reverse complement strand
GTTAGCACTTAGTAAAAGTCACAAAATGTGGTAAAAGGTGAAAACTAATTGCTCTGCTTTGGACATGAAATTAGACTTGCTATATTTTCAAAAATGTATTACTGTTCACTTTTATATATGAAAGCAAAATTAAAGTTTCCTTTATATTGTAACGTGTCCGGTCCCTGTTTTAGATGACACAATAAAGAATTAGGTGTTTCTTGAATAATTGATTTATTTACGCCTCTGCTATATACATCATTTCTATATACACGAAAAAAAATTCAGTTCACAAGTATGTGATTCGATACACGTAGGCCTAGTAGAGACGTACAATAAATGCTTTTGGCGAAATGTTGGTGATCCGACGTAAGAAACAATTCGGTACCTCGCGCGAAAGTTTTCTGAAGTAATTAAGTAGACAGTACACTCAATTAGACGAGATAAGTTGAAATAACAAATGGTTTCTTCGAAGAATATCAAAACACAGAGTTCCTAAGAGGAATATGCGATCAATTCTGAAGAGGATTATGTGAGAGTTCAGCTATGTTTGACATAAGGTTTGCGAAACTGATTCGCTCGCCGCACTCACACGTTGTGGGTTGAATGCCCAAGTTTTTTTCGCAACTCCAGGAAGCGTGTGGTGTGGCCAGTGAAAATGATTGCACTTAAACCTCACCAAGTTTTGGAGAATTGTGATTGATCTCCAGGAGGCGATTCAGGACCATCCTTGGAGTCCCGGTCCTTCTGGGCAGAGCCAGGAAAGGACGTATTGTAAAAAGGACAATGGAACAACGAACACATCAGCACAGGTTAATGGAAAAAGTATAGGGTTGCCTGGATAGAAAGAAGGAAGGAAAATAATGCAGCGTTCTATTGAACATTGGCAATTTTTTTAGGAGTAGCATGTGGAGTGCTTCTTTTACTTTTTAATTTTTTATATATTATTTTTTTGCATATTTCCTTGTCATTTGTTCTATATTTGAACATTGTAATATAGATCAGTGGTATTATACTATAATTAAAAGCGATATAAAGCAACTTTGGGTTATAAATGACTTTGAAATAACAACAGCAATGTACTACACCACAGCAGATTATATTAAAAGGAAACTCCAGGCACAGGGTATCGTTATGAATCTCAGAAAGAGATATATCCCAATGTGGGATTTTCGCTAGGAAAAACTCTCCGATAGAGAGACTAGTCAAGACGACCTCCGAGTTAGCTGACTCTAGCTACCTCTCAAAAGAAAAGATCCCAAGTTGGGATTATAGCTAAGGAAACTATCCAATAGAGAGACTGGTCAAGGCGACCTCCAAATTAGCTGGTTGCTAGATAACTAACTACTTCTTGAAAAAATCTTATCTCGTCTCTTTTTAGTGGAGGGGCCTCTAAGAGAGGAGGCCTCACCCACAATTTCCTTATTGGATCATCTGGCGATGATCTCTCCTTCAACCAACTGTATTGGTCTAGGCTAGACAATTACCGGCCGAGATCCCGGGAGTTTGAAATTTCGAAGATCCAATGTCGGCGAAGATCCAATGTCGGCCCTTCCCTTGTGGTTCCGATGATCATCTTTCTGGCTGTCAGTCTGGTCGCCCGGTTGTCTAGCCTGTTGTTTCGCTACTGTAGGACACAAAGGTCTAGACATCGTGGTGCCGGGGGAGACAACAACTTTGTCTCTACGTAAGCGAGGTCCATTTCTCTAAGCATAGTCTTTGATGTAGGCACACCGTTAAGCCACGCCGTTACAATATTATTTGTTAGAGGAAGTTAACCTTCAACCCCAAATAAATGATTTATCTGAAGATTATTATGCAAAAATCAAATACTTGAGGTCGCAACTAACACAGGATACACGGCTATTTTTCGTCCGTAGCAGGCCGAAAGGAAGATGTTAACAATTCACGATTAACAAACATCAAACTATTAGCATTTTTAAAACTGTAAGATTAACATAAAATTGAAAGAATAAAAAAATTGTGACATAAAACAGTAAGCACTTAAAACTTTTGAGTGTTCTTTTCCTAATAGCTCCTCTATTAATGGTTAACTACAGTTAAACTTTAACGTTAGAGCATATGTAGTAAAGTGCTCATTTAACGTTTCAAAGATTCTGTTCAGTAATTCAATATTCATCTTGCTGAGTCGTGGTATATCAGTAGGTTAAAGGCAGTGACCTCCTAACTGGATGGATGTGGATCCGAATTTAGGATCCGTGTTCATAAGTGCTGGGGCAACGTAAAATAGGTTCGTGGTCACAATGTATTCCTAGTTCCCAAACAACACTTCTTTTGGTGGCTGGCTAAGCCTTTTCTAATAGCGCCTCAATTAACGATTATCTACAGTTAAACTTTACAGTAGAACGTATGCCATAAAGTGCTCATTTAACGTTTCAAAGATTCTGTTCAGTAATTCAATATTCATCTTGCTGAGTCGGGGTATATCAGTAGGTTAAAGGCAGTGATCTCCTAACTGGATGGTTGTGGATCCGAACTTAAGATCCGTGTTCTTTAATAACTGCTGATGCACGAAAAATAGGTTCGTGGTCACAATGTCCTCATAGTTCCCAAACAATACTTGTCGAGGAGGCAGGCCAAGCCTCGGGGGCCTTCTGCTTGGTCCCTACTTCTAATCACGAAGATCTACTAGGTTTATGTTGTGCCTAGGGAGTACTGATGACCGCCTATATGATGGTGGAGATATAATTTTTGTGAAAAAGACACATTCAAGTTTAGAAAACTTGCTGAGTCGGGGTATATCAGTAGGTTAAAGGCAGTGATCTCCTTACTGGATGGTTGTGGATCCGAACTTAAGATCCGTGTTCTTTAATAACTGCTGATGCACGAAAAATAGGTTCGTGGTCACAATGTCCTCATAGTTCCCAAACAATACTTGTCGAGGTAGCAGGTGAAGGCTTGGGGGGGGTCTTCTGTTTGGCCCCTACTTCTAGTCAGGAAGACCTACTAGGTTTACGTTGTCCCTAGGAGTACTGGTGACTTCCTATATGATGGTGAAGATATAAATTTTGTGAAAAAGACTTGCTGAGCCGTGGTATATCAGTAGGTCAAAGGCAGTGACATCGTAACTAGATGGTTATGGATCCGAACTTATGATCCGTGTTCATAATTAACTGCTGAGGTACGTAAAATAGGCTTGTCACAATGTCCTCATAGTTCCTAAACAATACTTGTCGAGGAGGCAGGCCAAGCCTCGGGGGCCTTCTGCTTGGTCCCTACTTCTAATCACGAAGATCTACTAGGTTTATGTTGTGCCTAGGGAGTACTGATGACCGCCTATATGATGGTGGAGATATAATTTTTGTGCAAAAGACACATTCAAGTTTAGAAAACTTGGTGGAGAGATAAGATATAGAAAAGATTTCGTTCAAGAATACAAATAAACTAAATAAACTAAATAAGAATTATAAAGTCTGTGATGCACAAACATTCAATAACTGAAATGGAATGCTCAGAATGTTTCTACCTAAAGCAAAGCATGCCGGTATTTAACAACTGTATCTCTAAAAAGAAGTTTATCAGGTTAGAAAGGAAAGGAATTAGTAAAAACATTCTTTATTCTAGGAGAGACTGAAAATATTTTACGTAATGCAGTCAACCGCGCTTCCTCTCAATTGCAAAAGAGATTTATAACTATACGCTGAGATCTGTAATTCAAAAATGAACGCCGAAAAGAAAAAAAAAGAAGAGAAAAAAGTCCGGGTCCGGACGGCTACACGCGTGCCCCTATTACACCCTAAGGGTGGAAAACCATTTTGCTCTCTCCCGGATACCGGTAGCTAAGATATGTGTTTAGACCTGGGACTTCGACGCTCGCGCGGAAAATCATTCCGGTCGCGCCGTGTTACGAGGCCCAGTGGACTCATTCCGGAGTCCACTCGCCAGTAAACATAAATCATAAATACCCCCGGATCCTTTTTTAATGGATGGTATTATTCCCGCGAGACGCGTATGCCGGACTGTGAATCATTCGCGGAGCCTGACAATTTAAGGAGACAACACAAGGGGAGGAAAAAAAAAGAAAAGGGCTTTGTATAATTACGGCATAAAGAAAAACGAGACCGTGAAGAAACGGTCCTATTAGAGACAACGTCTACAATACAAAGGGAGCTGCCTATTCATAACTGTTCATTATAAAGGGAGACATACTTGGATAGAACTAAATGAAAGGGGGAAATATATATGCCTTGCTTTTTCGATAGGGGCTCGTCATTATTTTCGATTTCGAACAATTTTCTATCGTTGGTAGGACATATAATCCCATGGTGGGCACAGTTTGCTAAATCAAAAATTGAAGGTAAAATAATTGATGACAGATTCTTAACGAGTAAATGCTGTTTCAGCAAGAATTTCCTGTAATGTGACGGAATTCAGTTACTTTAAAAATAGAATAGTATGAAATAACAAGTCATTTATGATTTAATAACTGAAAGTCCTCATATTTCAGAGTATTATATTTTTTAATGCGACTGTATTTAACTTTGAATTGGTTATTCACTTCTGTTGTATCCTAAAAGAAGATTTTGAATAGTTTCCAAAAAAATTATTCTTAACCCTTAATTTGACAAGGTATTTTTTCAAATATTTTTTAATTTTAATTTCTGTTATTTTCCCATGTCTGTATAGACATTAGGATCTCTGTAAAATAAACAAAAAATATATCATTTTCCATTTTTGAGATAATTAATGTCCGCTGTGGCGAACACTGACAATTATGTTATATAGTAGTTTTAAATATACATGTCCGGTGTAGCGGACTTAGCCAAATTAAGGGTTAATGCTGTAAAATTGTAAAATAATCTTACTTTTAAGGTAACATCAAAATTAGTGATAACTTTTTACAATACAGAGAGAGCTGCTACACAAAATTGTTTATTATAAAGAAATACATATTTGGATAGAATTAAATAAAAGAGATAACCTATATTCTTTCTCTTTTTTTAATTTTAATTTTATCTTTTTTTTTTGGGGGGGGGTGGAGAGTCGGTGTTATTTTCTCTTTCGATCAACTCCAACCAATTTTGTAGAGTTAAATTTTTCTTGCAAAATAATTAATAACAGATTCTTATACGACACACACTATTACAGAAAGAAATTCGGGTAATGTGTAATAGAAAATAGAAATCACGCTTTGTTCCTTAACATAAAATTTTAAAATAATTGAATTAAATTTTGTGTATTTTTCCCTTCTGCTGATTATAAATGTAAATTTTATAACGGAAATTATTCATGATGTTTTATAAATGCATAACAATGTATGTGAAAAACATTTTCTTGTCGCATCGTTGCATATATTGTAATTAAATATAATATGTTAGTTATATGCATGCACGCGCACACACATATACATATATATATGCTTACGTAATGCCGGGTTCTTCAGCCAAATGAGTAATAAATAAATGGACAAAAAATTGATTAAATATACAATCAATGCATACTTATAGGTATAATCCGTATATATAAGATACAAATATTTTAATAGAAGATATGACAAGTAATTTTTTATATCTGTATTAATAGATGTAAATTATAAACCAATATAGATTTGCCAATACAGATTCTGAAATATTCCATATTTTATAAATAAAAATAGTCGTCAGTTATTCAGGAAAGAAATCATAACATTGCATAACATTTTAAATTATGTAATTATCTTAATATAGGACTTTTATTAACTTTTAAATATTTTCATTACGCTAACAGAAGTTTTTGTTTACTGATGACTGAGAAAGAAAATTACTAAATTACAGGTTTTGAACGAAAACCATTGAAATCTTAAAAGGCATTGAATACTATGAATATTCAATATGTAATCAATCTAACACATGTATAATAAATGTAATTTGTTCTGTATAATGTTAAAATTTGGTAATTGGCTTCTAATTGGAGTCAAAGGTATTCTAAAACACCCACATAAAATATTTGAACATGCATTTTCAAAGAATAACAAGTAGTTTATTTCATGACAAAATTGTATGAACGAAATTCATGTTTGATATTTTGTAATATAAGAATGTATAATAATTTATTTTAGTAGTTTGATATATCAGAATATTAATCTTAATAGTCTTTAATTTACTATCATATTCTAAAATAACGTAGAAAAATATAATTATCTTTTAGTGATAAAGAAAGTGTTTTATTTCAGAACAAGACTGGTCACTACGGTTCCATGTTGGATATTATATTAAATCAGAACTTATTGTATAATATTTTATTCGAATAATTTGATATTTCAGAATATTTGACCTTTAATGGTCGGTCTTTAAATATTTTTAGCATGATAATATTAAAATTTATTTCAGCTATATTCTGAAATAACCTAGACAAATATAATAATTTTAAAAAATAACTCATATGTTTTATTTCAAGACAAGAATATACGAGAAGAATCAGTGTTTGATATTTTGTAATATCAGAAATAATTGTATAATAGTTTAAATTACGTGAATATTCTAATATTTCAGAATGCTTGGTAAAGACTTTAATAGACTTTAATTCTTTTCAAAATCCTAACATCAAGTTTTAATTACTGTTATATTCTGAAAAAAAACTATAAAAATATAATAACTAAAAAGATATAGAATTTGTTTTGTTTCTAGACAAGAATAAACAAGAAGAATCTGTGGTTGATATTCTGTTATATCAGAACTAATTATACAATAGTTTAAATTATGTGAATATTCTGATATTTCAGAATACTTGATGAAGATTTTAATAGTCGTTCGTTAGTTTAAAGATCCTAACATCGAGTTTTAATAACTGTTATATTCTTAAAAAAATCTAGAGAAATATAATAAATAAAAAATAACAGATAAGGTTTAAGACAAGAATAGACGAGAGGAATATATGTTTGATATTTTGTGATATCAGAACTAATTGTATAATAGTTTAAGTTATGTGAATATTCTAATATTTCAGAATGCTTGGTAAAGACTTTAATAGTCTTTAATTATTTTCAAAATCCTAAAATCAAGTTTTAATTACTGTTATATTCTGGAACGACAAAGAAAAATATAATAATTTATAAAGAAATAATGAATATGTTCTTTTTCAAGACAAGAATAGAAGAGAGGAACCTGTGTTTGATATTTTGTAGTATTAGAACTAATCGTATAATAGTTTAAATTATATGAATATTCTAACATTTCAGAATACTTGATAAAGACTTTAATGGTCTAACTATTTCCAAAATCCTAACGCCAAGTTTTCATTGCTGTTATATTCTGAAAAAACCTAGAGAACTATAATATTTTTAAAAAATAACGAATATGTTTTATTTCAAGACAATAATAGAGGATAGGAATCTGTATTTGATATTTTGTAACATCAGAACTAATTGTGTAATAGTTTAGATTATGTGAATATTCTAATAATTCAGAATAACTGGTTAAGATTTTAATAGTCTTTAATTATTTTCAAAATCCTAACATCAAGTTTTAATTACTGTTATATTCTGAAAAAAACCTAGGGAAATATAATATTTTAAAAAGGAATAATGAATATGTTTTATTGCAAGACAAGAATAGACGAGATGAATCTGTGTTTGATATGTTAATAACAAAACTATTGTATAAGAATTTAAATTATGTGAATATTCTAAGATTTCAGAATACTTGATGAAGGTTTTAATAGTCTTAATTATTTTCAAAAACCTAACTTAAAGTTTTAATTACTGTTATATTCTGAAAAAAAAAACCCCAGAGAAATGTCATAATTTTTAAAACATAAGGAATACGTTTTACTTTAAGATCAGAATAGACGAGAAGAATCTGTGTTTCATATTTTGTAATATCAGAACTAATTGTATAATATTTTAAATTATGTGTATATTCTAATATTTCAGAATACTTGGTGAAGACTTTAATAGTCTTTAATTATTTTCAAAATCCTAACATCAAGTTTTAATTACTGTTATATTCTGAAAAAGCCTAAAGAAATATAATAATTTTTAAAAAATAAAGAATATATTTTAAGACAAGAATAGACGAGATGAATCTGTGTTTGATATGTTGTAATAACAGAACTATTGTATAAGAATTTAAATTATGTGAATATTCTAATATTTCAGAATACTTGATGAAGGCTTTAATAGTCTTAATTATTTTCAAAAACCTAACTTAAAGTTTTAATTACTGTTATATTCTGGAAAAAAACCCAGAGAAATGTCATAATTTTTAAAAAATAAGGAATACCTTTTACTTTAAGATCAGAATAGACGAGAAGAATCTGTGTTTCATATTTTGTAATATCAGAACTTATTGTATAATATTTTAAATTATGTGTATATTCTAATATTTCAGAATACTTGGTGAAGACTTTAATAGTCTTTAATTATTTTCAAAATCCTAAATCAAGTTTTAATTAGTGTTATATTCTGAAAAAACCTAGAGAAATATAATAATTTTAAAAAATAACGAATATGTTTTACTTTAAAGCAAGAATAGACGAAAGGAATCTATCTTTGATATTTTGTAATATCAGAACTAATTGTATAATAGTTTAAATTTTGTGAATATTCTAATATTTCAGAATACGTTGTGAATACTTTAATAGTCTTTAATTATTTTCAAAATCCTAATATTAAGTTTTAATTACTGTTATATTCTGAAAAAACCTAGGGAAATATAATAATTTAAAAAGGAATAATGAATATGTTTTATTTCAAGACAAGAATAGACGAGATGAATCTGTGTTTGATATGTTAATAACAGAACTATTGTATAAGAATTTAAACTATGTGAATATTCTAATATTTCAGAATACTTGATAAAGGCTTTAATAGTCTTAATAATTTTCAAAATCCTAACATGAAATTTTAATTACTGTTATATTCTGAAAAAAAAAAACTCAGAGAAATGTCATAATTTTTAAAAAATAAGGAATACGTTTTACTTAAAGATAAGAATAGACTAGCATAATCTGTGTTTGATATTTTGTAATATCAGAACTAATTGTATAATAGTTTAAATTATGTGAATATTCTAATATTTCAGAATACGTTGTGAAGACTTTTATAGTCTTTAATTATTTTCAAAATCCTAACATCAAGTTTTAATTACTGTTATATTCTGAAAAAACCTAAAGAAATATAATAATTTAAAAAAATAACGAATATGTTTTACTTTAAAACAAGAATAGACGAAAGGAATCTATCTTTGATATTTTGTAATATCAGAACTAATTGTATAATAGTTTAAATTTTGTGAATATTCTAATATTTCAGAATACGTTGTGAAGACTTTAATAGTCTTTAATTATTTTCAAAATCCTAATATTAAGTTTTAATTACTGTTATATTCTGAAAAAACCTGGAGAAATATAATAATTAAAACAATAACGAATATGTTTTATTTCAAGACAAGAATAGAGGATAGGAATCTTTATTTGATATTTTGTGATATCAGAACTAACTGTATAATAGTTTAAATTATGGGAATAGTCTAATATTTCAGAATACTTGATGAAGACTTTAACAGTCTTTAATTATTTTCAAGATACTAACATTAAGTTTTAATCATTGTTATATTCTGAAAAAACCTAGAGAATTATAATGATTTTTTAAAAATAACAAATATGTTTTAATTCAAGACATATAATTGATATTTTGTAATATCAGAACTAATTGTATAATAGTTTAAATTATGTGAATATTCTAATATTTCAGAATACTTGATGAAGACTTTAATAGTCTTTAATTATTTTCAAGATCCTACCATTAAGTTTTAATTACTGTTATATTCTGAAAAAAGACGAGATGAATCTGTGTTTGATTTTTTGTTATATCAGAACTAATTGTATAATAGTTTAAATTATGTAAATATTCTAATATTTCAGAATACTTAATGAAGATCTTATAGTCTTTAATTATTTTCAAAATCCTAATATTAAGTTTTAATTACTGTTATATTCTGAAAAAAACCTAGAGAAATATAATTTTAAAAAATAATGAATATGCTTTATTTCAAAACAAGAATATACGATTGGAATCTGTGTCTGATATTTTGTAATATCAGAAATAATTGTATAATAGTTTAAATTATGTGAATATTCTAATATTTCAGAATACTTGATAAAGACTTTAACAGTCTTTAATTATTTTAAAGTCCTAACATTAAGTTTTAATTACTGTTATATTCTGAAAAAAACCTAAAGAATTATAAGTATTTATTTAAAAGTAAAAAAGTGATTTATTACGGGACAAGAATGGATGACTGAAATCTATATTTGGTATTTTATAACATCCAAATTTATTTTATACTTTAAATTATATGAATATATTGATATTTCAGAATACTTGATTTTTAGAGACCTTTAATTGTTTTCAGTATACAAAAACTAATATTTATTTACTGTTACATTCTGAAATAACGCAAAATATATCTGTTTTATTTTTTCAGGTCAAGAATGGACGACAGAAATTCGTGTTTGGCATTTCGTAATATCAGAAAGAAATTTCGGTCAGAACATTTCCTTACGGCTACCTTCACATCTAAAAAGAAGATATAAAAATTCCGTAATTAGTATTTTTAGTGAATTAAATGGTTTACGCAAAGAGATGAGAAGTTTGGGGGGAAAGCATGTCACACCGTAATTACTTAATCAATGAGGAAGGTACTTAATTGTGTGCTTTTTTTTCCATCTTGGAATGTCTCTGGGAGAAATTTTCATAAAAATGCCAAATATTTTGAAAATAAAAATCGGGGGAAAAAATAATTGCCCTAGTCCCGCATGAGAAATGGTTTATCTGAGGTGGAGCTAGAAGCCAAATGCTTGTGCTTGCATTAAGGGGGTGGTATGCAAATGCAACTAAAGCTCGTCGGCGCGGGAAAGCCGGAACGTATTTTACATTGCTAATTTAATGTATTTGACTCGAAAATAATAGGTTCAGCAGGTGTCCGGCAGGAGGCTTCGCCTGAAATATGAATATAATGGCATTAAAAGCAAAACTTACTTTCGAGGAAGAGAAATTTACTTTTAATGTACAGTTTGGTAAAACGTGAAGGAGGAAAAGTCTTTGCTGATGGTATCTACAGCGTTTGGGAGACCGAAAAGTTAAATGCATTATTTGAAGCACATTGGGAAGATTAATAAAATTATACCATCTGGGAAGCCCGATTCTTAAGTATGGTTTAAAGGTAATAATGGAATTCGATTTCATTAACAACCACTTATTTTTATTCAAAAATGAAACATAAAAATTAATATCTATATCAATATTAAATTTTATGCGTTATTCATACATTACTATATTGTAAAATTAACACTTTGATCAATTTTGCAATACTTAAAGTGAACATTTTATTCGTATAAGTTCTTGTTTTGTGCGTTTTGAATACAAATAAGTGGTTTTAAGGAAAAGGCATTTCATTATAATATCTTTAAATTAATATAAACTGTTGTACGAAAAATAAAAAAACTTTTCACGTTCTGACTATAACTCAACTATATTTACTAAATCTTTAATATCTATGCTACATATTGTTATATATATGTTACAAATATTATACTAAGTCTGTCGATTACAAAGCCGATTTCCAACTTGTCTTGTTTAAAGATTAAAAATGAAACATAAAAATTAATATCTATATCAATATTAAATTTTATGTGTTTTCATACATTATTATATTGTAAAACTAACACTTTGATCAATTTTGAAATACATAAAGTTAACATTTTGCTTGTATAAGTTCTTGTTTTGTGCGTTCTGAATACAAATCAGTGGTTTTAATGAAAAGTCATTTCATTATAATATCTTTAAATTAATATAAACTGTTGTACAAAAAATAAAAAAAAACTTTTCACATTCTATCTAACACAAGACAAACTAAACTATATTTGCTAAATATTTAATATCTGTCTTACATATTGGTATATATGTTACAAAATATTATACTAAGTCTGTCGATTACAAAGCTGATTTCCAACTTGTCTTGTTTAAAGCTTAAAAATGAAACATAAAAATAATTATCTATATCAATATTAAATTTTATGCATTATTCATACAGTATTATATCCCCAAAACAAGAACTTATAGAAATAAAATGTTTACTTTAACACTAGACCGAGCCAATTTGACACATTAAAAATTTGATCACTATATATATATATATATATATATATATATATATATAACTTTAATATCAATTTTCAAAAACATACGTTGGTTTTTAGTTAAGTAATAAAATATATGTAAACTTTCATTCCTCTTCCCCGTAGACCCCTTCATTTCGCATATTCAAATGTTGTATACCCATTTTCACGGTTGTGAGCCAATTTGACTCATAGAATGGTTTAACAGTTAATCGCATTACATGAAATTTATTGGTCCTATCAGGCCTGGGTTATTTTCCAATTGGCTGACAAGCTAAGAAGTAAATATAGAGAAGAAGTCGAGAACACTTCCATTCCAATGACAGAAATTCATGCTACAGACGCACGGAAGAATTGTCAAGTTTAACAATCATGCAAAAGAAACAGATGCAGAAACCATTGTGCTAAATGTAATAGAAATGTTTGTGGAAAATGGGTTTCAAAAACAGATTTCATACGTAAAAAATGTTTTCCATGAATTTTTGGATAGTAAACATTTTATTTAAACTAATTTGGAACTATTTTCTTTGCAAAAAATTTCCATTTTCTTGCATGAGTCAAATTGGCTCACTTCAGTAAAAATAGGTATATGATCAACATCCGCAAATCTAGTGTTAAGCATTTGAAACTGTATCAAAGTGTTATTTTTACAGTATATTAATGTATGAACAACGAATAATATTTAATACTGATATAGATATTAATTTTTATGTTTCATTTTTAAGTGTTAAACAAGGCAAATTGAAAATCAGCTTTGTAATCGACAGACTTGGTATAAAATTTTGTAACATATGTAACAATATGTACCATAGATATTAAAAAATTGGCAAATATTTTTGACAAATATTTTTGAGCTAGAAAAAACTTTTCTTTTTTCGTGATACAGTTTATATAAATTTGAAGATATTATAAGGAAATGCCTCTTTCTTAACTACCACTTACTTTTATTTTTAATACCTATAAAAAGAAATTGCTTATATTGTTTATACTTGTTTATATGAATGTTTATATTAATAATATAAAAATAGATAAAAGTATTTTTTATGATATATTAATTTATTAATGAGTGTAGAATTTAATACTGTTATCGCATATATTTAAGGACAACCATATATAAACAAATAAATCAATAAGATATTGTTTTCTCTGTAACACATGATACAACATATATATAATATAAAAATTCATCTATAATAAAAGACTATATATTTTTAGCCATTATACAAGATCCAGTTACTTATACAGCGAAGTTTCAGATGCCATAAGCTTTTACTTTCGTAGCTTATGGTCATAGATAATGGATAAAACAAAACTTTGGATGATATGGCAAATAGTGTTTACATGCTAGATACTCGGTTTCATGTATAACAACGATGTTTACAATATCATAATATAATATAAGATTATAATAATATAATAATATAAGATCAATATAATATAAGAAAGAAGCATAAAAGTTATTCTCCATATCGTATATATTTAAAGAAAAAGTAATACAAACAAATCAGCAAAACACTGTTTTTCTAATAAACATACTCAATCAGTCATTTCGTGCAAATATATACCAACTAGTTTTCTATAGATTTATTACGAAAAATTAGGTGTACTTAACCTAGCACATTAATTACCAAGAAATCAATGTAAATTAGATAGCAATTAATGTATGGTATATATTATGATCTTCAATGATACACCATGTATATAAACTAAACTCCTCGCATAATAGTCTCTAGGGGGTCTAAGGTGCCAATCTCCGTTTACGTGACCAAAGGCACTGGGTTGCGAAGCATATATTCCGGTTAGGTGGTCAATTTTACGCGGAATCCCCAGTGCACTCTTGGTCCTCAGTTCATCTACCCATTGGAGGAATGAAAGGCTGAGTGAACCTTACCCAGACCGGGGATTAAACCTCGGAACTGCGTCGTGGGAACACGAAGCGATACTCCAACGCCACTGGGATTCACACAATGTATATAATATGAGAATATATCAGATTTTAGCAAAGAAGTGACTTGGTCATACAGCAAAGTTTCAGATGTCAGAAGATCTTACTATAGTACCTATGGTCAAAGGAAATGGACAAAAAATATCTGATGACGAGGCAAGTAGCGTCTGCATAGCTGGATATTTGGTTTGAGATGTATCCTAAACATTTTATCATTTCATAGTACATTGTAATAAGAATATATTAACGGTGTTTTTTTGTGTTGTAGCTAATTCCACATGAACGAGCCAAGCTCGTGAGCCAGAGAATACTCGAATTAAGGAATGCGTCTTTTGCTTGAAGATCACTGCTAGTGCAAAAGAACAAATTTGCTCAAGTAGGTACTCGTCATTTAGAAGAAAGAGACCAAACAGAAGGTCCCCAGAAATGACCTGTCATCAAAACAGAGTTGTTGCTTGAGAACATGGAGGACATTGTGACTACGAATATATATTATGTGGTCCAACCGCCATTAATGAACACTGAAGATCTTTGTCCAGCTTCAGCCTCAATCTCGATATCCAGTGATTACGACATTACCTTGCTGGATGAGCTAACGTGACTCTGTAGTAACAGCAACAGAGATAATTAGTAATGTACAAAATTACCAAACTTGTTAATCATAAAAATGAATAGAAGGGTAAAGCAGCAGTTCAAGACTAACTAGTTCACGAGAAAGAAAATAAACTACACAATATTTCAGAAAATTATAGTAAGTCAATAAATATTTTAATATCTATTTATCTATCTATCTAGATATGTATGTATATATATATATATAAAATATATACATATATACATACATATATATATATACTATATATAAATATATATTATACATATATATATATATATATATATATTATATATATATATATATATATATATATATGTATAATATGTATATATATATATGTATATATATTATATGTATATATATATATAATATATATATGTATATATATATATATATATATATATATATATATATGTATATATATATATATAATATATATAGTATATATAGTATATATATGTATATATATATATATTTGTATATATATATATACATATATATATACATATATATATGCATTTATAATACATACATAAATATATATATATATATATATATATATATATATATTTATATATATATTATATATATAATATATATATATATATATATATATATATATATATATATATATATATATATATATATATATATATATGAAGGATTCATCGGAAAATGAGCTATGTATCCAGCTCACAAAAGTTTCAGAGAATTTGAGAGAACCTTCTATACCCCCCTCCGGGTTATTGTTATGAAAAAAGAACCAATAATTAAGCTAAATAAACTAGCCTATTAGAAAGCACCGGGTATATATTCTAAACACTAATTTCCTCTTTAAAAATATTAAAATACACAAAACTAAACTTATAATCCCGAAGAATTGTAAAGGCAATAATAATAAAAACTGCAATAGAAAATGAAGTTAAAAAGTGCATGTCTATGTATGTACTATAATAACTTAAGAAGAATATAGAATTACGGGAAGCAAATAATATTGTGAAGGCTGTAATAAAAAACGAACTTTTTGTAAAAACTTGGGGGCACTTGCCTGTTAAACATTCGCTTATACAACAGGGCTAAAAAACAAAATTAAAGTAAATTTTCATCTGATCCCGAAGAATAGAAAAGGAAATAATCAAAAGAATTTTTTAACATAATGCCTGCTGCATGGGTTACTCGATACACTTAATTACATTTCATTATTTTCCGGCGAGATGAATAATTCTGTAATACAATGATGAACTGCAACTTCGGATGAATTTAAATTTATTCTCTCACGTTTTCTCCAATATAATACAAGATTTTTCCATTACCCCTATAAAAAAAAAACTTTTTTTTATTTATGAAACTTTACTATATTTCATTTTATCACTTCAAAATAATCAACAACATTCACACACCATATCGTATTTTATGTATATATATAAATAAATATATATATATATATATATATATATATATATATATATATATACATATATATACATATACATATATATATACACATATACATATATATAATACATATATATTATACATATATATATATACATATATATATATATATATATATTTATATATATATATATATACATACATATACATTTACATATACATATATATATATAATATATTACATATATATATAACATTTACATAAATATTATATTACATATATATATATATACATATACATATATACATATATAGATATATGTATACATATATATATACATATATACATACATATATACATATATATATATATACATATATATATATACATAAACATATACATATATATATATATATATATATATATATACATATACATATATATATATACATATATATATACATACAAATATACATATATATATATACATACATATATACATATATACATACATATATACATATATATATACATACATATATATATATATATATACATACATATATACATACATACATATATATATATATACATTCATATAAATTATATTATAGATACATATATCTATATATATATATATACATATATATACATATATTTATATATACATATTAACATATATTATACATATATACATATATATAAACATATATATTTTTATATATATATAATATATATAATAAAAATATATTATATATATATAAATTGTAAGAATATTTATAAAAATAAACAAATATAAAATAATACAAATATGTATATATATGTATTTATATACATGTATATATATACATATAACATATACATATATACATATAAATTTTATTACATATATGTAAAATAAATATATATATGCTATAAAATAAAATATTTATATACACTGCGTGTAACATATGCCCAATAAATTTATTAAAAAACACAAAAGTAAATTTTTATCTGATCCCGAAGAATAGAAAAGGAAATAATCAAAAGAATTTTTGAACATAATGCCCGCTGCATGAGTTACTCGATACACTTAATTACATTTCATTATTTTCCGGCGAGATGAATAATTCTGTAATACAATGATGAACTGCAACTTCGGATGAATTTAAATTTATTCTCTCACGTTTTCTCCAATATAATACAAGATTTTTCCATTACCCTTCTAAAAAAAACCTTTTTTTTATTTATGAAACTTTACTATATTTCATTTTATCACTTCAAAATAATCAACATGAATTCACACACCATCTCATATTTTATGTGATGTAATAAAAAAAGAAACAAAGTTAAAAAGCTCCTACACACACACATACACACCAAAAAAAGGAACAGATGCCAAAAATTGAGCTCGAAATTATTTCGAAACTGCATTAACTTTGTACATACTGAACACTCCTAGGGAAAGCGAGTCTATTTGCTTCCGGAACATGCAATCCATACCAGCTGTAGCCGACTATAATGACTTCATAAATATTTCATAATAAATACGCTAAAAAAAAAAAAACGCTGACTTCATGGAAAAAGATTAAAAATTTTTGGGAGAGAAAATTTCGAGACATTTTGCCGTTAAAACTCATCCAGGCAAATTGCTTTTCCTACAAATTTATTCTCGGCATTTTTCAATTATTTGATAAAAATTCCACGTTTCTTGTGACGATAATCCTACTTGTAACGGCTAGTCAAACACTCGATAAGCTCATTTGAATTTTGATTCTAAGAAAAAGGCAAAAATGGGAGCCAGCCGTAACAAGTTTAACATATAGGCGTCGATGGTAAATACATCGAAAGCCAGACGAGAGATGCGCCATTTTTGACCAGCTAGTTAAACAATATGTATGAAATGTTGGATTAAAAACAAAAAATGTTCTATTAGTTTGGAACAATATATTTTAGAATAAAATTATTAGTTTTGGGGGAATAAAATTCACCAAAAACGCGTTACAAGAAAATAATCTTAGTACAGGACAATATTGGCGAATGGTTATTTTGTATTGGCGAAGCTTTGTCTACAAGTTATCATTAATATCGAATGAACTAGCATATAGCCCGTCATACCATGGGAACAGTAAATTTTTTAACATATAAAGTGCTCTATGGCAAATACATCGAAAAACGAGAGGTTTGCTTTTTGGTTGAAATAACATTATGAAATTGTAGATTACACGCTCAAAATTTATTTATCTTTACGGAACAATATATTTTGGAATAAAATTTATTATTTTGGGGGATAAAATTCAGCAGAGGTTTTAATATTGACAGTGATTATTTGGAGGTATATATGAATGATGTCCAAAATTGAGCTAATAAATTGCTAATTATGTGGTTATGTAAACAAAACAAACACCCAAAGAACAAACGCCTTAATTTTTAATGATGTATAATTTAAAAGCTAGATATTTATTAGCCCGTGAAATAGACTCCTACATTTTTATGAAAATAATTTGTTGTTGATAGAGGTGGTAAAATTTTCATGATGTCCAAAATTGTTTATCTTTACTGAACCAATGTTAGCTAACTTTAATTTATATAATACGTGATAGGATTGGACAGCATTATTTTGTATTGGCGAAGTTTATTTGCATACAATTTATCATTAATATCGAAAATAAAATATTGTAATTATGTAAACAAAACAAACACACAAACGAACAAACTTCTTAATTTTCAATGATGTATAATTTAAAAGCTAGATATTTATTAGCCTGTGAAATAGACTCCTACACTTTTATGAAAATAATTTGTTGTTGATACAGGTGGTAAAATTTTCATTGCAACAACAACAACAAAAAAAAACAATGATTCAATTTAAAATGATCACATATGTACCTAATCT
Source organism: Pardosa pseudoannulata (assembly GCA_032207245.1). Lineage (NCBI taxonomy): Eukaryota > Metazoa > Arthropoda > Arachnida > Araneae > Lycosidae > Pardosa > Pardosa pseudoannulata. Next base: position 112,313,612 of record CM063500.1, on the reverse strand, counting down.
ATTATTTAAGCGAAATATAAAGGTAAATTATTTACGTCATATCTAAGTTCAGTAATTAAACGTAGGAAAGTAATGCAGAAGATATTTAAATAATTTTAAATAAGAAATGATTAAATGAGATGGTTAAAGGAATGACATTATAATGCTAGAAAAAGTTATTTTCATCCCCTTATAATGTGATAAATTGACAAATTTAATCGCCTGCTCTTAACTGGAAAGAGCCCCAAACACCTTTAACGAACACGACGGTTCTTAGGCCGGCTAGGGTTTGAGCCCACAACCTCTCAGTTAAGAGATCGTTGCTTTTGCGACTGAGCTAACATGGCTCAAGCTTGCCCTGCAGGAGAACTTTATAGGTTAATTTGTATCATGACGACGACATAGCTCAAAAGTATGACATCATGATTCAAAAAGATAAGTAAAGTTGTTCTGCACTAATCGAAGCATTTATCAAAATAACTTAGTCTAGATACTGAATTAGGAATGCAAAATGTTGACATACACTGATCCAGAGATCTTATCTTCATATTCACGTAAGGATTCTTCAGTAATTACTTTTTTTTTAACATGAACTTAAAGATATATATTTTGTAAAAAAAACGTTACATGATCAATATATCAGACGACTTTCAGCAGTTATTACACAGAGCAACTATTTTACCAGCAACATCTAGTGGTGACATGCTAGTCTATGAAGCACAAACAATTGCAGAGGAGAGCAATCTCTTTAGATTAGGAACGAAATGTTGCCGTGATAACTAGTTCAATCCACCTCTACAATCCTACAATTTTAGACCCACATTACTAGAGGTGCTATATGCAGGCAACCGTTTCGTGCTGGAGTAAAAAGTTGGACTTGTGAATACCCTATTGTATAATTTTTGTTGATTAGATATTAATGTGGCAAAATCCTCTAGAGACATACTGTGCTAAACAAGTTTCTATTAGTTAGAGGAAAAGTCCCAGCTGATCAAGATACGATCAAGATACCCAGATCATCAAGATCAGATCGACCAAGTTAAACTCACTAATTTGTTCTAGTCCCGTATTACTAGAGGTGCAGATATGCACTGGCAACTGTTTCGTGCTACAATCGAACAAAAATATTCTACGAAATGTAGGTTTTCCTCTCATTGTAGGAAAACGGTATCAGTGTATACCTTCATCTCGTATACGGAAATAACTTAATCTTTATCCCAAAGACCGAGTATTCTTTTCACAAAGGTTGGTCATATAGGTTTCATTCAGAATTAAAACCTTTGGTATAATCTCAATTTAAGATAATTTTCACAGAGGTTGGTCAAACAGATTTCTGAATAAATTAACTAAAAATCCTTTATTTTCACAGAGGTTATACATTCATAAATTAAAATTTGGTTTAGGCACAATTAAGATCAATGTTTCGTCTACAATCGAACAAAAAAATTTACGAAATTATTCCTCAATTTAAAATAACGGTATCATGTATAGGTTTCATTCAGAATTAAAACCTTTGGTATAATCTCAATTTAAGATAATTTTCACAGAGGTTGGTCAAACAGATTTCATTCAGAATTAAAACCTTTGGAATAATCTCAATTTAAGATAATTTTCACAGAGGTTGGTCATATAGGTTTCATTCAGAATTAAAACCTTTGGTATTATCTCAATTTAAGATCATTTTCACAGAGGTTGGTCAAATAGATTTCATTCAGAATTAAAACCTTTCAAATAATCTCAATTTAAGATCATTTTCACAGAGGTTGGACAGATAGGTTTCATTCAGAATTAAAACCTTTAAAATAATTTCTAAATTTTCATATAAACTGAAAGAAGCAAACTAATTAAATCTCTCACCATGATATTGAGTACAATTTGATAAATAACTACATATAAAGGAAAAATATCTATGGGTTTAAAAAATCATTGCCATTGAAACGAATATCCTTTAGGCATACATAAATGTTTTATCGAAACAAAAGAGAGTTATTATTAATTCAATTTACTAAATTGCTAAAAACATAAATATCTGATGATATTTACATAACAGAATACAGGGTAATTTAAAGTTTACCCATTGTTCCGGAGCTGATTAAAATTATTTCTAACACAATAAAAAAATTTCTCATTTTTTATGACCATGTCAAGGAAAGAATATATTTAATGAGGTTGACATAACGAAAAGCTATAAATTCACTGGTATTTCGTAAACTAATTCTAACCAACAAAATTAAAATATTGTGTCTTTCGAGGAAAGTCAATAACTATGCACTTTGTTAACATCAAAACACAATATTCTATTCTGCTTTCAAGAAGAATTTTTATACTCTTTTTCAAACATATGCTTTTAATGATGAAAAAAGTTAACTGCATCTTTAGTGATAACATATTTCTTTAACGACTGTTTTTGAAGCAGAGACATTCTAGGCAAGAATTAAGAGTAACAAATATTCATTTAACTCTAGAAAAGATAAAAATCACTACAGTTTTTTTTTCTGTATACGACCTGAAGCAATTTCCGAGAAATGCAAATGCATTATATTTCGTAAATGAGTTTTTTTTCCCAAGCCTTCTGCAGGAAAATTGACAGAAATATTTATTTTAATAAATATTTTCTAACTGCCACTCATTTTTTTTAAAAATGTTTTTTAAAATGATGAAATTCATTTATCATATTCCCTTCTATGTCACTGAATGAGTTTTGAATTCTAAGTAATTGATAATCAGAATTTATATTTTTTTTTCTTTCTTTCTTAAAAAGGAAAACATCTAAACGGCAATTTGAGCGATTTCGGGCCGAGTTTATGTTATTTATATTTAATATAGCCAGCGTTAGGTCTCTGATGTCAGACATTTAATAAAACGACATTTCATGAGAAATGAATTGCAATTTTTGATACTGAGTTTAAAGTTTTTTTAAGCTCGCTTGCTTATCAACGAAAAATCGCGACTTGAGTCTTGAGGAAAAACATTTTAAGCCAAATTAACGGCAGTGAGAATTGAAGTTTGAATGCTCATTTATATGACTAAAACTTAATGATTATCAAGTTCAAAGCTGCAGAATAAAATATAAACAAGTTGCATCAAATTAAACTCTTAATTTGATTTAACAAAATTTGCTTATTTATAAACTTTTACTCCTAACTCGATGTTTTAGAGGCCAAGAAAAAAATCTTATTTGAAGTGAAATTTTGCCATTTTGTTTCGAAATTATTTTTTCCCTCAGTTCGTTGTATTACCTTCTTGTAGAGCTTTAACTTACTCCAAAAACTAATGTCATTTACTCAGCTTTAAAAAAAGGATTTGGTGCAACTAAAAGAATTTGCTTAAGACATATATCTATCAAACAGCAATAATAGAATTGAATTTCATAATGTTACGAATTTGTTAGTGAACTTTAAATTTAACATGGGACTCTATGGGTATCTCGCCAAAATGGCGAAATATCGGCTCTTTGGCGACTGCTTTGGCAACTTATTTTTGTCGCCAAGTTCGATGACAAATATCTCGAATTGTTGTCAAATGTTGCCAAGTGTGGCGATACTTTATAACTTCCGGTTCAGATTTCTGGTATAATCTGGAATGTTCGACCAGTTTCTTCTGGCCTATATAATGCAGGCTGAGTCCCAAAAGTGGAGAGAACTGTATATGTCATGCCAACTCATACTCATAGTCTGATGCAGTACCATTAATAGTTACTCCAGTACTAGACGGCTTGGACCAGGGAGTACTGTTGAGAAATCTCCCTGTGAGATCCTGTGAGAAAAGAGGAGAGTCGTTAAGGAGATTTCTCGGTGTACAGAGTACGCTGTGTTTTACCGGTGCTTCCATTTTGTTTGATGCAGAAAGAGGTACGTGAGTACATGATATTCTGCTCGAGTTGTTTGGCGATGATTTTGCAAGTTTGGTACGAGGGGGCAGTACCTTAACCTTGATGCCTTTCCAACATTGTATTTTTCCAACTGACTGCCAATAAATAATTGTTTTCGTGATGTCTTACTTAAAGTCCATTCAATTCCCGAACCCAGCTTTGAAGTTCGTAACGATAACAAAATTTCAATTACTATATGAGTCTTGGCAACTCTATCGCCAAAGGCAGTGATCTCATAATCAGAAGGTAGTGGAATTGAGGCTCGAGCCAACATAATATATGCCTTGTTCATTAATGATGGATGGAACACTTACAATATGTTCGTGGTCAAAATATGTCCTCCAAAATCTCAAGCGATACGTTTGGAGGTTGCACGCCAAACCTGGGAAAGTCTTCCGATTAGTCCCTGATTCTAAATTACTAGGACTCACTCTTAGTAAAACATTCTTTCGAGGAGAGGTCAAACATCTTTCTATTAAAAGTCATATCACTTTAAGTGGATAAAGACACCAATTAACCTACCATTGACTATCTAATCAGATGTGCATGGTTATTACTACAATAAAGCTAAAATCAATACATTTAAAAAACATATTTGAAGCACTAGAGGTAGATTACTGAGAAAAGGAGCTTCAGATTCTTTATACAGGGTGTCTCAAAAGGTCGTTTACAAACTTAACATGCTGGTCTGTCATATCACGATGAACAAGATTTACATAGGAACTTGTGTCTGAAAATGCAAACTGGGACCGCTAGAGCGCTGTGATCACAAGTGTGGAGCAAGAGAAAAATATGATATATACAGCGGTGTTAAAATGATTTTTACTACAGATGATAATTACATCACAGCAAATGCTCAAAATTGTTTCCCTTCACCACAATGCCAGGAGTGCCACGGACACGTGCTGCCGCTTCCAGCGATTTTCCTGCAATTACTGCCCTCTAGCAGTCGCAGTTTGTATTTACGGACACGAGTTCCTATGTAAATCTTGTTCCTCATGATATGATAAACCAGCATGTTAAGTCTGTAAACGACCTTTTGGAACGCCCTGTATACATACAATTTGAACATTTTGTCAACAAATTTTCATTTTTGTGTTTTAAAGTTGCATAAATTCCAAAAACATTTCTACAATGTAAGAACTGTACGCACAAAAACTTTATTGCTCTACCTGCTAGTTTCATTTTCCTCTACAGACATAAAAGATATCAGTAAATATTTTTTTCATTTTGAGAGTTCTGAGATATATTACAAAATTGATCATTTTAAGTGCATATATAAAACATTGTTTATATAAGAATTTAACTATAAAGAAAATAATCGAAATAAATTATATACGAATGATTTCGATGTAAGTCAAACAGAAAATAAAATGAAGCAATATTATATCCTTTGATAACATTTAATATCAAGAGAAAACTATTAACAGTATTGTTCTTTCCATTTTCATATTTTACATAACTACAAATAACACTGCACTAATCTAAAAACCTTACATATGTACGATTATAGTTGGATTAAATGATTAACATATAAATATATTTGATTTCAAACAAAGGTTGCTATGTTTTTATTTAGACAATTTATGTTCTAATACATTTTTAGCTTTTAACGTACATTTTCTCAGTGTGACAAGCACTAATATATTATTTACCTTTCATATGTTATAAATTTTTATTTTAAACATTATATGTTATTTGATAATATGGAGTAAATACAAAAAGTAAATACAGACACTTCGGTTATGCTTTATTTAAAACAATAAAGAAAAAATGCAGCAAATATATGATGTAGCATATATATGATGATTTGTAAGAGAGCTATTTAACAGTACTAATTGAATTAAAAATATTTTAATTAATGAAATATTTTTTAATTCAAGGAAACTTTTCATTATGAAAAATCTACTTAAGAGAAATTTTGAAAATATTTTAAAAATGATAAGTGTATTATCTCGAATAACTTTAAAAGGAATTGAAATTGTTATTTAAAGTAAAAATTTGTTTTCTTTTAATCACTGAAAATATCTATAATTAATTACTGCTTAGTATTAAATTTGAACTGCATCTTAAACTGACACTCAGTGGGATGCAAATGCATATTTTAATTAATTAAAAGCATTTAAAACTTAAATATAGAAAAATATTTTAAATATATAATATTTTTGAAGAAATTTTCTTTATAGAGTTTATTATATAATAATTAGGAACTCACATTTTCTTATTGATATTGTTACAAAATGGGCATATTTAAGGAGGTACCTTTTTGTAATATAGGTGCATAGAGTTATCCTCTTGGAAGCTAATGCACTGAGTATAGCTTTCGGCCAGCTATTAAAAAGCATTTAAAAAATACTTTTAGATAAAGATATTAAATATGGTAGAACCAGTATTTAAAGTGTTAATATAATCTATAATAGATTTTAATCAGTATATAGATCAAATTTAGTGAGGGTTTTCTTTTTTTGTTTTTTTTTAGAAGGTCTATTTTTGCAACATCAGGGCTAATAAGAGTATGCTTACTTGAACGGCTATATACAGTTGCAAGAACTGGTAGAAGCTTAACTTCGGCCAGTTAGTAGTAGCGAAAAATGTATTTTTTAATCAAAAACTTATTAACAGAAATATAGGTAATTTTTAGAAATAATATTTGTGTTATATATCATAGAACATATCAAAATATTTTCTTTCAATCATTCTATAGATCAACATGCTATTGATAGCTACTATATCAAATGGCTAAATATACAGTCTGCATGAAAACTCAACAAACACGAAAATCCCAGTGGGATGACGTACAAACATCTCTTTCATTTTTAATTATAAATCATACTTCAAGTTTTCATATTAATATTAACAGCTATCAATACATCAAAAAAATTAAGAAAAATAACATAAAAAAATAAATTAAAAATAAACTATTTATCTGAAATTTATTTTTGTAGCCTTATAACAAACAGATCTATTTTTAAAGTTATCATATGAATTAAATCTTATTATGAAAGTTAACCTTCAGAAACTATTATTTTGTAATAGCTATCTTTATATATCAAATAAAGAAGAAAACATCAACAAGTAAAATCTGCATGGGAAAAGTCAACAAACATTTTGTAATCATTGAAAAATTTGCTCTCTATTTTGTTGAAACGTAAAAAACAAACGCGTCTTCATTTTCATTTTTTAAACTTATTATGAATTAAATCATCCTCACTTACGAAAGTTAACCTTCAGAAACTATTATGTTATATTCTAACAGCTATCAATACATGTCAAAGAAAATATTAAGAAAATATATATGTATAAAAAAGTAAAAAGTGAAGCAAAAGTCTAACAAACACATTTATAAATCGTTGAAAAATTTGCTCTCTATTCTGCTGAACCGTAGAAATCAAATGCGACTTCCTTTTCAAAGTTAATGCAATATGAATTAAATCTTCCTCACTTACGAAACTTAACCTTCAAAAACTATTATCTTATAGCCTAACAGCTATCAATACATGTCAAAGTAAAGATTAAGAACATATCTACATTTATAAAAAAGTAAAATTTGAAGCAAGAGTCTAACAAACATATTTATAAATCGCTGAAAAATTTGCTCTATATTTTGCTGAGCAGTAGAAAACAAACACGGCTTCTTTTTCGTTTTTCAAAGTTAATGCAATATGAATTAAATCCTCCTCACTTATGAATGTTAAACTTCAGAAACTATTATCTTATATCCTAACAGCTATCAATACATGTCAAAGTAAAGATTAAGAAAATATCTACATATATAAAAAAGTAAAATTTGAAGCAAGAGTCTAACAAACACATTTATAAATCGCTGAAAATTTTAAAACTGGGTTGCTGAACAGTGAAAACAAATGCGGCTTCCTTTTCAAAGTTAATACAATATGAATTAAATCTTCCTCACTTATGAAAGTAAACCTTCAGAAACTATTATCTTTTATCCTAACATCTATCAATACCTGTCAAAGTAAAGATTAAGAAAATATCTACATAAAATAATGAAGCAAAAGTCTAACAAACACATTTATAAATTAATCGTTGTAAAATTTGCTCTCTATTCTTCTGAACCGTAGAAAACAAATGTGGCTTAATTTTCAAAGTTAATACAATATGAATTAAATCTTCCTCACTTACGAAAGTTAACCTTCAGAAACTATTATATTATATCCTAACAAGTATCTATACATGTCAAAGTAAAGATTAATAAAATATCTACATATATAAAAAGTACAACTTGAAGCAAGAGACTAACAAACACATTTATAAATCGTTGAAAATTTTGCTCTCTGTTCTGCTGAACCGTTGAAAACAAACACGGCTTCCTTTCCAAAGTTAATACAATATGAATTAAATCTTCCTCACTTACGAAAGTTAACCTCAGAATCTGTTATGTTATACCTTAACAGCTATCAATACATGTCAAAGTAAAGATTAAGAAAATATCTACATATATAAAAAGTACAACTTGAAGCAAAAATCTAACAAACACATTTATAAATCGATGAAAAATTTGCTCTCTATTCTGCTGAACCGTAGAAAACAAACACGGCTTCCTTTCCAAAGTTAATGCAATATGAATTAAATCTTCCTCACTTACGAAAGTTAACCTTCAGAAACTATTATCTTATATCCTAACAGCTATCAATACATGTCAAAATGAAGATTAAGAAAATATCTACATATATAAAAAAGTAAAATTTGAAGCAAGAGTCTAAAAAACACATTTATAAATCGCTGAAAAATTTAAAACTGGGTTGCTGAAACCTAGTACATACACATACGGCGTCCTTTTCACTTTTAAAAGTTAATCCAATATGACAATACATGCCAAGGGATGAATTTTATCTATTCCTAGGCGTCTGCCATTTGTCAAATGTCCGTGATGCACCCTCCCCTTTCCGAATGGGTAAGAAATACGGAGGATGATAATAATGCTATAAAAACAGGGAGGAGACTATTTCATCCCTCCCGGCCTAAGATTATGGTAATAAATTTGAAACTAAGTAACTTTTATTTCTTTTGTGCGGTTAAAGAGGTATATGGGAGAGAGGAGTTGAGTATTTCTCTCTCAAAGACGACGTTATGCTGAACCCATTCAAAGAACTGCCATTTTTATGCGCCCAAGTAATTGGAGATTTTTGAAAGAATTGAGGGTAAGGAAAATTTTTTGTCTGGTTTTTGCCTATGCGTTAAAGTAATATATTTTTAGTACCAAAATAATTTGTTACCAGGAATAGTGTCTAGGTATGATGTCTCTAATATGGTTATGGTTTCTTTTATAATGGTCTTTCTTTTAGTGTTGGACTAAGCCTTTGAACGCTCTGTTCAAAAGTTTAAAAATTTAACTTCTGTGAACATTCTAAAAAGGAAAAAAAACGTATACGAACGTTTTACATGCTTTATTGAATGTCAAAGAGCAATAATTGACTTAAATAATTACAATGACATTTCGAGTAAAATATTTCATTTAAGAAACAGTTAACGGGAGTATAATTCTGGCATAGTTTACGAAATTTTAATCAAAAAACATTCTCTAATTAATTGAGAAATATTTAACATACATACAAATGTATTACAATAACATTTCAAGTAATGTATTTCATTTAAGAAACAATTAACGGGACTATAATTCTGGCATAGTTTACGAAATTTTAATCAAAAAACATTCTCTAATTAATTGAGAAATATTTAACATACATACAAATGTATTACAATAACATTTCAAGTAATGCATTTCATTTAAGAAACAGTTAACGGGAGTATAATTCTGGTATAGTCTACGAAATTTTAATCAAAAAACATTCTCTGATTAATTGAGAAATATTTAACATAAATACAAATGTATTATAATAGCATTTCAAGTAATGTATTTCATTTAAGAAACAGTTAACGGGAGTATAAATCTGGCATAGTTTACGAAATTTTAATCAAAAAACATTGTCTAATTAAATGAGAAACATTTAACCTGTTTTTAACTACTTACTCCGTTACTAATTTATCAAGATACTGGCAATATCGTTTGAGATTTTATGTCCAAATAGCTTTTAATCATTTATTGTTTTGAAAAATTGCTTTTTTCTGTTGATAATTATTGAAAGAGGCAGTAAAATAGTTTAAGCCATGTTTGTTTTTCGCATTCTGTTTTTAAAATTTTGAACTCCTCGGTTTTACTCCAGAAATATCTGAAGGACGTACAGAGAGAAAATCAGTCCAAACTTCATCCTTTATTATCCCTTTTTTATAATAACTAAACAAAATAATTTAATGTATAGAGCTGTGAATAGATAAGTGGAATGCAATTAATTTCATTACAGATATATGCAATGGATTAGAACATATAAATGTTTGGTAGAGGAAAACAGATACACTGCAGCCACAAATCAGTTGGTTTGGTTTCGTTTGGTTTGGAGCGCTATGGTCTACTGTTTTACACACGAGGGCTAATGAGACTGGGACCTACAGTTTAAAGCCAATTCCGAACGACTACAGCTTCGAACTCGCGAACTCTGGTTCCGAAGAGAAGCTCTCTCATTCCAGAAATCAGTTGAAATATTTCAGGTTGGTTTAGATGCCCAATATCTTCAAATCTGGGGCTAATTATTTTAAGATTTACTTACTAGTTCGAATGGCTACAAACATTCAAACCAAGAAGAAAATTCAAACTCAGAGAACTGAAAACTTCAATAACGTAATTCGAACATCGTCCGTCATAGTGTAATGAAAATAAATATAAAAAATTCTGAGGAAACGTATTTTTATCGAAGTAAAATTCTGTTGCATAAGATGAACTAGAACTGTATCTTCAAATGGCTTGTTCATATCCTTATAAAAAAATGTTTCTTTCAAAGTGTGGTCAAACATGACCGCGCCTGTGGGATGCAATGAAATGTTCGAAAATGTTATCCAAGCAAATCTCTTTAAAAGCATCGAAAATAACCTTTTGCAACGGCGGTTTATCAAATAGGCATTGTTAATATATATATATATATATATATATATATATATATATATATATATATATATATATATATATATATATATATATATATATCTTCCAGATTTTGTTCAAGAACTGATTCAGCTATACATTTATGATGTAAGATACATATACCAAATTTCAGTTATCTGCTTTAGTCCCTTATCAGTTATCACCATGCTTTCACATTCACACATGGTTAAGTAGACATATACTCACATCCTACCAGATATTAAAATAGTTAATTATTAATGCATATATAGCCATATAAACCATCGATATCTTTCAAAATATTTATTTTTCCAAATAGGGAGATTTAAGGGTTTTGCTTTCTTTTAACCTATTTCTTTGCTTTCTTTTCTTTTAGGTGTAGGGATATTGAATTACTTCTACAATTTCCCCTTACTCCGAGAGTAAAAACACTGTATGCAGTGTTTTTACCACTATTTTAGAAAGGAAGTGTAAAAGGAAGAAAATAAAATTGAAGCAGTACGTTTAATAAATAAGATTTTTTTCCTATTTTATATTCTTCCATGAATATATGTCTTGATTTATATTTATAGCGCATGATTAACTAAACAGTTAAAATAAGCATGCCTTATACCTATAAAACGCATTTAGCATGTTTGTTATAAGATTAAACAAAAAGTCCATGTTATACATACATAAATACATTATTCCATATCAATACCGAATCCTTAAACACTCCAAAAACAACAAAATGTCCCCCTAATCACAGATGATCATTTCGAAGGCGAGTGCGTTAGTCAGTCACCCGACATCCCGACTTTGACATTCGAAAATACTACGTTTTCTTTTTCTAATTTTGTAAAACATCCCGAATGTAGTTTCGAATCACTTGTGTTACCATTATCTCTTTTCCAGACGCAAGCGCTAGTTTAAAAATGCATACAATATCGACTTCAACAACAAAGCTCACAGAGGTTAATCGACGCTAAACATTTAAATCAACAACAGGCTTTTATTTCTCTTGGAAAAACGATGTTCATAAAAGATTGGAAAGCGGTGAAGCAAATTTTTCACATTTATTTTGCATTCCGGATAAATAAATAAACATTTTGCATATTTTAATATATAATTTACGATCGTGACAAAATATTTATCTAAACAAAATTACTTATTTCTCGTTGCAAAAGAGATTTTTAACTATTCAGAGGTAAGAATATTTTAAAATTTTCTCAAAAACTGACTTTCAAAGAAAATAAATCTTTTAACAATTTTTTTTCATTGCAGCTATTTAGTTCTAGGTACGTACACATACCTATACTTGTGTAATTTTCTTTAACATGTTATAGAAAAAAATCATCCATAGAATAAATTACTGCTTAAATCAGGAAGTTTTACTAAAAACCACTGATTAAGCGGTGTTTGGTCTATAACGATAGCTTTATAGGTTTAAAAAAAGGTTTTAAAAAAACTCTTCTGCTCGAATATCAAAAGTGTTTTTTTAATTTGATAATATGCTTGTGAAAAAGGTGACATTTATCAAAGTAATGACCTGCTATATATTATGTGGTCTTTTAAATAATTTCTGAATATTAAACCACTTTTAATAAAATAAAGAAATATTGCCTATTTAAATAAACATAGATAGTTGCACCTAAAGATATACTAAGGAATACAGTGCTATTGTAAACTGTGTAATTTATAAATAGGAGAATTATTATAATTTGTTACCCACCAAAACTTTCTTCATTAATTTGTGATATATTTCATTATGTTTTAATGAAAATGCTGTCTGAGTTAGAATGTTGATATGAACTTTTAAAAATAATGCAATACAATCTCATAGTACTTTCATTAAAAATATAAAAGTCATATGAGAACTGAAGTATTACTATAATGATTGTTGAATTTACTATAAAACTATAATTTTAGCTAAAATTATTACTAACACATAATCAAAAAATCTCAAGGCTTTACAAACTGCTACTTTTTTACTTGATTTGGAAAGCTTAAACTATTTATTAATTTTTGTATAGTATTTTAGGCTTGTAACACCTAGCGGTCGAGTGTTGAACTAGAACTTTGGTCATACCTTAATCTTCCTGGAGGGACACATTTACATCGAGGAGTATAGATGAGGATTTCTTTCAACAATAAAACTTAATAACTTTGTTTACAAGAAAAACATAAATGCAAAATGGCTAAAATTTAACCACACTTCGAGAAAAAAACAAATTCCTTAAATTACAACGTCACCTCAATCAGGCAGACACTCTCAGAACACGTCTCTGTAACTGAAGTGTCCAACTTGATCTTTCCACATCTTTCTTTCTTCTGTAGGAAATCTTGGTACTAGATGTCTATCCTTCTCCCATCATTTGATTTTCGTCCTTTGGATTATTGAATGGTTCAACCCTTGTCTCTTGGCTAACTCGTAGAAACAATCATCACATTGAATTTTCTCGTAGGTAAATCCACCTGTTTTTCTCCAAAACACTAAACTCTAAACACTCTAAAGTTCGAATGTCGACGAAGATCATTACTGGGTAAACTGTTGGCTCTTCCATTCAATCACCAAAGTTGACGGATAATGCCCAATTGTCCACACAAAACAGGTCGCATGTCTTTCGTCGACTTTGATGGGCTTGTCGCTTCTAAGCCCTAAATTGTAATTGTGATATAGGCATGTAGACACGGCTTATTCGCCAGCCTTGTAAAGATAGCTTTACAATGTGAAATATGAATATATTTGTGAGGAAAAACATATGTGTTATAATAAATAATAAATAAATAAAAATCTCAACTTCAATAAGATTACGTAAACATTAAAATCAACCAGCTGTTACATAGTAGTATTTGATAGAAGCAGAAATAAGTTCACTAAATTATTCTTGTCTCCAGACTAAAGAAATACTTTAATTGAAGCTACCGCATTGTTTTTTTAACTTTCAAATGTTTAAACCAATTTTCACCTCTGTCATTTTATTAAAAGAAATTACAGAACTTCGATTAAAATTTTTGTATGTGTAGTTCTACATTTTCTATGTGCAAAGAATTATTTTTGATGTTAATAAATATATTATAGGAAATTTATTTCAATCACATTAAAGTACAAACTATTTTTAAAAGCACCTGGGTTATACTGATAATAAAAAATACACTTGTATCTAAAGATAGTACAGTTTCCTCCCCTTGAAGTATAATTTCGAACAAGTATATATATTTTCTAATATAATTTTAGTGAGTTATATAACCCACAATTTAAGTGACTTTATTGGAGAAATGTTTACATCCCTTTTAATTCAAATTTTCATTTATTTTCCTAGGAACTAAACTTTTAAGAAAATTCTTTATTTTTATTTAAAAAAAAAGCAATTAAAATTTAAAAGTTCCACTACAGTAAGGTTAAAAACTTCTAAAAGAGGATGAATAAAAATTTGGTCTCAAAAGAATTCAATACCAGAAAACATTTAAGGGACGGTTTTAGTTCTTTTCGAATAAATTCAGTATTTTTTTGTTCTTTTTTTAGAATAAAGGTTCTTTACAATTAAATAGTTGAAAAGCTGAGGGTTTTTTCGTTCACTATAATCGTTCGTCACACAAAAACCTACGCAAACTATAAATGCGTTTATATGGATATGTAAAGAAACATTTATTTATAGCTCACGATTATATAGAAAATATATTTTTTTATATATATATTTTAATAAAATCGTGTATTGTAAAAATTATCACTGAATTTAGACTATGAATAAAAGTTTTGAAATCTACATAAAACTAAATTTCTAAGATAGCTGAAATGAATGGGTTTAGTAGCTGAAGAGTTAATCGTTATATATGATCTTAGCCCATTGTGAATATATAGTTCCTAGTATATTATTAAGTTCAATGAGATTCTCATTAAAACATTTGAATTAATGCTTGTTGAAAAAGAAATTGTGACTCCAATTGAATGTACTATTATTGCTGAATATTTAAACTAGAATCAGAATATCCACGCTTACAGAAGGCTGCCTAACACCCAATTTCTCTTTTTGGTACAACATCTTAGCTATTCAGTTCAATCAGAATCTCTTTGAAACCTTTGAACTAATGCTTGTTGAAAAAGAGACTTTTTAATTAGAATATCCACGCTTACAGAAAGCTGTCTGCCACCTAATTTCACATTTAGGTGCAACATCTTAGCTATTCAGTTCAATGAGATTCTCATTGAAACATTTGAACTAATGCTTGTAGAAAACGATTCTGTGATTGCAAATGAAATTACTATTACTGTTGAATTTCTAAACTAGAATCAGAATATTCACACTTACAGAAAGCTTTCTGCCACCTAATTTCACATTTTGCTACAACATCTTAGCTATTCAGTTCAATGAGATTCTCATTGAAACATTTGAACTAATGCTTATTGAAAACGAGGCTGTGTCTGCAATTGAGTTTACTATTATTGATGAATTTTTAAACTAGAATTAAAGCATCCACGCTTACAGAAAGATGCCTGTCACCTAATTTCACACTTGGTACAACATCTTAGCTATTCAGTTCAATGAGATTCTCAGTGAAACATTTGAACTAATGCTTGTTGAAAACGAGGCTGTGACTGCAATTTAATTTACTATTATTGATGAATTTTAAAACTAGAATCAGAATATCCACACTTACAGAAATGTACCTGCCACCTATTTTCCCATTTTGGTACAACATCTTAGCTATTCAGTTCAATGACATTCTCATTGAAACGTTTGAACTAATTCTTGTCGAAAACGAGGCTGTGACATTCAATTAAATTTACGATTATTGCTGAATTTCTAAACTAGAATCAGAATATTCACACTTACAGAAAGCTACCTTTCACCTAATTTCCCCTTTTGGTACAACATCTTAAGTAATTGAGCTTTTGATGTTTCTGAAGTCAAATTTAGGAAATTTGGTGTTAAAAAATTGAAACACTTATTCTGAATATACAATCAGTAAATCAATTAAAAATTTGAATACCTATTAGTATCCGAGAAGATTTTAAAAGGATTTTAATAGTCTGTATGCATTGTTGTTAGTAGTATCTGAAACAATATTTACATTTAACTAAAAAAATCATGCTATGACCAAAACCACAAATTTATGACTAACTTATAAAAAAATGTTCTAACTTTGCCATATGCAGTCCCAGTCAATGATAATTTCTGAATATATTTAATTAGAAGTACTTAGTTTAATAGCCTACGTTTCTGTAAAAAGCCTGTACAAAAAATCCATAAGCTATTTGAGATTTTTAATACTATATAATATTTGCTATTATATTACTGAAGGCCAGTTACGGGTAATATTAAAGCTAAATAACTATCATTTAATTCCCATTAAATATAGCTGAATGGATACGAATCGATACTTCCGGGAATAATACCCTTTGTATATTTTATTATTAGATGGTCATTTTCGGTGACCAAAGTAAAAATACAATTTACATAGAAAAGTTTTTAAAATTATATTTAAGATATTTTCAAGCTATAAATAAAAAGTAAAAATACCAATTTCAGAGTAATTTTCGAATTTAGCCGCAGACAAAATACTTTAGATCAATATATCGAATTTTGTTTTAAATTAAGAATATCAATTTTGGCTCTCAGACAATTTTTCTAAAATTTCCCTTCCCGATATTTCGACAGATAATTTGCCCCGAAATATCCTGGCGACTTTACCCAGCGTTCAATGCCTTCTCTCAAAATGGTGACGGCATTTTAAGGTTCACCCCCAAAATTTGGGATTTTGAAGAGGTAATTAACTAAAAGTTTGCAGTAGCACCAATTAAGGACAGAATTTTACGCAAGGGAGAAAAAAAATTGAGGACACAGTTCTTGTAAAATTTTTAGAAGTTTTTGCTTCTGTTTAAAAAAATTCTTCCCGCTCATGTAATTTATTTTTGAAAAAAAAAAAAAAGAGCTAAATGGGTTAATTTCAACTCTCGGGCTATTATAGCTCTCCTTGCATTGCCTTCTCTACGCGAAAAAAGGGATACCTATTAAAACGAAGCGGAATTTCGTTATAACGTCCATATTTATACAGCGTTTGTTTTCAAATTATAAATAGTTACAAAATTATAAAGTAATTTTACTTGAAATTAAATTTTGTTAAAAATAAAGAAATCAGGCTAAAAAATCAGTTATTTTTACGAAAAAAGTAGAATTCTTGATTATAATTTAATGGTATATTCAGAGCTATGTGGTTTGGTTTGGTTTAGGTCTATATTTTGCGACACGAGGCTAATGAAATCAGGACCAAATAGCAGCGTACTACCATTTTGCCATCTCTCGGCCATAGCGATGTCGATACACACTGTTTACTCTAGAACAACACACACTTAATCCCAACACTTCTACCAGAAAAAGACATTGCTACCTGATTTCAACCTTTGCCTGGGTTTGCCCGAGCACTACCTATTTGACTGCTCCCTCACTAAGGATTGACATTTCAAGCGCCTAGACCAGGCTTGGAGTGAGCCTGGGCTGATCAGCTAAATTGTAACCAAACCCGCTCATCCAAACTATGCAAAACGTTCGGTTAGCTAATGGAAAGTTCAGAGAATCTGCAGGGCCCGTAATAAGGCTGATTCTGAATATGTAACTTTCACTGTACCGCTCTATTGTATTTATTTTCATGCAATTATCTTGTAATTTTATTATTATTACTTTTTTTTTGTATTTCCAGTGTTATTTTGTCTGTTTTATGTTTGTATGTGTTGGTCTGTAATATTTTTACTGTATTTTCACTGCATTTTATATTATGAACTGCTGTGGATTGTACATCCGGGGTCACCAAAAATATCTTAAACCTTCGTTTTAAGGTAGATGGTCCTCGTTAGTACAGCCGATTACAACCTTTAATTACTACATCAAATATTTTAACCTACCACCGAAAGAAGAAAAAATTGAATCTATAAATTTTCGCATAATTTGAAATTAAACATCTTAACCCCTTCCGGTAAAATGACGAGTCTAGCTCGTCATTAGTTTTTCATTCCATACCGCACAATGACGAGCTACATTCGTCATGCAATTAAAGTTACTGTTAAATATGATAATTTAGTTTAAAATTTCTAGTGTACTGAATTTGGCAACACTTTTATCACTTGTGAAAATCACAAGTCACTATTGCATATTGTTTACTTAGAATTTCTTGTTACAAGTCATTGTCAAATTAATGAGTCAGAATAAAAGAAAACCTACTAAGAAATGCCGTGTGTGTTACAAGAATCAAATTAAAAGTGAGACTACTTGGCGGTGTAAACAATTAAGAATTCTTTTGCACTTTGTTTTGAAAAGTACCACTAGCTTGAAGACTATTATCTGTATACCTTATTAATGTTTTGCTTTGATAGTTTCTTAATTTTACCGTTTCTGATATTATTTAACACTATGTAAAAAGTGGATTTTAATTAAGAATATGTAAGAATTGTAAAATGAAACAAGTTTTTTAAAATAAAAATTAAATGGTTATTTCATGCACAGTTTTTCATTATTAAATCATACCGGAAGGGGTTAATCAATTTTCGCCACAGAGAAGATGAAGTTTTAGAGTTATAGTGTCCAAACAGAGTTTCAAATATTATTAAATGTTATTATAACAGTAAATATATATTTATATTTTTTAGGTTTTGGATTTTAAAATTTAAAAATATTATACTATTAATTCTTATTTTATTTTAAATCTTTTTTTAATAGAAATGTATGTTTCAGACCAACGATAGTAGAGAAAATGTTCTGTTAAATACTTTAC
>CM063500.1:112267540-112280040 GCA_032207245.1 Pardosa pseudoannulata | reverse complement strand
AACTCTAAAAATGAGAAGTGCAGAGTCTTTGTGAGTAACAACTATCTAAGACAGACAATAGTAATCTTTTGTTAATTAGATGAGTAAACACATTAAGAATATGGGGTGCTCATTGTCTCCGCAAATAGCAACTATCTATATTAGACAATAGTAACCGTGTGTTAAATAGACGAATAAACTCTTTAAAAATGTGGAGTGCACAGTCTTCGCGAGTAACAACTATCTCAAACAGACAATAGTAACCTTGTGTAAATTAGACGAATAAAAACGTTAAGTATATGGGGTGCTCACAATCTCCACAAGTAGCAGCTATCTAAAATAGACATTAGTAACCGTGTGTTAATAGACGAATAAAAGTTTTAAAAATGTTGAGTGTAAAGTCTTCGAGAGTAACAACTATCTAAATCAGACAATAGTAACATTGTGTTTATTAGACGAATAAACGTGTTAAAAATTTGTGCTCCGCTAATAACAACTATCTCAAACAGATAATAGCAATGATATATTAGACGAATAAACTCGTTAAATACTTCCGCTTACAGTCTCTACAAGTATCAGCTATCTAAAACAGAAAATAGTATTCTTGTGTTAATTAGACGAATAAACGTGTTAAAATTTTGGAGTGCTCACAGTCTCTGCGAGTAACAACTACCTAAAACAGTAATCTGATATTAATTATACCAGGATTTACTATTTACAGTCGACACTAAACAGCTACAAGAATCCATGACAGTAGTGAGGTTAGTAAGCTTTCTGTTTTTACATAAAAATGCAAGATACCTGTTTTGCAATCATCTGAATATAGATGTTAAAATTTTTCAAAAGTAAATTTTATATTTATAATTCAGTAGGAGTTAAAGAAGAAAAGAAATTTTTAAGATTAGTGTTAAGCTTCATAGTGAACCTGATCCAGAGTTCCTGAACATTTTATGAAGTAATGATATTGATTCAAGCAGGGCTTCGAAATGGAACTAAACCGAAAAAAATATCGGTTTATTTCTATTCGATATACCTTCAGTGGTTTTGTCACTGTAACCAACTTATCAATGTGTTCTAATTTAACGTCAATCATGTAATTCAAACTCATTGCATGTATATTGTGCAGAACGATGGCCAAATGGTTAGGGCGCTGATCTTCGGTACCGGAGTTCGTGATTTAAAATCCCACCGTGGCATGGATGTTCGTTGCCATTCGGAATTATCACTAAGTAGTAGGTTCCAGTCTCATTAGACTTCGTGTTGACAAAAATAATCAGACAGTAGTGCTCCAAACCCAACTACATGTACATTGTTCCTGGTTTTCCTGTTTTGATGTTCACTAGTACTTTCCTGTTTCAGTTTAGCATGAAACTACTTGTAGAAGGTAGATTTAATTCCCTTGAATGTTCAGTTATCAAATGCGATTTTGATAATGGATACCAATGTTCATTGTTCTCTGTTCATCGCTCATACGTACATGCTGATTAATTAATTATGTGGTTTGGTTTGGTTTGGTTTGGTTTCGAGTGCTATGGTCTATCTTTTGCAACAAGAGGGCCAATTAGACCGGGACCTACAGCTTAAAGCAGATTCCGAACGGTTACAAGCATCCATGCCCCAGTGGGATTCGAACCCACGAATTCCGGTTTCAAAGGCCAATTAATTATGTGGATTATATAAATTATGCAGGATTTTTACCCCTGCTGTTGTAATGGATGTTCAGCCCGCCTTGGCTTCTAGCATCCATAAACCCTCCAATGGGGTTGGTTGTATATGATATGAGATGTCACTCCTCTTATATGCATTCGATAATACAGAGAGTAAAACATCACTAACGTTGTGTCACCATCACTGTCGATTGTTGATGTTTTATTACATAAAATAGATGAGATGAAATCAGATATAAATAGTGCATACTATAAAATTTCTGTGTTTTTCTTGATTATAATTATTACAAAGATCTCAGAACAAGTAAAAAAAATGCTGTATAGGTGGACATTTAAATGGGTAAACTATTCAAAAAACGAAAATCTGCACTTCAAAAGAATTCTTTATAAAACTTAAATAGTAAATTTAAACAGTTTTATCCTTTTAGTATTCTTTCCGGAAATGTCATTAGGGAATAAAGAGAAGAAGTTTAGTTGTACAAATAAAAAAAAAAAATTCATGGAGATTACTTGCTGCGATTTTTATGCTCTTTACACGGAGATGAAGATTATTTTAAATTAAGCCTTGCATAAATTTTAGGAAGGTAAAGAAACTTTTTTTTGTTTTAGATATTTTTAGGAATTTAGAGAAATTTGCATGATATACGAGAAGCGTCCAGAAAGTGAAAGTGCTGAATCTGTGACGTTGAAAGAGAATTTTGTTTTAAGAAATCGGATGGGAGCATCACTATTTTTTGTGTGTTTATCTAATTACTAGCCTATAGCCCGTCATATTCAATAATTTGTTTAGCTTTACATGCCGTATGTTAGTTGCCAACTTTAATTTATCTTGTCCTATTACATGATAGGATGAACAGTGTCGTGTAGTCCTCCTTTATATTTGAGTATCAACCTGTGATCAAATGTATAGTGGTGATTTATTTTTAATTGCGCTGTGTTAAGTATTTTTGTACTAAATTTAACCACAGGTTCTGAGAAACTACAGACATAAATATAAAAATAAACTAACAGCTAAATTGAGAGCAACCGAGACTAGCTTAATATTAAAAAAAATATTAACATATATATACATCTATGTACAAACAATGCTAATGCTAATTTAATGATGCTAATTTTCATAAGTAAGCTTTGTCAACATCTTCTAAATTCGTTCTGACAAATTGTATATATTTAAGAAATTTTGTAAATAGATAGAGGACCTAATCTCGATTTCTAAAATGTATGCAAAATGGGGGTACCTTTGTGGGTCTAAAATGTTGGGCCCGGAACATTTCTGGTTGAAGGGTATCTATGGCTGATCAGGAGAGGGAATCTATATATTTTCCGTCGGTCTCGTCAGGGGCTTCCTCCTGAGTCTTTCGGGGTGCGGTCGTACTATTTGGTGCAGGAACACTTCCTGTCGGACTTGGCTGGACTCCCCTAGTCTGGACTATCGAACACCTTCTCCTCTGGATTCACGAATCTCTTCCGTCGGACCCGACTGGACTCCTGACTTTCAAACACCTTCTTTTGGGGACTCCCGAACCTCTTCTCTGGGACCTCCGGATTATCCTCTGATCTTTTTGATTTTTCCTATTTAATTATTTCAACCTTGTCGCCTCCTCCTTCTTGTCATCCAATCTGGATGTTTGAAAGAACTTCATTGGTCTGCTTCAACCCCGCCTGGAGACCGTCAACAAGCCAAACCTTATCCCTTCTAATTGGGCACTGTCCCTTAGGGACATAAATACTCCACAAAGGTACATTCTTATTTAATGTCAAGTACGGAGACGGGATTCTAATCTGGGACTGGAATCAGAACCCCACCCGAGACCACCGTACAAGAAAACAATATCCGTTGAAAAGAAATTTATGATCCTCTATCTCTTTACAACGATGTGATGAGGTCAGATTTAGATCCCGAACATTTTATTTCTTGCATGAATGACTCAATTATATATCAGATCTAAATCACCTCATCACAAACAGCAATCATTATTTAGGATGTTTTTATTAATAATTTAGAATAATATAGTATACTAGCACATAGCCTGTGATATGATGGGATCAGTAAACTTTCTAATTTTCTAGAACTGTAAAGTATCCTATAAGATAAGTAAAAAAATAGTTTGTTTTTTGGCTGATAATTATCTGGTAAACACTCAATAATTTTGTTTATCTTTAATCATGTTAGTTGCCAACTTTAATTTATCTTGTCATATTACGTGATAGGATGGAGATCAGAAGTTTTAATATGGACAGTGATTATTTGGTGGTATATATAAATTAAGTTCGAAATTTAGCGAATTGATTGCAAATCATGTGGTTGTGTATAAAAATTTATCTTCATACTTCTATACAGTCTCCCGAAACTGTGAATGCTGTTTAGAATCACATTGCATTTATTTAGCCAAACAGTGTGGTTATGTTTAAGAAACAAACACACCAACGAACAAACTTCTTTATTTTCAAAGATATATTACTTAAACGTTAGATATTTATGAATCCGTGAAATAGTCTCCTAGACTTTTATGAAAAGGATGTGGTGTTAATAGCAGTGATAGAATATTAATCGCAAAAAAATAATCGATGATTTAATTTAAAATTAGCACATATGTACCTAATCTATTATTTAATACAAATATAAAAGAAAATTATTTGCTTATATCTAAGTTCAGTGATAGCACGTATGAAAATAATGCAGACGATATTTAAATAATTTAAAATTAGAAATGATTCAATGAGAGGAATGACGGCATAATGCTAGAAAAAAAATGTTATTTTCATCTACTTATAATGTGATAAATTGATAAGTTTAATATTCTTTTCTTAACAGGGGACAATACAGCTGAAAAAAAGGAATTAAAAGGGGGTGAAGGGATGGATTTCGAACATTTTCGAACTCGCGTAGAATTTCGCTAACCCTAACTCATCAAAAATTCAATATGGATGCCTCTATCTATTCCAGGTACAAACTCTTCATAAATTCGTGGACATACAACTTAGGCTATTATAATATAGGGGACATATATTCATTGTTTTTTAATGCTTGATACGATCTCAGAATTTTATTATCAATATGTTTTATTAAATAACTTAATATTATTACATATTGTAACTATAATTAAAGGACTACAAAAGCTCCACGTGATATCTTACTGTTTACAATGTTGTAGATTTGTAGCTTTATTACAGTTTATGTCGAGATTTTTCGTTATGTATATAATGGAATTCAATCAAAAATGGAAGTGTAAAACTAGATGTTACACCAATAACCTTTAGCCAAAGTTCTTGCAGTTTCATAAAAGCAAAAATTAGATGACGATCTAATAAGTCTTCAGAGAACTATTATATAAAAACTGACAATAGGCGTTATTATCTAAAGAAACTCAACGAAATTAATAAACTTAATTCCAACTTTTCATTTATTTTTTCTCTTTTAAGATTTCTATTTATTTTTAAAAACTTATTTATTACACTTTTCATAAATATAATGACTCTATGTTTAAGAAAGGTAATATATTTCGATAGATGGATAAAAAATTACCATAAACTTGATTTATTATGTATTGTAATTCAAAGTTATACGTAAAAATAAGAAATATATATATGTATACATATATATATATATGTATATATATATGTATGTATATATATATATGTATACATATATATATATATGTATATATGTATATATATATATGTATATATGTGTATATATATATATATATATATATGTATATATATATATATATATATGTATATATGTATATATATATATATATATGTATATATGTGTATCTATATATATATGTATGTATATATATGTATATATATATGTATGTATATATATATATATATATCTATATATATATATATATATATGTATATATATATGTGTGTATGTATATATATATATATATATATATATATATATATATATATATATATATATATATATATATATATATATATATATATGTATATATATATATATATGTATATATATATATATGTATATGTATATATATATATGTATATATATATGTATATATATATATATATATATATATATATATATATATATATATATATATATATATATATATATATATATATATATATATATATATATATATATATATATATATATATATCAGGTCTAAAAAAGGGGTAGTTGTAAATTACGTGAGTTAAAAGCGATTTTAACAAGGGAATTCTTTTATAATAATAAAATAAATGAAAAAGACCCACGCTCGCGTAAGCTTTTAGGTCAGGCGGACGCATTTTGGAACAATTTGATGAGCTTGCAAACATATAAAAGTCAATTGCCGCGAGTACATGGAACTGTGAACACACTCTACGCGCGTCTTCGACGAAAAAATGAAAATGGCGCAAGTTTCTTTCAAATAGAACTATGATTTAATAAACTTATTATTATCAAGAAAGACTGTTTTCTATCCGCCTTAACTCTGCACCACGATATATATATATATATATATATATATATATATATATATATATATATATATATAGTTTGTAAAGTTTGTATGTATTAATGTACTATATTACTGATATGTATGTGTACTTTTGTGTTAATGTAGGTTGAATAATAAAGTATAGTGAATGTAATTTTTCCCCATTTGCACTTGACCTCGGCTGCTAAAATAATTATGTAAATAATTATGTAATAATTTAATTATGTATAAGTAACTTACATCTGACGTAGCAATGTAATATACCAATTAATAACAAATATCAAGATGAAAATATAAAATTTCAATATTTTCTTAAAACTCTGTATATTTAATTGGTTTCCTTCGTTATATATTTAAACATTCAGTGTTATAATTTGTATGTATTTATTTGGATTAATTAATATAAACTAGTTTTATAGCATATGTTCATAATTTATGGTTGAAAGAGTTAATAAAAACACTTTAGCCAATATGTTTCGATATATTATTCTTCACAATTATTGGTTACATTTCATTAGAAGAGATTAAAATATATAGAATTTTAACTGTGCGTAATTGAAATATATATAATTTTAATTTGTGATCCCGTATAAAAACATTTTGTTGGATATTTTTGGTTTAAATTTATTTATCTCTCCAAGTAAAAATGGGAAAGCCTTGTATAAAAGACACACAAATAAAAGTGAATTTAGTGAAAGAATTCCTATGGCATTTTTCTTCCCCATTTTTTTTTCGAAAATACCGAACTCCGCAAAATAGCCTAGAAATATCGTAATAAGGAAGTGTATATCGATTTTCCCTAGCTCGATAAAAATGCTTTTAATTAGAAATATTGTGTGCTTGATACTACATTTTAGTCTTTCTGTTTTCAGTGAGTTATTTTATCTTGGCCTCTCCTGATATATAATTAGATAAAAGTTTAAACCTTTCTTGGTTTTACGGCCCCGGTAAGTGCGGAGTATTTTTACCGGGGGTTCCCATAATTTGGAATTTTGTGAAGGTAATTACGTAAAAGTTTTCAGTCCGGTAATTAGTGTGGGGGAGAAATCCAAGAAAACTGCTTTCGCTCGAGTGTGCGGGGGTTAGACGTATTTTGGCAGTTTAAAATCTAAGACTTAAGGGGAAACTTTTGTTTTAGTACGGTTTACTTTCTGATTCAATAATCATATTAAAACCAGTGGGAGTTATTTAAAAAACAGCAACTTGTTTTATATCATTTTTTAGATGATACGCTAATTAGAATTTAAGTGGTTTCAAAGGTTTTAAACATTTGCAAAAGCTTAAAAAATTTAATGAATTATTTGTCAGCAATTAATGTTCAATACGTTATGAAATCAATGTGCAAAATATTTTATCTTTTCTATTCAGTTATTTCATGTAGATAAGTTATCAAGTGACAGATGGAGTACATTATATGTTACATCTTTTCAGACTTGAACTTTCTAATACCTATAATATAATTGAATAATAATATTTAAAACAGTGGGCGTTATTTAAAAAACAGAAACTTGTTATATATCGTTTTTCAGATGGTACACAAATTAGATTTTAAGGGGTCTTAAAGGTTTTAAACTTTTGCAAAAGCTTAAAAAATATAATGAATCATTTTTCTGCAATTATGCTCAATATGTTATAAAACCCACTTACAAAATATTTGTGATTTGTATTCAATTATTTCCTGTAGATAAGCTCTCAAGTGATAGATAGGTTCATTATATGTGACATCTTTTCAGACTTGAACTTTTGATTACCTAATGTATAATTGAATAATAATATTAAAAACAGTGGGAGTTATTTAAAAACAGCAATTTGTTTTATATCGTTTTTTAGATGACACACTAATTAGACTTTAAGGGGTCTCAAAGGTTTTAAACATTTGCAAAAGCTTAAAAAATATAATAAATAATTTTGCTGCAATTAATGCTTAATACGTTATGAAATCCACGTACAAAATATTTTGTCTTTTACATTCAATTATTTCATGTAGACAAACTCTTAAGTGATATATTGGTTTATTATATGTTACATCTTTTAAGACTTGAACGTTTTAATACCTATAGTATAATTGAATAATAATATTAGAAAGAGTGGGAGTCATTTAAAATACAGAAACTTGTTTTATATCGTTTTTTAGATGATACACTAATTAGAATTTAACTGTTCTCAAGCGTTTTAAATATTTAAAAAAGCTTAAAAAGTATAAGGAATTATTTTTCTGCAATTAATGCTCAATATGCTATGAAATCAATGTGCAAAATATTTTGCCTTTTGTATTCAATTATTTCCTGTAGATAAGCTCTCAAATGATAGATAAAGTACATTATATATCCATCTTTTAAGGTTTGAACTTTTTAATACCTATTGTATAATTGAATAATAATATTAGAAACAGTAAGAGTTATTTAAAGAACAGAAACTTGTTTTATATCATTTTTTAGATGATACGCTAATTAGAATTTAAGGGGTCTGAAAAATTTTAAATATTTAAAAAAGCTTAAAAAGTATAATGAATTATTTTTCTGCAATTAATGATCAATACGCTATGAAATCCATGTGCAAAATATTTTGCCTTTTGTATTCAATTATTTCCTGTAGATAAGCTCTCAAATGATAGATAAAGTACATTATATATCACATCTTTTAAGGTTTGAACTTTTTAATACCTATAGTATAATTGAATAATATTAAAAACAGTGGCAGTTATTTAAAAAATAGAAACTTGTTTTATATCGTTGTTTAGATGATACACTAATTAGAATTTAAGGGTTCTCAAGCGTTTTAAACATTCAAAAAAGCTTAAAAAATATAAGGAATTATTTTTCTGCAATTAATGCTCAATATGCTATGAAATCAATGTGCACAATATTTTGTCTTTTGCATTTAATTATTTCATGTAGACAAACTCGCAAGTGACAGATAGTTTTAATTATATGTCACATCATTTCAGACTTAAACTTTTTAATACCTAAGTATAATTAAATAATAATATTAAAAACAGTGGGAGTTATTTAAAAAATAGAAACTTGTTTTATATCGTTGTTTAGATGATACACTAATTAGAATTTAAGGGTTCTCAAGCGTTTTAAACATTCAAAAAAAGCTTAAATATAAGGAAATATTTCTTTGCAATTAATGCTCAATACGTTATGAAATCAATGTGCAAAATATTTTATCTTTTGTATTCAGTTATTTCATGTAGACAAGTTATCAAGTGACAGATAAGGTTCATTATATGTAACATCTTTTAAGGCTTGAACTTTTTAATACCTTTAGTATAATTGAATAATAATATAAGAAACTGTGGGAGTTATTTAAAAAACAGAAACTTGTTTTATACCGTTTTTCAAATGATACACTAATTAGAATTTAATGAGTCTCAAAGGTCTTAAACATCTGCTAAAGCTTAACAAATATAATCAATTATTTTTTTGCAATTAATGGTCAATATGTTAAGAAATCCATGTGCAAAATATTTTGTCTTTTGTATTGAATTTTTTCATGTAGATGTTTTTTGTATTCAATTATTTCATGTAGACAAGATCTCAAGAGACAGATAGGGTTCATTATATATCATATATTTCTATTATAAGCGTATTATAACAATATTCAGTTCTTTTTTTCTACTGTATTATTTCTGTACGTTGATTAGTAAAGTTAATTGATCTTGACATATTAAGTGGTAGAATAGGAATCAGAGTTTTTGACAACAACAGTTCTAATTTTAGTGGTATTAACAAATGTTGTCCAAAATTAAGGAAATTTATGACAAACCACATAGTTTTGTATGAAGAAACACACATACATTCATACTAACAACCATATAAATATAAAGATAACTATATGAAATGATAAGTTTTTATTTACCCATGAGAATCACTGAAATTGGTACTTTTTGTTATTAGAATATTATTGATAAGCATTTCATTGTAACATAAAAATTAACCAATAATTAAATTTAAAATTAGTTCTTACATAAAAATGCTATAATTTGCGCCACATAGAAATGAAAGTGAATCACTTTATATCTCAAATTCCAAGTCAAATCGAATTGATACTACGCAGACGATGTTTAAATAATATAAAATAAGAAATCAATAAATGAGATGTTTAAAGGAATGACGTCATAATGATAGAAAATATATCGTTTTCACCTATTAATTATGTGATAAATTGAAAATTTTAATCTCCTGCTTTTAAACGAGGAAAACTGCGTTTAAAACAATGACTTGGAATGACGTCACATTGCTAGAAATATTGCTTCTTTCACTTAGTTATGATGCGATATATGAAAAAATTAATCGTTTGTGTTTAACCGGGGAAAATAATGCTTGGAATAATGATATAAAATGCTCGAAAAAGTGGGAAAGAATGGATTTCGAACGTTAAAAATTTACAAAAATCTTCCCAGGGGTGTACCTATTAATTTCCCAAATTTTCACGGCGATTGGATGCATGGTTTTTGAGTCTATCGAGTACACACAGACACATTCATTTTTATATATATAGATTATACTATTATTCTTTAAAATACAACCATGAGATGAAAATCTTCGTAGTATCACTTGTAGTTACACACCCCTCAAAAACAAACTTCAAATATCTCAGTGCAACTTTTGAAATGATTTCTCTCTTAGGCAGTGGGTTTATGAATTTTAACTGGGTTAATTTTACGAAAAAAAATTTCCTTCATTCAAACAAACTGATGTTTCTGAATGCACATGCTTTGTCATTAATTTGATTCGTGACCACAGCTTGGACTAAACAGTCACGTGCAACATGCATCCTTTTAATTGCTAACTCTTGATAAATTTTTAACTTGATTGCTACTTTTACAAATGCCAGTCCGACTACATGTCTACCATTTTGATGCTTGCATAATATGTCAATATCTTGGACTTCAACATATAAACGGCATAATTGGTTACTATTTAATCTAGACTATATATGTATGTATATATATATATATATATATATATATATATATATATATATATATATATATATATATATATGTAATACATTAAATGCCATCAAATAATGTCTAAATTATATATCCTAATTACCATACATATCTATTGATACATAACACAGTACTTTATCCTATGTTTAGTGTATTCAAATTTTGAAAAAAAAAATTAAATATGTGCATTGCAGATTTTTGTGTTTGGTTTGGTTTGGCTTGGCTTGGAGCACTACGTTCTACTATTTTACACACGAGGGCTAATGTGACTGGGACCTACTGCTTAAAGACGATTCCGAACGGCTACAAACATTCCTGCCATAGTGGGATTCGAACCCACGATTTTTGTGTTATATCCCCTATATAATAATAGCCTAAGTTATCTGTCCGTCTGTCCTCAAATTTATGCAGCGGTTGTACCTGGAAGGGGTAGAGGCATTCATATTGGATTCTTAATAAGTTAAGGTTAGCAGTGTTCGAAATTCACCCCTTCCCTCTTTTCTAGCATTTAATACCATTATTTTAAGGTCTATTTTCCCAGGATAAGAGCAAGCGATTAAATTTATCAACTTGTGACATAATAAATAGATAAAAATAGCATTTTTTTCTAGCATTATGATGTCATATTTTAACTATTTCATTTAATCGCTTCTTATTTTAAATTATTTAAATATCGTCTGCATTTTTTTTTTCATACGTTTTATCATTGAACTTAGATATATTACATAAGTAATTTTCTTTTATATTTGGCTTAAATAATGGATTAGTTACATATGTGATAATTTTAAATTTAATAATAGATTATTTTTTGTTGCAATAAAAATTGTATCACAATTATTCACAACAAATTCTATCTACCTCCAAGGTATAGTGGAAATGATAGTTCTATTAATTAATACGGCAAAAAATTTGGGAAGAACTTAACGATAATTTCGACGTAGCTTAAAAACTTTGAATTATCTTTCTAAATGAATTGAAAGTGATTCTAAACTGTATCGGAAAATTTTAGAGGAGTATGAAGATAAGCAAATTATTGAGCGTGTACCAACCGTTTTTTTATCTGCAACATTGGGTGCTTTACAATTCGGACAATTTTTACAATTTTACAATTTGTTGAATTTTATGAAAATTGAAACTATTGTCCCAACTCTTCTGCCTCTATAAAATTTTACTGTTATTTATCAGATAGCGTTTCAACAGTTAAAAGAAAATAAAATGTTGTGAATTTAATATTTACTAATAAGAATTGTAACATAAAAAATAAAATCTGCATAAAAAATGGAAAAATTGAATAATTTTTTAAAGCAATGTAGAATAATTTTAATTTGTACATTTTGCACAAAATACTGTTGAATTTGTATTTCAAAATACTAAGGGTGTTCTATTGAATTAAGACGTACCAATTTACAAATTTGAATATTTCAATGTTTAACACAC
>CM063500.1:112260040-112262540 GCA_032207245.1 Pardosa pseudoannulata | reverse complement strand
AACTCTAAATTTCGGAGTTGAAGCTCGGTTTACATTCCGAGCTCCTACAGCACTACTTTTGTTGCAGTACAACTAGATCTTTTCTGCATCTACGTTGTTAGAAAATTAGATGAAGATTAAGGGCCGGTCTAACCAAAGTCGTTTAACTGCAACTGTGATTAACCCATGGTGCCAACCAATGGAGGATCGCAATTCTCTGTTTAAACAGATATTAATCGCAGTTAGCTGTTAAACGACTTTGGTGAGACCGGATCTAATACAAGAACTAAGGAATAAAGTTTTATACATATAGTTTTTTTACATTTCAAGCAATAGGTGGCTAGCTTTCCGTTTCTATAACTTAGATAGGTAGGATTTTAAGTAATCTTATGCGTTATTTATATTACTTAATTCGTTAATAAGTTTAGAATTTAAACTGTTTTAAAGTACAGTACACCTGCAATATCTTCAGCATTTTATTTTCTTATATTTTGTCAATAAATTACTTTAAATTGAAATCTAGTTTTCACACTAATTGGAGCATAGATTTATAATCTCCCCATACGCTTATCAGTTAGATATATTTCGGTGCTTACCTTGCTTATAAATTTTTTAAAGAGACTTTATTCTAAGACCTAGACTACTAGCCAATTTTTGTTATGTATAATTGAAATGAACAACCAAAATTTTTACTCTTTGTCTACAACAGTAAACAGGATTGAGTATGAAATATTTTTCAAGAGTAAAATTTATGGATATCATTTATGCAAGCATACATACCCAGTGGAAATGTCGATACATAAGGTTCAGATATTAAATTACAGAGGCTTGGCTACAAATCATACAATACAAGTTCTAAATTTATTAGTTTCACCCGAGCCATAACTTCATATGAAAGCACCATAGTAGATTTAAAATATTAGACATCAAGTGATTATAATTTTTGGAACTGTTTGTGGGATATAACAAACATTACATTGTGGGATCATAATTATACAATTCTTGAACCAATTTTGTTATATAAAATCGGTTCAAAAATTGTATAATTACGATCCTGAACTTCTTTAAATCAAGACTAAAGCAGACTAATATCCTATCTTTTATCTTCTATTCTCAATTATTTTATTAGTTTCACTGCAGTCATAACTTCAGATGAAAGCACCATAGTAGATTTAAAATATTAGACATCAAGTGATTATAATTTTTGGAAATATTTGTGGGATGTAACAAACATTACATTGTGTAATCGTAATTATACTATTTTTGAACCGATTTTGTTGCATAAAATTGGTTTAAAAATTGTATAATTACAATCCTGATTTTCTCTAAAGCAAGACTAAAATAGACTAATATCCTATCTTTTATCTTCTATTCTCAATTTACGCTGCTCTAAAGGCATACATTACGACCTATAAAATAATTAATGAACAAACCGATAACTGTGCCAGAATTCTATCGATAAAACGCGAAAGGTACTGGGATACGATATATCGATCTCGGATTCCCCAGCAATTTTTTAATTAGAAATATTATACCCCCCTCCCGATACTGCGCTTATCATACTAATTTTCCAGCTCTTTATCTGGATTTGGTCAAATGCGGGGTAATTAGATAAAACTTTTAAGCTTCTCTTTGTTTTCTTGGCCGCTTTTCCTTTACTTTTCTCCCATCTTGATCTTTACGTGGTTTACGTAAAATTTTTGGGAATTTCGTAGCGAGTAGTCACAAACAGTTTTCCTAATTAGATGCGTCTTGCGAGATGGTAAAATGATAAAGGAAACTATTCGAGATGCAAAACAAAGTTTTATTCAGTCGGCTAGTTGAATGAACTACTAATCCATTACTACTCGGTAGATGAATGTATGCAGTCTTAATAAAAATGAATTATATACAAAAATATACATGTGTGCCTGTACAGCGATAAATACCGGGTGGCCATAATTAAACTGACAGTGCTTACAGTGTTCTGTAGCACGATCTATTTGCGAGAATGACGCCACATTTTGTAGGAAGATTAAACAAGACGAGGGACGACAGATTCCGATAAAAAAAAGTTCCAAAAGTCACCGCTAGGGGAATATTTGGCGCTGTGTTATAGAAAATAGAGTGTTAGCAAATGCAAATTAATACGGAATAAAATTACCTTTTATTATGCACATTTTCTGATTTAGTTCAAGTGCAATATGGCAACACTTTTAAAAAAGCGTAAAATCTACATAAACACCGATAAAGTCTCGTGATCTGCAATATCGCGTACGCTGAGCAGAAGAAGTTCTTTATTCAAATTTCACGTTACATCCATTGGCACAATTAAGAAATTAATTTCCGTATTGATTTGCATTTGTTAACACTCTATTTTCTATTACACAGCGCCAAATATTTCCCTAGCGGTGACTTTTGGAACTAATTTGTTTTTTCGCGGAATTCTTCGTCCCCCGTCTTGTTTAATCTTCCTACAAAATATGGCGTCATTCTCGCAATAGATCGCACTACAGAAGACTGTGAGCACTGTCAGTTTAAT
>CM063500.1:112250040-112252540 GCA_032207245.1 Pardosa pseudoannulata | reverse complement strand
GCATGAAGAATTATATTTTTCCGTTTTCAGAATGTTTTCAATCAGGGCGACGTTAGTAGTTCTTGTTTTCAACAAACGCAAATCAGGTGAATAGTTAGTTATACATGACTGTCTCTCTGACTTTTTATATATGCTTATAAAAAATACAGGGGCCGAAATTAGAAGGTGTGCAGTACTTGGATGCAGACTGGAGGTTAAATTTTTAGGGCGGTGAACTACTGGGTAGGCGAACTAATAGAGGGAGACGAAATTCTATCTACAAAGTAGCACTATGGGTGTTTTACTTTCCAAAGAAACGTTCCTGTACGATCCATAGTTTACGAGAAAAATACTATAAACAAAGTATGACGTCACTTACGGTGCAAGAAAAAACACTTTATTGAACATATCAACAGAAGTATATGCACGGCCATACTCTCTAACAGTTCGTAAGGCATTTCCATTACATCAGCCGTACACCAGGTACATGTCGTCGCAGTCACGAACGGAATACATAGCCACCATACGAAGACTACCAATAGCTGCAATATGCAGCCTTTTCAATACCAGTTCAACGGCGGCTTAACGTCATTCCATGCCATGCGCGCATGCATGAAGCGATATGCGCAGAAAATGTTTTAAACATTATCGTCTGGAAAGATATGCAAATACTGCTATTGATATGTCCAATAAAGTGTTTTTTTTCTTGCACCGGAAGTGACGTCATACTTTGTTTTTCGTATATTTCTCGTAAACTATGGATTGTACAGGAACGCTTATTTGGGTAGATCTTATGTACCCCCAACGAGGAATCTAGCTGTGCAGAGTTTATGTGGTCGTTTTGGGACACCCTGTATATAGCCAATGTAACATAAATTAGATTTCCCAGCACATAGATTTGAAGATCGTCTGAAATCGTTATAGATAACTTGTACTCCTCACGAGGAATCTAGCTGTGCAGAGTTTCTGTGGTCGTTTTGGGACACCGTGTATATAGCCAATGTAACACAAATCAGATTCCCCAGCACATGGATTTGAAGATCGCCTGAAATCTTTGTAGGTAACATGTACTCCTCACAAGGAATCTAACTGTGCAGAGTTTATGCGGTCATTTTGTGACACCCTGTATATAGCCAATGTAACATAAATCAGATTCCCCAACACATAGATTTGTAGGAAACCATAGGCTTGAAATCTAAAATATGCAGAAGAAGTACTCCAGCTCTCTTTAGTCTTCAAAAGCGATCAGGTATTCGAATATTTATTTCCATTGAATAGTCAAAATGGGTAAACGGGTATATTCCCATCGCATTTAGTACCCACCTCGACAGGAAAACAAAAATACTTGCTCTGGCTGAACCATCTTGACTTTTCTAAATTCAGTTTACGTACCCTCATCCAAGAAATGGAAGTCAAAACGGTGGCAGACTTTACTGCGCTATTCATTTTTCGAACGTTGTTCTGACGACCCTGTCACGTCGGCTCAAAACTGAATGGGATGCCTTTTTCCTTACACCAGTTCGATCATTCCAACTTTTCCAGTACTTTTCCTTCTTTTTTTCCCCTTCCTTTCTTCTTTTTCCTCGTCACCCCCAGGATTGAGATGTCACCGATCCTCACGCACGGTTTCGTGACCACACGCGCGTGCACGACGCTGGAGTGACTCAAAATGAGGTGCTCAATACAGGAGAAAGGATGTCCCGCCGCCCACAGCGACCCCACTTCATGAAAAAGTGTTACAGAAAATCGCCGGATACAGGGCATTAAGGCCCTGTACTCGTGTGTATTTACCTTGTAGTTATGAAATATTCAACGAAGGAAGTGAAAGTGCTTTTTCTTTCTTTTTGAAGTCACGTTTGGAGGCAGTGCCGCTAAGAATTAAACTGAAGTTTAATGATAAACACAGTCGGAGAGATGGAGTGGTTAAAATTCCGTATGATTAATGATCCCCGAATGAAGCACACGTGAATAAAAATGTTTTTTTCTAACCAATTTAGTAACTATGTAAAATAAAGAGTAAATAAATTGGCATTATACGTTGACTCTATACGTTTGAAACACACGAATTGACTTTTAAAACAACTCAAATACATATAAACTACTTGACAGTTGCTTGGAAATGCGGATATTTATTTGAATATTTAATATATGACGATCATTATAAAATGCAGTTCAGTAACATTTAGTAACTTTGAATATTTATTGCGTCAAAAGCTTTGCGAAGAGAAACATGTTAATAGGAAGATCTGGAATATTTTGAACTGTCAAAAATCTATTTCTTCCTGTAGCACAGATATCAGTCCCTCAGTAAACCACCTGATGTTCTTGTGCACTGGAGCGTACTTTTAAGTTGCTATTTAAGACTATCAATCAATCAATCAATCAATCAGCTCCAAATCGGGTCCATATGGCCATGAGTCCCTGCAGGCTTATCCCGGCGGCGGTTGGAAGATCGCAAATATTGGGCCACCTAACCCTGCACTAAATTCTTCGAAGTACCCGGCTTGCACCCGTCGCACCG
>CM063500.1:112235040-112245040 GCA_032207245.1 Pardosa pseudoannulata | reverse complement strand
CAGTTCTGGTAAATTAAAAATTTTACTGATCCCGTCATATCACGGGCTACATGATAGTTTACTATATTATTTTAAATTATTAATAAAAACCTCGAATACTTGATTGCTGTCCATCCTATTACGTAATATGACAAGATAAATTAAAGTTGGCAACTAACATGCGGTCAGTAAAGATAAGCAAATTATTGAACGTGTACCAGATAATTCTTAGCCAAAAAACAAACCATTTTTTTTTCTTATCTCATAGGGTACTTAACAGTTCCAGAAAATTAAAAATTTTACTGATCTCGTCATATCACGGGCTATATGCTAGTATACTATATTAATCTAAATTATTAATAAAAACGTCCCAAACATGATTGCTATTCATACTATCATGCAATAGTACAAGATAAATTAACTTTGGCAACTAACATACGGTCAGTAAAGATAAACAAATTATTGAATGTGTACCCTATAAAAATCAGCCAAAAAACAAACCATCTTTTTACTTATCTCATAAGGTACTTTACAGTTCCAGAAAATTAAAAATTTTACTGATTCTGTCATATAACGGGCTATATGGTAGTATACTATATTATTCTAAATTGTTAATAAAAACGTCCCAAACATGATTGCTGTTCATCCTATCACTTAATAGAACAAGATAAATTAAAGTTGGCAGCTAACATGCAGTCAGTAAAAGTAAACAAATTATTGAGCGTATATCAGATAATTCTCAGCCAAAAAACAAACCATTTTTTTACTTATCTCATAGGGTACTTAACAGCTCTGGAAAATTAAAAATTTTACTGATCTCGTCATATCACGGGCTATATGCTAGTATACTATATTATTCTAAATTATTAATAAAAACGTCCCAAACAGGATTGCTGTTCATCCTATCACTTAATAGAACAAGATAAATTAAAGTTGGCAGCTAACATGCAGTCAGTAAAAGTAAACAAATTATTGAGCGTATATCACATAATTCTCAGCCAAAAAACAAACCATTTTTTTACTTGTCTCATAAGGTACTTAACAGCTCTGGAAATTTAAAAAAATTACTGATTGCGTCATATCATGGGCTATATGCTAGAATACTATATTATTCTAAATTATTAATAAAAACGTCCCAAACATGATTGCTATTCATAGTATCATGCAATAGTACAAGATAAATTAACGTTGGCAGCTAACATACGGTCAATAAAGATAAACAAATTATTGAGGGTGTACCAGATAATTCTCTGCCAAAAATCAAACCATTTTTTAGCTTGCCTCATAGGGTACTTTACAGTACCAGAAAATTAAAAATTTTACTGATCCCGTCCTGTAACGGGCTATATGCTAGTATACTATATTATTCTAAATTATTAATAAAAACATCCTAAACATGATTGCTGTTCATCCTATCATGTAATAGGACAGTACGTAAGTTGTTAGTCACGTAAGTTGGCAACTAAAATACGGTCAGTAAAGATAATTCTCGGCCAAAAAACAAACCATTTTTTAGCCTACCTCTTAGGGTACTTTACAGTACCAGAAAATTAAAAATTTTACTGATCCTGTCATATAACGGGTTATATGCTAGTATACTATATTAGTCTAAATTATTAATAAAAACGTCCGAAACCTGATTGCTTTAAAACTCATACAAATATTTGTGAGAAAAGTAATAAAGAAAATACTTTATTGATTTATAGATAATTTCAGAGACACACAATTTTTATTTAAGTAATTGAACATCAATATATACTGATTATATAATATATGCAATCAAAATTAGTCATTATTATAAAATAAATGGATGCTTTTTTATTTGTCATAAAGCAGTTTTAAAATGGGCATAAAGAATTAGATGGGAAATTAATAATAGAGATTTTTCATTAAAATAAAATTTTAAACGTGCAGATTTCATGTTTGTTCATATCTTGCATTTTACGAAAATTAACATTCTTTTCTTTGATTCTTTAGAACATTAATTTTCTTGAATTATTACTGTAGTTATTCTTGGTAAATTTGACTTCTGGAGTGGAGGACAGGAAGGCTTGGGAATATTCTCACAGTCCAGAACATTCCAGGTCATTCGAAACGTACAACGCGAAAGAAATAATAGTTTAGCGATGTTAAACCCCGTAGGTAATGTCACATGACAAATGCTGCGGCTGAAATTACTATTTTTAATGAAGAATGGAAATGCAATAATTAAAACGAAGAGTCTGAAATGCAGTTTGGCGGAATGTTCTGGTGGTCTGGAGAATAATTTAACTGATGCAATTTAGACAAAGTTTGAAGATTCTATACTATGCAGAAAAGAAATAAATTGCAATTAAAAAATGAGATTTATAATAACGAAGTTTAATGGATTTTGGTACAGTCTGATTCATGTCTAAAACAATATAGGGCTGATTTTATAGATAAGGCTTCAAAGGGCATTTGTTTGAATTTTATTGTGAACATACTAGAATTTTTTAGATGTTCCGAACTAACTTTAAATCTAAAATTAAACCAAATAAGGTAACAAATTGATATTTATCTTATGAAACTTTTAATAACATTAGTACGTTTTAACAGTTATTCCATTCAGATTTTCTATTGTATTTCCTAAATTCGAAAAGCTTACATCTCATAAAGTACTTAACCCCCTGACTGGTCATCCAGCGATTTCCAAGGGCAATTCAAATGTAACAAATTTGCTGATCCCGCAATTTTAGCGGACATGTGTTTTTCTTCCTTTATTAAGAAGCATATTCAGCTTTTTAACCATTTAACCAGTGGAATAAATTATATAAAGTATTAGACATTTAATTAGTTAATAAATAGAATTATACTACTAGAACTATAGTTATACTAGATAATAGAATTATAGATAGTATGTTATACACAGAAATTAACTGTATTTCAATTGAAATTTATTAAAAAATAAATTTTTTATGTGATAATTACTTAACACATTGTATGCTGGTACATTTCGCAGCTGAATTGTACCGGGAGCGAGCGTTTTGCTCTTAAATTTAGTTATTCAGTTAAATCTCAATAGATCGAAAATTATTTCATTTTTACCCAAATTTTCGTATTTTATATTGAAATATTTAACAAATATATAAATAGACAAATAAACACACACACACACACACACACACATATATATATATATATATATATATATATATATATATATATATAATATATATATATATATATATATATATATATATTTTATATATATATATATATATATATATATATATATTTATATATAATATAAATATACATATATGTATTGCTGAGTGTTAAGACGAATGTAAAACAGTCTTTCTTGATAATAATAAGTTTATTAAATCATCGTTTCATTTAAGCAAAACATGAGACTTTTTCATTCATTCGTCGAAGACACGCGTAGAGTTGACAGCTCCATGTCCACGCGCTAACTGACTCTTATCTGTTTGAAAACTCATTAATATTTCAAAATTGCTTCCAACTGACCGATGATCCCAAAAGCTTATGCGAGTGGGTCTTTTTCATTATTTTATTATTATAATAAAAAGAAATCCTTTTTTTAAATCGTTTATAACTCACATAATTTCTATCTACCCCTTTTTAGACCTGACATATATATATAAATATAATATATAATATATATATATTATATTATAAAAGAATATATATATATCATTTTCGTAAGGATAATAAAAACTTAATTTTAAATCTAAATTGATTTTTTTTTAATCAAATCTTCTTGTTCTGTAGTTCCGCTTCGACTGGTGTAAAAACTAGTTTTTATTTGTCTAAATTTTTCCAGAATCTATGTAGTAGACAAGAACATTCGGCTTCGTTTTCCTGTACATACCGTTATTTTTGTACCCACAAACAAACCATGTCGTTACACTAACCGGTACTAGTACGTGACCCGCACTCAAGTATCAATCGCCAGAAAACGTACTAGTACGTGTCCCGCATGCAATGTGTTCCAACCCTTACTAGTACCTGAACCGCACTCAAGTATCAATCGTCAGAAAACGTACTAGTATGTTTCCTGTTTTCTCGTATACAGTGTGTTAACACCATTTTCAGAAAAGCATGTATGCTTATTTAAATTTAACAATAATTACATTTAATAATAAAAAAAAGTTACATTTAATAATAATAGTACTATGATAAAAATAAGTTAAATTTTTGAGAAATAATAAATGGTAAATTTTATCTCTCAGCAATTTAAAATTTGAACACTTCATATTTAAATTTTAATATATCTTTCTAACAATAGTTGTTTTGAAATATTTATCCCTTCTGTTAAAGAAAAATTTAATTATTTTGTCTTCGGCATTTGATAAAATATTGCTTGTAAAACTCTTAATAATTATTGAAGTAAAATAAAAATCCCATTTTTAAAAGTCGCATTTTTTATTGAGGGGAAAATATTTTCAAAAGTTTTCCATGTAATTAAATATTCCAAAGGCAATTCTGAGAAAATGCATCAAAGAATGTCTGGGTAAAGTTTCAGACATTTGAACTGATATATTGATTTCGAACTGCCAATTCTTGGAAATAATCTTTATTCTGGAGAAAATGAAGATGCGCGGAAACTTGCAGTTTGCATAATTTGATTTATATAACTTTGTAGTATTGTTTAAACTCACTAAAGTAGTAAAAGTATGATTTTTTGTGAGGTCCAGACATCTTTAAAAACCAAAAAGGCAGTAAAGTGTGAAGTGTACTTTGAATTTTGTAAGAATTATAGAATAGAAACTAAAAATTTGTACAACAAATAGAAGCTACATATTTCTTAAATATTTTAAAATTTCATGCAATATATATATATATATATATATATATATATATATATATATAAATATATATATATATATAATATAAATATACATACATACATAAATATACATACATATATCATACATATATATACATATATACATAATACATACATAGATACATATATACATATATATATATATATATATATACTACATATATATACAATATATACATATATAAAATATATATACATATACATATATATACATAAAATAATATACATATATATACATATACATATATATACAAATATACATATACATATATATACATATATATATACATATACAATATATACATATATATATATTTTATATACATATATACATATATATAAAAACTATATACATATACATAAATATATATATACAAATATATACAATATATACATATATATATATACAAATATATATAACATATATACATATACATATACATATATCTATATATACAATATATATACATATTAATATATATAATATATACATATATAATATATATATATACAATATATATACAAATATATACATATAAATATACATAATATATATATACATAAATACATACATATATATATACATATATATATATAAATATATACATATATATATATACATATATAAAATACATATAAATATATATACATATATATAATATATATACATGTATATACATACATATATGATACATATATACATCTATACATACATCTTACATATAAATAAAATATCTAAACATATATATATACATATATATACATATAATATATATATATATTATATATACATATATATAATATATAAAATATTTTATATATAAATATACAAAATATATCTATATATATAATATATATCATATATATATACATACTATAAAATACATATATATACATATATATACATTATATATACATACATAAATAGATACATCAAACATATTACATATAAATCATATATAAATAAAAATACATATATATATGTATATATACATATATATATGCATATATATATAACATATATATATATATATATTACAAATATATATATACATGCATATATATAATACATATATACATACATACAGACATAAATACATATATACATACATACATACATACAATACATATATATATAAACATTTTTCATAATAAAGTTAAACACTCATTTCCTGGCACCTTTAATTCATAAACGCAGCCCCATTGATTAATTTTTTCCGCGCATTGTGCAGGTACTACATCTTCTAGAATAAACTAGGCGTGATTGGTTACCGGGGCGACATCATTCCTGGAACCTCCCCTCCACACACATTTCCATAGTAAAAATAAAATTTTCTTTTGTAAAAATCCTATTTCTAGGCTTTTTTGGTCTTTTAAAATTTAACTAATCGAAATTTTATGTACTTGAAAAAATTATATGAAACTAATGAAATGATAAATGAAAAATACGAATAGCCATGCCAGCAGTATGTTTCGAACCTTCGAACTTCAGCAAGATATTGAACGTCTTAGTAGCTACAGAGACCTGCATTGTTAATGCAAGCGCATCCACTGATTGAAAAAATAGACTGCACTTGAGCTGAGAAAACAAACTCACTGCACTATCTCGTATTCTCAGGTGGCACAAAAATATCGGCCAGTACTAAAATTGTTGCATCGACCAACGTTAAATGGACCCTTCCTTAGCAATGTTAGTGAAGTGTGGCCGAATGTCGTTAAATTCCATGTAACTTTAGTAAACATTTTATGAACATCAATAGATATTGATAGATATGTTGTAAATTATCATTAATACAACATTAAGAAATAACATTTAAAAAGGTGTGTTTCTTAAAGACTAGTAAATTTGTTTAAATCTTGTGTCTTAGAATAATATTTT
Source organism: Pardosa pseudoannulata (assembly GCA_032207245.1). NCBI lineage: Eukaryota > Metazoa > Arthropoda > Arachnida > Araneae > Lycosidae > Pardosa > Pardosa pseudoannulata. Next base: position 112,238,351 of record CM063500.1, on the reverse strand, counting down.
TCTTTTAAGTAGTAGAAACAATTCTTTAAAATGCTGACTTTTAAACAAACTCATATTTTAACTTTGCATCATACCCGTAAATATCAGCAGATGTCTAAAATTTGATGTCCAACATTCAACGGAATTCAAATTATTGGTAAACATTTGAGCTACTTGGAGGGTAACAAAGTTTGTTTGTAGCAATACAAGTAGTTCTTTTAAACGTTGTCTTTTAAACAATTTCAAATCTTAATTTTACATTAAGTCGTTCAATATTGGCAGATGGCAAAAATTTGATGTCCGACATTCCGCGATATTCAAAATATTGGCAAACATTGGTAGATTTTTGACCAATATGTTTGTGCTAGCTGTGTTGGTAATACAGATTGTTTGTAGCAATACAAGCAATCCTTGTAGATGCTGTCTTTTAAACAATTTCAAATCTTAATTTTACATTACGTAGTTCAATATTGGAAGATGTAAAAAATTTGATATCCGATATTCATCTGTTTTGGTAATACAGATTGTTTGTAGCAATATAAGCAGTTATTTTAGATGCTGTCTTTTACACAATTTCAAATTTCAGTTTTGCATTATATCGTTCCATATCGGCAGATGTCCTAAATTGGATGTCCGACATTCCGCGACATTCAAAACATTAGTCAACATTTGTAGAACTTTGACCAATATATTTGTGCTATCTGTTTTGGTAATACATATTGTTTATAGCAATGCAAGCAATCCTTGTAGATGCTGTCTTTTAAACGATTTCAAATTTTAATTTTACATTATATCGTTCAACATCGGCAGATGTCCAAATTTTTTATGACCGATATCCAGCGACATTCAAAATATTGGCAAACATTTGTAGAACTTTGACCAATATATATGTGCTACCTGTGTTGATACTATAGGTTGTGTGTAGCAATAAACACAGCCCTTTTAAATAATTTCAATTTTCAGTTTTTTGATTATATCGTTCAATATCGCAGATAGCCATAATTTTAATTTCCAATATTCAGCGACATTCAAAATATTGGCAAAACATTTGTGCTATATGGGATAGTAATACAGACTGCTTGTAGTAATACAAGCAATTATTTTAAATATTGTCTTTCAAACAATTCCAAATTTTAATTTTAAATTATGTTTGACAACATAAACAAAAGTCTAAAATAGGATGTTTGCAATTCAGCGACATACAAAAAAATTTGACCAACTATTGTAAGATGTTGACAAATATATTTGTGATACTTCGGTTAATAATTCAGATTGTTTGCATTTGCGTAATAGCTACATGCATTTAATAGCTTTCTATTTGTGGTTTATTTAAGTTATCTATGCATTTATTGCTATATTCTGACATAAACATTTTACTTCTTCATACATATTCAATAAGCTTCCGAAAAATATAGTAATAATCAATTTTAATTTAAAGTAATATTAAAATCTAAATTTATTGGAATTTAAAAGGATTTAATCTGTAAAGAAATGCACCTTTCTACCTGTTCGAACACATTATGACCTTGGAAAAGGATTAAAATAAAATTGCCTCATCCCAGCAACTATAAAAAATATATTTTTGTGCGTAAAGAAATATGAGAATGTAGTTTTATTATAATTAAATTAAATTTTTAGACGATGCAGGCGAAGAAAAAATCTGAAATCCACAGTAAAAAGGCATTTAAATATTACGTTTGGATATGAATTCTTTATAATGCTCAACATAAAAACAAATAAATGAAAGTATTAAATATTTCACAGGAATATTTTAAAAAAAGTTACCTTTGATGAAACTGGAGACCTTTCCTGTAAGATGAAAAAAAAGAAAAGTTAGTTTTCCATTATTAAAAATATACATTTTTATGCAATAAATTGCATTATGAAAGGTAATAAAAAAATTAAATTGACGTCTAAAAGTATTAGATAATTTTGCAATATTAAAATTAATTAGTCGCACCATAGTTTTATAATTTTATTATTTAATTAAAGTGAAATTTCCAAAAAAAATTTTTTGCTCAGTAATTTCAATTAGCAAATAATTTTTCTGTGATAATTATGATATTTTCATAAATTACATTTGTGGAAAAATATAAAAATAAAAGATTTTTAGCAGGTTGTAATTCTCATAGATAAATAAATGACATGAAATTTAACTTTTAATTAAATTATTCTTAAAACAAAAACGTTCAATTACTAGTTCTTAAATATACAGTTATATATTAAATTTTTCGATAGAAATACAAAAATAAATCACCTGATTAAATTAACTTTTTCAAGAACTGTACTTGAAAAGTATGTATATCAATAGGATAATATTGATATGAATTCTTAGTAAAAATATAAGTTATATGCATTTTTACTGCTCCATGGTTTATTAGAGAATGGCAAACGCATATCACTAGTTCTTAAAGAACATCTATATTAATAGATTAATTATGAAAAAAAAACAGAAATATTAAACTAGAGGGTCACAGGTACGTTAAATTTTCAACATTTTCAATTTTTAAGCCTCTTTATACAAAACAAAGAATGATTTTCATCTCTCTTAGCAGAAGCAGGAAAACTACTCAACTGTTAACTCCATGATTTTAATCAATATTAGCAGAAGGAGGGAAATAACTCAACAATACCACGAGGTATCAGCAATCATTTTTTTTTCTAAAAGGAAACACCGTTGCCAGAAGAATACAAGTTTAACAGAAGTAGGAAAAGAACTCTACAGTTAACTCCATGTTTTCAATCCTCTTAGCGGAAGGAGGGAAATAACTCAACTCTACCACGTTGTAAGCAAACAAAATCCGGAAAAGGGACGGAGCTTACGAGTTCAGGGGTCCCGTGACATATTACGTCATGACCAAGCTCCATTCTATTGTATTCGACCAAATAACCGGATTTACTGCCAAACGATGGCCGTTTTGTTAGGGTGTTGGCCTTCGGTACCGGAGTTCGTGGGTTCGAATCCCACTGTGAAATGGATGTCCGTTTCGGAATCGGCTTTAAGCAGTATGTTCCGCTCTCATTAGCCCTCGTGTTGCAAAAAGTAGACCGTTGCACTCCAAAACAAACCCAAACCAGGTTTACTACTTGCCTTACGTGAGAGGCGTCACACACCGAACACGTTGTAAGAGCGTTGGCCAAAGGCCCAAACTATTAAAAAATGGAAGATTTCGAGGTATAGTATGGTTAGTTTCGATTCGACGATATAGTCTATTATTTTGTTACACAATGTTTTGTTACACAATGTTTAATGAGAAAGGAACTTCCTAATAAAAATCGATTAAAACAGCTACAAACATCCATACCAGTAGCGGGATTCGGACCAACGAATT
>CM063500.1:112222540-112230040 GCA_032207245.1 Pardosa pseudoannulata | reverse complement strand
AAATAAATATTTATACATAGACATATACGGATATAAATTTTTTGCTCGTTATAGAAAAAAAGGTATTGATAGATTATATCATTATAGACAAAATTAAATAATATAATTAAGAAATATACGTATAGAAATATGTACTTTTACCATTACATTTATATCACCAAATTTGGTAAAATTTCTAGTATCTATACGAGGCCTCAAGAGTCAGTTTTCTTAATGCAGGTGAACGTTAAAAAATAACCTAATCTTTATAATGAGACAGATAGAATGAATAATTTGCCATGCCTCAGATATTTTCCATTCTGTTTGATTTCTTTTTCTAAAGATTTAATGCTAAGAGTGTTAAAACTGTAAAAACTATGCTTCATTATAAATATTTAACTAAAAAAAATCCATTATATAACAGAAAGCTATCTACTCCGAAATGATCTAATCATTATACTAACTCAAGCTACTATACTCTTAACAGCCTATCGTATATTAAAAAAATGTTTTATTTAGAAAATAAAATAATGATATTTTTTGAAATGCTTGAAAAAAACTTAATATCACCTACATTATCAGCGCTAATGTGATAAAAAAATATTTGAAATTATCAAAATATCTAGTTTTAGATAAAAATGATCTAATTTACATACATGGGAAGACATAAAAACTGATGTATTTCCACATTAAAGTGCTTTATCTCTTTACTTTGAATTTTTAAGTTACAAAAGACATGCATTTTAAAAATCCTTTAGGGTATAAGTACTGCATAATTTAAAATAGAAAATCTTGCACTTAATTAGAAAAAAATATGGAGTTTTTGCTAAACTAAAAATAGTCTGCACCAGTGTGATTAAAAACGAAACTTTTTTTATGCAACTTTCCCTTCAGGTTGGAGGAAGTATTTTGATACCAAAAGAAATCAATAAACATTGTTAATGAGATAGAAATCAGAACTAATGTATTTTTAAACATAAAAGCCGGTTTCTTGTTTCTCAATATATTGTTAACATTTTTGAAATAGTCTATGTCTCAAGTGACATTAATTAGAATTTCTGTCAGGACTTTCAATTTATACTTTCTTTTCTAATTTTGTTTTAAAGTAGGTACAAGGCTATTCGGTAGAATTATGTTGAAAGGTTTCAAGTATTAGGATTTAATATCCTTTTTTTGATGTCTATAAACTAAATTGTCTTCAACAACAACAACAAAAAAAAAATGGTTAAATACAACTTTGCCTTTAAGCCACTCGAAAATATTTTTCCCTCATAAGTAACCTGTATTTATAATGATGAACAATATGGAGTTTTCGATTAATTTAGGTTGAACAAATACTTCATTTACTCATTCAATGCAGAGTATCAATATCGTATATTTTGGTTCTTTCTTGATTGCGTCAGAGAATTAAAACTATAAAATTAAAGACCTTCAAAAAATAAGTCTGTTAATCATCTTACTTATTTGATATTTTAGAAATATTAGCCTCAAAAACTATTATTCTTTTCCTGGCTGTTTTACTGTCCCATTATTAGGTACAGGAACATTGTGAATAAATTACTTAAATAAATACATAATTTATGCACTCGATGCATCTTCTTAATATATGATTATTTGTATTTTGTTTTCTTATGATTAGTTCTACAAGTTTATACCCTAAAACATAGAGAGATGAATTATTTGATTTTTTATAATCAAAATTATCCAAAACAGAATCCTATTCATTTATTATGGGCATTCAGAAATGTTATAAAACATTTTCCAAATATGTAGTAAATGGTAAACGATAGCGTAATTGTAAACTATTGTAACTTTGAGAATAATGTAGGTTCATCAAACACTTCATTTACTAACTCAATACATCTCCTCAATCAATTATTATTTTCATTTTCTCCCAATTACTTTAACAAATCAATTTCCTAAAACAAAGAACCTTAAAAAATCGAAGATTTTGTACCCCAAAACATACAGCGTTAAAAATGAATTATTTCATGTTTAACAATTATAATTATCTTTAATAAAATCCTGTATATTTGTTGTGGGCAGTTTTTCTTTAAATTTGCTCTAAAACAATTTCTTATTATGTGGTAAGCATAATGGTAAATTATAGGAGTATTCTGAATAATTTATGCACTCAATGCAAGTCTTTAATCTACGATTATTTTCGTTTCTTTCCAATTCGTTTAGGAAATCAACTTCCTAAAACAAAGAAACTTCAAAAACTGATAAGTTTGTATCTTAAAACATAGAGCCTTAAAAATAATTTATTTGATTGTTGACAATTGAAATTATCCAAAACAGTATATTTATTTATTGTGGCCATTTTTGTATAAAATCGCCCTATAACAATTTCTGATTGTGTGGTAACCTTAATGGTAAATTATTAGAGACTTCTGAATAATTCACGTACTCAATGCAAATCCTTAATCTACGATTATTTTCGTTTCTTCCCAATTCCTTTAGCAAATCGACTTCCTAAAGCAAAGAACCTTCAAGAACTGATAAGTTTGTATCCTAAAACACAGAGCCTTAAAAATAATTTATTTGATTGTTTACAATTAAAATTATCCAAAACAGTATCATATTTATTTGTTGTGGCAATATTTTCTTATAAAATTTCCCTAAAACAATTTCTTATTATGTGGTAACATTAATGGTAAATTATAGGAGACTTCTGAATAATTTACGCACTCAATGCAATCCTTAATCTACGATTATTTTAGTTTCTTCACAATTAATTTAGCAAATCAACTTCCTAAAACAAAGAATCTTCAAAAACTGATAAGTTTGTATCCTGAAACATAAAGCCTTAAAAATAATTTATTTGATTGTTTACAGTTAAAATTATCCAAAACAGTACCATATTTATTTATTCTGGCCATTTTTTCTTATAAAATTTTCCTAAAACAATATCTTATTATGTGGTAACATTAATGGTAAATTATAGGAGACTTCTGAATAATTTACGCACTCAATGCAATCCTTAATCTACGATTATTTTGGCTTCTTCCTAATTAATTTAGCAAATCAACTTCCTAAAACAAAGAATCTTCAAGAACATGTGAGTTTGTATCATGAAACACAAAGCCTTAAAAATAATTTATTTGATTGTTGACAATTAAAATTAACCAAAAATAATAATTTATTTGTTGTGGCAATATTTTCTTATAAAATTTCCCTAAAACAATATCTTATTATGTGGTAACATTAATGGTAAATTATAGGAGACTTCTGAATAATTTACGCACTCAATGCAATCCTTAATCTACGATTATTTTGGCTTCTTCCCAACTCCTTTAGCAAATCAACCTTCTAAAACAAAGAACCTTTAAAAACTGATGAATTTGTGTCCTAAAACATAAAGCCTTAAAAATAATTTATTTGATTCTTTACATTTAAAATTATCCAAAACAGTACCATATTTATTTGTTACTATTTTTTTCCTTATAAAATCGCCCTCAATCAATTTCTTATGTGGTAACTTTAATGGTAAATTATAGGAGACTTCTGAATAATTTAAGCACTCAATTCAAGTTCTTAATCTACGATTATTTTGATTTCTTCCTAATTCACTTAGCAAATCGAGCTCCTAAAACAAAGAATCTTCAAGAACATGTGAGTTTGTGTCCTAAAACATAAAGCCTTAAAAATAATTTATTTGATTGTTTACAATTAAAATTATCCAAAACAGTATCATATTTATTTGTTGTGGCAATATTTTCTTATAAAATTTCCCTAAAACAATTTCTTATTATGTGGTAAGAATAATGGCAAACTATAGGAGCCTTCTGAATAATTTAAGCACTCAATGCAATCCTTAATTTACGATAATTTTGATTTCTTCCTAATTCACTTAGCAAATCGAGCTCCTAAAACAAAGAATCTTCAAGAACATGTGAGTTTGTGTCCTAAAACATAAAGCCTTAAAAATAATTTATTTGATTCTTTACAATTAAAATTATCCAAAACAGTACCATATTTATTTGTTCTGGTCATTTTTTCTTATAAAATCGCCCTCAATCAATTTCTTATGTGGTAACTTTAATGGTAAATTATAGGAGACTTCTGAATAATTTACGCACTCAATGCAATCCTTAATCTAAGATTATTTTCGTTTCTTCCTAATTCACTTAGCAAATCGAGCTCCTAAAACAAAGAACCTTCAAGAACATGTGAGTTTGTATCCTAAAACACAAAGCCTTAAAAATAATTTATTCGATTGTTTACAATTTAAAAATTATCCAAAACAGTACCAAATTTATTTGTTCTGCCCATTTTTTCTTATAAAAATTTCCCTAAAACAATATCTTATTATGTGGTAACTTTAATGGTAAATTATAGGAGACTTCTGAATAATTTACGCACTCAATGCAATCCTTAATCTACGATTATTTTGATTTCTTCCTAATTCACTTAGCAAATCGAGCTCCTAAAACAAAGAATCTTCAAGAACATGTGAGTTTGTATCCTAAAACACAGAGCCTTAAAAATAATTTATTTGATTGTTTACAGTTAAAATTATCCAAAACAGTACCATATTTATTTATTCTGGCCATTTTTTCTTATAAAATTTTCCTAAAACAATATCTTATTATGTGGTAACATTAATGGTAAATTATAGGAGACTTCTGAATAATTTACGCACTCAATGCAATCCTTAATCTACGATTATTTTAGTTTCTTCACAATTAATTTAGCAAATCAACTTCCTAAAACAAAGAATCTTCAAAAACTGATAAGTTTGTATCCTGAAACATAAAGCCTTAAAAATAATTTATTTCGATTGTTTACAATTAAAATTATCCAAAACAGTACCAAATTTATTTGTTCTGCCCATTTTTTCTTATAAAAATTTCCCTAAAACAATATCTTATTATGTGGTAACTTTATGGTAAATTATAGGAGACTTCTGAATCATTTAAGCACTCAATGCAATCCTTAATTTACGATTATTTTGATTTCTTCCTAATTCACTTAGCAAATCGAGCTCCTAAAGCAAAGAACCTTCAAGAACTGATAAGTTTGTATCCTAAAACACAGAGCCTTAAAAATAATTTATTTGATTGTTTACAGTTAAAATTATCCAAAACAGTACCATATTTATTTATTCTGGCCATTTTTTCTTATAAAATTTCCCTAAAACAATTTCTTATTATGTGGTAACTTTAATGGTAAATTAAAGGAACTTCTGAATCATTTAAGCACTCAATGCAATCCTTAATTTACGATTATTTTGATTTCTTCCTAATTCACTTAGCAAATCGAGCTCCCTAAAACAAAGAATCTTCAAGAACATGTGAGTTTGTATCCTAAAACACAAGCCTTAAAAATAATTTATTTGATTGTTTACAGTTAAAATTATCCAAAACAGTACCATATTTATTTATTCTGGCCATTTTTTCTTATAAAATTTTCCTAAAACAATATCTTATTATGTGGTAACATTAATGGTAAATTATAGGAGACTTCTGAATAATTTAAGCACTCAATGCAATCCTTAATCTACGATTATTTTCGTTTCTTCCTAATTCACTTAGCAAATCGAGCTCCTAAAACAAAGAAATCTTCAAGAACATGTGAGTTTGTATCCTAAAACACAAGCCTTAAAAATAATTTATTTCGATTGTTTACAATTAAAATTATCCAAAACAGTACCAAATTTATTTGTTCTGCCCCATTTTTTCTTATAAAATTTCCCTAAAACAATATCTTATTATGTGGTAACTTTAATGGTAAAATTATAGGAGACTTCTGAATCATTAAGCACTCAATGCAATCCTTAATTTACGATTATTTTGATTTCTTCCTAATTCACTTAGCAAATCGAGCTCCTAAAACAAAGAATCTTCAAGAACATGTGAGTTTGTATCCTAAAACATAAAACCTTAAAAATAATTTATTTGGTTCTTTACAATTAAAATTATCCAAAACAGTACCATATTTATTTGTTCTGGTCATTTTTTCTTATAAAATTTCCCTAAAACAAATTCGTATTATGTGGTAACTTTAATGGTAAATTATAGGAGACTTCTGAATAATTTAAGCACTCAATGCAATCCTTAATCTACGATTATTTTGGCTTCTTCCTAATTCACTTAGCAAATCGAGCTCCTAAAACAAAGAATCTTCAAGAACATGTGAGTTTGTGTCCTAAAACATAAAGCCTTAAAAATAATTTATTTGATTCTTTACATTTAAAATTATCCAAAACAGTACCATATTTATTTGTTCTGGTCATTTTTTCTTATAAAATTTCCCTAAAACAAATTCGTATTACGTTTTAAGTGCAATGGTAAATTATAGGAGACTTCTGAATAATTTACGCACTCAATGCAATCCTTAATCTACGATTATTTTGGCTTCTTCCCAACTCCTTTAGCAAATCAACCTTCTAAAACAAAGAATCTTCAAAAACTGATGAATTTGTATCCTAAAACATAAAGCCTTAAAAATAATTTATTTGATTGTTTACAATTAAAATTAACCAAAATAATATGATATTTGTTATGGCAATTTTTTTTCTTATAAAATTTCCCTAAAACAAATTCGTATTACGTTTTAAGTGCAATGGTAAATTATAGGAGACTTCTGAATAATTTAAGCACTCAATTCAAGTTCTTAATCTAAGATTATTTTCGTTTCTTCCTAATTGCTTTAAAAAATCGACAACCTAAAACAATAAACCTTCAAAAACTGATATGTTTGTATCATGAAACACAAAGCCTTAAAAATAATTTATTTGATTGTTGACAATTGAAAATTATCCAAAACAGTATCATATTTATTTATTGTGGCCATTTTTTTCGTATAAAATCCCCCTAAAACAATTTCTTATTATGTAGTAAAATTAATAGTAAATTCTTGATCTACGATTATTTTAGTTTCTTCACAATTAATTTAGCAAATCAACCTTCTAAAACAAAGAATCTTCAAAAACTGATAAGTTTGTATCCTGAAACATAAAGCCTTAAAAATAATTTATTTGATTGTTTACAATTAAAATTATCCAAAACAGTATCATATTTATTTGTTGTGGCAATATTTTCTTATAAAATTTCCCTAAAACAATTTCTTATTATGTGGTAAGAATAATGGCAAACTATAGGAGCCTTCTGAATAATTTACGCATTCAATGCAAGTCCTTAATCTACGCTTATTTTGGTTTTTTCCAAATTCCTTTAGCAAATCAAGCTCCTAAAACTAAGAACCTTGAAGAACTGATGAATTTGTATCCTAAAACATAAATCCTTAAAAATAATTTATTTGGTTCTTTACAATTAAAATTATCCAAAACAGTATCATATTTATTTATTGTGGCCATTTTTTTCGTATAAAATCCCCCTAAAACAATTTCTTATTTATGGTAAGAGTAATGGTAAACTATAGGATCCTTGTTAATTATATGGAAGTGAATGAGAACTTCATTTAAGAACCCAACGCATTTTCATAATTTACGATTATTTTACTTTTCTCTTGATTACTGTAGCAAAACCTCCTAAAACATAGAACATCCAAAGAGCA
>CM063500.1:112195040-112217540 GCA_032207245.1 Pardosa pseudoannulata | reverse complement strand
TTTGTGGATGAATGTAAGGATAAAGTAATGAATGGAAAAGAAGAACATATTTTACACCATTTGGAAAAGGGTATATTGTAAGGGCCCGTTTAGCAGAAGGCAACATAACAAAAAGAGCAGAACTCGTTGGATTCTCAAAAACAGCCATTTTGAAGGTGTTCAACAATTATAAGCGAACTTACAGTCCTAGTCCAAAGGACATGATTGTGGTTCAAACACAAATGGATCAACCTCGCGTTCGGCTTCGTCTGCAAGGTTTGAACAGCAAAAAACTTACTCTTAATTTGCTTGAAATAGCAGAAACCTTCATGATGTGTCCTAAAGGATCTCGTTCTGAACTATGCGCAGAGAATTGCAGAGGTTGCGATAGTGTAATTGGGTGACTATTAAGAAACTTCTCATTTCTGTCCGTAATGCCAAAATCTTTTTGAAATGGTGACTTGAAAGACGAAACTGGACAAAATAGGACTGGAAAAAGAATATCTAGTCATAAATCATGCTATACCTTGTTTTACACTGACGTAAGTCGAAGTTTGTCGAGAATCTCACTAAACCATGAATACATGTTTACTTGGTCACACTGCGTAAGTTAAAAAATCATAGTGTGGGCTCTATCCTTTTGAAAAATGGCTCTCTGAAGAACTAATTGATCTGCTGGACATATGCTTTCCCAGCCCCTCTGAAAAGGCTATTCTACTGGTAAGTAGATACCTAAAGTCCGTTGCATGTAAACATATGGCTATGTCCAGTACCTGGACATACTGGCATATCAAATGCATCTTGCAATGTAACGTTTAACAGATATCGGATACTTCATGGACGATAATACAACTATGCATCGTACCAAAACCATTTGAGATCAGATACTAGACATCAAACAGACTTCCGAAATTTTACGGAGTCACATCAAAACCTGGATCGTAATCCAATAGAAAATGTTTGGAACGTGTTGGAAATAAGTATCCATTAGCAATCGCCTTTTCCTTCCCATTTACAGGATCTTAAGGTATGTGTAGCCAATGCATGGTATTCTATGTACGTAAAAGCACTCCAAAAGCTTGTAAAGTTGATACTTTTACAAATAAAGGTTGTTATCCATGAAGAAGGGGATTCAATAATATATTAATCTTAATTTTCTAATCCATTGGCCAGTATGTGTGGGTATAATATACATAAGTATCATAAAGTTTTATTACTCAAATAACATATCACTAAGTCCTTGATATGTGGATAAAATATATATTCAGTGCTTATAAAAAGTTCTAATTGAATTTATACGCTTTAGATAAGAATATTTGCATCATAACAACGATAGAGTGTTTACTTAAAAGTTTGAATAAACTCCTAAGTTTAACAAACTTACATGTAGTTAACAAATTTACGTTATATTACGAGATTAATAGACTACAGGCCATTATCTTTAAGTAAGTTATCTCGATGGTAATAAATGCAATTTATTCAAGCGAAAAGAAAATTTTTTTGAAAAACTTTACCCGTAAATTATAAGTCGCATATATCAGAAAACCTTTTCTGCAAATTAGATCAAATCAGCGAATCGTCCGGAATGTTCGCGAAACCAATCCAGTTAGAAAAGAAAATAATAGAATCCACCGAGGAGCAAAACATACTTTCTCGATAAGATGAAACAATTCCTCGTTCAAAAGACCCCCAGAGGGCAAGTTAATTCTGAAAGATTTTTAACTTCGGTGTCCGAAAGAAAAACATAAAAATCTCTTTTGCCAACTTCTTCTTTCTTCGCCAATTCCAGATTCTTTGTCCGATGCCAGGCTTTTATACTCGTTATCAGTATGTATCTGGAGTTATCAGATTGAAGTGTGTTTGGCTGGTAAATTATCAAGAGGTGTCGAAATAAATTGAACCCCATTAATCATCCCTATATGCCGAACGTTTTTCTTTACCTCCATTTTATTACCTGTTGTCCAAAACTACGCTTCCTCTATACTCTTTCTTTACGTAGAAGAACAGACACTATGTACATTAAAAACAGAATTGATGAATTTCTGCTAACGCACATATTTGCATACATAATACAGACTGTTGTGAATATCAAGAACGACTGTTAAATTGTATCTCGTGAACAATTTCTGGGAAACTTGTAAATTAACCACGTCTTTAAGGAGTATCATACCTTTTAAAGGTATCTACTATTTTATCACATGCAAATAACTCATCATTCAAATACTTTGTAGTCTACATTCAACCTAAATTCTTCAATAATAAGATACAACTACATTAAGCAACTTACTTTCAAAGTAATTTCCTCAATATGGTAAGTGAATCATATTTTAAATGGTATCTACTATTTTATCACATGCAAATAACTGACCATTCAAATGCTCTGTAGTCTACAGTCAACATAAATTATTCGAGAATGGGAGTCAAATATAATAAGGGGTTAAAGTGATTTACATTCTGAGTAATTTACAGAATCTGGTAAGCGAATCATATTTTTAAAGGGTATCTACTATTTTATCACATGTAAATAACTGCCCATTCAAATGCTCTGTAGTCTACAGTCTACATAAACTCTTCCAGAATAGGAGTGAAATATAATAAAGGTTTAAAGTGACTTACATTCTTAGTAATTTTCAGAATCTGATAAGTGGATCATATCTTTAATTGGTATCTGCTAATTTTTAACTTCCATATAACTAAAATCTTTAAATGCTCTACAGTCTACAGTCAACATAAATTCTTCGAAAATAGTAGTCAAATATAGTAAAGGTTTAAAGAGATTTACATTATTAGTAATTTTCAGAATCTGGTAAGTGGATCATATCTTTAAATGATGTGTACTAATTTTTCACTCCCAAATAACTCACCTCTTCAAACGTTCTGTAGTCTACAGTCTACATAAATTCTTCAAGAATAGAAGTCAAATATAAGAGGGGGTCAAAGTGATTTACATTTTTAGTAATTTTAAGAATCTGGTAAGTGGATCACATCTTTAAATGGTATCTACTAATTTTTCACTCCCAAATAACTGACCGCTTCAAATGCTTTGTAGTCTACAGTCAACATAAATTCTCGAGAATAGTAGTCAAATAAAGTAAGGGGTTAAAGTGATTTAGATTCTTAGTAATTTTCAGAATCTGGTAATTGGATCATATCTTTAAATGGTATTCCCTAATTTTTCACTTCCGAATAACTAACCACTTCAAAGGCTCTGGAATAGGAGTCAAATATAGTAAGGGATTAAATTGCATTAAATTCGTAGTAATTTTCAGAATCTAGTAAGTGGTTCATATCTTTAATAAACCTATCTGCTAATTTTTCATTCCCAAATAACTGGCCACTTCAAATGCCCTTATATCTAACAGTCTACATAAATGCTTGGAGAACAGAGTTCAAATAGCCCAGAAGGGGATACAAAGGGGATGGGATGGAATAGAGAGTGGTAGATCATAAGAAGAAAAAAAAACGAGAGCAGCGGAGAGATTTTTGTGTTTTTCTTTAGACGTAAAGAGTAAAAATTCTTCCGAATTAAGTTGCCCTCTGGGGTCTGAGCCACAGGAATTCTCCCGTTTTATCTGTGAGTCGTTTTATTGGTTATTTTTATTTCCTCGCAGAGTATTGGGTGCAATCTGCTCCATGCTATTTTTCCATTTGTTTCCTTAGGCCGAAGAGATTGCTAAAGATGGTCGGGAGATTTAGAAGGCATTACCTTAATACGGTGAGTTAGTTGTAAGCAGCTCATATATTTTTTTCCTATAAATAGTAACTTTATTTTTCATTTCGTGGCAATCACTCTCCAGATCACTTTTTTTCTCTCGGAATATATTAGATATATAAGCCCGTGTCATTCTATGACAAAAATATTAGTACCATATATCCTTGTACACATAACTTAGTTTACATTTTTATGTTCACATACACACAAATAAATATATATATATATATATATATATATATATATATATATATATATATATTTATATATATGTATATATATATATATATATATATATGTGTATGTATATATACATATATATATATATGCATATATATATATACATACATATATATATATATACATACATATATACATATATATATACATACATATGTATGCATATATATATACATACATACATTATACATACATACATACATACATACATGCATGCATGCATGCATATCCACTGTCTTTCTCTGCATACATCTTAAAATAAACAATTTTTGAGTGTATTGGAGTGTTGTGATAAGGGTTAGACTATATCAGATATTTATTACCGCGATATATTGATATCATTGATATATCGATAGCTGAAAAAATTGTTGAATGGACAGAAAATTTAAATCTACTGCACATAAAGCTTTGAGAAATGTGATGAAAGAATTTTCCCTCGAGGACAGTTTTTTGATTAAGATATTTTTCGACTGGGAAAATATATTTTAAGGAATTAGAACGGGAGAGAATTGGTTTTAAAAGAAATATATTAAAGTGAAATAATTATGATACATTACATATGCATATACACAAAGATATATATATATATATATACATGTATATTTATTTATATATATATATGTGTATATGTGTACACACACACACACACACACACACACACACACACACACACATATATATATATATATATATATATATACATGTATATTTATTTATATATATATATATATATACATATAATTGTAATTTTGTATATCCTACATACATAAGTTTATACATGCTTAAAAATATCTTTGATACGTACAAGATCTATAGACATGCAATCACACACATATCTATTAACATATAAAATATGCATGTATCTGTAGTAAAATATGTTACATTAAACACGAGTTGTTCATGTGGAAGTAAAATTCTTTAAATCTGAAATTTCATATTTTAAGGCATCAAGTCGTTGGTTATTTTTTATATATTTTTTGTCGAGAAAAAGTGACCACATTGTATCTAGTATTAAATTAGTTGCAATAATGCAGCGGAAAATTGAGCAACATCATTTAGGGAAATGGGAGACATGAAAATAGATCTATATTGGTCAATTTAATTTACACATTGGAGATAATTGTGTGTATGCATGTATATTGGTGTTAACATATATGAAACTCTGATACTTTTATTTCACCTACACACTTACATACGAATACTCGCATATATATATATATCTATATGTCTGTGTGTATACATTATCTATACACATATTTATGTAAAGACACCCATATATGCATATATACATATGTAAACACAAAAAGAATGCCTGAATGCATATCAAAATATATGTACATACTCTACGCACGTATGTAATGCTTGCATATTTCTGTGTAAACACATTACTTTCATATATACACAGATATTTTTATTAAATACCCAAACATATACATAAGCTTGTACGCAGGCATATATATGTAATATATCAAAATTATTTAACTTCAATATATCCTTAAAAACCTCCTCTCTCCCATTCTAATTCCTTTAAATCTTTTTTGCAGCCTCTAAATAGTTTAATCAAAGGAGTGTTTTCCACTTAACATTCTTCCCAAAGCTTCCTATCCTAAAAATGTAAACTTTCTGTCTATTCACCATGTTTTCCAGCTGTCGGCGGCAAACGGTTTCTCGTTTTGGTGATATTGCATTTAATTCGCTTATTAAGTTGTTTTACCGTGGAAAAATAATTTCTGTGTTCGCTCTTGGGTGCACCTCTGTTCGACCAGAGTGATCTCTGTGGCTTTTCTTTGTCTTTCGTGAAGTGGAATAGATATCTGTTGCAGCTGCTCTGGAATAAGTTTCAGTTAGACTTGTGCCGTTCTCCTCAATGTCGGCCCGACTGCATTTTTATTACTACTAGCTGTTTAACTCTCTCCTTGTCAAGGTGTTTTATAAAATATGGATTACATATATATGTAATATATATATATATATATATATATATATATATATATACATATATATATATTATATATATATATATATATGTATGTATGTATGTATGTATATATATATACATGTTTATATATTATATATATATGTATGTATCTATATATATATATACATATATATATATATATATGTATGAATGTATATATATATATACATATATATATATGTATGTATATATATATATATATATGTGTATATATGTATGCATGTATATATATATGTATGCATGTATATATATATATATATATATATATATATATATATATATATATATATATATATACATATATATATATATATATATATATATATATATATATATATATATATATATATATATATATATATATTATATATATATATATGTACTTGCAAGTAATTGTATGTAATGACGGGATAGTCCTTACTCGAAATTATATATATATATTTTATATATATATATATATATATATATATATATATATATATATATATATATATATATATATATATATATATATATATATATATATACATATATATAAATATATATATATATATATATATATGTACTTGCAAGTAATTGTATGTAATGACGGGATAGTCCTTACTCGAAATTATATATATATTTTATATATATATATATATATATATATATATATATATATATATATATATATATATATATATATATATATATATATATATATATATAAATATATATATATATATATATATATATATATATATATATATATATATATATATATATATATATATATGTGTGTGTGTGTGTGTGTGTACTTGCAAGTAATTGTGTGTAATGACGGGATAGTCCTTACTCGAAATAAAATTTAATAGCGGAATTATTTGGTCTTCAAGTATCCTCAATTAGCGTTAAATTGCCGCAATGAATGTTTCGCTGTACATGTATATAAATAGGCAAGAGAATTTGGGAAAATTTGATCTGAAATCCCTAGCTCATTTTCTGCGTCACTGGAATCATTCCCTCGTAATTTCCTTCCCTACTTTTTTTTCTATTATTTTATCTTGCTGTAATAGCTACCTGCTATTAGCGTTCTCCTTGCTTCTGATTAGTTCAGTGGATAAGAGGATACGGTGCACAGAATCCCATTTTATACGATTTTATTACATTTTAACAAATGGTTTCACCGAAAATGTAAGTAAATACGCTTTGAATGCTCACGAAACATGACTCTTTCCTAGAAATGAAAATATACATTTTCTGCTGAAATGGACATAGAATTTTTATAAAACTTCAAAAGGCTCAATTTTTCTTTAAAAAAATGTATTTATAATATGCTGCTTTGAATGTTTTATATCAAAACATGTTAAAAAATTAACAGCTTCATTGGTTCATGGTTACAATATATTTTATTTCATTTGCAAAATATAGATTTGCCTCTTTTTGATGTGATTAATGACTTACTGTTTTCTAAACAGAATTATTAGTGAGAAAAATTCAAATTATTTTGAAATAAAAAAAAATGATATAAACCTGCAGGATAGCAATTACTATTCGTAAATTTTATTTAAAAAGTTACCGATATAAAAATTGAGGGAAGATTAAAACCTTGTGAATACATTCTTGTACTTACTTAGAGATAAGAGATTTGAAAAAAAGTTTTCAATTTTACAACTCCTCTTCAACCTCCACTCAAAATACAGTTTCTTTTAAGTCAAAGAGTTTTTTAATTAATTTTACAATTTACACTAAATCACAAATTTGTGATGAAAATCACACTCAGTTTATTTAATTTGTGATTAAGTGAATGTTTCAGTCTATTTAGTTTGAATGTTATGTGTTTCCTTTGTGTTTTCTTTGTTAATTCAATTAGATTTTAAATATTCAATTTTTGTAAAATTTTTCCTCAAAATGTTGTTTTTGTTTATGTATCAATTTGTTGAGTTACGATCCATTTGCCAGATTTCAAACGCCACGCTGCAAGCACGCCAATTTCGCCAAATGTGGTTGAAGCACCAACAAGATCCATGATTAGAAACAGGAGAGTGGGCTAAGAAGAGGAGTTGAAAAAATTACCTGTTTTTGTATATTATACTCCCATTCAGTTCCCATAATGCTTTTTATAAAGCTACCAATAGCTGAGTTTCCGGAACAGAATTATTAATAGAAAAAATTTAAATTATATAGACACTTAAAAAATGTATATATGCCTGAAGGTTTATAAATATCATTCACAAAGTTCGTTGACAAAGTTTCCGAAATAAAGATTGAGGGAATCCTGTGAATTTATTCTTGTACTCTCCTAATGAAATATTACTTGTTTTTTCTTATGTATTAAAATCCCATTCAATTCCCTTGATACTTTTCATAAAGTAAAATTAAAAGTACGTCCTAGCTTAGCCTCAATGGATGAAGTTGCGAAAGAGTTAGCAAAATAATGGTATAGAATTGCTCTGATAAACGTGGAAAAATAATTAATCTATATTATTTTTTTTAATTTATATATCACGTTATATATTCGATTTTCATTAATAAAAATTTTTAGACAATTTCAGAATTACATAAAAGTTTTATACTTTCAGATTCTTACAGAATACTGATATTATGAGAAAAAGGAAATATAATTCTATTCAGTTTCTCTATTACAGACACAGACATAGGTACAAGCATGCACACACACACACACACACATATATATGTGTGTGTGTGTGCCTGTGTATATATATATATATATATATATATATATATATATATATATATATATATATATATATATATATATATATATATCAGTGTATGTTTCATTGCAAGATTAGACAGCTTACATTTATCTGATTGTATGTTCGTGTGTACGAGGTAATTTATAACTAACGTTTCACTTTCGAAGTTTGTAGAATTAGAAAACGTGGTTAGAATGACTTGAAAAAATAAAGCAATCTGTTATTCGAAATAAAATTATTTCAAAATTTTAATAATAGATGGCGCTATGCTCATCATAACTTGACGGTTGATATGCTAATCATAGTATGGGATTAAGCTAATTATTTTATATATATGTATATTCACACGATAATTAAAAGATGTGGCTCATGCACTGCACACTACATAAGACACATTCTATTCCCGTTCTGTGTGTTAACACTCATAACTCCGTCACTAAAAAATCAAACTTTTTTTTTAAAAAAAAAAAAGAACAGGGACTGTGTCAATTACACTTCAGAAGACTTTATGTTTAATGGGAGTAGAAGTAGTTTTTCTTCAATTACCCAAAAAATAAAAACATGATAATTTTTAAAAAGACAATAATTTTAAATTAATAATTTACCAAAACACTTTTTAATTATTTTCTCTTAAAAGTTGTTTAAACTTGCAGTTTGCTACAAATATAAACAAGATCAAGTCGAATGAACAATAATTTTACTTTGTAAAAATTTTATTTTATTAAAAAAAATGAACATATGGAATTTTTATATTTTTTCATGACATGCTTAAAATTGCAAGTTCATATACAGCGCTCTGGATAAAAAATAACGAAATGACAGCGACAAATTTGCAATAATATTAATAACAGCCATCTAGCTAAATAAAGAAAATAACTCTACAAACTTCATTATTTATTATTATATTTTTCTTACTCCGGACATAAACTGCGTTTCGCGCCTTTGAAACGCCGAGGGGGGAGAAAAGGGAAAAATTAATAAAGGTTCAAGGAAAAAAAAAACCCCAGAAATAGAAAAAAGATGACAAAATAAAGGGAAAAAACTCATTTGAAATAAAATTAATAAAATAAAAATTGGTAGGGGGGGAGAAGTATATAGAGCTAAAACTACAAGTCCAAGTTTCACTTTTTAAATAAAAAAAATTTTCAGGAGCAGAAAATGGCGAAGAAAAGTGTCAAAAATGATTGATTTCTAACCAATTTTCACTCTGTGCTTAGGCTTTTGCGTCGTTATATTTAACACAAAAACTATTTTTTTTCCAAAGGTTATTTTTTTTCTTTCGCTCGCTAGTTGTTACCTCTAGCTCCTAGGGATGATACGAGGAATGCAAAAAGAAGAAGCAAGCTTTTGTTTGGAGAGGAGATTGAAATGCGCTACGCTGCTGCTAATGAAGCCGTTCGTAGAATATTGGTAAGTGAACGTAATTCTACTTTAGCAACGTTCTTGCGGAGAAGTGCGCGAAAATGAAGCAATTGTGCGCGAATGTGCCTTTTAGTATGCCTGTATTTGACAGAAAATATCCTTTATTTGAAAAGATATATCGTTAGATAATTCGTTAATTAGAGATTAAAACAAAAAAAAAAATTTTAATTAAAGAATGTAAGAGGTAAAAACTAAACACTCAGATAGCTTTGGTTTGGAGAGAAGGTCGAAGTGTACTCCTGCGCTGATCATGAAACAATTTATTGAATATTAGAAAACTAGCATATAGCCCATCCTATGACGAGATCAGTAAAATTTTTTGTTTTCCATAATTGTAAAGTACCCTATGAGCAGTGTCTGATTACCACACGGGCACTTGGGGCACGTGACCCGGCATGAAAATTTTAGGGGGCACGAAAATTTAGTCGAGTGCTTGAAACACATATTAAGTGGGATTAAATTGCAAACTTACGTTACCATTGTTAAGTTTTAGTAAATTATTATACTAGGTAATTTTGTTTGTCGTGAACTCTATTGTTTTCTATTTACTTTAATTTTACTGTTATTTGCCTGATAACTAATTCCCTCAACAAACCTGGTGCTCTTTTTATCCTATGGGTTATTGCATATTTATAAGACAGATTATTAGCAACGTACTACTATAAACCGTTGAATCATCTCCCCCATTTAAATTATTTTTAATTCTATTATTATTTATTTTCTGCTCAACAGAGCTTGTCAGTATGACGAGGTAAAAATTAAAAAAAAAAAATGGGTCACTCTAGGTACTTAAAAGTCCTTAATTTTTAGCATGGCTAAACAGAGATAACAATGATTACGTGAAATGAAAATTTGGTGTTTTTGATTTTGAATATTACTTTAATGCTAATTTCTTAAATATGTTTGCTAATTCAATGTTATAATTTTTATATGAACTTGTCTGATAAAAACTTGTCGATAGAAATTTGCAATGGGGGTGGAGGACACAAAAATTGGATTGTGCTCTGGGCACAAAAGTATCTTAGTTAGGCCCTGCCTATGAGGCAGGTAAAATGCCAAAATTCTAAAAACACCAGCAACATAAGTAAAACTTATATTTACAGGTACCCAAGGTAAATGTCCTCGTCTGAATCTAATAGCGTTCTCAGTTGTGCAATGTTCCTGATAACATTGCCTGTAGTGGTCACAGTTATCATTATAGGAACACAAGTTTATATAAAATCTTTTATCACATGATAGGAACGCCGTAAGTGACCTTTCGAGATATCTTACATACACATGTTTGAAATGTTAATTGTGGTATTTTTACATTAATTATGCATGTACCAAGAGTGAGCCTGCGTCTATTCTCAAAAGGAATTGAAAGAAAATGTTTTAATAGCACCATAATAAAACAGTCGGAAAGAAAATGGCAAGAGGCAGAAGGAAATAAGGCATAAGAAGCATAAACAGTGTGCCAAATAAGGCTTATATGAGTTTAAATACTGGAATGTTCTCTCAAACGTGACTTCCTTATACACACACACACACATACACACACACACACACACACATATATATATATATATATATATATATATATATATATATATATATATATGTGTGTGTGTGTGTGTGTGTGTGTGTGTGTGTGTGTGTGTGTGTGTGTGCGTGTAATAAGACGGACTTCACGATGGGTGGTTGCAGTCATGGCCCATAAAAATGACACCGTTTCAGCTAAAGACATTTATTAACATAACGTTGGAGGATGGTTTCCCACTTCATCATAGGGACAGGACAAACTGAGGGGTCATCTAGCATGAAGTCATAAGTAAAAAGGCCCTTAACACCTGGTCAACATCTGTGGGAAAATCTCTAGAAAAATTTGCCTCCGACAGTGTGCATCTGCTTTTTGTTAGACATTTCCTAAATTGTTCACTAGGGCAATATAGAATTATAATTGGTCAGACCCCTTCTCTGAGGGCTTACATTCTAGCCCCAGTGGTCCATTTAGGTTAGGGGTTAAAAAGGGGATAGCAAAATTACGCGGGAATTTTTGCCCTTGACTTAAGATTTGAAAACCCCAGAGAATTTTTCTAGGGGTGTCTTAGGGGTTTTATACAAAATGCCTACATTAACTTTCCGATGAAGAGAGAATTTTTCTAGGGGTGTCTTAGGGGTTTTATACAAAATGCCTACATTCGCTTCCCGATGAAGTTATTTTTCCTCACACACACACACACACACACACACACACACACACACACATATATATATATATATATATATTATGGACACACAAACATATATATGCATAAATATTACATATATATGCCTAAGTGTGTGTGTATTAATGCAAGAGAAACATTCTTCTACAGTGAACCGACAAGTTTAAAAAAAAACCCTTCCAAACTCTATTTTAAGGAAGTTAATACACAAATTAAGTAAAATGAATGAAGGAGAAAACTTGCCAGAGCAATATCATCAGCTCTCTACGACAATTCGTTCCATTATTTAAAATGACTTATTTATAAATTTAAATTTACTCTTACGTCTGGAGTGAAATCAAAAGCACTATCAGCTAATAAACATCCAAAGGTTCCGGCAGCACAGAAGTTACTCACCAAATTAATGCATCCATCGAATTTTTACGACTCCGTAACTCGAGTATCTCCGTGCATTTCGAGAAGAACTCAGTTGTTAAATTATCTCCAAACAAGACGCACACCATGTCGGAGCGACAAAAGAAGTGAAAACAAACTTTTGTCTAATGTAACAACCATCTGGCGAGAAAAGAATCATTTTTAAATTGAATCGTGATTCGTCGCCGTTCGCTGCCACGCCAAGGGGGAATGGCTCATCTGCTTAAAAGCTGCCCGGAATGATCGGCTTGATGCTATCCCTCCCCCGTAACGTTAATGGGGGATATTTTCATTCAATACCGCGCCATTACGGCCTTTAAACGGGTAGCAGCAGGCTTTACAAATGATGCGGAGAGTCAATTTTTATCACAATGCAGGGAATTATTGCTAGCAAGCGACCTCCCCGTTTCATCCCCCCCAACCATTTTTTTGTTGTTGTTTGTCGTCACATTTCCCCTTTAAAGTTGTTTTCATGGTGTGCATCTCTTCGGGCGGGTGAAACAACAAAAGGGGGGAAGTTTTAATAGATTTTAAAGGTGCCACCAATTTTTTCCCCTTTCCCTCTTGTTTTCCCAAACACTTTGCGTGATGGGTCCCCGCTCTGTGACAAAAAGATGGATGCAAATGTAATAAGGCACATCTCTTACACTGATTACATTGGAAAATTGATTTTTTTTTCCTCCTTCAGTCCGTTTCAGCAGCGCCGGCCGAGGGTCGTTTATAGGACGCAGTGTTTTAAACGGGGGAGATGATTTGTTGGTTTTCTTTTCTTTCGGTAACCAAATAAAAGCCTTGAGCTCTTTAGGGAAAATTAAAATGTGACTTCACTAAAAAGGAGGGAAAAAAACACATTTAGAGTAGAGCTGAAATTATGTGTTTAATTTATTGAAAGAAATGTATCATTAGGTTTTTGGATGGAAATTTTCAATAAAGAAGGTCTTTTTTTTTCCAGGGTGGTGGACAGTCACCCTGAGGACTGTTTCCATTAAGTTTGTTGGTTATTTTAAAAACAGAACAAACGAGATTCAGTACTGTTAAGACGATAACATAGATGTATGTGTTCATGCCATTAATCATACTCAATCCCGAGGTCACAATGCTTAGCAAAGAAATAAGCGAATTAATTTTGTGGTCTAATTTCATCTAAAGAAGCCCGGAAGACAAGGTCTTCGAAAAGAAAATAATCTTATTTTTACTTTTACAATTCTATTATTAAAAGCTTTTTAAAATTAAATACCGGAAACATGTTTATAAGTTGATGAAATAAGGATATATTCTTCTTTTTATATATGTGAATGCCCAATTTTTTTTACCCAGAAATTAAATTTCGTTTACCTAAGAAAATATTAAGAATTGGAAGAAGTTTAAATTGTTTTGTTCAACAACTATTGAATTTGCATTTTCGAAATTTGCATTCTAAAACGTATTTTTTTTTAAATTCTAATAGAGATTTGTAATTACAAGGAAAAATTTACATGAACGGTTTTGCTAACTAAAGTGATAGAGCATATGATTTATTTGAAAACCATTCAGATAAAATTATTTTTTTTACTTTTAATCCTTAAACAAATATACTTTAATTTATGATTATATCCTGATATTAAAAATGCTTAAGGATTTGAAAAATCGTATGTTTATATATACTAGTTTTTAATTGATAAAACACCTAGAAGTGTTCTAACAAAAGCTGAGTCTCGTGTTTTTGTGTACTCTAATGTGGCATCTCCAATTTTAATATTTCAAGATTTGTTTTAAACTGTTATAATCGTCAGAAAATGTAGAAAGTTGATAACTTTTGTATTAAAATATACAGTGTTTGAATATTAATAATAAGATTTTGGTTTGGTTTTGGAGTGCTACGGTCTACTTTTTGCAACAAGAGGGCTAATGAGACCGGGACCTACTGCTTAAAGCCGATTCCGAATGGCTACGAACATCCATGCCAAAGTGGGATTCGAACCCACGAACTCCGGTTCCGAAGGCCAGCACCCTAACCATTCGGGCATCATTCAGCCAGTCAATAGTAAAATGTAATACTCTATACATATATGCCTCTTTTTACTAAAAACCAAAGCTTAAACTCAATGGGGGGGATAAAAGTTGTATACATTAAAGAAATTGTTAGATGCAAGATGAGCTGTCCAAGCTGTTTAAGTTTTAGTGCTGAAATCGGGTGTGTAAAACTATAAATGATACAAAAAATGATATACATGATTCCTCAAATAAAAACAAAGTTCCTGTTATAGATGCAAAATCATTTTTTAAAAAATTGAACGATTGCGAAGCTACTGTAATTAGTCCTGAAGAAATAAATTTTGCAATGTATCAGTCCAAGAATTAAATTACAATACCAGTATTAAATGTGCGCCATTGTTAAAAAGTCTAGAAAATTTTATAAATAAAAAATATTAATCATAATTTCAACAGATTAATTCAAAAGTTAAAAACTAACAGATAAAAAGTTTGAAAGAGACTGTATACGAGCATATTTGAAAAACACCAAATATGTCTTTTGTTTCTGTTAAAATGAATTAATAACTTATTTAATAATAATTTACAAGGAAGATTTTAATACATTTTTTAAAAATCACTTGAAACAATTTTTAAATTTCTTAGATGAAAAAGACATGCATTAATTTATATATATATAATATCATTAGATATGTAAACAACTATTCCAAATGTGGAAATTATCTTAAAAACTCTGTTATTCATGTATATGGAACTTTTATCCAATATGCAACGCGTCTCTGAACGCTAGTTTTTTTATATGAAAGGAAAAAAATATTACCTTAAAAATTCAACGTCTGAAGAAAGATTAAATATCATGGCTATTTCTATATTGAGAAATTTATTTATTTTAAAAAGAAAAATAATTCTTTGAATATTTTTATATTTTAATTTCAAATAAAATTTTATTTATTTACATTATTTTAAAATTTTCTTGGAATAATATATATAACAGTTTATTATATGTTTTATATATTTATCAATAAGTATTTTTATAAATTTTTTGAGTATTTAAATAAAGTATTTATTAATTATTTATTAATTATTTTTATTAATTATTTTGAGTAAAGTATTTACTACGTATTTATTATTTTTATTAATTATTAGTAATTATTTTTATTAACTATTTTATTAATTATTAATAGTTACTTTATAATTATTAATAACTATTTTTATTAACTATTTTATTAAATATTTTGCTTTTTTGAAGGGGGCAATATTTTTTTGTTCTCGTGGCTCAACCGGTCTTAATCCTTCTCTGTTTTTATATATAAAATTAATAAAAATTAGTCTATTCATCTAAGAAAATGAAATATAGAACCATAATTGATTAGAAGATATTAGAAACGAGGCACACGTAGATCTGAATTTGCACGTAGAAGAAATCAAATAAGAATGGAGTTCGTAAACTCCTTCCCAGAAAAATAAGATTTTCTTTGTCGAACTTTCAAAGATTCTTTCAAAATTTCGTCATTGTAAAAGACGGCAGACGCTTGACAGCTTTGGAAATTATTTTGATTGTATAAACATCTCTAGACTAGTGAGTATTCGAACTTTAATAGGCACCCCCACTTCAGTACTGGTACCAAAATGTCTTTGTTTTTACTCTTGTCCCTTAGATAATCCAAGGTCGTCATGCATGGGCTATTTAAATTAGGCAAGAGTCTCACTTTTCGTATCGATATGTTATAGTTTTAAAACCTGTACCGAGGTACTTTCCCATAATGGTCAGCACGTGCATGCACAGCTGTGTGAGAAATTTCCAAAAATAATTTAGATGCAAGTGTTGACTTCTAGTTTGAGGGACCCCTGCGGAGAAGTTATAGATCATGGAATGGCACAAGCGTAAAGGTCAAGCGCACACAGAGATGTAACCATGCGTTATGGGGACAGGGGGCTAAAAATAATGTCAGCTTTCAAAAAAGGGGCTATTTCAATGAGCCCACCTGCACTCCCTTCGGAAGTGCAGGTGGCTCATTGATGTGGGAAAATATCACCAAACAGGCGATTGGCAAAGAAGAAAAAGGGGCTTTAAAACCGAGGTGAGGAGTTGAAAAAGGGAGTTAAGAAAAAGGAGTCAAGTCGGGATTTAAGAGTAGGTATACATCGAAATCCCAAGCTCTACTCGCCAGCACCGACGTCCCGTGCTCCCGGACCGACACACCGCATGAAGAAAACCCCTACCTGCTTCCCTGTGCCTTTACTGGAGGTAAAACAGATTTTAACATATTCATGACGGTTATTTAAGCCTCAGTTAGTAATTTAATATATTGATTAAGGAATAACGCATAACTAAAGAAAATTGTAATAATTATGGTGTAAATATGAATATCAAACATAAATAATTGCTGGTTATGTTATATGGTGATTGTTGTAATTTACATACAACCTATACACCAGTGTTTGTTACAAGGGGGAAACATAGAATGAATATAATACTTTATATAGATTGAGACATTTATTCTATACATTTATTTACAAACAGATCCTTGGTTATCATAATGATCAATCATTTATATCTTCTATTTACACTATAATTATCCCACATCTCTTTATAAGGAATTATTATTATTAACAGAGGCCTAAGTCAAATGACTGAAAATATTATTTTATAAATTACCTCCATTAAAGTCACAGGGGAGCAGGCAGGGGCTTTCCTCACGGGCGTACGGGACGAGTTGGTGATGGTGAGCGGGGCGGTGTCGGTCCTGGCGCACGGGACGAGCTGGTACTGGTGGATCCTTGTCCCACTTCTCTCGACTGCCCACTTCTTCAACTGCACTCCTTAATTTCATTTTCAAACTCCTCACCTCGGTCCCAACGCCCCTTTTTTCTTCTTATCCAATCCCTTGTCTTCGGGAAATTTTCCCACATCAAATGACCTTCGGGAGTGCAGGTGGGCTCATTAAAGTAGCCCCTTTTTGTTCAAGCTGACATTACTTTTTATCCCCTGCTCCCATAACTCACGCTTACAGCTCTGTGCGAGCTTGACCGTTATGCTGCCATTCCGTGATCTATCTTCTCTGCATGGGTCCCTAAACTTAACGTAAATAATTGGGGTCCTAAATTCCTCAAGGAAAATCCTCCCACGGCTATGTATGCACGTGCAAATCACCGTGAGAAAGTACCTCGGTACAGTGATCAAGTATATTAATTTGTAAATAGTGTACAGAATAAGTCTCTTAATCTAAATATAAGGTACCATATTTTTACTGTGTTTCCCCTTTGTAAACGAACACTGGTGTTAGTGTTGGAAGTACATTACAACAATTCCTTTTCCACCTGGAGCAAATATTTTCACTTTTCATCAATGTTGTCCTAGATTAATTTTGATTAATGTTGCTTATTGTTTATTCTTAGAAAGTTTCGATGAAAAGGAAATATCATCGATCTGACCCATTGACCATGCAACTTATGTCAATAAATCTTTTTGTCAGCGTTTGAAAATATGGAATTCGAATCTTCGTACCTTATTTAAAATCACTACAAGAGCTTCTGTTTGTTGTTGTCCAAAGCCTATATGGTGGAATACTGAACTGGAAAAAAATACTTACTTATTTTTATTAAATCGGAAATAAATTTGGAAAACATTTGAGTCAGAGAGCTGGAAGGAATAATTGAAAAAAATAACTTTAGAGAGCATAATTAGCAACAAGCAGGGCCTGATTAAAGCACGAGATGACGGGGCCTAGGCCCTAGGCCCCCTAATTTTAGGGGCGCCCCGAAAATTTAGGGTACTAAATTATTAAATTTTAAATAATTTAATTAACAAAGTTTGAAAATGTTTTTTGTTATTTTTCAAGTAATATTTCATTAATCCTTATTCAGAAATAAAATAAAAACAGTTAAAATGTTGACAATTTTCTCTAAAACACACTCCAGTTTACTTATTTACATCACTCCAGTCATTTTTTTTTTTTTTTTGCTCATTACTTACTCCAT
The DNA here is from genome assembly GCA_032207245.1 of Pardosa pseudoannulata. NCBI lineage: Eukaryota > Metazoa > Arthropoda > Arachnida > Araneae > Lycosidae > Pardosa > Pardosa pseudoannulata. The sequence continues at coordinate 112,198,937 of CM063500.1, read as the reverse complement.
GATTCTGAGTAGAAAAATCCTTTGCTTTTCAGGTTAACTAAATCGAGTAACTGTATTTATAACTTTTCAGCTATTGTTTACTGTATCCTCTTTTATAAACTATTTTTTTTAATTAGTTTATAAAAGATCTTTTTGAAAAGAGGAATCCCTATCTCTCTCCCTATCTTCTTGAAAAGAGGATAGGGGGCCCAAAAGACTATCAGGCCCTAGGCCCAACTTTGCCTTGGTCGGGCCCTGGCAACAAGTAGATACATCTATCTCGAAAATGAGATATACAAACGCTAACTGAGCAGAATTGATCACGACAAAAACTGAGGCACACGTAGAATTATGTCACACATAGGAGTGGTTTAATAAGGACTAAGACTTTTGTCTGCTGGGGACTCCTTTGAAGAATTCTATTTTCCCTCTTGAACTTTTCTTTACCAAGCTTTCAAGCCTTCTCTCAAGTTTCCCCCATCATCAGAGATGAGCTATCAAAATGCCTACAATGTTATAATCTTAAAAGGAGGAAAAAAAGATTTACTTACAACTATTGAAGCAGAAAGAAAATAGAAAAGCAATTATTAGTCTGAGGGGTTGGGAAGGATAATTGGAAACAAATGCCTTTCGAACGTTGGTAACAAGAAGATATATATCCGCCTAGTAAGAAAATGAAATATATAAATGGTAATTGACAAGTCGTTTCAGTTTGAGATACCCAGTACTTAGAGGTTTTTCCGAATCGGGAACATATGGAAAGCTTATGGTTGACTGGGAAGATATGAAGTAGGGGGAGAGACGGCGTCTCTCTGTGAGTCATTTTTCTGATCGTTACTACGTTTCTGATTCTAATGTCGTGAGATGTAATGATGCAATCCTTCACTTGAAGGGGTTGGAGAGGAATCATTAAGTTTTATGCGCTATTACTTCTCAAGAGCGAAGGGGGAGAGGTTTTTCCCTCTATTTTTTTTTTCATAATGGATGTCGGAGGCGAGTGTGTTGACACCTCTTCAGACGCGAGTCGTTTTTTAAAAAATTATATTCTCGGTTGATAAATCGATTAGCAAGGGCGTGTGTGCGTGTGGTTGGAAAATCTCGTTATTTTCTGAGTGGGGGTAATATAATCTGAGGGCCCAAATTCAATATTGTTTCAAACAACAGGTGCATGCAAGATGGGGTTTTTTCTTGGGTTTCAAACGGAAAAAATGTTACAGAATATATTCTATGAAGCTGCTTTAAATATTAAATATGAAATAAAAATTCAGTGATAAAATTTTATAAATGCAATAATTTTGTAAGAGAATATTAAACTCTAAACTTTGCTACTCTTTTTTATTCCTTCGCTGAGAACTGAGTTTGAAAAATAAACACATTAATAATTAAGAATCATATATATATATATATATATATATATATATATATATATATATATATATATATATATATATATATATCATGATTCAGTGTTAAGGCGAATGGAATAATTAGTCCTTCTTAGTAAAAACACTTCTTTATTTAACATGGAGTTTCCGTTTCAGGCGTCGCTTGCGCCATTTGCATTTATTCGTGGCGAAGACAAGCGTGGAATGTGTTGACAGCTCCATATCCACGCGCTAATTGATTCTAACTGATTAGTCATCAACTTCCTGTGAAATATCTCTGCGCTTGACCGCATTACTCCAAAAGGTTACACAAACGTGAGTAGTTTTCATTTATTTTATTATATATATATTATTTTTCCTTTATTTTCATTTATTTTCATTTAGTGATTAAAAATCATATATATATATATATATATATATATATATATATCACGTTTCAGTGTTAAGGCAAATGTAACAATTAATACTTTTTAGTAAAAACATTTCTTTATTTAATATGAAGTTTTCGTTTCAAGCGTCGCTTGCGCCATTTCCATTTTTTCGTGGCGATGCCAAGCATGGATTTTGCGGACAGCTCCATATCCACGTGATAACTGATTCAACTGATTAGTCATCAACTTCCTGTGAAATATCTCTGCTTTGGAAAAAACATGAATTCATATCAGAAAGTTGTCTCAACGACCAAGAAATGTATTCAATAAATCATCATATTTGGGATTATAAATGTTAGGCAAGTATATCAATTAACAATGAAGTTTATAAACAGAAGAAAATCCATCTCATATTTATATCAAATAAATTAAATCTATCTAACAATTCTTATCATTTGGTAAATTCATAAGTATTTTTTTAGCTAAAATTAATTTTTAGATTATAAAAAAATGTTTCACATTAGAAATAATTGTTAATGGATATGAAATTAATTTCAGAAAATAACAAAATTACAATTATTTTTCTACAAATGCAGGGGGCTTTCCTTTACTAGTATTTTGCAATGCAATCCGCTGAGTTGTTGCCTTTGTTATGGGCGCATCATATAGGCAGGGTAACATCGCTTCTTATGATAGTACAACATAGAAATATATCCAAGCCTTATTTTTAGATGAAAAAAAAAGGTTTCACAATATAAATAGTTTTTAAAGGCTATGAAATTAATTTCAGAAAATTACACATCTAGAATTATTTTTCTACAAATGCGGAGGACTTGTTTTTACTAGTATTTTGTCATACAATTTGCTGAGTTGTTGCCTTTTTTGTTATAGGAGCATCATATAGTCAGAGCAACATCACTCCCTATGATAGTATAACATAGAAATATATACAAGCCTTATTTTTAGATGATAAAAAAAGGTTTCACAGTAGAAATAATTTTTAATGCTATTAAATTAATTTTAAAAAATAAAACATTTAGAATTATTTTACTATAAATGCTGGGGGCTGGCTTTTATTAGTATTTGGCCATACAATCCATTGAGTTGTTGCCTTTTTTGTTAGGCTAGCATTATATAGGGAGGGCAACATCACTCACTATGATGGTACAGTATAGAAATATATACAAGCCTTATTTTTTGATGAAAATAAAAGGTTTCACATTAGAAATAATTTTTAATGGCTATGAATTAATTTCAGAAAATAACACATTTAGAATTATTTTTCTACAAATGCAGGGGGCTTACTTTTACTAATACTTTGCTAGACAATCCACTGAGTTGTTGCCTTTTTTGTTATGGGAGCACCATATAGGCAGAGCAACATCACTCCCTATGATAGTACAACATAGAAATATATCCAAGCCTTATATTTAGATGATAAACAAAAGGTTAAATAATTTCAAAAAATAAAACATTTAGAATTATTTTTCTACAAATGCGGGGAGCTTGCTTTTACTAGTATTTTGCCATACAATCCGTTGAGTTGTTGCCTTTGTTATGAATGCACCATATAGGCAGGGCAACATCGTTTTCTATAAATTCAGGGGGTTTGCTTTTACTAGTATTTTGCAATACAATCCGCCGAGTTGTTGCCTTTTTTGTTATGGGAGCACCATATAGGCAGGGCAACATCACTCCCTATGACAGTACAACATAGAAATATATCCAAGCCTTATTTTTAGATGATAAAAAAAAATTTTACATTAGAAATAGTTTTTAAAGGTTATGAAATTAATTTCAGAAAATAACACATTTAGATTTTTCTACAAATGCGGGGACCTTGATTTTACTAGTATTTTGTCATACAATTCGCTGAGTTGTTGCCTTTTTTGTTATGCTCGTACCATATAGGCAGGGCAACATCGCTCAGTATGATGGTACAACATAGAAATATATGCAAGCCTCATTTGAGAATCAAACTGAAATCCATCACGGGGGAGCACAATAGATTAAACACTATACAATCTCAGCAGCACATTTAGAAATATAAATAATATGTAAATATATCTATAAATGATTAATTGTACACTAAAGATAAGGATTATTTAAGTTATTTACACTTTATCATCACTATCCCGATCTATAAATATACTTTACTCTCT
>CM063500.1:112187540-112190040 GCA_032207245.1 Pardosa pseudoannulata | reverse complement strand
TTTATTGTTGTTAATAGCCCAAAATGCTTTTTTTTCGTTTAGCGATCTTAATTTTTTAAAAAATTGCTTTACATTGTGCATTACATCAATAGCCTTAACGTACATATATATATATATATATATATATATATATATATATATACACACACACACATATATATATATATACATGTGTATATATATACATACATGTATATATATATATATATACATGTATATATATATATATATATATATATATATATATATATATATATACATGTATATATATATATAAAATATATATGTATACATATATATGTATATATATGTATGTATATATTTGTATATATTTATATACATATATATATATACATGTATGTATGTCTATGTATATATATATACATGCATATATATATATATATATGTATATATATATACATGCATATATATATACATGTATATATATATACATGCATATATATATATATATGTATATATATACATGTATATATATATATATATATATATATATATATATATATATATATATATATATATATATATATATGTGTGTGTGTGTGTGTGTGTGTGTGTGTGTGTGTGTGTGTGTGTAATAAGACGGACTTCACGATGGGTAGTTGCAGTCATGGCCCATAAAAATTACACCGTTTTACTCAAACACCTTTATTAGTAGAACGATGGAGGACGGGTTCCCACTTCTCTATAGAAAAAGGACAAACTGAGGGGTTAACTAATATGAAGTAATAACTAAAAGGCCCTTAATATCTGGGTCAACATTTCAGTCAAAATCTCTGGGAAAATCTGCCTCTGATATCGTGCATCTCCTTTCTGTTTGGGAGTTTCCTAAATTGGCCGCTAGGGCAATGTCTAGTCATAACTGTTTAGATCCCTTCTCTGAAGGTGTGAACTGTACCCCCAGTAGTCAATTTAGGTTAGGGGTTAAAGAGGGGAAATCAAACTTACATGCAGTTTTTTGCTCTTGACTTAAGATTTCGAGAAACTCTGAGAAATTTCTCGGGCTGTCTTTGTGGTTTTATACAAAATACCTACATTAGCTCTCCGATCTAGTTTACTTTTAATTACACCCACCCACCCACACTTATATATATATATATATATATATATATATATATATATATATATATATATGCATATATATTTATAGATATACATATATAGATAGATACACGCACAGGGAGAGATTGATGTACAATTTCTAAATTGGTACAAGATTTGGTATAAAGTTTAGTATAGGACGAGTTATCATAATTTAAAAACGAATTCCATGAAGAGATAAATAAAGCCTTCCCACTAGAATACTGTCTTAGAAGCTACATGCAGTCTTTGTCTGGACCTGAATATGACAGTCCTGTTTTAGTAATGCAAGCAAAGAAATGAATTACTAAAACATGACAAATATGTTATTTCTTACAATAAAGATAAGATGTTGGTAACTTTATACGAATAAATAAATTTTCATTAACGCGGTGGAACATTAAATTCACATTGTGAGATCAATTCCCCATTAAAGCATAGAGAACTCCAAAGATAATTGGAGGCAATAGACCATCGCGGTTGTCAAGGAGATTAGGCAATGTTTGATGGGGAAAACTAGACAGTAGCATTTTATAAACCATAAAAAAATCTAATGGAATTAGTTTTCGCTTATGTGAACAGACCATAGAGGAAAACCAAGCTTTGTTGCAGTCCACTCTGCTGAAGAAAGTTATATCTACCTTAAGGGTATGATGGATGCTACATATGGTTTATGGAAATTATCAATATCTGAGAGTTATAGTTTAACATTATCAAATTATATGTGTATAAAAAATAATATTTAATAGTTACTTTACGAAGTTAATTTGATGTATCGAATTGTAAAATAGTGCATTTAACCTTTAAATCTTGGTCAAAAGTAGTAAAAGGTTTCAAGGGTTGTGAACGAGGTTTTCTATGGATACTTGAGATTCAACAACCACAAACAGTTTAGGGTTGGTTGTGACTGCGAGTCTTTCACCCTCTCTCTCCATCCTTGTCTCCCATCTCTCTCTCTCTCTCCGAATTTTCTCTCTATCCCATCTTTCTCCCTCACATCTATCTCTCTACCATCTCACTCTCTTCCCTCCCATCTCGCTCACATCTTTCTCTCCCATCTCTCATCTCACTCTCGCTTCCTCCAATCTCACTGTTTCTCCCTCCCATCTCTCTCCCATCTCTCTACCTCCCATGTTGCTCCCATCTCACACACTCTCCTTCCCATCTCTCTCTTTCTCTCTCTATCCCTCTCTCTCACCCATATCTCTCTCCCTTCCCCCTGGATAACTTACGTAAAAAAAGGAATTTTTAGGCCTAAGGTTCTGAAATTCGATGCCGAGGCATTAATCAAGAACAATGAAAATTTTATTTAAACAATTGCATTCTCTCGCATTCTTATATTAATTGGGATTTTATATATATATGTGTGTTTTCTCTCCTTAAATCAATTTCCCGCGTCATT
>CM063500.1:112160040-112182540 GCA_032207245.1 Pardosa pseudoannulata | reverse complement strand
TGTACTTTGAACATTTCTTTTGCTCACACAATTTTTTCTTCTTATATTTAAGGTATGAAATGCAAAAACCTCTAGAAATAATAATAAAAAAAGTATATATATATATATATATATATATATATATATATATATATACATAGTTTTCTTTTTTTTTTTCAGTATTTATTTTACCCCTCTGTCTTTGCAAGCATCATCAATCGACTTTAAGAAAACCTCTTTTCTATAGATTGCAGATAATGCGACGCGGCCCTGCGATCGGTCATTCATCACTGTCAGTGAGGCCCCGCCCACATGCCCCGCGGTCGGAGGGGTGTTAAACAGGGGTAGGGGAGGGTAAGGTGAGGGAATAAAATGGCGGCGGCATGCACGCGCGCGCGCACAAATGGTATATGCGCACGTGTACACGATAAGGGACCGACCGTGAACTGAAATTGCAGGTTTCCTTTTGTAGGTCGTTCGATCTGAACTTTTACGGTATCCTTAGAATAGATAAATAAAGAATTCTAAATAACGCATTCAGTTTTGAATTGAAGATGCTTCTTTTTATTTGGAAAAAGAAAATGTATACCGCAGGTGCGAAAGCTAATAGAAAGTTTTACGTATTTTTATTTTTTAAACTTTAAAACCAACATAAATTGGGAAGAGCTACAAAATATATTCTTGCACGCTATTTGAGTTTCATAAATAAATATTTTGATAAAAAATATTAATTGTTTACCTGAATCGCTTATGGAATAAGAAGAAATTTTCTATTTCCTTCTTTTATTGTTTATAAATTCAACTCTTGATACTTAAAGCTGTGGTAACTCAATCATCAAAGATGTTGATCTTGTAGCCAGAGGTTTGTGGGATTGAGGCTCAAGACAGCCAAATGTCCTTCCTGTTTATTATTGGCGACTGGGGCACCTAAAATAGGATCACGATCGCCAGACCGTAACTAGGTCCTTTAGCGCCCGTCAGTGCCCGACTAAGATACTTTTGTATCCAGGGCACAATCCAATTTTTGTGCCCTCCAGCCCCATGCAAATTTATAGCGACAAGCTATGATAATTACCGTCATATAAAAATTATAACATTGAATTAGCAAACAGATTTAAGAAATTAACATTAAAGTAATATTCAAATTAAAAAACACCAAATTTTCATTTTACAATTATTACAATTATTCATTTTACGTAATCATTATCATCTCTGTTTAGCCACGCTAAAAATTAAGGACATTTAAAGACCCAGAGCGACCCACTTTTTTTATTTTTACCTTGTCACACTCACAAGCTCTGTGGTGCAGAAAATAAATAATAATAGAATTAAAAATAATTTAAATTGATGAGATGATTTAATGGTTTATAGTGGTACGTTGCTCATAATCTGTCTTATAAATATGCAATAACCCATAGGATAAAAAGAGCACCAGGTTCGTTGAGGGAATTAATTATCAGGTAAATAACAGTAAAATTAAAGTAAATGGGATACAATAGAGTTCATCATTAACACAATTGCAATTTTTCTCCATTTTTCAGTTTGCAATTTTTCTCAGCTTAATATGTGTTTCAAGCACTCGACTAAATTTTTGTGCTCCCTAAAATTTTCGTGCCAGGGCAAGTGCCCATGTGATAATGAGGTCCTGGCGTCCATAGCAAAAGACAGGTCTATGACCCTACCACCAAATATAGTGAGATAATATATAAACATTATTTTATATAATATATTCAGAATGATTTCATATTTTGTTAATTCTTAAAGTGTTCGTAGTATATTAATTTATAATTTTTTCTTCCATTTTTACCTTATTAATACTTACAGATATTTTTTAACAATTAAGGAATATTATTTTGCTGATAAGCTGAATAGTTTGAGAGGAATATTCTTTATCTGGAAGTTGAATTTTCATTAAAAAAATTAGCGAATTTCTAAATTAAAATTTAGTTTTAATAACTTTAATAAATTCAAAAATTTAAACTAATGCCTAGAATTATATTAAAGCATATTAGGGGTGTTTGGTAAACATTTTGTAAGAATCTATAACAAGTTTAGTCTCTAGAAGCATTTTAAAAAAATAAGAAAATTCATAAAAAAGTAATTTTTAAACACATCGGGTTTAATAATTAAAAACATTATTTTTCAAATTTTCCTTATATCTACTCGGGGCGAATCGTCCTCTTTTGGACCTCATTTTTTTGACGGTGCAGCGACCCTAAGACTGATGCTTCTGATAAGCTAGAATCTGGAACCAAGCAGAACACTCTCAAGCTTAACTTGCCACTTCCGGAAGCATAGTTTGGAATCTTGGAAGACACTGTGACCACGAAGTTATTTTACGTGCTCCAGATGCCCTTAATGAACTCGGTGGATCTTTGGTCCGTTCGAACCTCAAACTCGTAACCTTCTGGTTACGTGCCCTCAGCCTTTGCTGACTGAAGTACCATGGTTCATTTGAGGATATGTACCGGTAGCAATTTCGGTGCTTATGATAAAGGAGTAAATTTTTGCTAGAATTCCTGTATCAAGAATTTCCAGAAGTAACGCTTTGCAGAAAACACTAAGTAGAGATTTAATTCGGCAAAATCGAAGCTTAATTTCATGTAAAACATTTTCTGTGTTTAAAGTTGTATTGAAATATTCGTTATGTAGAAAGTTTTTGAAATGTTAGTGCATATAACTCAATAGTATTTTAATTTTCTTCAAAAGCATTACAACCAAGGGTGGTCCTTAGATTGTCGCATGTCTATTCAAACAGCTCTGTCCTTAATTTAATTTTCCACTTGGAGATCTTTAAAGTTTGTTAGGTCCCAGTTTCAAACCAATGGTGGGCATTAGCTTGTCACGTTTCTTAGACAGCTCTGTCCTTGATTTAATTTTCCACTTGGAGATCTTTAAAGGTTTTAGATCCCAAAGTCCAAATCAGAGTGAGCATTAGCTTGTCGCACGCTTCTTCAGACAGCTCCGTCCTTGATTTAATTTTCCACTTGGGGATCTTTTAAGTTTTTAGGTCCCGGGTCCAAACCAAGGTGGGCATTAGCTTTTCGCATGTTTCTTCTGACAGCTCTATCCTTGATTTAATTCGTCGGAGATCTTTAAAGTTTTTAGGTCCCAGTGTTAAACCCAGGATGGGTTTCATTAGCTTGTTGCATGTTTCTTCAGACAGTTCTGTCCTTGATTTGATTTTCCACTTGAAGACTTTAAAGTTTTTAGGTTCCAGGGTCCAAAGCAGTGTGGGCATTAGCTTGTCGCACGTTTCTCCAAACAGCTCTGTCCTTAATTTAATTTTCCACTTTGAGATCTTTAAAGATTTTAGGTCCCAGGGTCCAACCCAGGGTAGGCATTAGCTTGATTCACGTTTCTTCAGACATCTTTGTCCTTGATTTAATTTTCCAATTGGAGATCTTTAAAGTTTTTAGATCCATCAATATATTATCCATCTACTTTTTTTTGGGTTGGACCCTTGGCCTATTGCACATGGGCCTAATGCAATAAATAAATACAAGCCGAACAGGTTTAAAGTGAAATTGCTGGTAAAATGCTTCAGATATTTAAAAACTCTTTTCTTGAAAAAAAGATAGCTTCATATAAAGCGAATACTGAAATATTGTGACTATTTCATGTGTATTTTTCCCCAAAGAAGACATTAGTAACATTTTTAAAGTTATTACTTTATCAATCGACTTAGAATTCTATCATTCATGCAAAAAAACTTTCCAAGATATTTGAAATATAAATTATATTCCTATATTCGCAGCGTATTTGTCTCGAGATGGATCAATAATTTTCTGTATCAGTTGTACCAGGAGGAAAGAAATATTTTGCGGAAGGAGGAGGCAGACGATTATATTGGCACAACCTGCTCCCTCCTCTCTTTAAACCCCTTCTCCGCAAGAAAAGAAACGAGTAGAAAAAAAATGTCTGGACTTAACAGGACCCCTTTTCCGAAAAAAATATTTTATTCTATATTTCATTTTAGTACTGGGTATTTATTTATTTTTTCTCTTCTATATGCCGGGGCCTTTGGAGGGCGTTCTCTGTCTCCGCCCACCCCCCCAACCGAATCCCTTTTTCCACTGTTCGTATACAGCATTTTTCAAAGTGGTTGTATGCAGCTGAATTTATTCCAAAAAATATGAGTTGAACATTTTTTCCCCCTTTCTGCTTTTCTGGCGTGCTGTTGTGTTTGAATAACGTTTTTGTAAACAACCTTCTTTTCAGATTACTTCGCATATTGCAGGAGTGTAGTGTCGTGTAGCACGGGACACGAAAAACTTTTTCAAGGGGAAAGGGAAGAAGAAGAAAATCAACGTGGTGTACAGGTCTAGAGAAATGCATTATGCCAGAATAAATTTGCCTTAAAGTCATTTTATATTCTCTTGCCGTGGCTGTCCCGGTCTTTGATGTTAACAACTCTGTGAAACAAGGAATTTCCAGCGACTTCAATACCGTGTATTGTGTACTTGTTATCAGTTCTTTGTATACTTAAACATGCCTGAAGTTGCGTTAAGTAAAAATTTCCAGTCTTTCGTAAATGCAAAACTCGGAATATAATTTCATATTAATCCTTTACTTCAAGTGACTTTAGTACTATATATTGTGCAAATGTTATCACTTCTTTTTAGACTTAAACACACCTGAAGTTAAGTTTAAACTTTTATGGGTATAAATCTATATAATTTAATTTATACACAACCCTTCATTTATCTAATCAATCAAAAAATTAAAAAACATAGCTTTGTGGGTCATTTTATACTTAAAGTTGTACCTTGACTTGTACTGGAGTATCTTTGGTTGACTTGTACTATTGTACTGGAGTACTTTAAGCTCTGTCTACATAGCGGTTGGAGCATCGCCTACCAAGCGAAGGTTGTAAATTTAAATCCTACTTAAGTCTAAATGATCCATTTGTGCGGTCTCTTCATATCGTGCAACGCTGACGGCCTGTACAATGTTTCTATAATAAATTGGTCAACCCAAATCCCATTGTATTACATAAGCAACTGTCCAGCACTCTATTTTTGGACCTCTGGTCAGTATAGGGGTTAGAGCGTTCGCCGACCCCTCTAAAAAGTGTGGATTCAAATACCACGTACGTTACGGTTGTATTTTGTACTGTTCTGTCAGTGTAATTTTGGCTGAGTACATGGTCTCATAGCAAAGTTATCAACAAACTTGCAGCATTATAGTGGTGCTTGAACAAAAAATTTCCCTTTAATCAATTTGTTTAACCCTTTAAAGGTCACCTACATAAACTGTTTGGAATTTATGAAAATAGTTTATAAATATTACTTATGAACCTTATAGATGCAAAATGTATTAAAACTTTTCTTTACAATCCTTAGAGGAGTTTCCATTAGAGGATACCGTAGGAGGGATTGAGGGGGGGGACAATAAGTAAGTGTTCTTAAAAAGTACAGTAAAATAGATAGTTTAACAATTTATAAGTGTTGTTGGAAGAGATATTTTTGTTTGGGGAGTGAAAAAAGCAAATTACTAACTTTCCAGGTACAGAAAGTTTAAATACATAAATTGAAAAAAAATTAATTAAATGTAGTACTATCATTTACTGCAAGTTTTAAATGTCAAAAACATAAAAAAAAATTCTCAAAAAATAGAGAAAAAATGTTATGATTGTTCCGCTGTGTGATAAAAGTGTCAACTGAGCTATGTGAAACAAGAATTTTCCAGTGACTGCAATAAAATGTTGTGCACTTTTTATGAGTTCTTTTTATACATAAAAATAGCTGAAGTGACGTTAAGTAAAAGTTTTTGAGACACTCTTGGCTAGCCAGTCCATTAGGTTGCTAGGTTTGATTTGGAGTGCTATGGTCTGCTGTTTTGCTACATTGCTAGTAAGATCGGGTAGTAAGCTTAAAGCCAATTCTGAACTGTTACGAACCTACATGCCTTCAAGAAGATTCGAACAGAAGAGCAATATCCTACTCATTCAGTAATCATTTGGCCTACTCGAATAGATACCAACCAGAAGATTTAAAAGTAAGAGAATACTGACTAACTAGCAGTGAAACTATCTATAAAGGAAAGCGGTTGAAACAAATTTTGTTTACTACTCTAAAGCCATAAATTCAGAAAAGTTCCTTTTTAGGAACGAATTCGCCCTCAGGGTTTTCCATTCTTATCTCCAGAGTTTGTTTCTTACACCGTTCACCCGAACGACGGGGGCTGTAATCTACTCAAGGAATCTTCGTTTCTTTCGAGGCAGTTACTTTGATTAGGCCAGATCTACTTTCGTAATTTCAGAAGCAATTAAGAGATAAAGTGCTGAGTTAGGAAGAAATACCGGAAGATCAAGGGATGGAATTGCATCTTATAAGTCCCTTTCCTTCATTTGTCTGATCTCACATAATACACAGTGCTTAATGCAAATGAGAAAAATAATAAAAAAAATCTCCTGTAATTATAGTTCATATAAGTGCGTCTGTGTTGAGGCATTACAATGAAAGATAAATCCTTTATGTGACAGGAAAATTAAGTCTCAAAAATGACTTTAAAGTAAAGTCAGCTGAAATTAAATAATTAAGGAAATCGTGAGTATAAGGTTAGATTTTATCCGAAAAAATACCCAAATAGTTAGAAGAGAAGAATTAGCGCTAATGATTATAATTAACTGCTGTTTTAGCTCTTAGAAAAACAGCGGAGTTCGCTCGATGATGTGATACGGAATGAGTAATTTTGTGAATATCTCTTAGACCAGCGGTTCTTTAACCTATGGGTCGCGACCCAAAATTGGGTCGCGAAGCATATTTCTTGGGTCGCGCTGAGTCGAACCAAAAAAGTTAGTAATACACCAAATAATAAGTAATACCAACATCTCCTAGAAGAGTTATTCCCTAATACAATGCTCCGGTAGTGACACCTTTTGGTGAAAATAGAAAGCGCTACCGATCAGCTACTTTTACTTTCACTTCTAAGAAACCAGGGATTCCCCGTTGTTTGTAAACATGTAAGCAGAGAATAACAGATTTTACTCGTGTGAATAAAGAGGTAATAACGAAAAGCTTTTTTGTCTTATTATTAATAATGGAGTGATCAAGCTGCAGTGCTTATTGTAAAATTGTAATCACCCTAATAATGCCAAAACGTGAATACAAGGAAGCATTTTTAGAATTAGGTTTTACTTGCATTTATGATGGAGGAGTGAACAAGCCGCAATGCGTGTTGTGCAGTGAAATATTAAGTAATGAATCGATGAAACCGAACAAACTTAAAAGACATTGTGATGCAAAACATAAAAAATTTTCCTTTGAGGGAAAAGATCGTACTAAACAGTATTAAAAACACTTGATTATTAATTAAATTTTCCTTGGATCGAAAAGTACTTTTGTTTATCTTTATTATTAAAAAAATAAATAAAAAAATTGTAAGTTAAAAAAAATCATCATCGTAGGATTGAAGATTTTTTTAAAAATACGCTCTAAAATAAAGCAATGAAAAGATTTTGACTTTTTTTTGGGTCGCAACATGAGCATATTTCTCAAATTTGGGTCGTGGTTTAAAAAGGTTAAGAACCACTGTCTTAGACAATCGTAATTCGAATGTTTTCCTAAATTCCAATTCCTTATACAGGACAATCCTTGGCGTTAAGAGCTGTTCCAAGTCAATTAATATGCCTGTGGGTCACAATTCGTGACGCTCCGTTCTCAATGCTGGTTACAAATCGGGTTTTCAGATTTCGGAAGCAATCATTTGTCAAAAGCCTTTACGAGACAGCTCCCCTTTTCTTCTTCAACCCATTCCAGAGAGAGACTTGGAATCCGAGTTTTTATTAATAAACACCTCACGCAACATTGGAGTCAGCATCCTCTCCTCCCTGAGCCTCAAACTGCGTGCACCGTTAGCAGTTGCATAATTCATTCAGCCGGGCTGCTCCCCACCCAAGATTTTCAAGCGATAATGGCATGACTACAAGATCTTGTGAACTGAAAGGGTCGGAGCAAAGTGTACGTACTTCTTTCATTTTTATTCCGGTGAAGAGTATTTGCCGGACGAAGAAGAAATTTTCCAGACTTGAGGTCATCAATGTATCATGTAATATTCTGAGTTATCATAAAAATATATTATTACGTAGAATATTTTATCTTCTACTTTTAGTATAATCATTTGCCGATGTCTACATTACAATGGATTTTAACACTAGATTTATGGATGTTGATCCTATACCTACTAGCATATAGCCCATCATATGACGGGATTAGTAAGATTTTTAATATTTCAGAACTGTTAAGTACCCAATGAGGCAGGTAAAAAATGGTTTGTTTCTTGGCTGAGAATTATCTGGTTCACTCTCAATAATTGATTTATCGTCATACTCCTCTAGAGTCTCCCGATCCTGTAATGCAGTTTTGAATCACATTGAATTCATTTAGTCAAACCGTGTGGTTATGTATACTAACAAACACACAAAAGAACAAACTTCTTAATTTCCAAATATATATAAATTAAAAGTTAGATATTTATTAGTCCGTGAAATAGACTTCTAGACTTATATGAAAATAATTTATTGTTAATACCGCTGATAAAATTTTCATTGCTACAAAAAATAATCGACGATTAAATTTAAAATTATCACATATGTACCTAATCTATTATTTAAGCCAAATATAAAAGAAAATAATTTACGTAATATCTAAGTTCAGTGATAAAAGATATTATAATAGTGTAGACGATATTTAAATAGTTTAAAATATGAAATGATTAAATGAGATGTTTAAACGAATGACGTCACAATGCTAGAAAAAATTGTTATTTTTACCTATTTATTAAGTGATAAATGGATAAATTTAATCGCCTGCTCTTAACCGGGGAAAATAGAGCTTGAAATAATGGCATTAAACTCTCGAAAAGGGGCGAAGGGTTGGATTTCGAACGTTTTAAAGACGACAGTATTTTTTGCTGTGATATGTAGCATATTTATACAAATTTATTTTAGAATCGGATCGATAGTTTAGGAGAAGATAAACTTTATTCGCTTTGAATGGATGCCTCTATCCATTCCAGGTCCAACCGCTTCATAAATTTGCGGACAGATAACTTAGGCTATTATTATATTGGGGATTTTTACTGAAGTAAGCCAATTTGACTCATACAAGAAAATGGAAGTATTTTGCAAAGAAAATAGTTCCAAATTATTTTAAATGAAATGTTTATAATAAAAAATTCATAAAACATTTTTTACATATTAAATCACTTTCTGAAACACATTTTCCACAGACAATTCTATTCCATTTAACACAATGGTTTCTACATCTGTTTCTTTTGCATGATTGTTGAACTTGACAATTGTTCCGTGCGTCAGTAGCATGCATTTCTGTTATTGGAATGGAAGTGTTCTCGACTTCTTATCTATATTTACTTCTTAGCTCTTCAGACAATTGGAAAATAAAATCTTGACTGTTGCCCAGACCTGATAGGACCCATAAATTTCATGTTATGCGATTAACTGTTAAACCATTCTATGAGTTAAATTGCTCACAACCATGAAAATAGGTACGCCACATTTGATAATGCGAACTGAAGGGGTCTGCGGGGAAGAGGAATGAAAGTTTACATATATTTTATTACTTAACTAAAAAACAACGTATGTTTTTCAAAAGTGATATTAAAGTTTTATATATATATAGTGATCAAATTTTTAATAATTCAAATTGGCTCGGTTGGTAAATCTAGTGTTAAAGAGTAACTGTTCATGAACTTTTCAGTTACTTTTGTATCGGAAAGTCAACTGTAATTTCTTCTGACCTGCTGATTTTCAAGCACAAATTTTCAAGAGGTAATGAAATGGCTACAAGTAAAAAAGATAGTATGAACTGAAATGGTATGAGAGAAAGGAATGCAGGGTTTTCATTCTTATTGTGGTTAGTTATGTTTGCTGGACAGAGAAGAAATTTTGTAGTCATTAAGGTACCATTCAGTATTTCTAATTTATTTTTTAAAAGTTACATTGAGAAGAATTTAACGTCATACATTTTTCTTTATTACAATGATTTGCCGATGTCTAAAGCAAAATGAGTTTCAAAGTATTTAACTGTTCATGAACTAATATTCTTTCATTTTTATTCCAGTTAAGAGTATTTGCCGGAAGAAGAAGAAATTTTCTAGTCTTGAGGTCATCAATGTATCATATAGTATTCCGAGTTATCATAAAAAATATTATTACGTAGAATATCTTATCTTCTACTTTTAGTATAATCATTTGCCGATGTCTACAGTACAATGGATTTTAACACTAGATTTACGGTTGTTGATCATATACCTATTTTTACTGAAGCGAGCCAATCTGACTAATACAAGAAAATGGAAGTTTTTTGCAAAGAAAATACTTCCAAATTAATTTAAATAAAATGTTTATTATCAAAAATTTCATGGAAAACATTTTTTATATATAAAATCTGTTTTTGAAACATATTTTACTCAAACATTTCTATTACATTTAGCACAATGGTTTCTACATCTGTTTCTTTTGCATGATTATTGAACTTGACAATTCTTCCGTGCGTCAGTAGCATGAATTTCTGTCATTGGAATGGAAGTGTTCTATATTTCGTCTCTATATTTACTTCATACCTCTTCAGCCAATTGGAAAATATCCCAGGCGTGATAGGACCAATAAATTTCAAGTTATGCGATTAACTGTTAAACCATTCTATGAGTCAAATAGGATCACAGTGAAAATAGATATACCACATTTGATAATGCGAAATGAAAGGGTCTGCGGAGAAGAGGACTGAAAGTTTACATATATTTTATTACTTAACTAAAAACCAACGTATGTTTTTGAAAAGTGATATTACAGTTTTATATATATATATATATGTGTGTGTATATATATATATATATGTGTGTGTGTATATATATATATATATATATATATATATATATATATATATATATATATATATATATATATATATATATATATATAGTGATCAAATTTTTAATGAGTTTAATTTCATCTCATTTATTCTTCTTGGTTGAAACCATTTGCTGATGTCTATAACAGAATGTATTATAAAGGGCAATTGTTCATGAACCATTCTAAGATTTTTAACTTACTTCTCAGTAGTGAATTGAATCCTAATTCATTTTGGGATGCACTCAAAACTCAAATACGCATATTTACCGAACACAGAATTTTTTTTGTCTTGATGCTATATAGGTATCCAAAAAAACCTTCATTATTGTTATTATTATTTGTCATAAAAGTTTTATTTTTTGCAATTTTGCCTGCTGTAGTAATAAGTTAATTCGGTTCAGCTGTTTTTTTTACCTCTTCCCGTGAGTCATCGTCAAAGAAATACCAGAACAGAATCGGTTTGAACTAGAAAGAAAATTCGGACTTCTCCCAACCAATAGAAGGATCCGTTGGTTTAGAGGATTCTAATCCCTTCAACAACGTTCTGAAGTGGCCCCTGTTTTTCCTCCGCGAGGCAGTCTAATTTTTTTAGAGGACAAGGTTGTGACCAGAGGAGAGTAGAGGGTGAACGCTGACGGCATCCGCGGCTTGCGGGATAGACCCTTTGAGGAAAATCATCGCCATATTGTTTTTTAGGGCCGTCGCCGACTCGAGAGCAGTCTTCGATATCTACAAATGATAAGTTGATTCCAGTTGTATTTCTTAGCCATTTATTTAATTGTATATTTGTCTATGTGTTTATTAATAAGTTGGGTATTAAACCCGGACATCCAGCGTGCCCTAGATACCTTTGAAAGAAAAGTTCTAAGACCTATCTTCGGACCTGTAAACGATCAGGGGTGCTGGCGAACCAGATTTAATTTTGAACTATATAGGCTTTACAAATAGCCTCGGGTTACGCAAGTCATTCGTAGTAATAGACTGAGATGGCTTGGACATATCTGGAGAACCCCTGATAACAACCCTACTAAACTGTATACTTTTAAAAACCCTGAGGGATCCCGTACCCGAGGACGACCCCCTACAAGATGGCTAGACGATGTTGAAATTGACCTCAAATCCTTGAAGATTAAGAACTGGAAAAGAGTTGCTCTAGACCGTTTGAGTTGGAGGAAGCGTGCTGTCGAGGCAGCTAGGACCTATAATAGGTTATTATGCTCATGAAGAAGAAGAAGTATATTAATAAGTTTAGATTTCTTCTTTCTCAAACACTAAGCCAAATTAACATTATTTTTACACCTGCTATGTACAATATTTTCAATGACAGCAAAATAAATTGTAATGTTGATTTTTATTAAATTTTGCAGCCCTATTTGTTAATAAAATGCACTCAAAATGCTAATTATTCCTTTAGCATGTCGTAATATATTTGGATAGAATTTTCTAATTGATGTATTCGAAGTTACACATCTTGTTTCGGCGACAAAATACATTCTACAAACAAACACTTTCTTCATCCCTTTCAAACATGCTTCGATTAAACATTACAGCTAGATTCGAGAACAAGTCCAGAATTCAAACTAATTCTTCCCCATGGCTAATACATTTCGATGAAATTTTATGGCTGACGAATTTCGGCGGAGCTTTACCGCTTGATTTGCAGACAAAGTACAAGCAAAACACAAATCCTTGCTTCATTCTTGCCAAATATATTTCGATTAAACATTACGGCTAGATTCAGAAACTAGTGCAATATCTAAATACCCACTTCAATGAGGGTTAATAAATTTCGATAGAATTTTATAGCTAATACATTTCGGTGAAGCTTAACAGCTTGATTTGAAAGTAAAATAAATGCAAAATACAAATCCTTCCTTTATCCTTGCTAATATATTTTGAATAAACTTTACAGTTCAATTCTATGCAAATGGAAGATAGCATTTCATCTTTCATCGTGGCTTAGTGTATTTCAATGGAATTCTACATCAGATATATTTGGATGAAATTTTACAGTTTCATTAGATAACAAAATAAAAGTGGGAAAAGTACAAAACTTTTTTTTGTTATACTTTTTTAATATATTTTGGTCTGACTTTCCAGTTAAATTTCACACAAATTAGAGATACAAATATATCATTCATCACGAATTAGTGCACTTGGATGAAATTTTACGGATGATGTATTTATATTAAACATAAGAGTAAAGATATATTGGGTGAATATTTGCAGCTTGAAATGGATACAAAACAAAACTTTTCTTCATCCTTTCTATTGAAAATATAATGAAATATTACGGATAATGTGTTTAGATTAAACATAAGAGTCAAGATATATTTGGGTGAATATTTGCAGCTTGAAATGGATACAAAACAAAACTTTTCTTCATCCTTTCTATTAAAAATTGAATGAAATATTACGGATGACGTATTTAGATTAAACATAAAAGTCAAGGTATATTTGAGTGAATATTTGCAGTTTGAAATGGATACAAAACAAAAGTTTTCTTCGTCCTTTCTATTAAAAATTTGATTTAATATTACGGATGATGTATTTAGATTAAACATAATTGTCAAGATATATTTGGGTGAATATTTGTAGCTTGAAATGGATACAAAACAAAATAAAAGCACAAAACAAAACTTTTCTTCATCTTTTCTATTAAAAATTGAATGAAATATTACGGATGATGTATTTAGATTAAACATAAGAGTCAAAATATATTTGGATGAATATTTGCAGCTTGAAATGGATACAAGTAAAGGCACTAAACAAAACTTTTCTTCATCCTTTCTATTAAAAATTGAATGAAATATTACGGATGATGTATTTAGATTAAACATAAGAGTCAAGATATATTTGGGTGAATATTTGCAGCTTGAAATGGATACAAAACAAAATAAAGGCACAAAACAAAACTTTTCTTCATCCTTTCTATTAAAAATTGAATGAAATATTACGGATGATGTATTTAGATTAAACATAAGAGTCAAGATATATTTGGGTGAATATTTGCAGCTTGAAATGGATACAAAACAAAATAAAGGCACAAAACAAAACTTTTCTTCATCCTTTCTATTAAAAATTGAATGAAATATTACAGATGATGTATTTACATTAAACATAAGAGTCAAGATATATTTAGGTAAATATTTGCAGCTTGAATGGGATAAAAAAAAATAAAGGCACACAAAAAACTTTTCTTCATCCTTTCTATTAAAAATTGAATGAAATATTAACGGATAATGTACTTAGATTAAACATAAGAGTCAAGATATATTTGGGTGAATATTTGCAGCTTGAAATGAATACAAAACAAAATAAAGGTACAAAACAAAACTTTTCTTCATCCTTTCCATTAACAATTGAATGAAAAATTACGGATGATGTATTTAGATTAAACATAAGAGTCAAGATATATTAGGGTGAATATTTTAGCTTGAAATGGATACAAAATAAAATAAAGGCGCAAAACAAAACTTTTCTTCATTTTTTCTATTAAAAATTGAATGAAATATTACGAACGATTAAACATAAGAGTCAAGATATATATGTTTGAATATTTACAGCTTGAAATGGATACAAAACAAAATAAAGGCACAAAACAAAACTTTTCTTCATCCTTTCTATTAAAAATTGAATGAAATATTACGGATGATGTATTTAGATTAAACACAAGAGTCAAGATATATTTGGGTGAATATTTGCAACTTGAAATGGATACAAATAGAGGCACAAAACAAAACTTTTCTTCATCCTTTCTATTAAAAATTGATTAAGCTTTGCAATTAGATTTTTACACAAATGGAAGATACAAATATATCGCTCATCATGAATTAATGTACTTTACAGCTGATATGTTTAGAAGGAATTTTAAAATGGATGATATTTTAAAAATCTTAAATAAAGATAAGTAACATTTGAATGCAATATATGAGAAATACGTAGAAATAGAAAATACAGAGAAAACTGTACTTCTGATATAATTTTTTGAAATTTCATAGTTTAATCTTGAGAATTAAATAGTTTTTCATCATATTGTGAAGTCACTACACCCCATTGGCTTCACAAAGAGGTCTTATTAAAACCTGGGCAGGGCGACATTCTGTCTGGGTTTTTGACACTACACTACAAAGTGTTTTCGCTTCGACCATGCCTTGAGATGTCCGAGGCGAATTGGAAGGTCGGATGGGATGACGAAATGTAAGACTGTGAGGCACCACCGAAGGAACCAATCAGAGGCTACCAGGACGGCGACACGGAAAGAAAAATCCAATGGGAAGAGGCATAAGGTGACGTCAGGCTGCGAGAGTTTTTCTCCGGAGAGTCCCCAGGGTGAAAACGAAGAGAGGTTTGATTTGTGGTGGTTGGTTTTTTTTTTTTTTTTTTTTTTGAGAGCTTTTTTCCAGCTTTGTATGGGACTCAAGGAAACCCAGTTGTACCCTTGTACAACGGTATCTGTCGGCACCTGTCAGCAGATTGTTTTTTTAGGTTCGCCTTGAACCTGGGACTTTTAGGTCCTCATCAGCCCGCCTGAACCCTGTGATTTCCATTTGGAAAATGTGTACATACTCCATTTTAATCAAGAATAAACATTGTTATTGTTTCTAAGTTGTACGTCGTGTCATAACCACTTCATCACTCACACTCTACTCAAGAATCCCGTGACGTTACAGTATATATTTTAATACAATGTATAATATATAATATATTTTAATACAATGTTTCAGTTAATATAACTTGATTGCAGTTTACATAATTATTTGGAAACAAATACAGAATACCAATTGTTTAAATCTCACTACTAATAAGACAACACATTTATATAGCGATTTTAATCCTATTTTATTATTTAATAGTATTACATAAATGCTTAAGTAAATACACATTTCAGCTGTTTAATTATTCCTAGCTCGTAATATTCATGTGTCTTCTGTAGCATTTAACATTGCAAACTTGATGAAAGTTTGCCTCTGGCTATTTTTATTTGCTTTCCAATTCCACTACTCAAAATTTTCCTCTAATTAGCATCGAGGTAATGATGTTGTTTTCATTTAGACAATTTGCTTTGTGAGAGATTCTACGTTGTCAACAGCTTGAATTTCCCGATGAAACAAGTACGTACGGCAAATATTTAACATAGTTTAACGGGTAGAAGAATAAAAAATGAACTAAATCAATAGTGCCTTGGCGTATTTGATATCTTCGGTTTAAATATTTACTAATCCGTTCATCTAAACATCAAGGCACGAAGTAAAACACTAAAGTGTTACTTTATTCACTTAGTATACTTTTTTTAATGCTTTTACATTTCTTCAGTTAATTTTTTTATTCGTTTATTTAATGAATATTAAAGTAGAACACGAAAGAGGAACATTTAGATTAATAATTATTTAATTATAGTGCCTTAAATTTGAAAGTTTACTTATTTATTTTATGTATCTATACAGTGGAAACATATTTTTACAAAATATTCAATATTACCACGAATTTTTCGTTCCCTGGTGAAACTCTCATAAGGCTAATGTAATAATATATTCATTTGTACGAGTATTCAGTTATACGAAATAGTAATACGAAGGACTTCTGGTTCCATGGCAAAACTCCCATAAGGCTATGTAATAGTATATTCATTTGTACGAGTATTCAGTTATACGAAATATTCAGTATAAACGAAAAACTTCTCGTTTGATGGCAAAATTCCCATAAGGCTATGTAATAATATATTCATTTGTACGAGTATTCAGTTTTACGAAATATTCAGTAATACGAAGAACTTCTGGTTCCCTGGCGAAACTCCCATAAGGCTATGTAATAATATATTCATTTGTAAAAGTATTCAGTTATACGAAATATTCAGTAACACGAAGGACTTCTTGATTACTGGTAAAATTCCCATAAGGCTTATTAAATAATATATTCATTTGTACGACTATTCAGTTATACGAAATATTCAGCAATACGAAGGACTACTCGTTCCCTGGTAAATTTCCTATAAGGCTATGTAATAATATATTCATTCGTAAGAGTATTCAGTTTTATGAAATATTCAGTAATACGAAGGACATCTCTTTCCCTGGCAAATTTCACATAAAGCTATGTAATAATATATTCATTTGTACTAGCATTCAGTTATACGAAATATTCAGTAGCACGAAGGACTTCGCGTTCTCAGACGAATTTCCCATAAGGCTATGTAATAATATATTCATTTGTACGAGTATACAGTTTTACGATATATTCAGTAATACGAAGGACTTCTCGATCCCAGGTGAAACTCCCATAAGGCTTAATAAATATATTCATTTGTACGAGTATTCAGTTATACGAAATATTCAGTAATACGAATGACTTCTAGTTCCCTGGAGAATGTCCCATTAGGCTATGTAATAATATATTCATTTGTACGAGTATTCAGTTATACAAAATATTCAGTAATACGAAGGACTTCTCGTTAGATGGCAAAACTCCCATAAGACTGTAAATAATATATTCATTTGTACGAGTATTCAATTATACGAAATATTCAGTAATACTAATAACGTCTCGTTCCTTGGTGAAACTCCCATGAGGCTTATGGAATTATATATTCATTTATACAAATATTAAATTATACGGAATATTCCCTTATATGAAGGAATATTCGAAACTGCTTAAGTTTCGGAACATGAATCTTGTTCAGTGATACGAAGGGAGTAAGAAATTTTCACAAGGACTAGTACTTTTAATGTTAATACTTCTGTAGGGTTTTCTATTTTTTCTTAGAATTTTTGCTTGTATTATTCTTTAAGAATTGAAGAGAGTTTTCAATTCGTGTTTTCTATTTCTCTTAACATTTAACATTATTTTAGCTTAAGAGTGTTTTATAAAAAGTGTTTGTTGAATATATTTAAGTATGTGTTTAATGAACAGAGAAACTTGCTCTTTTTAATAAAGACGAAAAAACTTTTGATGTTATATTTAACAAATATTTGTATAAATGTCATTTTTATCTTAAAACTATCATTATTTGTTGAAAAGTTAAAAAAATGACACGTTAGTATTTACATGATTTCGTGGGGCGAAAATACTACTATTCACAAATACGACGAATTAACTTTCTCCCTGGTCTTTATATAAATGGGTTTTCGCTATATATATATATATATATATATATATATATATATATATATATATATATATATATATATACAAATAATTCTTTTCCTTAAATAAAACAATATTTATTTTTAATAAAGAATATTTCTTATCAGATCAAATTGTAAACCTAAACAATTCTCGAATCAGTTTAAATACATACACAAAATTTCATCAAAATCAGTCCAACCGTTTAGGAGGAGTGCTATTACAAGCACACGAACAGAAGAATTTTATATATAAAAATAATGGAATTTTGGATTTTTAATACTAGTAAATAATAATAAAATTTTTATTCAATATCTGACATCTAACGCTTCTCAGCGAAAGCAGTATGTATGTATTAAGTTTCTGAGCAACATAGCAACAGTCGTAGTTAGTACCAACTCATTACGTAAATTACTAGGATCTGTCTTCTGTCAGTGCTTTTAAGTTGAAAGTATTAAAAAAAATTTTTTTCCAGGTCCGTCGCAAAGATCACAGTTCATTGGAAATTCCCTCAAGACAATCTTGAAAGTTGGTGAGAGTCCAGAAACATAATTAAATTAAAAATACTATATGGAGAACACTCTTTCCAAGAGATTTTTTTTTGCTGAGTCATTAAGTTTTTGAGCTCAGAAAAGGCTATTTATTCTAATTACTATATAAATAGGTATGGCTTCCCCCCTTAATTTTGTCTCGTCGATCATTCTGTTAATCTTGATGAGTAAAAATAACAATGTTACAAGAAACATTCTTTGACTGCCATACAGATGAATTTTTGATAATATACATGCCTGGCTTATTCTCTATCAATACAAAGTTTACACATCATTTTTAAAGCTTCAAAAATAAGATTATCTTATTATTACATTTTTAACATTTCTGTACATTTGATTCGTTTAAAACAAATCACGTTATAATACTCGGATTATAATCAGCAAAACTAGGTAATATTTGTATTCAATATTATTGCTTTTCAGGAAACTTTAGAAACTTTAAATACATTGTGAAGAGATATCCTCCCTTTTATTCAATAACTGGCTATTATGATTTAGAAATGATGGAGGATCGCTTGGCATAAATTTCCATGGTGAAAATAATCCTAATAGTGATGGATGCAAGAAGATTTAAACTTCACAAACATTTATTAACGCAACACATGTCATTTTTTCCCAACTGATATCTCTGGAATTTATTTCTTACCTCTCGTACAGCTCGCTCATGCGCAAAATAAATCTGCGAGTACGTGCTGAGAGGAGAGATATTGGCGTTGCCACAAAATTTTACAAAAATAGTGTTTTATTCTACTTGAATTATAAATAAAACACTATTGTGCATATTGATTTCAAATTTTTGCCATAAATACAATCTAGCCCAACAATAAATCTCTTATTTTTTGTATTCGTTGTTGTTTTAATTTAATTTTTATTGTATTTGAAATGGAACATTTAAACATTATATTAGCATTTTTGAAAATCTAATCCCTTGGTGTAAAGTTTTTGATACTTTTTAAATCGTTATGAGTAGCTACCAAATAGGAGTCAGCGCAATGCTGCAGCGCAGTTAAACATTTTTCAGCTTCTGAATTGCATTGAAATTGTTGAAACGTGGAGTACAATACCGCTCTGATGACTTTAAAAAAACATTATGATTACTAACGATTTATCAATGAGCTTTTTAGAAGGAATTGTAGAAGTTAACGATTAATCAATTATTTTTATTATGTAAACATTTCTTATGACTTAAAAGATAATAGAGAGTACATAAATATAAGGTGAGTTTTGTCATTTTATTTTGAAATGTAGTACGTGTAAATTTATCTAATTTTGCATATTGTCTATTGTTATGAATTGGTTATTGTTAACAAAATCACGGTGTCCTAAACTGATAACATTAAGCGGAGCCCACTGAATATATATTATCTCACTATATTTCACGGTTATCGAATTTTTTGCCCAGGGTACATAAGGAACTAGTTACATCTCTGCTCGTTTTTCATTCAAGACCTAATTTACATTCCCTAATAATTAGTTCGAATATGGGGCCGAAAAATTTTGCAACCCAGTCTACTAAAAAGAAAAGGGTTATTTTGGTTTGTTTTCGAGTGCTACGGTCTACTTTTTTGCAACACGAGGGCTAATGAGACGGGGACCTACAGCTTAAAGCCGAATCCGAACGGCTACTAACATCTATGCCACTGTGGGATTCGAACCCACGAACTCCGGTACCGAAGGCCAGCCTAACCAAAGAAAAGGGAGAAAGGTCTCAAACTTCAACCTTAGAAATAAAAATAGTGATAATAAGAATATTAAATTTCCTTTATAATTAATTAGCAGCTTTTAAAGATGTCATTTCTCTAGCAAAACATATCTACTTCGATTGAACTACTGAGTATCTGCATAATTTGTCATATAGTTCAATCTCGGTTAAAAATGGAACTTCAAAACACATTTCCAGTCTTTTAATAGCTCGGATAAAAAATTTACAAACTATATGAATGGATGTGCACTTTGGTCGTTCATTTCTCCGAGGTATATACATCATACCTTGACAAATGGTTATCTCTACATCAACAGAACAGCTCGTCTCCGGCTTTGATTTCATTGTAATGCATAGCGGCGACGAGGCTTTCCATTAGAGGGCCAGAAACGCTGAAAAAAGAGCAATTTTTTAGCCCATCCTAATAATCATGAGTGACCATTTGTCAGTGCTTTACAAGACAGACCATCATATCTTTCACCGAAGCTTAATCCTTTCCCGAGATCTCGAAAATCATAGATTTTATTCGCATACATCTCACGCAAAAACCGTAGGCACCGCGATTCATCGATTCCGGACCGCGTGCACCGTTAGCAGTTGCATAATTCATTCCGGAGTGATCTCCTCCCATACGATAATAGCGTAACGGGGAGGGTAAAAAGGAAGAAGGACGACTTGTGGAAGCAGAATTCCGTGCTGTGAAAGGGACAAGATTGATGTAACACCTGTCCCGGTCGGCGGGACGGAGCATTACAGATGACCAACACTGGGAAGCTTTTTGTCTAAACATGCGTTCGTTTTCGATACCGCTGTCTAAACGATTGCTCCATTTACTATGGAAATGTTCGATTCGAACAGTAGTTGTAGTGTCAGACGAAATTACCTTTACATGATGTTTATTTGGGGTTCACATGTTATTCATGACAAGTGTATTCATCTCAGAAAGATGGATAAATATGCCACAAACATGGATACACGTACCTTAAAAGTTTATACTGTCCATTCTTAAAAAAACTTTCAAAAATATTTATACTGCGTAATACCTGCTTCCCCCCTTTTTTTTCAAGGTACGTGAATTATTTGGGTCATCTACATTTTAAGAGGAACTACATAATTATATAATTATATAATACGTGGAATTACATAATTATATAATTATATATTAAGTGGAATTATATAAATACATATACGTAATATATCAAAATTATTTCACTTTATATTTCCTTAAAAACCTCCTCTCTCTCCCATTCTAATTCCTTAAAATCTATTTTCCCAGCCTCAAAATGCCTATATCAAAGGAGTGTCCTCGACTTTAAATTCTTCCAATACATTTCCCAAAGCCTTTTATCTAATAGATGTCAGTTTTCTGTCCATTCAAAACGTTTTTCAGGTGTCACCTGCAAATGGCTTAGCTTTTCTTCTGACTTAACAGTTAAATTCGCTGACAAAGTTTCTTGTTCCCTGGGAAAATTTTATCTGTCTTCGCTCTTGTGTACACCTATGTTCGAGCAAAGAGTTTTTCGTGTCTTTCTCTTGTCTTGTAACGATCTCATTTTTAGCAGGTAAAGAATAAAGTTTAAGTTTTGAAACGAACTGTGCCTGTTCTTTTTACCAAAATGGCTGGACTATAATTTACTTTATAGTTTAGTAGCTTAGGCTTCTCCTTGTCCAACAGCCCAGGTAAGTAAAAATAATACAGGTTATAATTTCAAATGTGTCCAGGAGTTGTATAATTCCTTGGTTATATATATATATGTGTGTGTGTGTATATATATAAATATATATAAATGTATATATGTATAAATACACACAAATTTATGTATTATTGAGAGTTAAAAACTTAGTTTCATAATTTTTGACAAATGTCTATGAGCTGCCAGAACGATTTTCTTTATAATTTTATATAGAGCAATAACTTTTGACAGTGAAATATCAAGTAAAGAAGTTGCTGTAACAGATGATGCAGGCGCAAAACGAAATTAAATGTTAACAGTTTTCTCCCTATAAAAATGTGATATTTCTAAAACGTTTCAATAAACTTAAAAATATGTATATCAACAGTGTAATAATTAGAAATGTTCTGTAGTGTGCAATATGTATGCAATCTGTAATTAAAAATCACAAACCGTCAAATTCGTTTATGTTACACATGAATTAAATCATAAGTAAGCATTTTATCGACATGTATTTTGATCGTATCTGTATATTTTCTCTCTCTCGCTCACACATACACAAACACACACAATGTGTGTGTGTGTGTAATTCTGGAA
>CM063500.1:112132540-112135040 GCA_032207245.1 Pardosa pseudoannulata | reverse complement strand
TTACTTTACTTTATCTTTTTATAATTATTTACGGCTCCAATCTCATACATCTGTAATGTATGGAAGCCAATGATGTAGAAAGAGTTTCTGCAATTAAAAGATCCTTTTTGGAGACATGGATGATTTTCAGTTTTTTTTTATGTTTTTGACATCTTAAATTTACAACAGATGATAGTTCTACACCTAATTTATTTTTTCTTTTGAAATATATGTATTTAAACTTGCTGTGCCAGAGTAATTCAATTTATCTTACTTATGACGCCAAATAAACGTATCTATGCAAACTAAAGTACTTATAAATTGTTAAGCTATTTATATATTAAACCAATTTAAGGATTATTATTTATTGTTCTTCCAGTATAGTTAAACTTAAAAAAAAGCATAATGTTCAATCTGTACAACGGGAGGGTTAGACAGTTAAACCACTCCTCAAACCCTTTTTAGGTATCCTCTAAGGCAAACCCTCCTAAGGACTGCAATAAAACTTATATTTTACATTTACAGTTTATAGATAAAATTTATAAACTAATTACATTAAATACCCATGAATTTATTTGGGTGACCGTTAAAGGGTTAAGGGGAAACCGTATTAGGAACTGTGAAACCTAGACAAGGCCGCAAATCAAACTCGCCTCTAGGAAGTTGAAGAAGTTGCAAATATAATAATACAGAAAGAAGAAGTGAGTGTATATAACAGCAATAATATACGTGAGGTACCATGGAAATTGGACATGCCATAAACGACAATGTGGAAAATCGTTATAAATCTCTTAAAGATTTATCCAACTAAGTTAAACTCATTCAGCAATTAATTTATGGAGATAACAAAAGCATTGTTGTTGGAAAAACATCTCCAGGGCTTCATATATAGGTAGAAGAGGTAACACGTAAAAAATATGCAAATTATTTGCTCCACTGAGTCATTTTTTATCTTAGCGCCCAAAATATGAAGTAACATTTTTCCCACTGCAGATATCGATATAAATTTTCTGAGAAGAGAATGTGCACAATATATCAGTGGAATTGGCCGTAATGTCTGTATGTATATATGTATATTGATATTGATTCACAAACCTATAATAACATAAAAATCATTGTGCTTATTCTGATTACCTTTTCAATTTGTGGGATTACTCTTGAAGAGCCTAATGTCTTAATTTTAAACTTACTTTTCAGAGAATACTTGTTTTCACCAATGAAGAATTCATTCCATCTAAACGATTTGGTGTTAACCACAATATGTCTTTTTTAACCCTTAAATCTACAGCTAAAGTCATTTTTTATCCTAGCGCCCAAAATATGAAGTAGCCCTTTTTCCATTTGAGATGTCGATATAATATTCTGAGAAGAGAATGTGCACAATATGTCAGGGAAATTGGCCAAAATGTATGAATGTATATCGATATTGATTGACAAACCTATAATAATATAAAACTCACTGTGCTGATTCTAAATACCATTTAAATCTGTGTGGTTGCTCTTGCAGAGCCTAATGTCTTAATTTTAAAATTACTTTTCAAAGAATCCTTGTTTTTACCAATGAAGAATTCATTCCATCTAAACGATTTGGTGTTAACCACAATATGTCTTTTTTAACCCTTAAATCTACAGCTAAAGTCATTTTTTATCCTAGCGCCCAAAATATGAAGTAACCCTTTTCCCACTACAGATATCGATATAATATTCTGAGAAGAGAATGTGCACAATATATCAGTGAAATTGGCTATAATGTGCGTATGTATATTGATATTGATTCACAAATCTCTAATAATATAAAACTCACTGTGCTGATTCTAAATACCATTTAAATCTGTGTGGTTGCTCTTGCAGAGCCTAATGTCTTAATTTTAAAATTACTTTTCAAAGAATCCTTGTTTTTACCAATGAAGAATTCATTCCATCTAAACGATTTGGTAGTAACCACAATATGTCCTTTTTAACCCTTAAATCTACAGCTAAAGTCCTTTTCAATTCTAGCGCCCAAAATATGAAGTAACCCTTTTCCCACTGCAGATATCGATATAATATTCTGAGAAGAGAATGTGCTCAATATATCAGTGAAATAGGCCATAATGTGTGTATGTATATTGATACTGATTCACAAAGCTATAATAATATAAAATTCACTGTGCTGCTTCTATATACCGTTTAAATATTTGTTGTTACTCTTGCAGAGCCTAATGTTTTAATTTTAAAATTACTTTTCAAAAATTGCTTGTTTTTACCAATGAAGAATTCATTCCATCCAAACGATTTGGTGGTAACCACAATATGTCCTTTTTAACCCTTAAATCTACAGCTAATTATATTAATAACAATAATTAGACTGTAATACAAACGAAATTAAAGACAGAATAGCAGTGCCATCATGAACATTAAGTAATTACGGGTGATCTCGAGATATATCATCATCATCAGTGAATGTATGGTTATGTGCTAACAGGATCTTCAGATATGATTAGATGGCTTAATGTATCAGAAAATCCTTCGATTTATTTCG
>CM063500.1:112117540-112122540 GCA_032207245.1 Pardosa pseudoannulata | reverse complement strand
TATAAATGTAATAATTATTTCTATGTAGTGAGAATAATTATGTAGCCCCTATTGTTTTTACTTGAACGAGCTACTGAATAAAGAAAAGACTTTTCAACTAACAGTAATTAAGTACGATGCAGTGTGGCCACATTAAAGAGAGCGGCACAAGTCTAATTAAAACTTGATGTCAGAGCTGCTAAAACGGACATCTTTACTGGTCAACGACAGAGAAAAGAAAGACACAAATCACTCTACTCGAACAGAGGTTCACCCAAGAGTGAAGACAGAAAGAATTTCCGGCTTACTCAGAGAATATAATTATAATATCAGGAAAAAAGCGGAGCGACAGCTGGAAAACGTGTTGAATAGTCAGAAAATTTACATCTATAGGGCAGAAAGCTTTGGGAAATGGATTGAAAGAATTTTAAGTCGAGAACGCTCCTTTGATTAAGACCTTTAAAGGCTGGGAAACAGATTTTAAGGAATAGAATGGGAGAGAGGAGGTTTTTAAGGAAATATTAAAGTGAAATATATTTGATATATTACATATATGTAAATTTTTTTAATTGTTTCAAATATGTTATTAGATTTTAAGAAAAAACTTAAGGAGATTATTTTATTTATGCATCAGTTAGTATGCGCATAAAGTTTCAAAACTCCAAATTAATGTTTTATAAAAGAGCTTTTTAATGCCCCGCACTTAATGAAAACTTTAAGAAAATATTGCTGCTAAAGCAAATCGGACCAAGATTTCTTAGAAAACGGAACCGGAGCATTAGGCATAAAGAGCGTACAACCTACACTTCTCTATATATATTCTGCAGAATCCCGATACTGCAGTTACCCCCCCCTCTTTCCTTTTACCAAAGTAGAATTCCAGACACCATTGATTATCGGACAAGTTACGAAATCCGTAGCGTGGGAGGGCATTTTTCTGAGTCGATTCCTTTTTAAAATTTTTCTCCGATCGCGTGGAAAAATGCTTATTGACTCAGCACAGCGTTTATTACTCGGTAAATCACACGGTCCCGTGAACGAGATATTATTTACCGATAGTTTTCGGAAGCAAAGCGGGAGAGTGTTTTAAGTTGCTCTCTAAAACTGATTCTGGTGAACCACTTCCGTTCATGCTAAATGGCCTATGTTAATGACGCGTAGGTCAAATAACATAATCATTAGGGAACATTTATGGTTATAAATACTATAGATACTTGCATAACATTAATATCTATGCTTTCTCTTGTTAGAACACATTCAGATGTTCTTTATTAATACTACAGTTATACATATAGCTAGCCATGGTACCTCAGCTATCAAAGGTATCGATCTTATAGCCAAATAATTGTGAGTTTGAGACTAGAATTGGCAAAAAATTCGACGGCTCGGACAAGTGAAATAGATTTCTGGTCGCAATGTCTTTTCTTTTCAAACGATACCGCTCGAGGTAGCTGCTTGGTTGCTGCTTCTAAGTTATAAGAATATAGCAGGATCCGTGTCTTTTGCGTCCGTATCATTCCTTATGACTCCTTATGACTCCTTATAAAAATATATATTTATGTTAAATACCATAAAACGAATATTTATCTTATGTGAAACATTTTTGTAATTGAAAGTATGTATATAAGGCTAACTGTTGAGATGATATAGCTAGTAGATGACTTTATTATGAATAAATATATATAAAGATATATGAATTAAAAAATTACAAAATGGTGGAACAGAATGTTAATGTATTTCTTCAATAATCTAAATAACTCCAATCATTATAGTAAGACAATCTCGGAGAATATAGTTAAATTCATGTTTATATGTATGTTTACAAGAAAACAAAATCATATGATGTAGATTATTGTATCCAGATACACTTTACAAATTAAGAAATAGGGAATGAAAAATTAGTAAATGGAGGCGACGATTATAATGAATGTGTTTCCTCATAGTTCTACACAATTCAAAGTATTAACGTAAGAAAATCTTAGGGAAAATTACATCTTCCATTTCAGCTGGAATCATAACGAGCCCGAGCTCATCTTTCTCATCTGAGCTTTAAGCTGTTTATAAACCCATGCCTGAAATTTCACCAGGTGAAATTTCTCATTTGGCATTCATTTCAATTTTGTGAAAGACCTGGCGACGCTTAATTCGACATTACACCCATGCAGCCTTTACCCGTCTCTCTCTCTCTCTTTTGTTTTCGGGACCATCAATGCTTTCATTAGCATCCAATCAGATAGATGAAATACGATTGTAAAATCCCTCTCTGTAACATGGATTTTCCCCCCGCAAAGTACAAATGATGCTAAACCTTTGCAGACCCCTTTTCGGCGCTGATTGAAGGCGTCAGAAATGAGCCGTTGGTATCACCGAGTTTCGATCTCTCGCTCAACCATTGTTTCTGAGAGGCGAGGGTTTGTGTGCTGCTCGCTGTGGAAAATCTAATTATCATCAGCGCGGAAACAGGGAAGATAAAATAATGAGTTGAGCCGGTGTCTGTGTGCAGGAGGGGCACAGTTAACCCGGGAAAAACAAATGAGTAATAAAACAGAATAATGAGCAAAGATCCTAGAGTTATTTCGAGACAAAAATGTTTTTGGACGATGGATCCTGACGATGTTCGGAATACGAGAGTTATCGCTCTTTAAATCCGGTGGAAATTCAGTTCAGACCATGAGCTGTTGTTCCATCGATTAAAAGTTTAGGATAGGTATACACTTTTACAAAAAAAAAGTCATTTTGTGGTAGACTTAATTTTTAATGGTAGATTGATAGAGTCGTTTCTTGGTATCAAGAATTTATCATAAGAGAAACAGAATGATGAGCAAAGATCCTACAGCTATTTTAAAACAAAAATGTTTTTGGACGTTAAAGCCTAACGGTGTTCGAAGTAAGAGAGTTATCGCTCTTTAAATCCGGTTAAAATTCGGCTGAGACCTTGAGCAGTTGGCCAAGTTAATTTTGTTTCATCCATTAAGAATTTAGGATAGGTATACACTTCTACCACAAAAATTCATTTTGTGGTAGACTTGTTTTTTAATTGTAGATTCATAGAGTCGTTTCTTGGTATCAAGAATTTATAATAACAGAAGGATGAGTAGAGATCCTAAAGTTATTTCACAAGAATGTTTTTGGACAAAGTTTTTGGAAGAGAAACAGAATGATGAGCAGAGATCCTAGAGTTATTTCGAGGCAAAAATGTTTTTGGACTTTGAATATTGACGATGTTTGGAATACGAGAGTTATCGCTCTTTAAATCCGGTTAAAATTCGGCTGAGACCTTGAGCTGTTAACCAAGTTAATTTTGTTCCATCGATTAAGAATTTAGGATAGGTATACACTTCTACCACAAAAATTAATTTTTTAGGATAGGTATACACTTCTACCACAAAAATTCATTTTCACCATTCACTTGATTTTTAATGGTAGATTCCTAGAGTCGTTTCTTGGTATCAAGAATTTATAATAACAGAAACAGAAGGATGAATAGAGATCCTAAAGTTATTTCGAGACAAGAATGTTTTAGGAATTTGAATCCTGACGATGTTCGGAATACATCTGTAGTCGCTCTTTAAATCCGGTGAAAATTTGGTTCAGACCTGGAGCTGTTGGCTAAGTTAATTTTGTTTCATAGATTAGGAATTTAGGATAGATATAAACTTTTATAAAAATATCCATTTTGTAGTAGACTTAATTTTTAATGGTATATTCATAGAGTCGTTTCTTGGTATCAAGAATTTATAACAAAGAAAACAGAATGATGAGCAGAGATCCTAGAGCCATTTCAAGACAAAAATATTTTAAGACTTTGAACCTGATGATGTTCGGAATACGAGAATTATAGCTTTTTAAATCCGGTGAAAATTCGGTTCAGACCTTGAGCTGTTGTCCAAGTTAATTTTATTTCATAGATTAGAAATTTAGGATAGGTACATACTTTTACAACAAAAAGTCATTTTGTAGTAGACTTATTTTTTAATGGTAGATTCATAGAGTCGTTTCTTGGTATCAAGAATTTATAATAAGAGAAACAATGATGAGCAGAGACCTTGAGTTATTTCGAGACAAAAATATTTTTAGATGTAGAAGCTTGACGATGTTCGGAATACGAAAGTTATCGCTCTTTAAATCCAATGAAAATACGATTCAGACCTTCAGATGTTGGCCCAGTTAATTTTGTTTCATCGATTAGGAATTTATTATAGATATAAACTTATATAACAAAAATTCATTTTAAGGTAGACTTGTCTTTTAATGGTAGATTCATAGAGTCGTTTCTTGGTATAAAGGATTTATAAAAAGACACACACAATAATGAGGAAAGATCCTACACCTATTTCGAGACAAAAAGTTTTTTGGACGTTGAAGTCTGACGATGTTCGGAATACGAGAGTTAACGTTCGTTAAATCCGGTAATAATTCGGTTCAGACCTTGAGCTGTTGGCCAAGTTAATTTCGTTTTATCGATTAGGAATTTAGGTAGATACTCACTACAACAAAAATTCATTTTGTAGTAAACTTGCTCAAGTAGCTGAAGGAACTTTGGATTGCTATAAATGATTGCTGACAGATAACTCGATGATGATAGTGATGAGATTGTTCTAATTTTAAATTTAGTCTTCGTACTTACGCTGCATCATTTAAATATTGTATGAATTTTAATTGAATATTTTTCTGTTCCCTCAAAATGAAATCCCCCACGACTAATTATGTATATTCCTGGAATAAATGAAATATTTTATGTTATTCCATTTCTGAATTATAGAAATTGTACTAATTTTAAATTGAGCCTTAGTTTAATTTTTTTTAATTATAGATGTCACTTGTTACATCCCACATGAAAGTAATAAAATAAATTTTGAAAAGTAATATAAAGAAAAATTAATATATACTTGTGTAAGTCATCGTGTATTGTAAGATCCCTGAACTTCTAAACACAACAAAGCAATTCATATGTTCTTAAATTCTTTTGTTTTACTATTTGTGATACTTCGTAAGCATGAAGAAAACCAAGGCAAAGTCTT
>CM063500.1:112085040-112107540 GCA_032207245.1 Pardosa pseudoannulata | reverse complement strand
AATTACGAGGGCTCAGTTGAGCTAACACATTCTTTCTCCCTAGCGATGAATTTCATGTCTCTCAGATGATTTCTCGTGGACTTATAGCAAAAAGCCTACCTGCTGCTTAAGTTTTGCACACCAGTGTAGTCACTTTCGGTTTTAGATGTTTTATCAAATATCCTGAAAATTTCTTGATGAGTTATCCTGAAACTTCAGGAACATTATGTCTAAGAGTATTAACACATAATAGATGTCATATATTAAAGTGAAGGTTTTGTCTCGAAAGGAAATACTAAACCAGAAAATAACTTTAAGATACGAAACTCCATTTAAACTTTGCGAGTGTTGCGGAAACATAGAAAAATGACTAATATTTGTGAAATTATCAAAGATGACATGAAGACAACTAAATTTTAAGATGTCTTTTTATTTTTTCAGGACTACTGTTGAAACCTGCTAAGAAATGCATTAATCTCAAGTAGATGCATCTTCTACTTCAGCCATTTTACCACTGGGTATGATGCATGCAATAAACGAAAAAAGTTTGAGAGTCGCTGCGTTACAGAAATGTACAAAAAAGTTTTGTAGACATATCATACAACGAAAAAAGAGTTTTAATATTATAGGATTACAGCGAAGTCATGTGGTGTCCACATAAGATTTTTTATAGTTAAACATTTTGACCTTTTGAAAAACTAAACTCAAAATGGCTAATCCAAGACTCCCAGGTTCATAGTAAGAACAACATATGCTGTTAATGAAAAACCAATTCTTACTGAAACAATGTTTTCTTTCATATAACTTAAAAAAGAACTATACTTTTTGCAATAAAAATAGAGGATAAAGGGAAATAAACGATAACATTATGTGGGTTTCATATAAGATTCTTTTTAACAATAAATACTGTGAAACAACTTGTTTTTTAAAAGCCATAAAAATTACTCCAAAAGTCTTCTAGCAAATGATACAGATATTTAAAGTCAATAGTTTTTTTCATGATAAGAAATGCTATAAAAAATAGCCTTCTTATCCAAGGATATTTCAGTTAGTTTAGAAGTGAAATAAAGTGCAAATATATAAGAAAAAACTTGTTTTTCTACTACAGATATACTTCTGTCTACGACTATAATAGGTTTTAGGAACGAACTAATAAATAAGTTTGATCTTTTGACAAATTGGTTGTTTTGGTTTAGATTAAATTGAATGCGATTAACTAATACCAAATCATAAATTTTTCTACTTGCTTCCTTTAATATCAAAAATATAAAACGTATTTATAAAGATTGAATATAGTAATTAAATATAATTGAATCTAATACAAGAAAATGCAAATTAATGAACTGACTTTATAAGGTACATTTATAGAAACGCTTACATAATTGATACATTTCTCCATAGGTGTCACTCATCACTCAATATCAGTTTAACTGCAGCTCTACAGATTGTTGCTTTCCAGCAAAAAGTTAACTTATAGTGGAATCTACTCTTTAAATAAGTTTCCAAACAGCTGCGAATTCCAGTGACGGGACGACGAATGGTATATTTCTTTGTAAGGATCTTTAATCGTTCATTTGTAGGTTTGGTTAAGGCTCTACAAGAAGCTATTTTCCCACAAAAACATGGATTTACAGCGGAATCTACTCTTTAAATAAGTTTCCAAACAGCTGCGAATTCCAGTGACGAAACGAATGCTATATTTCTTAATAAGAATCTCTCATCGTTTATCTATCGGTTTGGTTAAGGCTCTACGAGCTGCTATTTTCCAACAAAAACGTCAACTTACAGCGGAATCTACTCTTTAAATAAGTTTTCAAAAAGCTGTGAATGCTTGTAACAGGACTGATGCTTATTTCTTCACAGGCTTCACTCATCGTTCATACATCGGTTTGGTTGAAACTACGGATCATTATTTTCCAACAAAAACATGGATTTACAGGGAAATATACTCTTTAAATAAATTTCCAAACAGCTGCAAATGCCAGGGAAGGGACGAATGCTATATTTCTTAATAAGGAACTATCATTGTTCATCAACAAAAATGTTAACTTAGAATGGAATCTACTCTTTAAGCAAGTTTCCAAACAGCTGCGAATGCCAGTGACGGAACGGATGTTATATTTCTTAATAAGTATCTCTCGTGGTTCATCTATCGGTTTGGTTAAGGCTCTACGAACTGCTATTTTGAAACAAAAACGTTAACTTAGAACGGTATGTACTCTTTAAATAAGTTTCCAAACAGCTTCGAATGCCAGTGATGGGAAGAATTCTATATTTCTTAATAAGGATCTCTCCTCATTCATCTATCGGTTTAGTTAAGGCTCTATGAGCTGCTATTTTCCAACAAAGACTTTAACTTATAATGGAATCTACTCTTTAAATAAGTTTTCAAACAGCTGTGAATGCCAGTGACGGGAAGAATTCTATATTTCTTAATAAGGATCTCTCATCGTTCATCTATCGGTGTGGTTAAGGCTATACGAGTTGCTATTTTCCAACAAAAACGTCAACTTACAGCGGAATCTACTCTTTAAACAAGTTTCCAAAAAGCTGTGAATGCCTGTGACGAGACGGATACTTATTTCTTCATTGGCGTCACTCATCATTCATACTTCGGTATGGTTGAAACTATGGATCTTTGTTTTCCAACAAAAAGGTTAACTTACAGCGGAATCTACTCTTTAAATAAGTTTCCAAATAGTTGCAAATGTCAATGACGGGACGAATGGTATATTTCTTATTAAGGATCTCTCATCGTTCATCTATCAGTTTGGTTAAAGCTCTACGAGCTGCTATTTTCCAACAAAAACGTTAACTTACAGCGGAATAAACTCTTTAAATAAGTTTCCAATAGCTGCGAATACCAATGACGTGACGAATGTTATATTTCTTAATAAGAATCTCTTATCGTTTATTTATCGGTTTGATTAAGGCTCTACGAGCTGCTATTTTGTCAACAAAAACGTTAAGTTTCAGCGGAATCTACTCTTTAAGTTTCCAAACAGCTGAGAATTCCAGTGACGGGACGAATGCTATATTTCTTAATAAAGATCTCTCATTCATCTATCGGTTTAGTTAAGACTTTACGAGCTGCTATTTTAAAACACAAAAGATTCATTTACAGAGGTGTCTACTCTTTAAATAAGTTTCCAAACAGCTTCAAATACCAGTGACGGGACGAATGTTATATTTCATAATAAGGATCTCTCATCCTTTATTTGTCGGTTTAGTTAAGGATCTACGAGCTGCTATTTTCCAACAAAACCGTTAACTTACAGTGGAATATACTCCTTAAAGAAGTCCACATACACGAAAATAATCTTACTGTAAAAGGATAATATTCTCTGTCAGAATTTCAAGGAAATTAATAGCCTAAGTTGTTCATAGAACTCTTATGATAAAATTAAAAGAAACATCATCTAGATCAAAACAGTACTTTCCCTTGATGCACAGACAAACGAAAAATATTTTATTAATTTATTTTATAGATATTCCTAGTTAATCTATAATACACATCTTTGCTTTAAATTTCTATTTATTGTTTAATAACATGCAGGCAAAAATTTAGAAGAGCAGTACATCCCGTGATCATTAGATATTAAAAATTCGAATTACTACTGTGACCTTTAACTAGAATTTAAAACAATGCTGAGATTCAGCGAAAAAAAAGATAAGTATTTTCAAAAGAAAAAAAATTCATCGCTTCAAAATTAAACTGAAAGTAGTCAATTAACATTATCGTTTAAAATTAAAGGAAATTTCGTGTTTTTGCTCATTAAAATACTGGTTTAAATTTACATTACGCTTATTCATTGTTTTATCCTACAAGCTTTTTTTCCAATAATGAAATATTTCACAAAAATTACAGTTTTTCCTTAACAAATAACAAATGGAAAGCTCTAAAATACTCAATCTCTTAAGTATTTTTCATTAAGCGAATTTTTCGAGAAAAGTGGTCAGATTTATTTACCTTCACAAATCTCATTCTAAGTAAATAAATAAAACTGTTTAGAGAAGCCCTCACTTCTTCCTCACCCCTTTTACAAACAATTTTACAGGCACATTTAACATAAATTTATAAAAACATAAATTCACTCAAAATTCCTATTCTACGAAAACAAGAATCTTGAGAGAAGCAAAAAAATTCCGTAAAAGAATTTAATGAATGACCAAAAATTACTTGCGGCATAACCCAAAAATGCCTTCTCAACAAAATTAATTTTTTTCTCCTCCGTCTTTTGTTAAATTTTTGAAAAGCAAGAAAAAAATCACTTTTCAAGAGTTCACATGCGTTATAAGGATTTGGAAAAATCAATAACCGAGCATAAAAAAATAAAAGGAGCAAGAATTTTAATTGTTTCTTAAAATAATTAATCAACACTCGTTCATAATCCTGAGATAAATTTCAAAAAAGATAAAATGAAATGCTGACAACTTTAATCTTTTCTTCGCGATCAAACCTTAATTACCCCTGCCTCGGAAAAATTTTCGAAAATGTTCGTAAAAATCTTTTGGAAAAAAAAAATTACGTAAGCAAAACAACAGATGCGGTAAGTAAGTTTTGCCGTGAAATTTCTTTGAAGTAAGGATTATGAAGGATATGCGATTATGATACATGAAGTCCTTAATACAGGTACATGAATAATAATCTACATTTTCTATTTTAGTTAAAATATGAGAAACTAAATATTTAAAATATCCTGAAATCTCAAATATTTTCACTTACAGAAATATGCTCACGAGCATAAGCTATTCATGCACACTCATATATATATATATATATATATATATATATATTATATATATATATATATATATATTATATATATATATATATATATATATATATATATATATATATATATATATATATATATATATATATATATACATGTATATATATACATATATATATATATATATATATATATATAATATATATATATATATATATATATATATATATATATATATATATATATATAAAGCCTCATGTCATACATACATATAATATATATATACATATATATATATATATATATATATATATACATAGTTACATATATACCTATATACATTATATACATGTATATATATATGCAGACATACATATACATATATATATATATATATACACATATATTATATACATGTATATATATATATATATACATATACATTATATATATATACACATTTATATATATATATATATATATATATATATATATATATATATATATATATATATATATATATATATATATATATATATATATATATATTAAGAAATGGTATTTTAAAATCGATTACTGAATGATAACATTATTAAACCAATTAAATAATTTATTGTGTATAGCAGATTTATGTTTCCATGCCTCTAAATACAAAGAGCTAGGTTATATTCGCTTTAATTTTACCGATGTTAAGATTTCAAGTACTTTAATTGCGTACTACCAAAAATATATGTTTGTGCTCAATCTTCAATCCTAGGATTTCTGCTTCTTCACAGCAACGCACGAAATTCGTAATGTACTTTAAAAATTCATACAACTTAAAACCGGAGAGTAAAATGTGGTGCAAAATTTCATTCCGTCTAAAGTGGAGAGTGCATACAAAAGGCAGCGTAGAATGTTCTGAGATTCAGAAGTCATAACATTCTACTACCGTGTGTGTAATACCATCCTCACTTCCCCTCTCAGTCGTTCGGGAAATTCGAAAACCAACGTATCGGAAGAAGTTACACACGGGAAAAAAAACATGCTGGCTTCAACACTTTTAGCGAAAGTCTACTTCTGATGGCGGGGAAAGTTAGGAAGAAAAAAAAACAATGAAAAGAAGTGAATTAGGAAATACAATATAAGTCTGCTGAAGAAGAGTATTTTTTCATAAAGCTGAGAGGGAGTAGAATTGCAGAGAAAGATCTTCAAGAGGAGAAGAAAAGATTAAAATAAAAAATAAAGGTTTTCCAGTGTGAAATCTTACGGAATAATTCGTGGTCG
Source organism: Pardosa pseudoannulata (assembly GCA_032207245.1). NCBI lineage: Eukaryota > Metazoa > Arthropoda > Arachnida > Araneae > Lycosidae > Pardosa > Pardosa pseudoannulata. The sequence goes on along the minus strand of CM063500.1, from coordinate 112,101,559 downwards.
ACTAAGAGGTAATTATGTAATGGGTGAGTAGGTTTTTGGCTTGTAAGAACTTTTTATAAGGGCAAATTCTTTGCTATTGAATTACTGAAATCGATATGAATTTAAATGAGCTACTTTTATGTATGAATGGCTTTTAAAAATCATATTTCCGGGCTCAAAAATCCATCCTTTCGCGAAATAAAAATACAGCAAATATTTGACGGTAAAGAAATGCTTCGAGGAAAGTAATAAATAAACAATGGCGTAAAATATGGACAAAACCCGGTGCTAGGTTTTAAACATGCGTAAAAGTATTAACGGTGATAAAGAAAATCCATTTTCTCTTCCAGCTCTAAACGTTTGGAGGCATTGCTTTATTTACTTGTCTTTTTCATCTGTTAAAAGGCGCCAAGACATTAGTATATTATCTGCCTTTTGTCTCTCGCTTCTGAACGTCGTCTAAGCATTATTGCTACAACACTTGATTTTTAATTCTTCCGGCAACTGATGGCTGTGTTGCATTTTTTCCTTTCAGTAAAAGGTCGACAAGGCATCGTAATAATATTTGTCTTTCTTCTGTTGTGTTAAACGTTGGATTTTAATGCATATTGCCTTTTTTAACGTCTGATATGCTTCATCAATGCAGAATTAAGCCTCTAGCAGATTGCAGACAGAACTTAAATGTGAGCCCCATTTATATTAACTGTTTCTAAAGAAATCTTAAATGGTGCCAAAGGAAATTTTTTAATAACAATGAAGGATTCAAGTATTAATACGATAATAACTGTACAAAAGGAACATTTTTTGGTTCGACAACTCATTCTTTCGTGATTTTTACAGTGCTATTTAATTATCAATTTAATCAATTACCAGTATATTTAAAAATTTAATACTGTAATATAAAAAATTAAAACTATACAGAGAATCTGCCTGCATATTCACTTTATTTAGCTTAAAATGTTAGAAACTAAATAAGGCCTCAAAACATAATCGCATCCTTGCAAAACTCTTGAAAAATTGAGTTACACATTATTACTTTATATTATACATTGAATATTGGTTTGGTTTGGAGCGCTACAGTCTACTGTTTTGCGTTACTGAGGGCTAATGAGACCGGGACCTACTGCTTAAAGCCGATTCCGAACGGCTAAGAACATCCATGCCACATTGGGATTCGAACCCACGAACTGCGGTACCGACGATCAGCGCCCTAACCAATCGGCCAGTTGTCGGCTCATTGAATATTGCTATCTATTTGGAAATGTGAGGTTTGCCTTCATTTTTTCTCCTAATATTCCATAAAAGGTTGGAGCTGTGTATCTTACAGTGTTTCCTCGCCACTTCACGCTTCATATTTTGCGGCTTCAGTGCTTCCCGGGTTTGACCAAAATATTCACCAAAAAATAAAAATGAAATAATACAACCATGTCCGCAGCCATATTGGGAAACGGAGCGTTGTTTTTTGTTGATGTGCGAGAAGGATCCTGCATGTCAAAGAGATGAGTTGACTTAGAGTACATACCACATGCTCTTGAGATGACAAAGTCTGCAAGTGACTAAGAAAATGAAGAGGAAGAAGAAGAACAAACTGAAAAGCCTGACCTTACCCTGGAGAATCTGCAACAATCGTGTGAAACATGGCAAGAATTTGCACAAGACTTTGACGACAATTTGGTTTAATCTGTGGAGTTCAGCAATCGCGTAGACAAGGTTTTGTTCTTGTACAGGGGGATTTTGAAGGAAAGGGAAAAACAAAGACAACAACTACCCATCACCATATTTCTTTCCAAGGTAAAGCCCCGTTGCTTTACCATCAGCGCCTCCAGCAGAAGAGTTTCCGAGTGAGCGTAAAACTTCTACGAGTCAAGTGAGAGCCTAACCTCCGCAACCAACACAAGACTCTTCGCCTCTCTCAGAAAGCAATGTTGATTAACGTTTATTGCTCTATAAGGTTTTGTAATTAACCTTATTAATAAGCAATGACACGTTTAAGCAAATACGTATACTGTTGTAATTTTTGTCCCAAATGTGTAAAGTATAAATACTGTTTACATATTTAAAACATTCCTGTACCCGCATACACGAAAATTCCTAGGGGCAAATCCTACTTTGAGGTTTTTCAGCTTTCGAGGAAGGTTCTGGTTCCCATTAACCGCGAAAAACGAGGGATCACTGTATATCCTAATCATAAAAACAGGAGATCCAACCAACTTTTGTAATTATCCTATTTTAAACAATACTTATACTAAAGTTAATCTTATGAATTTTGCTGACTACATTTGCAGAATGTTCCCCTTTCCATTGATTTTTAAGATCTTCATTCCCAAATGCCTTGGATACAAAGACAGTAGTTAACAGGCCTGAAATGATATGAAATTATTGTCGCTGTTAGGACTTTAAAGCGTTAGAAGCTGCTAATTGGAGAACAATTTCTCGGATAAGAACAAATTTAAGGTTACTGGACCAAAAGAAAAAGAACTAAAAAAAGGAAGTTCTAACCTAAATTTTAACATCTCAGTTTATTATTTTCATAGTATTTTTTGTAATAATTTTCGCATTTTAAAAGTATAACAGTTTCTGCATGTTATTCTTAACGCTAGATTTACGGATGTTGATCATATACCTATTTTTACTGAAGTGAACCAATTTGACTCATACAGGAATATTGAAGTTTTTTACAAAGAAAATAATTCCAAATTCATTTAAATAAAATGTTTATTATAAAACAATTCGTGGAAAACATTTTTTTACATATATCTGTTTTTGAAATCCATTTTCCGCAAACATTTCTATTACATTTAGCACAATGGTTTCTACATCTGTTTCTTTTGCATGATTCTTGAACTTGACAATTCAGTGCGTCAGTAGCATGAATTTCTGTCATTGGAATGGAAGTGTTCTCGACTTCTTCTCTATATTTACTTTATACTATACTTTATATACTTAATTCATTATATTTACTTCATACTATATTTATTACTATATTTATTTTCATATACATTCTATGAGTCAAATTGGCTCACAACCGTGAAAATAGGTATACTACATTTGATAATACGAAATGAATTGGTCTGCGGGGAAGAGGAATGAAAATTTACATATATTTTATTACTTAACTAAAAACCAAAGTATGTTTTTGAAAAGTAAAATTAAAGTTATATATATATATATATATATATATATATATATATATATATATATATATATATATATATATATATATATATATATATATATATATATATATATATATATATATATATATATATATATATAGTGATCACATTTTTAATGAGTCAAATTGGCTCGGTCCGTAAATCTAGTGTTAAAGAATATTAAGAATAATACGCTTTCTGTTTAAACTTTTATTAATTTTAGGTTATTTTCTTAAAATTAAAGTTATTTAAAAAAATTCTTTGACTTTCCGATACCAGCATACTACAGAATTCTCTATTCATATGTAAATTTCTGTCCTTGAAAATCATTGTGATTTATTATTGGTATATGTTGTGTTAAAACTTGAACTTGCATTTCAAAAAGCATTTCAAACAAAACATCTCTAACTGTGTATATAGTGTAGCATGAGTACAGAATGTAGATTGTTGTGGTGTTATATAATAAAAATATTAATAGTATAATTCCATTTCTCGATAGTTTTGCAGGTTATGTCTTCATTTCTACTAAATTATTAATTCGATTTTTACCAAATTTTACGCTTCATAACAGTGAAGCCAGAAATTTTACCTTAAGCCAGAGTTTGGTGGAAGTTGTCTACGATTTCTTTACTGCATTAAAATGTTATTTGAAAACAATACTTATTTGAATATTAAAATCTCTCGCGAGTTTTTGTAATTCTTGTGCTCTAAAAAAGGAATGAATCGTAATCTACAGGTTAATGTGTTACTTTTTAATAACATATTTCACGATTTTTAGTTGAATCTACAGAGAGAGAGGGCTGCATGGGGATTTTCTTTTCTTTACTTACTTGACAAAACGGGTGCCTAACGATGGCCGATTGGTTAGGTACTGGCCTTCGGTACCGGCTTTCGTGGGTTCGAATCCCACAGTAGCATGGATTTTCGTTGCTGTTCGGAATCAGCTTTAAGCTGTAGGTCCCGGTTTCATTAGCCCTCGTGTTGCAAAATGTAGACCGTAGTACTCCAAACCAAACCAAACCTTTACAAAAAGTGGTGTTTACTACACTACAGATCTTCCCGAGTCATTTTTTACACCTAAACGGGTGCTAAAACACATGCGGTGTTCTGCGACAGCACGAAGGGTTTTTTTGGGTTAAGGGGAAATTTTTCTTACCCTAATCACTGGAATAAAATATGTATCTCGAAATGGGATAAAAAATAAGTTCACAGTTTGCTGACAAAATCTAAATTATCTGTCACCATTAAGTTGCAGTTATACATAAAATATGATTGATGAGCAATTTAATCTAGTAATTTACTATTAAAAAGAATGCTTATCAACCTTTAAGAGATGATGGTAGATTGATTTTCTTGGAACAGATTATAAATCGTACTAACATAGTACGTTATTAGAAGAAATCAGATCTGAAATTAAAAATGAAAATTGTGAAATTATCATTTTGTTATAAAGCATATTCGTTTCTCTTAATAATTTTCTCGTTTGTTTTTCTAATCAACTGAAGAAGCAAAGATTTACTTCTATTTAGAAAAATCAAAATACTCTTTGGAAGAATTTTTTCTCCGTAATACATATTTAAAGCAGTAATTTTCTAATTTGCCTGAGAAAAAAAAATTCCGCCTAGAACTCCATCACATAATACCCACTATATTTCTGCTGCATCACTTTTCTTGATGAAATCGGCAAGGGGAAAACCTCGTGTAAGCTTCGTATACACCTGGCAAAGTCGGCTACTAGCTATCAGGGTGTGGCTAGACAGTCAGGCCTAATGAGAGAAACCCTTCAAGCCCCCTTCCCATCGAAATCCCCCCTTTCGCAGGTGGGAGGGAAGCATTAGGGGTGAGGCCCTGTCGAAATCTGTTCTCAAATCTTCCCGAACCTCTCTCGTAATTGGCGATGATTACGTTTTCTCCAGAAAGGATATCCTTGGCTTTCATAATAATTCAGAAGAAAGAGTCGTGCATGGAATCGATTATTCCGTGCGCTGTCATATATCGATGAATCATTTATCACAGTCTTTCTTCAAGCGGATTAAACTGGTGTTAATGGGTATCCATTAAAGAAGAGTCTACATGAGCAACAAGGAAGACATGTGCTGTGGTAGGATAAAAGATTACAAAAAGCAGTTTCTAATGCACCCAATTTAGACATATTAGTAAGCTTTTACTACTAATAAGTTGTATATTAGTCTGGCATAGAGAGAGGAGCAGTTTACTAGCTGGTCTTTAACGATTGGTATGTCTGGCAGTTCAATGCTCCAATTGGCATTGAAAATTGGTATTCTGGGGACGTATTTTGCTACAGAAATTAAAGGAATAAAATCTAAGCTATAATAACAAAGCCGAGTTGAAAATAATATTATAAGCTTAAATATGTATAAAGAAATAATAAGACAGATATAAAAAATATATAAAACTACCTTAAGATTCAATGGGGTAAAATTATAGTCTAATTTTAAAAATTAAAAAACATTTTCAATATATTTTTAAAAACTGCATATTACGATTTTTTAAACATATTTGTAGCATTAATAATTAAAAAATATATGAATTTTTCTATTTATCTTTAAGCATCTTTACCAGTTGTTTTAAGGGATTTTCTGTAGTGATTTTTAAAATTTACAACTATGTTTTTCTAGTTTCTAATAGCTTAGTGTTCTATCGTCAAACGATAGAACACTAAGCTTATAGAAACTAGAAATTTTCAATATATTTTTAAAAACTTTTTTAACATATTTGTAGCATTAATAATTGAAAAATATATGGATTTTTCTATTTATCTTTAAGCATCTTTACCAGTTGTTTTAAGTGATTTTCTGTAGTGATTTTTATAAAATTTACAACTAAGTTTTTCTAGTTTCTAAAAAGCTTAGTCAACGATAGAACATAAAAACATATTCAATATATTTTTAAAAACTTTTTTAACATATTTGTAGCATTAATAATTGAAAAATATATGGATTTTTCTATTTATCTTTAAGCATCTTTACCAGTTGTTTTAAGTGATTTTCTGTAGTGATTTTTATAACTTACAACTATGTTTTTCTAGTTGCTAAAAGCTTAGTGTTCTATCGTCAAACGATAGAACATAAAAAACTTTCAATATATTTTTAAAAACTGCATATTATGATTTTTTAACATATTTGTAGCATTAATAGATTAATAAAAATATATGAATTTTTCTATTTCTCTTTAAACATTTTTACCAGTTAAGTTTTAAGGGATCTTCTGCAGTGATTTTTATAACTTACAACTATGTTTTTCTAGTTGCTAAAAGCTTAGTGTTCTACCGTCGATCGATAGATAATAAATTGCCTTTTAATTCTAGAGAAGACGTAGATGTTTTCATACTAGAGCTTTGAAAAATATGATACACTCACAGTAAATTGGTCATTAAAATCTAACTATGGACAATTTATTGTTAGTAGAAAAATATTCATTGAAAAGAAAATGCATTGTACTATTCAATTAGATTTTGGCTTCGTTTAAAATAAACTATATTTGCGATAAATATTACCAAAGTTATGTATGCTTCTTCGCAATACTGCCCTAACAAGATCATTATAAAGAAAATTTTTGTGATCTTTCGATAATCATAACGCTATTTATTTTTCAAACCGTTCCTTTATTTTAAAAGTCTAAGGTAACTAATACCTTTTAATATTTTCATATAACATTTTTATTTAACTAGGAAACTTTGTATTGAGGTAAAAAAGTGATATTAGTTAAACATCCAATTATTGAAAAGTAGCAAAAATATGTACTTGTTTTCAGTTTTTTGTTGGTCTATTTTTTTTCAACATAAAATCGGTATATGTATAGAATTTATCTTCATAATGATCTGGAGAATAGCCAGAGCTGAAGCTTTCAGATTAGAGATCCATTGCTGTCTTGAATGTCTCTGTTCTCTCGGATTTAGCTTCAAGCAGTAATGTCTCGCTCTAATTAGCCTTAGAGTATCAATGCATCATAACGTTGATCGTAGCGATCCTAACTGTCTTTATAAGGCTGGTGTTATCCCACAGTTTCAATTTCTTAAATCTTACATGGAGGAGTGAAAATGGAAATGCTTAGCAAACAAACGCTAGTCTACTGAAAGAGCGTAGGTAAGTCATGACTTCATGAAATGAAGTCACCGAATGTATCTTATAGCAATCTTACGTTAATTTAAGGGGAAATATCATCTTTAAATAACTGAAAATGGGAGATTTTTTTCCCTATCAAATCTTTTTTAATTATAATTTTAAATGCATGTGATTTATAACATTTATTCTACATTTTGTGTAATTTCTTTTGCTGAATTTATTTTGTTTCCCCCCCAAAAAAAAAATTTTTCATATAAAGTAAAAAGGGAGAGTTTGTTCCAAAAATTTAAAATTTTTTGTCACACAGTGCGTAAACTTACAACACAAAGTGAGCTTCACTATTAATTTTTGAATTTTTTTAAACAATTATTATGTAGTCTCCACAATATGGCCAATTGTTCACAACTCCGGTACTGGTCCTAATGGCGACCTTGAACTATGGTTCATGGGTTGCATCCACACACTGGGCCACTAAATGGACAGAGCACGTGGATGCGTAGAATCTACTGCTCACTTTAGTAGCGCATCCTGGTTGTCTTTGATCTTTGGAGAAAAACTGTTTCCGAATCCATCCTCCGCCAAGCAATTTTATTGTCTTCCATCGTCGATCATGATAAGCCATATCCCTTCCAGATGGTGGTAATGGCTTGTAGTGGACCATAGTGGAGAGAGGCTTTTAGATATGATTCTCTTTGGAGAAAAACCATTTCCGAAGCCGTCCTCCGCCAAGCAATTTTATTGTCTTCCATCGTCGATCATGATAAGCCATATCCCTTCCAGATGGTGGTAATGGCTTGTAGTGGACCATAGTGGAGAGAGGCTTTTAGATATGATTCTCCATCTATTTAAATAGTCAAAAACTATTAAATACTCTCCACACTATGGTCCACTGCAAGCCATTATTACCACCGTTTGGAGAGGGTATGGCTTATCGAAGCCGACGATGGCATACGGTGAAACGGCCTTGGCGGGGAATGGTTTCGGATTCGGTTCTTGTCCAAAGATCAAAACCAGGCAGATGCGCAACTGAAATGCGCAGTAGATCCTATGGACGAATCCACGAGCTTGGCTCATTGAGTGGCCCAGAGTGTGGATGCAACCCGTAAACCATCGTTCAATGCCACCATCAGGAAGTGGTGGACAATTGGCCATAGTGTGGAGGCTACATTAGAAATTTTACATCAGAGGACTGAATTTTCAATAAAGCTAAAATAATATTCAAAAATTCCATTTCCAATACAGTAAATAGAAAAAGATAAAAACAACAGGAAAAAAAGGTAGGTAGTTTCAACATAGGCCTGTAAAGTATTATGAATCTCGGGGGGACAACGTCTCTTCTTCTACGGCTACGAGCTCAAGCTGTATTTGTCATCTGGGTAGTGTTAAATGAGAGACACATCTGAGGTCCTTCTTTAGGTAGATACGGTTGTCACGAGCCCGAGGTGACCTAGTGATCTGGCAATTCAGATATTCCTTGCAGTCTTGAGATTACCTTAGCAGAGCTTGTCCTTACTGGATCTGACAAAATTAAAATTGGACCATGACGGGACTCTAGTACGTCAGCAGCAGCTTCAGAGCTGTTGTGGTTGCTGTCGTGGGGTACTGGTCTTCAGTTTGTTGCTGTTGTCTTCAGTTTGCTGCTGTATGTCTTCGGATGGCCCAGCGTAAGAATAGACTTATTGTGAAAATGTCAAACCAATATATGCATCAGTTTTTATTTACAGTTGAAAATCGCCATTTTCAGTACAATGCATTTAAAATTTTTTAATTGCTTTAACATCTATGATATTCAACCCTTTATATCCTGAATTATTTTACCATCAACTTTCTTACGGCATTTTTGCATCATTAGATAAATTTTAATGGAGAATAATCATAGAAAAAAGAAAATTAATCTTTACTGTATTTTCGCAGTTAATTTTGCAGGTGGTACTTTCTAGTACCAACATATAATTTTGACTCTATGATAGAAAATAAAACATTAAATTATTAATAAAACAAATAAAGTGATTACCTTCGAAGTATAGAAGGTGTAGAATTATTATTGTAGAACTATTGTTGTAGAATTATTGTTGTAGAATTATTACATTGCTCCTTTCAGCCGCAATAACCTTTCACCGCTTCTTTGGTGGAACTATATGGTGGCAGACAATTCACTGTATTCATATGGTATGCTCCAGAATTTTAGAACAGAGGTGAATGCAAATTGACGAATAGAAAAGAGTCCTACTAATTAATTAAGTTAAAGGAATTTTATTTATTTTCTATTACTTGCTGACTTTGTCAGAAAAATACCCATTCTCGACATGACACAAAGATAAGGAAAAGCAAAATGGATAAAAAAATACTCGTTTTTTAAATGATGAGGGTGATCTCTCCCCCAATTTCTGCCAAAATGATGCCCACTCAACACCGCGCATGGCGAGGTCAGTGGAAAAATCCCGCCAGCGGGAACCCAAGATGATCGCCAAAACGTAGCGTGAGTAAGTAGACAGCCTAGGAATCTTATGGCGCCAAGCAACGCTCAAGCTGGACAAATGGTGAAAGATGGGGAGAGCAAAACGGCAACCCATGGATGGTCAGCGCGGGAAGATTCAAGGTGACTTGGACATGGACAAACCCCATTCCATAAAATAAAGGGTCAGGAAGCCGGCAATTCCTGGAATTTTTTTAAAATAGAATGTGGCTATACCACAGAAGGCTCTAAAAAATAATAGTAACAAATAACCGGTAATAAACAACTAAATTTACTTAATTGAACACACATGTATCTACTCTACCACAAAATGATCTTCGAATGCAGCACGTCCAATTATAAATTCCTGATTGGTGCTGTCCTTTCTTTTTTGCTGTAGGAACTGCATTGTTCATGTCCTTGTGATTACCGTCAGGGAAAACGGCTTTATTAGGAATATATAGGTGTTTGATTGAAGCGGTACTTATAAGTACCATCAAGATAAAAAGGGTTAATTCAAAGATTGTATGGGCAGAACGATGGCCGAATGGTTAGGGTGCTGGCCTTCGGAACCGGAATTCGTGGGCATGGATGTTTGTAGCCGTTTGGAATCCACTTTAAGCAGTAGGTCTCGGTCTCATTAGCACTCGTGTTGCAAAAAGTAGACCGTAGCACTCCAAACCAACCAACCAAAGACTACATGGTGGTACAGGTTCAAATTCGGATACATCAATGGGGGTTTCTTTTAAACGATTCAGAAGTGTCTAGCAATTTTTAAAAATGTAAAAATAATAAAAAAAAACTATGTTTGAAAATTTAAAGGTGGTGTTATCCTTTAAACACGTGAGTTGAGAGTTTGCAGTGATATAATATATACAGGAAGAAAGGAAGTTTTTACATTGATAAAACTCAAGAAATGAATCAGTACATTCAGCATAATCATATACTGAACACTTATTTGTCATCAAATGATTATCATTTACTCACGTTAGATCGAGAAGCATAACTTGAGCTATTTCAGACAGAATAAATCAAAGCATACTTGCTTCATTTGCTTCTCGAAGTCTTTACTTCCTCTCTCTAGAATATATTAAACAGATGATACATAAATCTTGCCAACCATTTCGCATCCAAATATTTGCGTCCCAAGATCATTGTCTGTTTAGATCTAGATAGGGCTATTAATTAATTATTTTCGTGATAGAATCTAGTTAGAATGCTTTCGTTTTAACATATATCGTGTGCTTCATATTCTCTGCTATCATAATTCATACAGTTGAATAGTAGTCTAAAATTATTTGTTTTTCACAAAAATTATTTGATGCCATATGATGAACTAAGGATATTATAGGGTAAGATTATATCACAGGAATCTATGAAATAATAATCTTAATTTTTATCAATTTAAGTTTCTTTGATGAAACACTTATTCACGCAATTACAGCAGCATCTTTAGTAATTTATGATTCATAGTATAATATCTTTAATAAAATTTGTTTATATGGAATTATATTCAGCTTCTAAATAATTAAAAAAACTGAAAATATAGGAAACTTTTTAATTCATACCATTTATAAAAATAATAATAAGTTATAAACATAAATTACACATTAAAAAATTGCTTTTATTTAACAGTAAAAATGATTAAAAATGCAGTAAAAATTAAATTTTTTTTAAGGATTTAGTTATGCTTTTTGCAAATACTCTGCAGTTTTGAATCTAAGTACGCTGAAATTAAGATGGGAAACGTATTAGCTAATTGGTAAATACTATAATAGTTAAAGGTAGATAAACGTTTCGAACACTCAGTGAAGTTGATTATAAAATTAAGTATTATAATGTAACAATATTCTTCGTATCAGGAGATGAGATATTTCCCATATTCTTAAACAAATTTGGTGAATTAACACATTGTGCGTGGGACACGTACTAGTACATTTTCTGACGATTGATACTTGAGAGCTGGTCACGTACTAGTACGGGTTAGTGTAACAACATGGTTTGTTTGTGTGTACAAAAATAACGGTATATACAGGAAAACGAAGCCGAATGTTCTTGTCTACTACATAGATTCTGGAAAAAATTAGACAAATAAAAACTAGTTTTTACATCAGTCGATGCGGAACCACAGAACGGGAAGGTTGATTAAAAAAATCAATTTAGATTTAAAATTAACTTTTTATTTATCCTTGCGAAAATGATATTATATATATATGTATATTTATATATTATATATATATATATATATTTATATACATATATATATATTTATATATACATATATATATATGTGTGTGTGTGTGTGTAAGGAAAATTCTCAGGGGTTTTCAAAACTTAAATCAAGGGTAAAAATTTCCGCGTCATTTTCCATTCCCCTTTTTAACCCCTAACCTAAATTGACCACTGGGGCTACAGTTTACGCCCTCGGAGAAGGGGCCTGACCAATTATAATCCTACATGGCCCTAGCGGACAATTTAGGAAATTTCTAAATAAAAAGGAGATACACGCTGTCGGAGACAGATTTTTCTAGATATTTTCCCACAGATGTTGACCCAGGTGTTACGTGTCTTGTACATAGAACTTCATGCTAGCTGACCCTTCAGTTTGTCCTGTCCCTATGATGAAGTGGGAACCCGTCCTTCAACGATATCTTAATAAAGGTCTTTAGCTGAAACGGTATCCTTTTTATGGCAATGACTGCAACCCCCCATCGAAAAGTCCGTCTTATTACATATATATTTGTATATATATATATATATATATATATATATATATATATATATATATATATATATATATATATATAAAATTGTTATTTGTTTATTAAAAATGAAATAATTTTCGATCTATTGAGATTTAACTGAATCACTAAATTGATGTACAAAACGCCCGCTTTCGGTACAATTACACTGCGAAATGTACCAGCACACAATGTGTTAAGATTCGCACCAAGTTGTTCGGTTGTCACTCTATTAATCCAGGCACTCCCTGGAGATTTTTTGATAAGCTGTTGTTTTGTAAATCCTAACAATATACTACTTTAAGATGCTATAAACTTGAATATATATTTGTGCTTGTGTGAAGTGCAATTATGGATGTTTCAATGGACTTGTTTGGATAGACAGAAAAGCAGGACAGTAAAAAGTATTCAGTCTGAGGCTAGCCTTATACTTAGTGTAGAATCTTGTTTTTCCTCACTCAAATACATTTAAAAGTAATGCCGAATTTTGGGCCAGTATTTTGAAAGAATTTATAAAATGCAAATTATACCAATATGTTATATTAAATTTATAGTTTATAAATGGTAAATATTCTGTTAGAAGTACAAAAGTTTAATATTAATGCTTAATGATCGATGAGGATTACCTCTGCCCTTGCCGAATGATGGTCGAATGGTTAGGGTGCTGGCCTTCGAAACCGGACTTTGTGGGTTCGAATCCCACTATGGCATGGATGTTCGTAGCCGTTCGGAATCAGCTTTAAGCTGTAGGTTCCAGTCACATTAGCCCTTGTGGTGCAATAAGTAGACCGTAGAGCTGCAAATCAAACGTTATCTCTGCCCATCTTAGCTTCAGATGCTAAAATAATTTTTTTCCCATGGGACAGTTTCTTTTTGGTTTGTTAGTGTTTGTATTTAAGAATTATTAGCAGTAAAAGCCCACAATTAAAGAGAAAACAGAGCATTAGTATGCAGGTATTCATTTTTTTAAATATTTAAGACAGCCACTTTTCAATCTCGTGTTATTATCTGCTCAATCAGACTCAACCATATTTGAAGTCAAACAAGCAACCTAGCGGCATCACTAAGGATAAAAGCTTGTAAAACAATCTAAATTAATTTAACTACATAAGTCCCCATATGCATTTATGTAATACATATTGAAATTTCTCAATATATGTTGATCTGATTGCTATCAAAATATGAGGTGGACAACAAACCATAACCACAGCCCTAAAGACAGAATTTATTACATTCTATTGTTAATAGTTTCTGAATTATACGAGATATATACGTTCATACGATGTCGCGTTGAAGTTATATCCAAATGGAATTAAGGAATGGTCGAAGTAGGCATTTCGAAAACGGTATCGTTGATATCTGAAGATAGAAAGTCTCGCTTTTCAAATACTGACTTTACATCGTAGAAAGAAGTAAAATGCAAATAACAGAAACACTACACAGTTAATGTCTCATAGAATTTCCAATCTAAAGAAATATGTTGCGATATTTTTGATAAAAAATGTCACTAACAAAAGGTTGAACATTAATATAACAATCATACATTAATAGAAAACATATCAGAAATGGCATCGTTATAAGTTTTTCTTACAGTTATTAATAACCGAATATTATTTTCAATTGCAATTATCTGCAAATTATTCTGATTTATAATTCAAAGGGGTGAATTTTTACGGAAAAGTAATTTACGATTCGTTAAAACTAGATTAGTTTTATTTTAAATATGAATAATTTTTGAAAGCAATTATCTATTCATGAAACGTGAAATACTGCATTTTTTACCGAACAATACTATTTTGTAATTATCAAATCATTACTGCTTTTTGGGGATTGCTTTATTCTTTCTTAATTTACGAACGTAAAATAATTAGATTTTCAAAGTCTTCTAATTTTTTTCTAGTTTTTACTGCTGTAATGGTACTAGGAATAAGGCATAGTTTCCTAGAATGATTTTAATTTTAATGTAATAAAATACTTTCCATTTATAAAGCCGAAAATATGTTTTTTCATTGATCTCTACCATTCATTTATTATAAAATCGTCCAAATTCTTTTAGATAGTTTTATTGTTGTATGCCTTCTACATACGATGATTGGCTAGTTAAAATTTTCTTTGGTAGTTATTTTTATAATAGTACAACTTTCTCTTTTATAACTCTTTCCATAAACTTTAGCTTCCTAGAAGCTTTTTTCTTTAAATATGACTCATTTTAGAAGTTTTTTTCCTGAAATATGAAAGATTGTTTTAATTAATGAAGAATATAATTCAGTAATTATCATACCAGTCTAATTATTTTATGCTACTTTTTTTTCGGAAATACAGTCAAAAACATTTTCTCTAATAGTTATTTCTATAACAGCTCTAATAATTTCATCATTAAAATGTAGTCACATAAAATAATTTTACTTTTAAAAACAGCTAATTTTAAAAGAACCGTTCTCTATTCTTGGAATATGATAGGATGTGATCTTAATTAAGAATACATTCCGGTTATCATTCCAACACTTTTACAAAACTTTCAACTTTTTCTTGTAAATACAATACTTAATTACAAGTTATAATACTTAATCTCAATCATTTTCTCTGATAGTTATTTCTCTAATAAATTAAAAAATTTTCATGGTTAACTTTAGTCACAGGAAGTCACGTCAATTTTAACATGATTAATTTAATTTTAAAAGAATAAATCTATATTCTCGAAATATGATATAATTTAATATCTCGGGAGGATAATTCAAGTGAGTAGTTCCTTTATGTAAAAAATAATTTTACGTTGGCCTAGTGTTTGAGAAAGAAGAAATCTAAACTCATTAAAAACACATAGACAAATATGCCTTGATTAAATAATTTTATACAATTAAATAAATGCATAAGGAATACAACTGTAATCAACTTATCATTTGTAGATATCGAACACTGATCTCGAGTCGGCGTCACCCCTAAAAAACAATATGGCGACAATTTTTCTCAAAAGGTCTATCCTCAAGCTGCGGATTCCAGCAGCGTTCACCTTCTACTCTCCTCTGGTCACAACCTTGTCAGCTCAAAAAATCCGACTGCCTCGCGGAGAAAAAAACAGGGTTCCACTCCAGAACGTCGGGGGGTCTAAATCCCCCAAACCAACTGACCCTTCTATTGGTTGGGAGAAGCCCGAAGTTTCTTTCTAGTTCAAACTGGTCCTGTTCTGGTATGTCTTTAACGACGACTCACAGGAAGAGGTAAAAAAAAGCTGAACCGAATGTAACTTACTGTTACACTTTGGTAATTATCAAAGCATTCTAATTGTATGGTGCAGTTTTAATTTCTCCAATGCAGTACCTAGATTATTAAGTCTAAGCATCTTTTCTAGTGGTTATTCTAAAACGGCAAAATAATTCTTTTCATTAATTTTAGTCACCTACAATTATTTCTGTTTAAATGCGACTAATTTTCAGATAACCATAATCTGTTTTCAAAATATGATTGAATATCATTTTAAATAAGGATCAAATATCCGTAGTTATCAAATAATTCTGGTTATTTTGCATAACGTTTGTTTTTATTTACACGTACAATTCTCAATCAAAAGCATTTTTTCTCATGGTTATTTATATAATAATACTTTAATATCTTTCATACTGCAAATTTTCAATTTTGTGAATAATAGCAAACTATAAATAACTAAAATTTCTCACTGACAATAATTCAAGCGTGCATACAGC
The DNA here is from genome assembly GCA_032207245.1 of Pardosa pseudoannulata. NCBI lineage: Eukaryota > Metazoa > Arthropoda > Arachnida > Araneae > Lycosidae > Pardosa > Pardosa pseudoannulata. The sequence continues at coordinate 112,085,443 of CM063500.1, read as the reverse complement.
CTAGGAATCCGCATAACAATCAAGCGCCAAACCGGGCCCATTTGGCCGTGAGGCCCTCCAATCGTGCCCCGGCGGCGGTGGCCAGATAGCAAGTACTGGGCCACTTCACTACGCAGTAGACCCTTCGGAGAACCCACAGCGCGTCCGTCGCGTCACAGATGACAACATGGGTGGACGCAGCAAAGTTGCGCTGGAGAGGAATCAGCAAGACAAGTTCTTAGATGCATTGATACTGCCAGATTCCGGACATGTATATTTAAACATTTACGGTTACACAAGCCAAAATCTAAAAAAACAATTCATTACATTTCAAGTACTAAGACTTTCTCTGTAAGTAGTCCTATAGGATAATTTTATTTTATAGCTATTTTAAAAGACTAGCTCTATATTCTCAGAATAAAAT
>CM063500.1:112070040-112077540 GCA_032207245.1 Pardosa pseudoannulata | reverse complement strand
AAATTTTTTTTAAATTTCAAAATTTTAATGATTGTTATTTATTATAGTTATTTCAGAGTGCACATCACTGCAAATGTATTTTTCTGTAAATAAGCACTTTTACTTGAAATTAAAATAACATAAAATTCCTTCAAAATTATTATGTATTCTGCTATTAAAGTAAAAAATCTTTAACTGAAAAAATCATGAGTTAAAAATTCTGAATTACTGTTTGCTCATTAAGACCTAAATTTGTCTGACCCTTACATACATTTGTAATTTAAATTTAGCACGTGGACTATATAAAGCGTTTATATTACGTCCTCTTGCTCAGCCTGGTTTTTATTCCTTATTTACATTTGCTCTGATAATGGAGCTTACTCATCTATCTCTTAACTGTCTGTCTTCAATCTTTTTTTTTATTTCTATCTTGCTTAGTTTTATTGCTATACAAACATATGCTTAGTATTATCTATTTGTAGTAAAAAGTCCTAAATCTTAAAACAAAATATGCTTAAGGGGCCACAGTTCCTTTCGATCTGATATTTTTCATTTAGAACAACTTATTTTTGATTCAATATACAATAAGAAATTCTTCCATGCTTAGAATCAAAATTTTCCTTGATCATTAATAAAGGACTAACTTCTTTAACTTTTGTTTTACGAAGCAAGACTTCTTTAAAGAAACATATGAATTATATTAAAAAAATATAGAAATCCACTTACATTTTAAAATAACTTTTAAAATGCATAGATTAGAAACAAGCTTTTTGTGTCAAATAGAAGTTAAATATCTTTGGCATTTTATGAAGCTCAATTACAGGAATATTAGCAATATATTGTATATCTTAGCTCAATTACAGTAATAGTCGCAATATAGTTTATTCCTTAGCTCAGTTACAGTAATATTCACAATACATTTTATATCTTAGCTCAATTACAGTAATATTCGGAATATATTTTATATCTTAGCTCAATTACAGGAATATTCGCAATACATTTTATAACTTAGCTCAATTACAGTAATAGTTGCAATATATTTTAAATCTTAGCTCAGTTACAGTAATAGTCGCAATATATTTTATATCTTAGCTTGATAAAACCTAATTTTTTACTAGATTTAATTTCTTAAGGTGTTTTAAATTAATTTCGTTTTAAAATTTTAGATACCTTTAAAATTTTAGATACTTCAATAAAATATAAAAAAAATTAGTTTCTAATATATGTATTTTAGAAGTAATTTTACGGGTATGAGATTTTTCCGTTTTTCACTTGGTGTATAGTTCTAATGTTATACTATAAAATATATTAATTGAAAAGACAAAACAAGATAACTTTTTCAAGTAAAGATTCTTTAAAGAACTTATAAAAATTCCTTTTTATAAAATCAGAGCATTTTGATTAAGGATGAATCAAATAAAGCTTATTCATATGTTAAAATATACTGATGATAAGTTAAGCTCAACTGAAGGTAATTGATAAGGAGTAAATCTCAAAAGGTATTTTTACTTTTAAATTACTTTGAAGAATATCACACATATCACTGGTACAGAGTGCTATATTTATGAGAAAATGTATAAATGTATTTCTCCTTTATATTTTTGAAAAAAAAAATGAGTAAAATACTTTTTCACTGTAGTTAAATTTACAATTTTATGGCAAAATATTTAATTACTTTTTTTAAATCTATAATACCTTATTTAGTTGAATTTTAGTTTCACTTCCATAATATTAAATCGCAGCTGGTAATAATGAATTTTATTAATATAAAACAATACTCTTAAAACATATATTTAAATTAATGGAATAAATTTTAGTAAAATACTTTTTTACTGTAATTAAATTTACAATTTTATGGCAAAATATTTAATTACTTTTTTTAATCTATAATATCTTATTTAGTTGTATTCGAGTTTCATTTTCGTAATATTGAATCACAGCTGGTAATAATTAATTTTCCTCTCTTAAAACAATACTCTTAAAACATATATTTAATTTAAAGCAATAAATTTAAGTAAAATACTTTTTTACTGTAAATAAAGTTACAATTTTATGGAGAAATATTTAATTACTTTTTTTAATCTATAATACCTTATTTAGTTGTATTCTAGTTTCATTTTCGTAATATTAAATCACAACTGGTAATAATTAATTTTCCTATCTTAAAACAATACTCTTAAAATATATATTTAATTTAATGCAATAAATTAAAGTTAAATATCGTTTTACTGTAATTAAATTTACAATTTTATGGCTAAATATTTAATTACTTTTTTTAATCTATAATATCTTATTTAGTTGTATTCGAGTTTCATTTTCGTAATATTAAATCACAGCTGGTAATAATTAATTTTACTAATTTAAAACAATACTCTTAAAACATATATTTAATTTAATGCAATAAATTTAAGTAAAATACTTTTTTACTGTAATTAAATTTACAATTTTATGGCAAAATATTTAATTACTTTTCATTAAATATATAATACTTATTTAGTTGTATTCTAGTTTCATTTTCGTAATATTAAATCACAGCTGGTAATAATTAATTTTACTAATTTAAAACAATACTCTTAAAACGTATGCTAGTTTCACTTCCGTAACATCAAATCACAGCTGGTAATAATTAATTTTACTAATTTAAAACAATACTCTTAAAACATATTTAATTTAATGCAAAAAATTTAAGTAAAATACTTTTTACTGTAATTAAATTTACAATTTTATGGAGAAATATTTAATTACTTTTTCTTTTAGTCTATAATACCTTATTTAGTTGTATTCTAGTTTCACTTCCGCAATATTAAGTCACAGTTGGTAATAATTAATTTTATTAATTTAAAACAATACTCTTAAAACATATATTTAATTTAATGCAATAAATTTAAGTAAAATACTTTTGTACTATAATTAAATTTACGATTTTATGCAAAATATTTAATTACTTTTTTTAATCTATAATACCTTATTTAGTTGTATTCTAGTTTCATTTTCGTAATATTAAATCACAGCTGGTAATAATTAAATTTATTAATTTAAAACAATACTCTTAAAACATATATTTAATTTAATGCAATAAATTTAAGTAAAATACTTTTTACTGTAATTAAATTTACAATTTTTATGCAAAATATTTAATTACTTTTTCTTTTAATCTATAATACCTTATTTAGTTGTATTCTAGTTTCATTTTCGTAGTACTAAATCACAGTTGGTAATAAGGAATTTCCTGAAAAATCTTATCTCCTAGCAAAGTAATTATAAAGGACTGAAGACAAATTGCATAGTCTTTAAAAATCAGGCATAAATTATAATCTTAAAAGAAAAATCCTTAAGAGAAGAAAATTTTCCGTCTCTGACGAAGTTATTTAATGCTGAAAGCAATCTCCGAAACACAACAGGAAATCTTAGATTCTTATCAGACAAAATAGTTCTAGTCTTTAATCATACATCTTCTAACAGATGGGATAAGTTAAACTTTCCTGTAAAGTTTATCTCAGATCTATATCAAGCGCAACAATATACCACATGATAAAGTATTTTAAAGGTGAATTGAGAAATTTGTTTTCCAGGTTAGATAGTTTTTTTTTCTTGTTTATGCTAAATATACCCTTCTCAAACCGGTCTCTCTCGTGTTTTATGATTAATGTTTATCGAAAATAATAAAACTTGTGTCACACTGATTCAAAAAACTTTTGTACCTCATTGAAAAATGTTATATTATAAAGAAAGTCATAAAAAATGAACGATTTTGAATATCAAGTAGTAAAAATAAAAAACCAAATATTCTTTCTTAGACTTCTTTATAAGACTAGTTGCTGAGATAGAGCTCTTTCATGTATGAGTGTATATAAATATTCAGGGAATAGGGTAAAATCTTAGGTCACTCCCTATATCTAGTACAAATTTCCAGTACATTCCTAATGAAAGATGAAATAAATCATATACATAGTTTTCTTTAACTAAAATAAATGGTGGAAATGTAATGATAAAAAATAAATCATTGAAATATTCACAAATTTCCAGTACATTCTTAATGAAAGATGAAATAAATCATATATATAGTTTTCTTTAACTAAAATAAATGGTGGAAATGTAATGATAAAAAATAAATCATTGAAATATAGAGTTCTTTTATCATTCTAGTTAAGTATGGAATTTTTTTTCATAGTCAAGAATAGATAACATGGAATACTAACATTTGATTGCTAACTGACGTATTTGTTTACTGAAGCAATATATAATGGGATATCATCACTTTTTGGAAGTCTATACTGAAATTGAAAGATAACAGCTTTTTTAATTGTACTTGGTTGTGTTTAGATGCGTCTTGAACCACTTATCATATTTGGAAGTAAAATAGCTAATTTTTATATATTCGCCACAACTGTCCAAATTTGATCTGTACTATGTCTGCTTATGGATTTTCTGTATCTTTTATTGGGTAAACATCATATGAATATTTCAAATTTACTCCAGATTTGGTTATGTTTATTGCAGTTCGCATCATGGCATGCATTTCCAAATACATTTACAAAGTTAAAGCTAATTTTAATTTTCGTTTTTATTTGTCAGTTCATTAGTGAAATTTGATAATTCTAAACTCGACCACAATTTGTTAGAGAAAAATCCTAGACTGTTAAACTTTGTCTAGTAAGTAAAGAAAGTCATAAAAAATGAATGATTTTGAATATCAAGTAGTAAAAGTAAAAAGAGACTATCTTTTCTTAGGCATCTTTATACGACTAGGTGCTGAGATAGAGCTCTTTCATGTATGAATGTATGTAAATATGCATTGATGGTTCTAGAGTTTCATTCTAATAGAGTGAAATCATTGACAACCCTATATATCTAATACATATTTCTACTACGTCCCTAACTTAGCCTAGTGCATAGACTATAAGTAATGTAGTTATTTGATTACAACACATAAATGACTTCAAATGAAAAATAAAGTAAATAAATCATATACGTAGTTTTATTTTACTAATATAAATGATGGAAATGTAATGATAAAAAAGAAATTATTGAATTATAGAGTTCTTTTATTATTCTAGTTAAGTATAGAATGTTTTTCGTAGCCAAGAAGAGATAACATGGAACACTAACATTTGATTGATAACTGACGTATTTGTTTACTGAAGCGATATATAATGGCAGATCATCACTTTTTGGAAGTCTGTAATGAAATTACAAGAAAACTGCTTTTTTAATTGTTCATGGTTGTAGTTTGTATGAGTCTTCAACCACTTAGCTCATTTGAAAGTAAAATGGCTAATTTTTATATATCCGTAAAATAAACATTCTATGACAACAACTGTCCAAATTTGATCCCTACTATGCTTGCTTTTGGATATGATGTATCTTTTATTCGGTAAATATCATATGAATAAAATATTCTAAATATATCTTCAGATTTGTTTATGTTTATTGTAGTTTGTATCATGACGTGTATGTCCAAATACATTCACAAAGTTACAACTACTTTTAACCTGAATTTTTATTTGTCAGTTCATTTGTGAAATTTGATACTCTAAACTCGCCCACAGTTTGTTAGTGAAAAATCTTAGATTGTTAAACTTTGTCTAGATTCATTGACAGGATCAAATATATTTTTATTATTTCAGTTTCAGAAAACTTCTTACACTATTCCAAAAATCGAGGTATAAATACACTTTTAAATTAATTGAAAAGAACTAAATCTATACTGAGATACTTTTTAAACCTTAAAAAGTTTTAACAATATTTAGTCCATCGGCAACTCTAGAAATTTGACAGTATGCTTGCATGTACGCACTGCACACCTTCTTGTCTTTCTTTCGTATATATATATATATATATATATATATATATATATATATATATATATATATATATATATATATATATATATATATATATATATATACAGTGAGAGAGAGACAAAGAGGGATAGAAAGAGATAGACAGATTTATGACAGACATGTTACAGACATAAAAAACTAAATTCATAACTCTTCATTGACATTTAAAGATAACCTAATGTAAATGTATTCATTATTTATGCTATATGTACAAAATTTTATTACTGAGCATTATTTTTTATTTATTCATTCTATTATTATAATTACAAGATCCTTAAATCTTTCAAAGTAGATAATTTTTAAACTACTAAATATAAATTAAAATTATATAAAACACACTGCACACCTTCTAGTCTTTCTTTTGCATATATATATATATATATATATATATATATATATATATATATATATATATGTAATATGACTGACTTCTCGATGGTTGGTTGCCGTCATGGCCATAGAAATAACGCCGTTTTAGCTAAGGACCTTTAAGCATTAAGATAACGTTATAGGACGTGTTCCCACTTCAAGACAGAACAAAACTGAAGAATCAGCTACCTTGAAGTTATATGTACACTTAACACCTGGGTCAACATCAGTGGAAAATATCTGCCTCCGACAGCCTGCATCTCCTTTTTGTTTGGAAATTTCCTAAATTGTCCGCTAGGGCAATGTAGAGTTATAATTGGACAGACCCCTGCTCTGAGGGCGTAAACTGTAGCCCTAGTGATCAATTTAGGTCAGGGGTTAAAAAGGAGAATGCAAAAGGACGCTGAAATTTTTAGTTTCTTGACTTCAGATTTGAAAATCCCTGAGAATTACTCCTTACATATATCCTTTCTATATATATATATATATATATATATATATATATGTATGTATATATATATATATATATATATATATATATATATATATATATATATATATATATATATGCATGCATACATACATACATACATACATACATACATACATACATACATACATACATACATACATACATACATACATACATACATACATACATACATACATACATACATACATACATATATATATATATATATATATATATATGAGAGAGAGTGAAAGAGAGAGCTATATATATATACGTATACGCACACGCCCACACACACACTTTATATATATATATATATATATATATATACATACAGACAGAGAGACATTCTCTTTTTTATAGAAAGTTAAAGATAAGTAAAGATAACTTTTCAAAAAAATATGTAGATTAGGTATGTTACATAATGTATAAAGTTGTTATATAATGTAATACAATTATATTTGAATATTATATTTTATTTAGTCATTCTACTTATTATAGTGACAAGATACTTTAATCTATTCAAATAGATAATTTTCAAGCTATGAAAACTTATATTAGTTTCACATATAATAAAAATGAAGTTTAATATGGCATGCAACAAATAAAAACAATATAAGTAAATAAATTTAGATAAAAATACACAATTCTCTTTTAAGTACGAATAATTTTTATCGTAATAAATATTGAAGCTTCGTTAAATTACAAATTTTACCGAGAAAATGTGTTGCACTTAAAGCAGTAAATCTTCTTTAATTCGCTTAAAAACAAGTGTATGAAGATACTGAATTAATAACAACTTGTTAAAGCACTTCAGTGAAGAGATACTTTGTTCTC
>CM063500.1:112047540-112062540 GCA_032207245.1 Pardosa pseudoannulata | reverse complement strand
TTAAGTTATAGATTATATATTAATATAGTTATTAATCTAGTTAATATATAATCTAGTAATACATTATATATTAACCTAGTTATTAATCTAGTTAATATATAATCTAGTTACAGATTATATATTAATATAGTTATTAATCTAGTTAATATATAATCTAGTTGTAGATTATATATTAATCTAGTTATTAATCTAGTTAATATATAATCTAGTTATAGATTATATATTAATCTAGTTATAGATTATATAGTAATCTCGTTATTAATCTAGTTATTAATCTAGTTAATATATAATCTAGTTATAGATTATATATTAATTTATAATTAAATTAATTAATTAATTATAATTAATTAAATTATTTTATAATTAATTTAAGTTATAGATTATATATTAATATAGTTATTAATCTAGTTAATATATAATCTAGTTATAGATTATATAGTAATCTAGTTATTAATCTAGTTAATATATAATCTAGTTATAGATTATATATTAATCTAGTTATTAATCTAGTTAATATATAATCTAGTTATAGATTATATAGTAATCTAGTTATTAATCTAGTTAATATATAATCTAGTTATAGATTATATATTAATCTAGTTATTAATCTAGTTAATATATAATCTAGTTATAGATTATATATTAATCTAGTTATTAATCTAGTTAATATATAATCTAGTCTGACGGTGTATTTCATTATGTTGTCAACACTGAGACTGATTAAACTTACTATTTATGATATTTGCCAACATTGAAATGGCCAATTTTGCTTAACCTTTGCAATTTTTAATAGTTTTATTGGATACAAAACACTTTTAGTTTTACAAAACCGGTTATATCTTGCTTCATCTTTAGTTAGACTGCGGGATTTGAATGATCTGATAAAATTCCCTACATAGAGATAAATTAAGGTAGTTTAGTTGTCCAGAAATGCATCAAAATTGTTTAAAAAAGATAATTTTTAGAAATGTATATTAATGAAGTTGTGAAACTGACAAAGGAGTATAAAAAAGAACTATAAAAAATGGATGCATAGTGGATGCTGTTGGATCTGGAACAAACAAATAAAAATGGCATCGGAGGACTAGAATGCTTAACTAATAGTTTTACTGACAAACTTTAAAACATCACAGAATAGATATCCATATCTATCTCTATAAGCAATAGTGTTAACTAACTTAAATAATAAGCATAAAGCGGTTATTTAGTTATTGCAATGTCCAGATGGGAATGACAGTTGATGTACATCTAAACATGCTGTTGAAACTGAAATAAAAATTTCCAAAAAAGTGAAAAAGACATTTAAAGATCCCAGTTTCTGGGAAAAATGGAGCTATCTACTTTTTTCGAAAGTCATCACACCAGACTATTCTAGAATTTATCGTTTTCAGGTATTTAATGAATCCTTTTTAGAACTGCCCCGTATGAGGTTTATCTCCATCCGGGGACTTGGTTATCCAGATAACTCTAAGAACTAGTTATCTATCAATCATGTCCCACAGGGTGAGAAAATTTTAATGAGCTTTCCTGAATATAGGTCTTTAGTCTAGGAAACAGACCACATTTTACTATGTTATGTTTGTGAAATATTTTATTATAATTAATATTTTATTAAATATTTTATTATGTTAGTCGTTGTCAATTTATTAGCTTGAAAATACAAATATGCCACTATTCCATTATTGTTTATATTAGACAACTACATTTTCCACTACAATTTACAAGAAAAATTAACATTTTTTCCTTTAGATGAAGAATGGCTGTACTTAACTACTAACCTTGGAAATTAGTTACCTTTTCAAAACATAGCTCTAACATCCGAGATTTTCAAATATTTACTACGACGGATATAATTATTATTAGCTGGGTATACTTTAATGTTCAATTGATTACCTCATTTTATCAAAATGAATTAAGGAAATAAAGTTCCTGGTCCCAAATCCTAGTATTAAAATGTAATAGGCTTTACACTTTCACCACTAACTACTAGATACAACGAAATTTGTTCACCAATTAAAATTACTCTTTTGACTGTTAGATTTATCATTTTCATGCAGATAGTTTTAATTCATTGTGTTTAAGTAATCTAAGTATACATGACTTTTGGGAAGGGAATAAAAATTAAAAGCTGGTTTACATGAATAGGTAATTTATTCATATATGTAAATATAGTAATAAAAATGTATTTATGAGAATATAATAGAATTTGCGTAATTTTTTCTGAAACGTATTAAAACATTCTTTTACAGAAATTTCTAGCTTTTCAGTGAAGATAGGACATAAACAAGTTCCTTTTCTTTTCAGTTTCGATAAAAATTCGACTCGTCTTCTCCAATTTGTATAAGGGAAACTTCGAAACTTTTATTTTATATACCAAATACAATATAATTATTAAGACTTTTTTTTAAAATTGACAACAATTTTGATGTTTACTATGTATTTTAATTAAAGATTTAAGTAATGCAATTTAATAAAAATAGTTTGTGATACTTAAATTAAGAAAATTACTACGGCAATCAAAATGCAATGAAACCCATCTACATTTACGCTTTAGGGAATGAGTTAGAAAAATGTTGCTTTTTTTTGGACAAATTCTTGTATTTAGGGAGATTTTAAATAATCTGTTACTAGCGTGTTGTACAGAGGGACAACATTCCTTTAATATATAAATGAAAATGCATAAATAAATTGATTAACGCGTCCTAAGTCAAACCTTCCTGCATGATTGAAGCTACCCATCGATGTTGCACTTATCACTTTCACAATAATTACCAATTTGTGTGATATCGGCCTATAGCCACAATTCAGGCTACATTCCCATTGTGTTTTCTATTGTAATAGATTAACTCTTTCTTGCTTTGTGTCCATGTAATTTTAAAATACATGAATCGCGCGATTGACATGCCTGAAGTGTTCATTGCATTTACCATTCTGTGTTATCTGAAACATTATCCGTTTGGAGTCATAATTGTTTTATGAGTTCTGAAAATTGATATTTCAAGTTAAATGGCAACGAGAAGAAAAATAATAGAGAACTTACTTATTTAATGGTTAATATCCGTTATGTTATGACTTTTTTAACCAAACTTAAAACATTTTGATCTGGAGGAACAATTATGGCTCGTCCTGTACACGCGAACTAACCATTTGGATCAATTACTGTGTACACCAAGAAACATTAGAGATTATTTTTGCAGTAAATACCAACATTTTATACCATTAGGAACAATAAATCTTTACTTTAGGAATCGTTGGATTCTGTAAGTCAATAGTTTTCTATATCGATAAATAAATGATGCAGCAAATTTAGTTTATGAAAATTTTGTAAAGGATGGTTTCTTCTTTTAGTGAAAAAGCAAATAAAAGACGCCGTAATCATTACAACATTTCGTTTTCCGGAATAAATGTTGCTTGAAAAATATATTTATACTGATCTGTTTCTTTTTATCTATCTATCAATTTTATGATATTCTTTTTATATATTATTATATTTTATTATTATATCATTATTATATTATATTTTATATATTCATTTTATACAGTTATTTTTATATATAAGTGGCTTGTATTATTTCAGCAAAATATTTCATTTTTTTAACACTTCACGTGCGGGCAACGTATTTTTAAGTTTTTTGAAGTCTGTCACTGAAGCGCGGGTCACGTAAAAATACGTATTTAGTAGATTTGTTGTGGATACCCGCTAACCACCACAAATCTAATAAATACCTATAATTATATGTATATGCGACATTGTTTGCGTTGCTATGCAACTCTTTGCATTTTTTCTTTTCACAAGTTATGATTGTCGAGTGACTCGGTGTTCTGTTGCGTTATTTCGTCTTTAATAGAATTCCTAGCTCCAGAACGTACAAATGGTGTTTTGTCAATTTGAAGATTGGTTTTTTATTGTTGTATACAAAATTGATAAAATGAGCCGTCGTGACAAAGATAGTGATGAAGAAATATGCGCTGACAGAAAAATATATCTATACTGATATGTGTTTCTGTCTATCTATCAATTTTATGAGATTACTTTTGAAACTTAAAGTTATTTTTATATATAAGTGGCTTGTATTGATTCAGTAAAAGATTTCATTTTTTAACACTTTGTGTGTGGGCAACGTATTTTTACGTTTTTTGCAGTCTGTCACTAAAGCGTGGGTCACGTAAAAATACGTATTCAGTAGATTTGTGGTGGATACTCGCTAACCATCTCAAATCTACTAAATACGTATAAATATGTATGTATGACATCATATGCGTGTTGTTTGCGTTGCGTTGCTATGGTAATGCAACGCTTCGCATTTTTTCTATCCACAAGTTATGATTGTCGAGTGACTCGGTCTTTGGTCGCGCTATTTCGTCTTCCATCGAATTCCTAGCTCCAGAAAGTACGAGTCGTGTTTTGTCAATTTGAAGCTTGGTTTTTTATTGTTGAATACAAAATTGATAAAATGAGTCGTTGTGACAAATATAGTGATGAAGAAATATGAGCTCACAGATTATCGGACATTAAATTTAAAATCGTTTATTTTTGTGATTTCATAAAAATGTTTTTTTTGGGGTTAAATGATCATACAGTATATATTAAAGTGTAAAATAAAAAAAACAAAGTAGTTTTTGATTTACTACGATTTTTGTGAATAAGTAAACTATCGCGCGATTCACGAAAAAATTCCCGCTGCACGCGTAAGTTGGAGGTGAAGTATACCTGTATGCCTAGTGTTAAGAAAAATAACATCAGATAGAATTCTATTTCTTTAAATATTTAATATATGAAATGTCTATATTCTTAAAATAAATCACATTCTATTACGGTAATGGTCAATAGAGTTATACTGTCATAATTATTAACATTTTAAAGTGTTCCATAATCGACAAGGTGGGTCTAAATGATTATTTCTACGATTCTGGGGCATAAAATAAAAAACTGTTATAAAAAACTTATTATTATCACCATGCTCTTTTGACATTCCCTTGATACCAAAATTGTGCATATATTTAAAATTAAAATGTAATATTTTACTTATATCCTGATCAAAATTTAGCAAGATGACTGATGCTATAGGATTAAATCTCCCAGAACCAATATTTGATTTTAACTTTTATTAAACAAAACAGCTACTAAAACCTATGAAATGTTATAGAAAGCTTACACATAAACTTGCCCAACTTCAATCGTTTACAAGTGGTTTTCTACCTTTACGAGAAGTAGAATTGAAATAATTGTCATGCCATGATTATATCGGCCTGCTCGTACTGAAAAACTAGTTCACGATGTTAAATATTGTTCGCCAGTAGAGGGCGATAGATGGTGCTCTAAGATTTATTATGTTATTTTCTTGTTAGTCGATGTACCGTATTTGTTTTGCTTTAGAAATAAAATGTGTTTATAATAAATAGTGTATTTATGTGATTATTCTAACGAAGAAGGAAAGGTCGGCTGACAGTCCCACGGATTTTGGATTTTAGAGGAAGGTAAGCTCTTTGTCTTATTACGATATAAATGAAAAAATTCACACACAATACCGAGGACACTATCATTTCTAATACAAGACAGAATGGAAGAGAGAATGCTGATATTTTTAAAATTAAGTTTGCGGTGGCTATGAACAATTACATCACAGCATATCGCAACTCCTGACCTGACAGAATTGCAATACACAGTTGCACGATAAGCAGCTTGATGGTACTCTCGGTGCAGCAACCTTAACTGACTTTCCCTTGTCAAGAAATCATCCCGCTTTGTTACGGTGATCTAGTGTACCGTATGCAGTTCTATCTGTAGCACGATCCTTCTTGCACGCTTATCTTTATTTCTGATTAAATGTTTGTTAAGTTATAATTTATAGTGTCAATCTTCTTCACTAATGACCACCTGTATCTAATTGTCGGATATGGTGTATAATAATATCGTATTCATCGTACACCCATATTCCGCAATGAAATTCTAATCGTTGATTTTGGCAAAAGGAAAACTATTTTAGCCTTGGACTCAAAGTGGTCCGTGAAGAATAAATGCTAAGCGAGAAAATGTTTTAAGAGTATGCTATCCAAATATACAAAGACTATGAGAGCTTTATTCTCTGCATATTGACAGGAGATGAAACATCGGTTTTACTTTCACATTTTATAAGTTTGCTATAGCTATTTAGTATTGGTGTTTTTCTCAGTAAAAAATCCAAATTTTGCCTCTTTGTTCATGATTTTAATCTGGAAATTTGGTCAGCTTTCTATTTTCTGATATGGAAAAACAATACCATTTTGATTTAAATAAATATTTAAACAAAATAAGGTATTATTTTAAGGATGAATATCAAAGGATTTGTGAGTGAAATATTTTGGATTAACCGTTTTCTATTTGGCACCCCAGATTCAATGACACTTCATTTTAGTTCATCTTGAATTTAAATTATTTTGTCCTACATTCCCGTAACACAAAAAGGTAAATAGATCAACAAATACTTAAAAAATGCTAACATCTTTCATTGTAATGCAGCTATATGAAAAAAAATATAATGACATTATTATCTCCCATTTTAATCCGAGTTGCAGCTTTTACTAGACAGTAGATGCATAAACAATAACTATTTTGCAGCAGTTTAAATCCAAAGTTTGCCTCTTTTTTCATAATTTTCCTCTAGAAAATTGGTCATCTTTCTATTTTATGGAATAAAAAAACAGTACGATTTTGATTTAAATAAATATTAAAATAAAATTAGGTATCATTTTAAAGATGAATATCAAGGGTTTTTGAAATGAAATATTTTGCAACAACCGTTTTTAATTTGCCACCTTAGATTCAATGACACTGCATTTTAGACACACCTTGAATGTAAATTATTTTGTTCTAAGTTCCCGTAACACAAAAAGGTACATAGTTCAACAAACATTTAAAAAATGCTAACATCTTACATTGTAATGCAGCTACATGAGAAAAAATATGACATTATCTCCCATTTTAATCCGAGTTGCAGCTTTTACTAGACAGGAGACGCATAAACAATAACTATTTTGCAGCAGTTTAAATCCAACGTTTGCCTCTTTGTTCATAATTTTCCTCTAGAAAATTGGTCATCTTTCTATTTTATGTCATGAAAAATCATAATACGATTTTGATTTTAAATAATATTTAAACAAAATTAGGTATTATTTTAAAGATGAGTATCAA
The DNA here is from genome assembly GCA_032207245.1 of Pardosa pseudoannulata. Taxonomy (NCBI): domain Eukaryota; kingdom Metazoa; phylum Arthropoda; class Arachnida; order Araneae; family Lycosidae; genus Pardosa; species Pardosa pseudoannulata. The sequence goes on along the minus strand of CM063500.1, from coordinate 112,055,369 downwards.
AGGATTTGTGACATGAAATATTTTGCAATAACAGTTTTTTATTTGGCACAGCAGATTCAATGACACTGCATTTTAGACACACCTTGAATGTAAATTATTTTGTCCTACATTCCCGTAACATAAAAAGGTACATAGGTCAACAAATATTTTTAAAAAATGCTAACATCTTACATTGCAATGCAGCTACATGAAAAAAAATATAATGACATTATTATCTCACATTTTAATCCGAGTTGCAGCTTTTACTAGACAGGAGACGCATAAACAATAACTAATTTGCAGCAGTTTAAATCCAAATTTTGACTCTTTGTTCATGATTTTCCTTTGAAAATTGGTCATCTTTTTATTTTATGTCATGAAAAATCATAATACGATTTTGATTTTAAATAATATTTAAACAAAATTAGGTATCATTTTAAAGATGAGTATCAAAGGATTTATGCCACGAAATACTTTGCAATAACCGTTTTTAATTTGCCACCTTAGATTCAATGACATTGTATTTTAGGCACACCTTGAATGTAAATTATTTTGTCCTACATTCTCGTAACATAAAAAGGTACATAGTTCCAACAAACATTTAAAAAATGCTAACATCTTACATTGTAATGCAGCTACATGAGAAAAAATATATAATGACATTATCTCACATTTTAATCCGAGTTGCAGCTTTTACTAGACAGGAGACATATAAACAATAACTATTTTGCAGCAGTTTAAATCCAAATTTTGACTCTTTGTTCATGATTTTCCTTTGAAAATTGGTCATCTTTTTATTTTATGTCATGAAAAATCATAATACGATTTTGATTTTAAATAATATTTAAACAAAATTAGGTATCATTTTAAAGATGAGTATCAAAGGATTTGTGACATGAAATATTTTGCAATAACAGTTTTTTATTTGGCACAGCAGATTCAATGACACTGCATTTTAGACACACCTTGAATGTAAATTATTTTGTCCTACATTCCCGTAACATAAAAAGGTACATAGGTCAACAAATATTTTTAAAAAATGCTAACATCTTACATTGCAATGCAGCTACATGAAAAAAAATATAATGACATTATTATCTCACATTTTAATCCGAGTTGCAGCTTTTACTAGACAGGAGACGCATAAACAATAACTAATTTGCAGCAGTTTAAATCCAAATTTTGACTCTTTGTTCATGATTTTCCTTTGAAAATTGGTCATCTTTTTATTTTATGTCATGAAAAATCATAATACGATTTTTATTTTAAATAATATTTAAACAAAATTAGGTATTATTTTAAAGATGAGTATCAAAGGATTTGTGACATGAAATATTTTGCAATAACAGTTTTTTATTTGGCACCGCAGATTCAATGACACTGCATTTTAGACACACCTTGAATGTAAATTATTTTGTCCTACATTCCCGTAACATAAAAAGGTACATAGGTCAACAAATATTTTTAAAAAATGCTAACATCTTACATTGCATTGCAGCTACATGAAAAAAAATATAATGACATTATTATCTCACATTTTAATCCGAGTTGCAGCTTTTACTAGACAGGAGACGCATAAACAATAACTAATTTGCAGCAGTTTAACTACAAAGTAAACAAACAAAAGGTTTAATAACCTTTAAGTCCTCTAGTGAGCTGGCATCGTCATGGGTTTTCGTGGTTCCTTTGAGCGTATTCATTCTCTCCTTTAGGGCTTCCAAATGGGGAATGTCACCCGCGTTTCTAAGACAGATGGCTGTTTATTTCGACTTTTACAAGCGGCATTTCGAAAGATAACGCACGTTTGGCGAAGAGAGAGAAGAAAAAAAAAGATTGAAATTATGGTGATGAGTTAGTTGTTAGCTGAGTTAAAAGCGGATCCTGTCTTGTGCTTATTTACTTACTCCTTGCCTCTTCGCCCATTTTTTTTGTACTCATTCTGTGGCTTCCATCTTTTTTTTATTCCTTTTTTACACGGTCGGCGTTGCTTGAAGCTTGGTGGCATGAGCATTTGTCTGTCACGAGTCGATCCTCATTAAAGTGGCTGTGCTCCTTGCGTGAAATAGGATGGGTTTGAAACACATTCAGCAGATTTATGGGTTGTTGCTTCAGTTGCGCCCGTAGTTCTCTCTCTCTCTGCAGCAGGGGAAAGATACTTTTACTTGCAGGGTGTAACACACATAATTTCTTGACTGGCAGAAAAAAAAAACCTCTTCTGAATTGCCCTTGCTTTCTAAATGTACGGACTTGCTTTAACATAGGATATAAATTCTGCGCAAGATAGCATTCCATAATGAATTTTATTTCACATAATAGACAAATTATCCCTAAAAATGCATTGGACAGTACTTTCGTCTGATTTTTGAGTAAAGATATCAATATATGTTACACGCCATAAACTACAGAAGGAAGATTTATTAAAAGGTAATATGATTTCTTAATATAAGAAATGTTCTTTTAGACGAGATAGTGAATTTAATGCCAAATATAAATATTTTTAGGTATCTGTAAATCCATATTTCACATATTCACAATCGTATTAGTGACGTTTCTCAGTAAAGTTTGTATAGAAATCAATCTCAAACATCTGATAGAATCGTCGTATTTTCTACAGAAATATCTTAACCAGGGTAAATACAAAGTATTTCTGCTGGATTTGCTTGAATATATTCTTGTGTTATTTCAAGCGAAGAATGTGGTTCCAGCAGGATGGACCAGCTCGTTATAAACCAGAGGTACGGTAGCATCTGAAAGTCACTTTTTTAGACAGACTGTTGGGAGGTGATGCTTTACAGCAAAAGCATAGCATAGGGAGCATAGGAATCATTGATAACAACCTGAGAGAGCCATATTATCTCAGAAACATCTTGACCAGGGTAAATATCTGACACTTCATCTATCCGACACTTCATCTACATATCTTCATTGCTGGAGTATATTCTTGTGTTATTTTGGGCGAAGAATGTGGTTCCAGCAAGATGGACTACCAGCTTGTTATAAACGAGAGGTACGGTAGCATCTGAAAGTCACTTTTCTAGACCGATAGACTGTTGGACAGTGAGGCTTTACAGCAAAGTTGGTATAGGAATCATTGGTAACCACCTGATAGAGCTATATTTTCTCAGAAACATCTTGAACAAGGTAAATATCTAACGCTTCAGCTAGACTTGCTGGAGCATATTCTTGTGTTATTTTAGGCGAAGAATAGGGTTCCAGCACGATGGACAACCAACTAGTTATATATGAGAGGTACGGCAGCAAATGAAAATCCCTCTTCTAGACCGATAGACTGTTGGACAGTGACGTTTTACAGCAAAGTTGGTATAGGAATCATTGGAAACCACTTGATAGAGCCATATTCTCTCAGAAACATCTTGAACAAGATAAATATCTGACACTTCAGCTAGACTTGAAGCATATTCTTGTAATATTTTAGTCCAAGAATGTGGTTCCACCATGATGGACTACCAGCTCGTTATAAACGAGAGGTACGGTAGCATCTGAAAGTCACTTTTCTAAACCGATAGACTGTTGGGCAGTGAAGCTTTACAGCAAAGTTGGTATAGGAATCATTGGCAACCACCTGATCGAGCCATATTTTCTCAGAAACATCTTGACCAGGGTAAATATCTGATTCTTCAGAAAGACTGGCAGGAGAATGTTCCAGCATATCTCAGGCGGCGTGTGGGGTTCCAGCACAATAAATAGAGCTCCAGCTCATTAAAAAGTGACCATCTTGATGTCACTTTTTCTCACAGATAGATCGTTAGAACTGGTCTTTTAGCTTGGCCACGACGATCACCCTATCTATTGTTTCTTGATTTCTCCTGGAACATCTGGAGAGTCCGGCATGTTAGACTCCTTTCAACGCTGTCAAACATGTTATCGTTACGTCGACTGCTACAGGAGAGGTTATAAATATACCTGGATTTCAAAACATTCACCATTCTCTCATTTGAATAGTTATTGTAAATTATCCATTAAAATTGATTTTCTAATGTGCATGTTTTTATTTTGCTTCCTCTTTGAATCTTTGGTTTTACAATCCTATACCTGATATCATGTTTGCATTTCATTTCAAACCATATACTCTTCGAGGAGAATAGTTTATATTGGTGTTAACTATTACCTTTTAAAGTCGTACCATCATTTTATAATATAGTCACAGTAGGATTATTTTTCTGAACATTATTAACAAGTTAATGCAACTAACTTGTGTAGCAATATTATAGATATCATGTTCAGTTGAATTTTCCGAAAATAATTTTATACTTTCCTTGGAAAAAAAAGAAATACATTCACCGTAAAATTCATTATTGAGCCCCAGTGAGGAAGATAGTGAATTTCACTGAGATGGGTAATGAGATTGAATGGCTTTCCCAGAGGAATACTGAATTCGAGAAATCCAGAGTAGTTTCATACTACATAAAAAAGCAAACAAATCTCAATGAGATACACTATTTAGCTTCGTTATGCTAGGTAGTGAATTTCAATGAGGTAAATATACAACTTCAGACGTCTCCCCAGAGTAAACGCAAATTTGTCTAAAATATCAGCCGAACACTGCTTCTTTCGTCAAAAATTTAACTCATTGCCTTATTTCGTGGTCTTACTTAAAATTACATATCTATACATGATTAACAGCTTTTAAGTTTTTTTATATAAAGATAGCATGACTGTGATTACGTTTGATGTCTTCGAGTTATAAACTATTCCAATATAATCATGTTACTATTCCAAATTAAAATAATTAAATATATTTACGCTTCCAAGGAATCATTGCTTTGCAAAAGGGCACACATCACATGTATACAAACACACACACACATAAATATATAATGTGCATTTTAATACATTACAAACGCAAAAAAAAGGAATTCACATTGGTTTGTGTGGTGTCGTACTAAAATGCATGAAGTACTAAAATGGATGAAGGAACAAAAACCAGATATTTAGAAAATTTAATTATAGATTTATTAAGTAACTTATCCCGAAGGATTCTGGACTGAAAGCTCGTAATTGGCTATATATAAATGGGGGAATGAGCCAATCAGGGTTTCAATGATCAGTCACGTGATAACGTGGGTAGATGTATTACCAAGTTATATATAAATCTGAAGTCAGTGGGAATTGATTTTGGTGTATGCGAACTTCCAAAAAGTACAAACAATATTTGCCAAAAGGCTGCAACTTATGGCTGCAATTAAAGCTGGATGATTATTATTAAATAAAATTATGATTACATTGGTTAGTTAAAATACCAATACACTCACAGACATGTATGTAAGAAAAAGTAAACTGGTTCGGGAACCTAATGTAAGCATTTTGTATAAAACTCCTAAGACACCCCGAGAAAATTCTCGGGGGCTTTCAAATCTTAAATCGAGGGAAAAAAAATTCCATCCTTTTGCTTTCAACTTTTTAACCCCTAACCTAAATTGACCACTGGGGCTACAGTTTAAGTCCTCAGAGAAGGGATCTGACCAATTATAACTCTTCATTGCCCTAGCGGACAATTTAGGAAATTTCCAAACAAAAAGGAGATGCACGTTATCGGAGGCAGATTTCCCTAGAGATTTACCCACAGATCTTAACTGAGAAGTTGACCCCGATGTTAAGGACCTGTTACTTATAACTTCATGTCAGCTGACCCCTCAGTTTCTCCTGTCTCTATAATGAAGTGGGAACCCGTCCTCTAATTTTCTGTTAATAAACGTCTTCAACTAAAACGGTGTCATTTTATGGGCCATGATTGCAACCACCCAAGTCCGTCTTATAACATATACATACAAATATACATACATATATATATATATATATATATATATATATATATATATATATATATATATATATATATATATATATATTATATATATATATATATATATATATATATATATATATATATATATATATATATATATATATATATATATATATATATATATATATATATATTCATATATATATATATATATATACATATATATATACATATACATATACATATACATATACATATATATATATATATATATATATATATATATATATATATATTTATGTGTGTGTGTGTGTGCATACGTACATACTGAACTGGCATTTAAATTTTATTCAATAGGCATCTAAATTCTATTCATCTTTGAAATATACATATTTAAACTTGCTTTGCATGCAAATGACCCGAATTGGGGTTTTGTCATGTCGGGATCCTAAACGAAAACAACTATCTAAACAATACATAAATAGTCTATCTATTTAATTATTACACTATTTTAAGGACAATTATTGATTTTCCACCCAATATAAATAAAAGTTTAAGAAAGTATTAATTTCAGGTCTTAAAACGGGGGAGGGTATATTTGCAGTTAATTTACCATTTAAACTTCCTCAAGTAATGTGAAAAGAAAATTTCACATATTTCACAGTTATAAAGTTCACAGGTAAAATTTATAAAATTTAATTAAAATTTTCATTAAATCCTAAAGAATTTTTCATCATTTTCATCAAACGGTTAAATAATTTATCATGACTAATTTAGTTAAACCTTAATATACATGTGTCTAAGTTTGATAAATATAATTTAATAATTCATAAAAACGTTTCTGATTATCCACTATCGTCTTAAATACGTAAAAACCAATTTCCAAATTAATCTTGAAGCAAATTTTTAAATTTTGAATCCTTTAAGAAGCACAAAGTTTTTCAGTTCCACTGAAGCGTTTCTATTGTCAGTGAAATGCGTCATTGTTTACACGCGTATAAACTCATAATTTTTAAAATGAGGATTATTCTTTAAAGAGTTCGAAACTGTACAAATTAATGCATTGGTGTGTACCCAGATATCCATTTCATTCTACCCCAGAATATCTCTTTTAAAAAAGTGCAGATTTTTTTTTATTTAAACTAAGCTTATATTATTTTTAAACGGCGATAAAACAATGTTATGAAAAACTTACATTCGTTTCAAATTGTTTTTCTGTATTATCTCAAATAATTAAATCAGTGGTGTGCGTTCAGATAATTAATTCTATAAAAGCTTCTCATATTTAAAAAAATAAATTCGTGAGCTTTTTTGTAGAAAAAAATAAACATATTGTTTTAAATAAAATATTAAGAAAACAAAGGATTTCAGCTATTATCCTGTAAAAAGTCGATTACATTTTTTCATACAAAATACGTTTACCCTTTTTTTATTTTGCAACAAAAGTGATTAATAAAGCTTAAAAGATTAAAATTTTAAATATAACTATTTTATTTCATGAATATTGTCTTCTCCTGCAGGCTTTTATTTGCCTCACTAAAAATTTTAAATTTTGAAGAAATTTTCATATTATTTAGAAATAAATCTACCGATATTGATTAAGTAAATAAAACTTTTATTAATATTGGAAATATTAGAAATATTGATTGATAGTTGCCCATCAGTTACTCATGAATGTAAAAGTTTTAAAATTTGAATGAATTTTCATATTTTACTTGAAAGAAACTGATATTGATTAATTTATTAAAACTTTTATTAATATTGATAATATTGATTTATAGCTTCAAATCAACAAACTCATGAACGTAAAAGTTTTTGAATGAATTATCATATTTTACTAGAAAGAAATCAACCGTTATTGATTCATTCAATAAAACTTATATTAAAAATATTGTAAATGTTTTGTAATTCTATTATAAAATTATAACTGCACAAAAGCAAACTCATAAATGTAAAAGTTTTAAAATTTGAATCAATTTTCATATTTTACTAGAAAGAAAACTGATATTGACTTATTTATTAAAACTTTTAGTAATATTGATAATATTGATTTATAGCTGCACATCAGTAAACTTATCAATAA
>CM063500.1:112040040-112042540 GCA_032207245.1 Pardosa pseudoannulata | reverse complement strand
TGAATGTTCTTGTCTACTACATAAATTCTGGAAAAATTTAGAAAAATAAAAACTAGTTATTAGATCACTCGATACGGAACCACAGAATGGGAAGGTTGATTAAAAATCAATTTAGATTTAAGATTAACTTTTTATTTATCCTTGAGAAAGTGATATTATATGTATGTATATTATTTATATATTATATATGCATTTGTATATATATATATATATATATATATATATATATATATATATATATATATATATATATATATTTATTTATTTATTTGTCTATTTATATAATGGTTTATATATTTCAATATAAAATACGAAAAGTTGCTTAAAAAATTAAATAATTTTCGATGTATTGAGATTTTACTGAATAACTAAATTTACGCGCAAAACGCCCGCTCATGGTACAATTTCGCTGCGAAATGTACCGGCACATAATGTGTTAATTGAGTATTTATTCACCTACTCGTTGATGCCTCAGACTCAGGGTTCTGTCCCGCAAACCAAAACAAAGATGTCCAAGATGTCATATCTGGGTATGATGCATAATGTTGAAATTAGCAATGTGTAGCTGCAACGCAGTGGAGATAATGACGTCATTCAGTTTCAATAATCATGTGTTGTAATTAACAACTTAAAGCATGTTTCATATTTAACCATAGTCGAAAGTTACGATGTAAATCACATTGCTAATTGATTAATCAAACGCAGAACAGTTTATTATGCATAAAAAACTCAGACGCAATGAAAATTTACATGAAAGTCGACAAGCTATCGAATAGCTAGAGAGAAAATTTTTAAGAAAGATCCTGAGTGCAGTGAACATTAATTGTATTTGAAGGGATAGGTAAAATAACGGGTTGTATAAGTTGTATAAAATAGCAGATTTTATCAAATATTGTAAGGTCAATCGCATTAAATTTGCAGGTCATATCTGTAGAATGGATCTCTCCTCTTTGACATAGATATTCTTCAAGCTGAATTCAATTGGTATTCGACTTACAGACAGGGTCAAACTAAGGTGGGTTTATTGTATTGATGAGAAGTTTAAACCACAAAAGTGACCAACTGGAGCTTTCTGTACAATGAACAGGAGAATGGAATGATTTGGGTTTTGTTTGGTTTTGGAGCGCTACGGTTTACTTTTTGCAACACGAGGGCTAATGAGACCGGGATCTATAGCTTAAAGTTAAGTCCAAAAGGCTACGAACATCCAGGCCATAGTGGGATTCGAAACCACGAACTCCGGTTCCGAAGGCTAGCACCCTAACCATTCGGCCATCGTTCGGCGAGAGTGGAATGAAAGAAGATTGTGAAGAAAGACTTGGCCTTCAAATGGCTGTCGAGTCAATAAAGAACAATAAGAAAAGCAGACGACTTCTGCAAAGAACTTCAGCAGTGTAATGTCTTCTTATAGATTAACAAGATTCCATTCTAGACAAGATACCAACCTCATTGAAATGACCAAACTTTATTCAGGATTAAACCTGCACCCTGCACAGAACTAACCTCTATGCCTGCCAGATGACCAAATACCTTTTAAATTCCGTAAGTATGAAGCCTTAAAGTATCATCGTACAGTATGCTTATAACGCTGGAATCACATAATCCAACATGAGTATTGTTTAAAGGTTATCTCCAATTTCAGCACCGCTTCTCTAGTATTCTATGGTGGTAGGTTTTTCCTACCGAACTTTTCTAGTTACTTGAAAAGCTTGTAAAATCTACAATGCTTTTAATTGTCCAAAAAATACAAAATGTTCTTGACGTTTGTTCTCGTAAAGGTAGATGCGTTCCACATCGTGTTTATTTCCATTCGAAGAGCGACAAATGTAATGTATATCCAGTAATTTGCGTTTGTAAATCGCTGTACCGTCTGTTGCAGAGTCATTAGCGTAAACAATAATATTTCTCGCTGTACAATTCACTTTCAAATAATGGCGTCTACCGGTCACAGATATTATATTCGATAACAAGTAAGTATATAAATCTTGCATGGCATAAATGACCAACATGTTAAGTATTATGGCTTTTCAAAGCATATTGAATTTATTATATCTATGTCTATCTATCTATCTATCTATCTATCTATCTATCTATCTATCTATCTATCTATCTATCTATGTCTATCTATCTATCTATCTATATCTATCTATCTATCTATATATATATATATGTCTATCTATCTATCTATATATATATGTCTATCTATCTATCTATCTATCTCTCTCTCTCTCTCTCTCTCTCTCTCTCTCTATATATATATATATATATATATATATATATATATATATATATTATATGCGTGGCCGAAAGATGGCCGATTGGCTAGGGTACTGGCCTTCTGTATCGGAGTTCGTGGGTTCGAATCCAACACTATCATGGATGTTCGTGTCCGTTCGGAATCGTCTTTAAAATGTAGGTCCCGGTCTCATTAGCCCTCGTGTTGAAAAAAAGTAGACCATAGCACTCCAAACCAAATGTATTTGTGTGTGTGTGTGAGAAT
>CM063500.1:112025040-112035040 GCA_032207245.1 Pardosa pseudoannulata | reverse complement strand
TAAATCTATAGTTGTCACGTGTTTTTAAAATCAGAGAGGACCACGGAAAAAATTGGGTTGTGATATAAATTCCGTAAAATTATACTTTCATATAATATTTATCAAAAACTTTCCATGCAATAGAAAGTACAGCACAAAAGAGAATATTGCACGATTATTTCCTTTAACCTTACCCCAACAAAACAATCCTTATTCCATTTAGCCAACGAAAGAACAGATAAAAATACTATAAATGATCCAAACCACGCATTTAAAGTGATTAATGTTCGAAACACATTTGAGGATTTTCTTTAATGGTCATGGAATCGCAGAGCTTGAATAACAATACCAGTAATGAATTTCGGAATTATGAGTAATTTTCTACGAAGACACTTTTTCTTCCTCCAAAGTGGTTCTGATTATTTTTTTTTCTCCGATACGGATTATCAAATTGTGGCTGAATCTTATTGCCCGAAACAAGGTATCCTAACGACCTGACAAATGCAAAAGGCGTGTTTATTACATTCTGAAGCATTAGGAATTCCAGCCGTGTTCTCGATTACGTTAAGCGTAACTAAAGTCCGGACCCACATACACAAGTTCAGACAAAGAAGGTACGAACCAGCCCAAGCTCGGGATAATGAATTTATAATGAACCATACCAGTCGCGGTTTTGTATTAAATTGGCAATCTACCGCACGCGGTTAATTAAAAGAGTTTTCGAACTTCGGACCCTACCCCCCTTTCCTCCCTTCGCTTGTTCTTTCCCTGCACACTGGCTGTTTCGTTATGCTCGGTAAGACGAAGCGAATTATGAAAGTAATGAAGTTAATAAATACCGTATCCCGAACACACACGAAGGTAGACGAAGAAAAAATGCGTGTATTAAAATACAGTGGATGAATGGAAGGTCGCACGGGTTTGTGCTGTATAGACAAAGCGGCAGTTTTGAAAGGCGTTTGTGTGGGAAGCGGCTCCATTCCCGCTACGTTAAAAATACACACAAAATTACACTTTAAGAGCCGAAAACGTGAATCTAGACACACAACTAGTCGTAACCTCAGGCGGTATCTCATCATAAAAGGGTTTTTTTAATGCAAATTGCTAAACTCGAAGCAAGAGATTTATATGTAAAAATTCTATCATGGATGCTCACTAGATAATTCTTGAAAATAGAATCTCACAAGAAAGAAGAATCGTATTTAATGTTTGAAATCACCTAAAAATTCATTTAACATGTAGTCAAAATTAATACAGATTCTTTTACAGGAGATTCTTTAAATATATATATATATATATATATATATATATATATATATATATATATATATATATATATATATATATATATATATATATATATATATATATATATATATACATTATATATATATACATATATACATATACATATACATATACATATACATATATATATATATATATATATATATATATATATATATATATATATATATATATATACATATACATATATATATATACATATATATATATATATATATATACATATATATACATACATATATATATATATATATATATATATACATACATATATATATATATATATATATACATACATATATATACATACATATATATATATATACATACATATACATACATGCATATATATATACATACATACATACATACATATATGTGTGTCAGGTCTAAAAAAGGGGTAATTAGAAATTACGTGAGTTATAAAAGATATTAAAAAGATAACTCTTTTATATTAATAAAATAAATGAAAAAGACCCACGCTCGCGTAAGCTTTTAGGATCCTCCGTTTAGGCGGAACCATTTTTGAACTATTTGATGAGCTTGCAAATAGATAAGTTTGAGCTTGGACATGGAACTGTGAAACACTCTAAGCTTGTCTCCGCCAAGAACATTGAAAATGGCGCAGGTTTTGCTTTTAGAAGAAACGATGATTTAATAAACTTATTATTATCAAGAAAGACTGTTTTCCATTCGCCTTAACTCTGGATCACGGCATATATATTTAACTATATATATAAATATATATATATATATATAAATTATTTAACTTTCCTTAAAAACCTCCTCTCTCCCATTCTAATTCCTTAAAATGTTTATCCCAACCTCTAAATGTCTTAATCAAAGGAGCGTCGTCGACTTAAAATTCTTTCGATACATTTCCCAAAGCTTTCTGTCTTATAGATGTAAATTTTATGTCTATTTAACATGTTTTCCAGCTGTCGCTCGCAAACGGCTCCTCGTTTTTCCTGATCTTAATACTTAAATTTGCTGAGTAGGTTTCTTCAACCTTGGGAAAATTCTTTCGGTTTTCGTTCTGGAGTGCACCTCGAGCAGAGTGATTTTTGTGTTATTTTCTTGTCTGTTGTTGAGTAGTAAAGATATTCGTTTTAGCAGCTCTAAAATAAAGTTTTAATTTGACTTGTGCCGGTCTCTTTGAATAGCCCGACTGCATCGTTATTCTTGTTAGCTGATTAGCTTTCTCCTTGTCCAGCAGTTTATAATTATTGGATTACTTACAAAAAACTGTGTTTTTTAATGTGCTTTAAAGGGTTTATATATTTTGTAGGAATAATTCAACCACTATTGGGTCAATTTATGCAAATACTACAGTATTTGAGAACTTCATCTGAATGAAAAATAAAATTTAAGTAAATATTTTTTCTAAATAGTTAATTAGTTTAACTCACTAATTTTTGGATGCTTTTGGAGACTTTTATGAATGTCATTTGGTCAAAAATGTTTGTTTTCATAACACGTAAGCATAATGACAGTAAATTATAAGTGAAAAATTTTTCTGATGAGTGTTCAAACAATTGATGGTTGATCACGCCTGATTGATCACATTTTACCCGTAATTCAATTAATCTAAATAGTTAATTAGTTTAATTCACTAATTTTTGGACAATTTTGGAGACTTTTAAGAATGTCATTTGGTCACAAAGGTTTGGTTTCATAACATGTAAGAATAATGACAGTAAATTATATGTGACAAATTTTTCTGATGAGTGTTCAAACAACTGAATGTTGATCACGGCTGATTGATCATCTTTTGCCCGTAATTCAATTAATCTAAATAGTTAATTAGTTTAATTCACTAATTATTGGATGATTTTGGAGATTTTAAGAATGTGGTTTCATAACACGTAAGCATAATGAAAGTAAATTATAAGTGACAAATTTTTCTGACGAGTGTTCAAACAACGGATGGTTGATCACCTTTTTCCCGTAATTCAATTAGTCTAAATAGTTAATTAGTTTAATTCACTAATTTTGGATGCTTTTGGAGACTTTTATGAATGTCATTTGATCAAAAATGTTTGTTTTCATAACACGTACGCATAATGACAGTAAATTATAAGTGAAAAACTTTTCTGATGAGTGTTCAAACAATTGCTGGTTGATCATGCCTGATTGATCATCTTTTACCCGTAATTCAATTAGTCTAAATAGTTAATTAGTTTAATTCACTAATTTTTGGATGATTTTGGAGACTTTTAAGAATGTGGTTTCATAACACGTAAGCATAATGACAGTAAATTATAAGTGACAAATTTTTCTGATGAGTGTTCAAACAACTGATGGTTGATCACGCCTGATTGATCACCTTTTACCCGTAATTCAATTAGTCTAAATAGTTAATTAGTTTAATTCACAAATTTTGGATGCTTTTGGAGACTTTTGTGAATTTCATTTGGTCAAAAATGTTTGGTTTTATAACAAGTAATCATAATGAAAGTAAATTATAAGTGACAAATTTTTCTGATGAGTGTTCAAACAACTGAAGGTTGATCATGGCTGATTGATCACCTTTTGCCCGTAATTCAATTAATTAGTTTAAATTTATGAGTTGAAATGTTGGTCTTAAATATTTAAATTTCCCTTCTCAATAATGAATAGAAAAGACAACAGAAACCGCCTCGCGTTGTTTTCCAAGACTATATTTTCCCTATCTTATCTACCATTCTCTCCTCTTCAAGCTTTTCCAACCATCTATCACTCTTACTATTCAAAAGGGCTTTAATTAGAAACGTCCCCTGAGATCGAGACTATTTCTAGATGCAAGTTTTCTCGTACTAATTGAATTTATTTGGAAGTAACTGTCTACTTTTAGGAAGCATTAAGAGAGGGGTAAAAGGGCTATTTTATAAAATAAATTGTTTAGAAGAAGAATTTTAGAGTAGTTTACAATATCAGGAATTTAGAGTTTTCCCGATGCGACCCAATTTTATTTCCTCAAAATGGCTTTTCCGCCGTAATAAGATACCATAGCAAACTGTTTAAAGTACTTATTCTAATGGTCTTTATGATTTGTTTCAGAATAAGTGTATTGGAAAAGAACTTCAATTTAATTAGTTTAAATCAACAAGATAATTAAATTGATTTGAAATAAAAAGCAAACAAAGGAATAAACTTTTCAACTGCTGAAAGTTAAATTTTAATCATTTTAATTAATTATAGTTTATTTGTTTGGAGTACCAAGGTCAATATTTTGAGATACAAGGTGTTATTTTAACAGAACTTATTCGTTTTGGAAGACAAAATTTAGGTTTAAGAGTGATAATTAGGCCTGCATATTCAGTTATTAACTAATCAATCAAAAATGAATTCCGTTTAAAAATTAATTTAAATAAATTTGTTGTAAAAGACAGATTGGTCCGAAAACATACAAAAGCAAACTTCGGCATTAGGCTTTTTTTTCTAAACTACCGATCCGATTCTAAAATAAATTGGTATAAATATGCTTCATATCACAACAAAAAATATCATCGTCTTTAAAACGTTCAAAATCCCTCCTTCCCCCTTTTTTCGAGCGTTTAATGACATTGTTTCAAATCCTATTTTCACACGCAAAGAACAGGCGGATAAATTTATAAATTTATCACATAATAAATAGGTAACAATAACATTTTATCTTGCATTATGACATCATTCCTTTAACCACCTTATTTAATCATTTCTTATTTTAAATTACTTAAATATCGTCTGCATTATTCTCATAAGTTTTATCACTGAACTTAGTACTACGTAAATAATTTTCTTTTATATTTTGGATTAGGTACATGTGTGATAATTTTAAATTTAATCATAGATTATTTTTTGATCCAATGACAATTTTATCACCGGTATTAACAACAAATTTTATCTACACCTCCAAGGTGTACTGGTAATGATAGTTACATGCCTTTAATGTGTCAAAAAATTGCAAAGAACTTAACGATAATTTCGACGTAGCTAAGAAAACTTTGAATTATCTATCTAAATGAATTCAACGTGATTCTAAACTGGATTCACAGTATCGGGAGACTGTAGAGTAGTATAAAGATAAACAAATTATTGAGCGTGTACCAGGTAATTCTCAGCCAAAAAACAAACCATTTTTTTACTTTCCTCATAGGGTACTTTATATTTCTGGAAAGTTAAAAATTTTACTGATTCCGTCATATGACGGACTATATTCTAGTTTTACAGATTTGAGGATCCACTTTTAATTTGCGAGCATTTTAATGGACCATTTAAGATGTAGTTTAATCACGGAAATTAAGGTCAGAAATAGAGCCTTAAACTATATGGTTTGGGAAGTACTTTTGAACATGTTTGCAATCTCTAATGGCAACACCTTTTTCAGGCAGAAAACAATGAAAAGTATTTATATTATGAAAAAATTCAATAAAAAATTAATAACACACGATATTTTTAACAACCAGTAATACAATTTTACACAGCAACATCAATTAATTAAGGAGACAGTACTTTTCGCGATTTAAAATCTTCATTATAACAGACTTTTTGAGATTCCTCTTAAAATAAAATACTCGTTTTAGAAGAATTTTCTTATTAGTTTTTTAACAACTCTCAGTTGTTAAAATATCATTTAGTTTTATCATTTCAAGTAATGGAATTATATCATGATGCAAAAACAATATATGATAGGAATAAATTGAAAAGCGTAAGAAAATAAAAAATTTTATTGATGCTCTCAAATAACGGGATATATGTTAGTATTATATATCTTATTTTTACAACTCAGAAGGCGATACAGATATTATCCATATGCTTTAATAGGGATGCCAAGCTATTACTAGTTTAACTCCACCCGGAAGGCACGTGTAGCTTAAGGTATGCTATAGCCGCTAGTAGCATTACCCCTGCTGGGTCCTCTTTAGAAGCAGGGACCAAGCAGAAGACACATAGGCTTTGCCTGCCACCCCCAGAGGTATCGTTTGAGAACTTGGAGGACTTTGTGACCACGAACGTATTTTACATGACCGAGTTACACGCTGTTATTCGTTTAGCTCCACCCGGAGAGCTTGTGTAGCTTAAGGTATGCTAGGACCGCTAGTAGCATTACCCCCTCTGGATCCTCTTAGAAGCCGGGGCAAAGTAGAACACCCCCAGGCTTGGCCTACCACCCCCATAGGTATCGTTTGAGAACTTGGAGGACTTTGTGACCACTAACGTATTTTGAGTGACCCAGTTACTCGCTGTTACTCCTTTAGCTCCACCCGGAGATCTTATGTAGCTTAAGGTATGCTATAGCCGCTAGTAGCATTACCCCTGCTGGGTCCTCTTTAGAAGCAGGGACCAAGCAGAAGACACATAGGCTTTGCCTGCCACCCCCAGAGGTATCGTTTGAGAACTTGGAGGACTTTGTGACCACGAACGTATTTTACGTGACCCAGTTACTCGCTGTTACTCCTTTAGCTCCACCCGGAGAGCTTGTGTAGCTTAATCCTTTAGCGGACAGTGGTTTTGTAGGAAAACCACCTATTAAACATCTTTCTTTTTTAACTTTACTTTTTGGAGTATTTTACTTTATCTTTTTATAACTACTTACGGCTCCAATCTCATACATCTGTGTTGTATGGAAGCCAATGATGTAGAATCAAAAGCTTCTGCAATTAAAAAAACCTTTTTGGTGACATGGATGACTTTTTGATTTATATATATATATATATATATATATATATATATATATATATATATATATATATATATATATATATATTTATATATACATATTATATTTTTGATATTTTAAATTTATAACAGATGATAGTTCTACATTTATCTTTTTTTTTCTTTTGAAATATATGTATTTAAACTTTCTGTACTTGAGAAGTCAGTAATTCAATTTATCTTACTTATGACCCCAAATAAAAGTATCTATAGAAACAACACTTATAAGCTGTTCAGCTATTTATTTATTATACCAGTATAAGGATTATCATTTATTGTTCTTCCAATATAGTTAAACTTTTAAAAAGGCATAATGTTCAAGCTCTACAAGGGGAGGGGTTAGTCAGTTAAACCACTAATCAAACCTTCCTTAGGTATCCAAGGCAAACTCTTCTAAGGAATGTAAAGAAAACTTATATATTTTGCATTTACAAGGTTCATAGATAACACTTATAAACAAATTACATTAAATTCCTATGAATTTATTTTGCTGACCTTTAAAGAGTTAAAGTATGCTGTGGCCACTAGTAGCATTACCCCCGCTGGGACCTCTTTAGAAGCAGGGACCAAGCAGAAGACCCCCCCAAGCTTAGCCTGCCTCCCCCAGAGGTACCATTTGTGAACTTGGTGGACTTTGTGACCACGGACCAGTCACCTTTAGCGAAAACGGGAGATCTTATTCCAGCTTCAGCACTGAAACCGCAAGTATTATATATCTTAGAAATGCTGTTTTAATTTTGAGATGTGGGATAAAGGGGCAGAAGCCCCCTTCTTAGTAAGTTTCTCGCTTCGCACCTGTTTCTTAGTATCGATAGAGATATGAATATCTTTAAGTCCATTTCGAAAATAAAACTGCATTTTTCTATAACCTTCTACGCATCTCCATTTAAAAGAAGCTTTTCCACTACGTCTTCGCCAATCAAATAACTATTTTTCACCTCGCCTGCGTACAGTGGAGACTAAACCAATACAACACCAGTGCCTAATGACACTAAAGAGCAGATATTACAATAGAACGTGTCCTATTAAACCCCGATAAAATGTCTCTAATGGTTATAACAAGGCATATATCACCACGAGCTGCGTGGAAGGCGGAGAGAGGATTTCCGATCCTGTTTTAACACATTATATATTCCTCTTTTTTTTCTCTCTCTCTCTTTCTCCATGAAAGAACTATTTTCTTTTCGGATACATTTATATCTTTTCGTATCGATTTCCGTTACGTGGCGCTCCTAACGAAGGTCGGGTCATTTGTTATATATAAGATTAGAGGGGAGTGAGAGCGTTATGTTCGAACCTGTTATTGTTTTCGTTTATAATCGGACTCTGTACAGATAATGGTTCACCAAGGAGGTCGATAAAAAATTACGAACAACGAAAATATATATTAAGGAATAGGCCTTCACAAGATGAGCGCATCAAATTTTAAATGAAATTTACTACCGAAGTGTGTTCATATATATATATATATATATATATATATATATATATATATATATATATATATATATATATTTATGTATGTATGTATATATGTATATGTATATATACTATATATATATATATATATATGTATATATATTGTATATATATATATATATATATATATATATATATATATATATATATATATATATATATCTGTGTGTGTGTGTGTGTGTGTGTAGAGGTTCATTTAGTGTTCTCAACAATACCCCGGGTGTATACTTTTTATAAAAATTGGATAATTTACAAAATTATTAGATAAATAAAACGTTTTTGTTCAACGTTAAGATATTTAAATAATTTATAAAATGTATATATATATATATATATATATATATATATATATATATATATATATATATATATATATATATATATATATATATGTATATATGTATATATATATATATATATATATATATATATATATATATATATATGTAAGGAAAATTCTCAGGGGTTTTCAAAATTTAAACCACGGGCTAAAACTTTCCTCGTCCTTTTCATTCCCCTTTTTAACCCCCAACCTAAATTGACCACTGGGGCTACAGTTTACGCCCGCAGAGAAGGGGCCTGACCAATTATAACTCTACATGGCCCTAGTGGACAATTTAGGTAATTTCCAAAAAAACAAAAAGGAGATACACCATGTCGGAGACAGATTTTTCTAGAGATATTTTCCAACAGATGTTGACCAGGGTGTTAAGAGTCTTGTATATATATATATATATATATATATATATATATATATATATATATATATATATATATATATTCGGACTTGGACGAGTACGTATGAAATGCGTGTATGTATGCATGCAGTTTTTTAGGATGACCTACAGAACAAGTAGTTATATGGATTCATAGGAGGCTGCCAAACACTACCTTGCACGCAGCAGTGAATCCGCAATTTAAATATTTATAATTCGGCACTAAATGTTTAGGTTGAACAGCACACACACATATGTGTATGTGTATAAGAGAGTGTTCGTTACATCCATCCATCCATGTGATAGTGCAGTTTAATATATATATATATATATATATATATATATATATATATATATATATATATATATATATATATATATATATATATATGCCAGGTTTTAAAAAAATGGGGTAAAGAATTAATGGAGTTATAATTAAATATATTTGGAACTCATTAACGACAATGTAATAGGAGAAAGACACACCCTCGAGAGGGATTATACAGAGTAAAGAAGCTGACGCGAAATGGACAATAGGAATTTGCTTAGAGAGCGATGCCAGAAACTCACTTCTAGGTGGGAAATTGTAGTATTCTACACACTTGTCGTCGCAAAATGTGAACAAGCCGAACGATGGCCGAATGGTTAGGGTGCTGGCCTTCGGAACCGGAGGTCGTGGGTTCGAGTCCCACTATGGCATGGATGCTCGTAGCCGCTCGGAATCTTCTTTAAGCAGTAGGTCCCGGTCTCATTAGCCCTCGTGTTGCAAAAAGTAGACCGTAGCGCTCCAAACCAAAATGTGAACAAAAGATATATAAATGGCATATGCATGAACAGAA
>CM063500.1:112002540-112017540 GCA_032207245.1 Pardosa pseudoannulata | reverse complement strand
TAGCGCGCAAATGAACATTGGAAGTTCTGATGTGTACGCACTGCGCACTAAATTGAAAATCATGCTTTATATGTATGGGCTACTGGAGAAAAACAGCATACTATGGCACTGAGGGAAGTGCAGCTATTTTTCCTTCACTTGGCATTCAGAATCATCCGAAGATACGGTTTTATAAGGCGTTGTATTAGAGCGGGGTCTTACGTGCTGAAGCGCTTTTGGTTTTTTAACTGCTTAACTGGACATACGATTTTGTAGACGGTTAATGTTTAAATTTATGTATTGAAAGATTTTGTTTTCATGGAAATTTAAAAGAAGTATTTCATCAATATAAAGTGAATTATTTTAGTGTGGTAAATTAACTTTGGTGGTGTATTATATTTATTGAAATAATTAGCTGAAAAACAATGTTGTTTTGTTTTAAAGAAACGAATTTTAACAGAACAGTCCAAATTTTACCATTCATTGTGTCTCTCAGACAGTATATAAGTTATTTCTGTAACACCATATCCCTGGTTTTGTTTTTAAAAAATGTCAAGATGTTTTTCGCAGAATATATGATTTCCAAATGTTAAAAACAATTGATAAATATAATTTAATCCACTGACCGTACAAGAAACAAATCGCTCTATTGTGACAGCGTGCAGTGAAATCCTCTGCACGTGGAATAAACGTTCAGTTTGTCGGCACTAATGAGCATCCTGATGAGGCACCGCGGCGGCGGGCGCCATGTTGTGCTATGTTTGCTGAACATATAAGTTTTTCGTGGAAGCCCGAAGCATTGCTTTTTCGAAGCCAATATGACACCATGCAACATAAGACATGATTTTTGCTTTAGTGCTAGTAGAATTCTCATAAGTTTAGCTGTTTTTATATTTATAACTCGACTACTCGTAGGTAAATATTTTATTTATTGTATTCTTTAAATTTAAATTCATAATAAATAACTCTTTTCAGAATAGAGAACTCAGATGTCTCAATAATTAAAGATTTATTGGAAAATCCATGTTCTCTGCACACCCTGCATGAAAACCTACCGCATGCCACTGTTATATATATATATATATATATATATATATATATATATATATATATATATATATATATATATATATATACAATTTTTATTAAAATAGATTTCAACATATCTTTTATTCCACATAAATTATTTTATGAGAATATTTATTTTTCAACAATAAAATATTTTTTACAGATTGAATAGCCTAGCTATAAAAATATAATTGATTTAAATTTGTTTCGTGCCTATATGTACTCATTGTAGCTTTATAACTCTAAATTAATAGTTTATAAAAGTACTTCGAAATGTCCACGGTTCTCTTAATACATGTTTACCATACGTTTTGTGTAAGTAATGACCTTTTAACATTATCCGAAATATCACAGGTTTCATAACTGGAAAAAAGATGCAATGGTTAGAGAAGCAATGATTACTTTTCCCTACTAAAATAGACTGATGTGATAGTTCTTCCACTGAGAACTTCGGAGACTTGTTACTGAAAGAAATTCACCACCCTTAAAATATTCTGAAAAGCCAAATTCATGAGGATGTATAGGGCAAAATTCCCCAAACGGTCATCAAAGTGGGGATGGCCAAGTGGATAGGGTTCCAGTCTTGATTCCCAAGGTACCAGTTTAAAACATGGTTGCTGTCTCAAAGCATTTCCATATACAAGTCCTATTAGGTAAATGCATTGAGCAAAAGGTTTTCTCTTTGGGAAATCGGCGTCAGAGGAAGTTCGAATTTAGAAAAAAAAAATTCCCCCTGCTGAAATAAAAACTGATGTAATGCCTCCTTTATTGACGAACTTGGGAGACTTGCTACTGACAGAAATAACTCTCCTAAAATCCTGCTGAAATATGAAACCGCTTTGAGAGATGAATGGGTCACAATCCACCAAACTGCCGTCAATGCGAAATAGCTTAGAGTACTGGGCTTGAATCCCAGAGTACCAGTTTCAAGATGGGTTGGTACCACCCTACATTTCCATATGTAAACAAGTACCATCAGTATAGATATGTGGGCCTATCACTAAGAGTGTGGAGTAGGACAGAGTTCAATTTCAGGAAAATAAATCCCGATTCTTTTCTGAAAAGGAGCATAATTTGGGAGCTGCTTTTTTCTGTTTGAAGTTACGAATGATTTATACTCGTTAGAGTGATTGCCAACCACTAGTTTCTAAGTTGTCAATATATACTTAATAGACCTGATATTCGTCCATGTGTTATGTGAAGGAACCTTATTCTTGTTTTATCACTTAGTTGTCTTGGACATGCTTCATACGGCTATGCTTTTTATGTCCTGCGAGGCTTGATCGCAGATGCTGAAGTCGTCACACCGACGTCTTATTCAGAACTTACAAATTTAATTTGGTGACTGGTTTTTCCTGTATTTTTAAAACAAATTTTCTATAATTTCGTCAGTAAAGAATAGACATTACGAAAACAGGTTTTCGTTTTAATATTTAGATTTTCTACAACTGTAAAAAGGCTAGTTACATCACTTTTTGTTTCTTTTTTATTTACTTTTTTCCCACGTAATGAAATTGCATTTTGTGGAATTAAAGTAATAGAATTCACCTAAGCATACCACTACACATTTGAATTTTTAAGCAATATTATTATATTATAAATCATTCTAAGAAATGCTTTAGTTCCTTAGCAACTTTGAAGGTAGATACTTATCAAGAGAGGGCAAAAAAGGAAGCACTCTTTAGAAGTGAGTATCAGGGTTTTCAGTATATATTTAATAGATATAATATTTGAGTTATGAAATAGAAGATCTGATGTTAAAAATTCTTATTGGGACACTTTTAGTAAAACCTTTTACCATGTAATCAATTTGCGTAATAAAGGATATCCAATTTCCCATTACATTTTTCCAAGTAATGTGTATTATAAATGACTTAGTTCCTTGTCAATTGCTAAGCTTAGTGCATATTAAGGTAGAAATAAGCACCACTTGACGGCTTATTTCTACAGGACTGACGTTTGTCCTTATATATAAAGAAGGATTTGATTGTACTAAAAATGCTTCTTGGTAGATTTTTGTTTACCTTCAAGTTTACAGGACTGACATTTGTCCTTATATATAAAGAAGATTTTATTGTACCAAAAATGCTTCTTGAAAGTTTTTTGTTTACCTTCAGGTTTACAGGACTGACGTTTGTCCTTATATATAAAGAAGATTTTATTGTACCAAAAATGCTTCTTGGAAGATTTTTGTTTACCTTCTTATTATTTTTATATAGAATAAAATCGGTACCATTTTGCTTAATAAAGACAACATAAAACTACTAATAAATATACCTCAACAAATTTCCGTTTCTTTAAACTATGTCTCTTATGAATCATTCCGATAAATACCTTAGTGCAGTACCAATTGTCAAGCCAAGTGCATATCAAGATAGAACAAAGAAGCTAACACGGTTTGAGCGGACTTAAGCTTATCTCCACGAGCTAAAGCACCTCCTAATCGGCAACCTACAGCAGCGTAAAAATCGCGCCTGTTTAATCCGGTGTCATTAGCAACTGATCTAAAGGAGGATTTATGCCAGGATGTTATTTTAACCCCCGCAGTAACTTCCTTTTGTTTTATGCTGGCGAACAAAAACGATTCCTCTTCACGCTGCTAACGACAAAAGCGCAGGCATAAAATGTCGGCCCGGCAGCAAAAACAAAGCGAAAATACGGCATGAAGTAACATGTACATTCTCCCCAAACCGGTGTCCAACCTTCAACGTTTTATGGCCGTTTTGTCACTACTTCCCTCGTTAAGCTCGCTTGAATATGCAGCCCTTTCGCCTAATGATCGCCTGATTGTAGATAAAATCGAGAACGCCACGGCTAAGAGACGTGATCCGAAAGCTAATGATTTTTTTACTTTTTTTTTCGAACCTTTTTTTTTTCGTTCAGCCCATAAACAGTGCATAATAACCGCACTGAAATTGTGTAGGGGGACGGGGGTAGTGAAGGTTCGGTTAGGGCGCACCTTGCAGCAGAGGAGACAGACGGAGTGATATTTATATAAAGTTTTTTAGAACGATAGCTATAAACAAAGAGCGAATATATTTTTTAAAGATAGATTTCTTTTTTTACATACTCGCATTAACTCTAAAACAACGGGAGTGGTCATTTTGACTCAAAATTATTTTGTATAAATAATTAAATTGAATGGGTATTCACAAAAAATAATAATAAAAAACAAATTTTAGAAATGCAAAAAATAAAAGAAATAATAAATGTTGATAAATACGGCTAAATATGATAAGTGTGAAAAAATAATGAATATACATGAGTAAATGAGATTAAATAATTAAACATAACAAAAAATTGAATAATGAATGTGAAAAAATTGAAAGTACAAGTGTTAAAAAATATGAAATTGAATTTTGGATAACTATCAGAAAAATTTAACAAGAAGACTGTAAAATATATAAAACGGTATTTGGATCCAAATTGTCACTATTATTCTACATTTTCGGCTTTTTTCGTACGGATGTCACTGGCCACAAAAATATTTTATGCTTTTCTATTCCTGAACTCTCTACTCTCTAGTTTTGTGTTATGAACTCACGAATCCACCCTTTTATTTCTTTGCTCTTTTATGTGTTTATTTTTCGCTCGTTTTCATTTTTGTGCTTACTGACAGAAACCTCTGGATTGAAGGGCTCGGCCCATATGGTCCAGATTCCTCATCACCTTTAAAGCCTTTAAAGATCCAAACTGTGGCTAACACAGTTTCTGGGAGCTTTGCCTGCTTTTTGCTTCTAATTTTGTTTTAAAAAAATTAATTACTGTACTTTCCATCCTTATTCTGTGCTATGTACTAGCACTTTATTTGAATAGCTTATCTCACTCTTTAAAAGTTCATGTTTTTAAAGCTGATCCTTCATTTTATCATCTTTTGTACTTAAATTTTTCTCCTAAACTCAAGCATTTTCTCACCTTTTCTTCCCCCGAAAACTTATATTTAAATATTTGTAATTGCCATGCCAACAAAGACTCTCAGACTGATGCATTATCAGTGATAGCAACTCCAGTACTAGAGAGCATGGCCCAGGGTGTACTGTTGTCAATTCTTCCTGTGAGATCCTGTAAGAGTTGACGTTACCCAAGTCTGTAGGAAATTCATAGCCTACTAGTACTATACTAAATGGCGCTACTGAGTATATTTGTAACCCCTCTTGAACGGATAGATCGAGTGTAAGCTTCGAAGCGAAAGGATGGGCTCTCCCCCTGTACCAAAGCATGTATAGAGTCTGCGCGTGTAAATAAAAGCAGCAAAGCTAACCCGTTGGATGTTTATTGTGTACTTAAGATAAAAACAACCACGAGACCCAAGCGAAATCACCACTGAACTACCAGATCGAAAGAATCGGCACAAAGTCAAAGAATGTTCTAATGGATAGACAAGTAACTTGGATATTAGTGTGTTTAAAGAACAATAAAAGCCTATAAAAGATGTAAGAAAAATGTAAGAAAAACAAATTAATAATTTTGACAAGAGAATTAGAAAGGTGAGAGCCAAAATCTAAGTAGGTAATGAGGCCCGATGACTCCATCTGAACTCCGGATCAGCATACAGGGCATACGAGGCGATGGTACAATAGCCTAGGCCAGGCCCTCTAATCCAGAGATTTCTAACAGTAAGCAAAAAAAAATGACAACGAGCAGAAAATAAAACAGCTAAAAGATGAAAGAAAGCGACAGGGAGGTGGATTTGTGAGTTCGTAACACAAGCACTAAAGAATAGAAAGCTCAGGGATCGAAAAACACAAAAAGTTTTGAGGCTAGGGACATCTTTACACTGTGACGAATGGTTTGGTTTGGAGTACTACGGTCTACTTTTTGCAACACGAGGGCTAATGAGACCGTGACCTACAGCTTAAAGCCGATTCCGAACGGCTACGAACATCCATGCCACAGTGGGATTCGAACCCACGAACTCCGGTACCGAAGGCCAGCACCCTGACCAATCGGCAATCGTTCGGCCTGTGACGAATGGAGATGGAATGAGTAGTTTTGCAGTTTTGGAGAGATCCAAATGGCCAGGAGAGGATCTATAGAATTGCTTGGGACCAATAGAATTGCTTGTCGGATCAGCAAAACCTTCAGGATGGTAGGTCAACCAGATTGTCTGGGCAGAGCCCTCTAATCCAGAGATTTCTAACAGTAAGCAGAAAAATGACAACGACCAGAAAATAAAAAAGCTAAAAGATGAAAGAAGGTGATAGGGAGGTGGAATCGTGAATTCATAACACAAGAACTAAAGAATAGAAAGCTCAGGGATCGAAAAACACAAGTTTTTGGGCTAGGGATATCTTCACACTGAAATGACTGGAGATGAAATGAGTAGGTTTGTCGTTTTGGAGCGATTCAAATGGCTACGAGAGGACCAATAGAATTGCTTGCCGGATCAGCAGGACCTTCATGATGGTAGGTCAGCTGGATTGCCTGTGCCGCGTCCTCGAATCCAGAGATTTCTAACAGTAAGCAGAAAATGACAACGAGCAGAAAATTAAACAACGGAAAGAGGAAAGGGGGGATAGAGAGGTGGATTCGTGAGTTCATACCTGCCGAATAAGTCGCCGTTCTCCATTGTAAGGTAGTGGTCGGAGTTCCTAACCCGGCAGGATATATCTCCAGTTAGTAAGATAGCACGTTGTTACATGGAGCGGTTAATTCAGATAGTACAAATATTAAGATGCCAGTTCAGAATTGTTAAAATAAAAATAATAATACAATAAAACTTTTATATATAGATGAAATATATGATTTAAAAAAATAGTATGTAGTAGTAAAAAATGATTAAATGTGATTATAATGAGGTTAAATAAGATTAAATAGGGTTTAAATGAGATTAAAATATGATTAAATGCGATTAACTAGATTAAATAAGAGCAAATATATTGAATACAAGACTAGAACATAGAAAAATTTGCACAGGAACGTACATAGGATCCTGGCACACTACCAATAAAATTTTACAGAATTGAGTGGGAGGAGCCTAATCTACTTCATTAGTGAGACTAAATTACATTGACATTTTTGTTCTACTAATTAAAATTTAAAAAATTTTACAGTTTACCTAATAAGTAATATTATGAGGGGGACCTGCTGCATCAGCATGGACTGTAAAAGTTTAATAATTTAAAAAATCTTCAAAAAATCATGGCATAAAGCATAAAGAATGAGATCATTCAAAATAAAAATGGTTTGTAGTACTCTATTTGTATGAAAAACTTGTAATTTTTTATCTCATGGGTGTTACTTAGCTATAGAAGATAACAGATATTTTGTAGCATAAAACACTTGTTATGTTTATTCTTTGTGTATTAACTTTACAGTCAATAAGCACAAAGTTTAACGATACGCGTAGGTTTAACGATTTAAGGAATCTTCAAGATAGCTATGTTGGACAACATAAAAATGTAATGGGACCAATTTTTCTGCTGAAAAAGAATGGCTCCTCTAAAATGACACATACTTCTATATCTATATTCATGTGAAAATATATATAGCATAATTTTACGAGACAACTGATTTGAAAACGTTTCTAAAGAAACATCATTACCTATTTTACGAAATTATTCAACATCATTTTCTATAACTCCTTTCTTTGTAACATAACAGAATAATACGTAACATACAACAATGTAGCACAAAACACTTGTTATGTTTATTCTTTGTGTATTAACTTTACAGTTGATACGCACAAGTTTAACGATTTAAGGATTCTTCAAGATAGTTATGTTGGACAACATAAAAAATATAATGGGGTCAATTTTTCTGCTGAAAAAGAATGGCTCCTCTAAAATGGCTCATATTTCTATACCTATATTCATGTGAAAATATATAGCATAATTTTATGATACAACTGATTTGAAAACGTTTCTAAAGAAACATCATTACATATTTTACAAAATTGTTCAACATCATTTTCTATAACGCCTTTCCGTGTAAAATAACAGAATAATAAGTAATATAGAACTTTTGAACCAATGCCTTTATGTTGAAACCATAACGGTCGAGAAATCCAAATGAAACCTCTTTAGAGTGAAGAGTCACACTGACGTCAAAGATATAGACACATACATCCAATTTCTTAACCACGCTCACCTCATTTTCCTAAAAATGTGAAAAGTTATTGATATCGTGGGTGGAGAGATTTTCCAACCCGCAGATAATAGCAGTTGCTGCCCGTTAAAATACGAAGCCAAACTAAACTCTCTCTTCATAGTTTATGAACCCATCCGAAGCTCTCCCTACTGTGAGCCTAGCTCTCGAACCTGAAGGCAACCTCCTGCTGATCTGGCACCTTTTCTCGCGCCATCAACTCCTCTAAAACGAAGTTTTAATGGCAAAGACTGCAGAAAATCCGCTAATTGCTGAGAAAACTTGGCCCTCGAGGGCTGTCTCCCGCTCTTGACGCCCCCATCTCAAGCGAAAGCTCCAATTATGAACAGACACCCGCACACCCCTTACCTCCCTCAGAGAAAGTCCCCTGTCCACCTCGTCACATTTGTGACGTATAGGTAATTATTCCACTCCTGGAAGTATTTGCTTCTTGGCCGCTACTAATTAAGGCTCGCTTTGCTCTTTCGTCGGTGCAATTAACCGTGAGTTAAGCGTCCTTCTGAGATAAATCCCGCTGCACCGATGCCGGAGGGCGTGAAAGGGAATGCTTTGTCGAGATCATATAAGATTTCTCGATGTTAATCGCGTATACAATTCTGTCTGGGACATTTCTAATCACCATTAAGGGAAGCAACGCAATTAATATAACTGGGAATTGATTTATTACGATATACCTGTTCGTTTTTGTATTCCGCCGCTTCAAATGATATTTTCGTTTCTCCTTCCTGTAAGTGCTATTTACAAACAAAAATGAAAAGCTATTCATTTTTTTTCGTGCAATAATTAGTCGATTCTTAAGTCAGTTAAGTAATTATCGTGTATTTATCAATTCACACTGCATTCTCTTTTTAAGATAAAAGAATTAACAATAGATTCACGAGAGCAAATTTCACTCAGGGAAGAAAAGGGGATTTTTTAAACTTTCTTTTAGATAAATAATTATGACTTGTAGTCGATAAGTTTAATATACGGGAACTTAGATCAAAATCTTATCTTATAGATAAGAGAACTGATATATAACCCAAACCCACGTAATTTAAGAAAAACAAAGATGCAACCTTATATACATATATATATATATATATATATATATATATATATATATATATATATATATATATATATATATATGAATAAATATATATATACACATATATATATATACATATATATATATATACATAAATATATATACATATATATATACACAATATATATATACACTATATATACACATATATATACATATACATATATATATATATATACACATATATATATATATGCATATATAAGTACATATATATATACACACATATATACAAATATATATATATACCTATATATATACACACATATATATGTATATATACATTTATATATATATATACATATATATACACATATATATATACATATATATATATATATACATATATATATATATACACATATATATATATATACACATATATATACATATACACACACACACACATATATATATATATATATATATATATATATATATATATATATATATATATATATATAAATATATATATATATACACATATATATATATATATATACATATATACATATACACACACACACATATATATATATATATATATATATATATATATACATATATACACATATATATATATATATATATATATATATATATACATGATACTTATGTATTTTGTATCTGCGTTTATCTTAGATTAAAGGATATTAATGTTTTTATGCTTCTCACAGGACATCTCACAGAAGCACTCTATTCTGACCTTCCTAGACCAAGCCCTCTAGGTCATAAGTACTATAGTGCATGGTGATGCAAAATAGCAGAAAATTACAAGACGATAATGAAGACCAAGATACTAGCTTTAAGCTTTGAATAGTAATGGTATGTAGAATAGTAACAAGGGCATTAGAATAGTAATTATCCTTAGAATAATAATTAATTTAACATGCATTCTAGTATCAAAATAATAGCGATAGCACATTCTACAGTTCTATAATCAGTAGAGCGATGCCACATATGTTCGAAAGACTTTGAATATACAAGAGGAAAAAGAATGCGAAGTTATTATTTTAATTATTAAGAATTTAGAAATTATTATGTCATATATTACTTTTTGTTTTATATCATTGGAAGTTATAGATCAGATATTGCATAGAATATTATATGTCGTTTAATATAATCAGGGCTGTCCAACTGCAAAGAGCCCACGGGCCAGAATTCCGGTCACTGATCACCTGGCGGGCCGCAGTTTGGAAAAAACCTCTTACCTCTTATACAATAACAGTTAATAGTTGAATTATTAATTATAAAAAAATGGAACAGAAGGATTATAAAACAATTCGCGATCAAGAGGAAACTTCGGGGATCTTGGCTTGACCAAGAATGGTAGCCTCGGATGCTTCTTGATACCATAAAATTCTGAAAAAAGAAATATGCTGTGTAAAAAGTTGGCGGGCCGCACAATTTGTGTTAGTGGGCCGGATGCAGCCCGAAGGCCGCCAGTTGGACAGCCCTGATATAAAGATACTCAATACTCTATGTACTTAGATTCATTTAACCAACCATGGCCGTTAATATTTAGAACTGAAACTAAATTTCAGGTTAAAGAATAACAAGGGTGTTATACTATTATTATTTTTTTTATAAAATCTATGGAAATTGATGTTGTGTAGTTTAAAATAGCAACGTTTGACTCTGATAGCTGCTATAGCCGATATTGGATGAAAATGATTAAAAGAGTTATTCAAAATATGGATTGTAACATAGTAATTTGATTCTACCATAATGAAGTAAATTTCGGTAAACCCCCAAAATTGAGTCTGTAAAAAGGATATTATACAGTGGCTACACCTTTGTGTTCAAGGAAACCCCATACGTGTGGAATCATGGGTTTACTATTCTTGGTTTAGTTCATAAATTTCGCATACACGTTAGCCATTATTTATTGAAAAGTGCTCGCACTTCTTTTATAAAATATTTTCTTCTAAATTTCTGCTGGACTCAATAGTCTGTTGTTTTCATAAACGTTCGAAGATAGGGAAACAAAGCCTCCTTGTATGCAAGAAGATCAGAATTTGCGGGCATTCCATCTGTATCATTCGTGCAGAACAACTGATAAACAAAACATTCATCTCCCGGTAACAGGCATTTTGTATCGCAGGGTACAAAACATTCCCGACTGTTCCCGCAGACTCCATATCTCTCAATTCTGAAGATGGAATATATATTACGTCGAAGATCCTGCACTCCTGCAGGTCTTGTTTGATAAACGAGCAGCCATCCGAGGATTCAAATGCGCTGTATGTGTGTTTTGCACAGCGGGCTTGTAAAACAATCTGCGAAAAATTTCGAGTGGCGAAATTGAATCTCGTTCTGCGCGTGGGAGGGGGGAAAGGGGGTCGTATAGAGTCCCCCCCCTTTTGCTTCCTTCCATTTAGCTGCGCCCGGGTGCGATTTGTTACCTGCAATTCCGTTGACAGCTTTATGGGGAAGGCCATCCCGAAACGTTCCACTATAAATTCCCCGGTCTGCAACAGATAAAAGTGTTCTTACGAGAAAACTGGGAGATTTTATTTCACTCGCTCGCTACACCCTGGATCATCTTTCCCGGGGAAAAAAAGGGAAAAAAAGCATAATGTGATAACGGTAGAGATTATTAAATAAAAAAGTAACGACCGCCATAACTCTAATTCTCTATATATTGTGTTTATATATAATATACGGATAATGCTGTTTGTCTTTCTAAGAAATTGAAGTTGTAACGGTTCTAGATACTGCACAATGGTTTTCTTACATGAAAAGATATAATAGTTACATGATACTATAAACAGGGGATAATTAATTATTAATTTTAAAACTGACAATTTCTTTTTTAGTTGAATTATATTTCGCTTTCAGTGAAATTGAAGCGAAACTATATCTCATAATATTACCATGCTTTCTTACATTAAGGTATCCGTCTACATTCAGAGAACTTTTTTCTTTAACCCTTTGACAGTTTCATTTTTTTTCTGGAATTTGGTCAAAAAAATGTCACATTTTTTTATTGAATTTTTTTGTTCATTTTACATTTTTAAGTAAAGACATGTTATTAAAATTAACATTTCTAATATTTTTAAGCATATATTACAACTTATTTTCTTTCTATGAAAACATCATAGAACTGAAGTTTACATTTAGTCTAATCAATATCCAAGTTAATTTTTAGAATTCCAGTGAAAGCAAATCTAGGAGGCGGATCAGAAGGATTATCACAATTAATTTAAAAAACTTGTCTTGCTTGACTGATTCCATCTGTACTACTATCAGAGTCACAACTATCCAGGTCATCTAGTAAACTTTCGCTACTATCATTTACAGATAATTCAGTTTCTGATTCCGAGTCACAGTTCGAATCACAAGCAATTAGCTCCATACGCTCTGAATTATCCTTTGTTTAAAAATAAAAATATATTATTCAACTCTTACATCAATAGAATTATCAGGGGGTTAGTAAAATATAACAAGAAATCTATACACTGAAAGATAACAATTCGTTTTCTGATACAAAACAGGCGAAAAAACCCGCGCTTTTGAGCCAATCAGAGTAGAAAATACAATAAACTGCAAAATATAATTTCCTGGATGAATAAATTACTATAACTGGAAAAAATACGGCCGAAACAGTGCAAGCGAAATAGAAATCAGATTGCCCGTACGCCGTACGGGCAAATCAGTAAAGGCCCGAAAGCTGTGCCCGTACGGTGTACGAACAAAACAGGGAACGGGTTTAACGTAGAAACTAGTTCACGTCTTTGCATTTTTAGATTTATTTTTTATATTATTATAGAGAATTGCACTTAAAAAATTTATTCCTGCAGAAGTTTTTATAAAATTTCTAATAAATGAAGAAAATTTAGTTAAAAAATCGGCTTTTTTCAAAGGGTCTAAATTTTTAATAAATTATTTCAATATTTTTTGATGCAACACATTTCTCATACACTGGACTGATGAATCACCTAAAATCTTTGCTTAATTTACATTTCATAAAAAATTTTGGTCCTTCAAAATCATACACATTGAATTTTTACCGAATTTTCATTAACTTTATATCTAACTACGAATCTAACATCATTAAAAATTATCCATCTTTAAAGCTTTTAGGTCATTCACTTGTAAATACTATCAAAAGCATTCATAATAATTTTAAACAAAATATTTTAAGAACTTTTTGAGAAATCACATTTCAAGTTTCAACATTTTATTAAAAATACCGTTCTTAGAAAAAAGTCTTAAGATCCAAGGTCTCATAGTTTTACTAATTTATGTTTCAATTTTTGCAAAAAAAATAAAAAGAAAATATATGTATCTTTACACTTATTTTGAAATAAACAAGAAATTTTAACTATAATTTTGATAGTAAAAATATTATTTTCTTCTAGATATAGGAGTAATTCATGATGTTTTTTTAAAAGGTAAGCAACTTTCCCATACGAGAGAAATCAGTAATTAGAATTTAATAATTAAAAATTTAATTAGAAATTTGACCAGTAAATATGAAATTCGTTATTACACAGCAGAGTATAAATACAGACTCTTGAAAATATTCTTTTTCATGCTAATTGAATTCTGTTACAACTCCTTGTTGATGATAGGGAAAATGATTAAAATTGGTTTACAAATTTCTAATTATATATATATCCATTCCAAAGATTACCATACATTATAAATTATAATTCGAAATATTACCACTGCAATTTATACTTCTATAAAATTAAAGAAATTAAAGATTTAAATTTACTCTAGAAATTGGCATTTGGAAATTGAATTAGAAATTAGAAATTTGAGATATGTTTCCTCA
The DNA here is from genome assembly GCA_032207245.1 of Pardosa pseudoannulata. Classification (NCBI taxonomy): domain Eukaryota; kingdom Metazoa; phylum Arthropoda; class Arachnida; order Araneae; family Lycosidae; genus Pardosa; species Pardosa pseudoannulata. The sequence goes on along the minus strand of CM063500.1, from coordinate 112,003,513 downwards.
TTATGCAAAACTGAACAATTACTGATTTTAAAAAGATTTTTTGTCTTCCATAATAAAGGCAAAAGTAGATTTGTGGTGATATAAAAGGAAAAAGAGTTAAAACTGAATTAGAAAATAATAACTATTACACTTAGTTTTGGTCTATATATTATATTTCATCAATTATTTGTTTACAAATTATAAATTTATGAAAGAATTCTAATTAGGAAAATTAACATAAATTACAAAATTCAAGCAGAAATTTTTACCAACGTAAATCATATATATATATATATATATATATATATATATATATATATACATATATATATATATATATATATATATATATATATATATATATATATATATATATATATATATATATATATATATATATATATATATATATATATATATATACATATATATACTGAATTGAAAGACTAATGGCGACTGAAAATAATATTTTCAGCAATAAAGAATGCTGTATACCTAGCTATACTGTAGCGTAATCTATGGGACACCAAACCAGATGGCAAGATCCATATTATTGATTTAATATTAATCATACTTATAGTTAAAAATTTTATACTTTATTGTGAAAGTTTACACTAAAAATTATTATTCTCAGTGAAAAACATATTTATCGTATAAAGCAACTTATATAGTATGTTGCAACAATAGGAAATTTTGAATAATATTTATTAAATTTTTGAGTAGTAAAGTTTTCTAAGTGATAATACTGCTTTTAGACAACAATATATTAATAAAACTTATAAACATGTATTAAAAAATAAATTTTATTTTCAGGTTGCAAATAGATAGTTTAGAAAATAGTTCTCGTCGCAGCTTGATATTTTTCGTTTTAAGGAATTTTATCACTATAATAATACTATACTTTGCAAAAGGGTAGTAAATTTGCCATCTGCCCCAAGCTGCACAAATACTTTTTACGTTGCTGTTGATATAAAAGGAAATCATATTAAGATCA
>CM063500.1:111982540-111995040 GCA_032207245.1 Pardosa pseudoannulata | reverse complement strand
CCGTACCTTCGGACGATTCTGAATGCCAAGTGCAGGAAAAATAGCTGCACTTGCCTCAATGGCATAGTATGCTGTGAGTCTCCAGTAGAACATACATATGAAGCGTGATTTTCTATTAGTGCGCAGTGCGTACACAAAAATTTCTTATGTTTGTTTGCTTTTGAACGCGCTACGTGGTGCAGCACCTAGTACCGCAAGCAATGTGAGAATACAAGCAAGCAAATCAACATAATATTTGAATATATTATAAATAATATTTATTAAATAGCATATAAAGATAGGTAGACATAGATGCAGAAAATTATTGTCTCTCATAATTTTGCTAGGGTGTGCAGTGCACACCCTGCACATATTGACCGCACGCCACTGGTCGTAATATCATTTCTGTTGTTTACCTCAGATCCTAAATAGGTGAAGCAATCAACCACCTTAAATTTATATCCATCCATTTCTAGATGTCCACTTACGTACCCAGTTTTGTGCACGGCATATATTTTGTCTTATCATCATTTACTCTAAGGCTCATCTTAAGAGCCTCTTTCTCTAGAGAGAGAAAGAACTGTGCTAATACTGCTGTGTTTATAATGTATATAAATATAGTGACACGCATTTATACGGTAGCAATGTGGCATATCTTTTTAAAATTCTTAACACTAGAATTACGAAAGGGGTCATTTTGACCATTAGTGAACTTTTATCGCTGACAGTTCTTCTCTTTTTCGCAAATATCTTAATCTTTTCTCGACTTTTCCTAAATCAGTGTGATTTACATAATAGTAAAGATTTTAAGAAAATTGTATTTTTATTTTAGCCCTGACAAATGATTATACCTTGAAATACGGCAGGTGCCATTTTGACCCCTTTAGGATAAAAGAAATGTGAATACATTCCATTGTATTATATGAACACTTACTTTTGTAAACTAATTTTATTTGCACCTTCTAAACAAAATACAAAGAAAGGAAAAGAATATGGTGGGTTTGCGTAGTCACTTCTGCCAGTCACATGATTTGAAATATCAATAGTTTTCTTTGTGGAAAGAAAACAGAAAAATAATTGATTATTACGACCAGAACGTTGAGATGAACGTTTGTAGATTTTTCGTAGATATTTTGTTTATTATTCATAACAAGTTTTAGTGGAAAATTATTATAGTGACGTACTAATATCGCGTATAAAAGGACAAATGCATGAAGAAATGATGAAACTGGCGCAAGAACTATCTGATGCTGATACCGGCTCTGAAATCGAAAATAATTCTACAGATAAAGAGGGAAACATTTTGTGATTCTGAATTTGTTATAGAGAGTAATCAGGCAATATCATCCTCCAGCTAAAGTGAAAGTACAAATGTATTTGTTTATATGAGTTGAAATTCTGCCGTACCTAAGAATGCCAAAGCGGGAACTAGTAGATGTTCAAAAGGGAATAGGAAATTCAACGTAATTCAGATTAACACTTGTAAAGAAATTGCTAGTGATGGAACTGTATGGAAAGTAGAAAATACTCCAAATACTTCTGTATTATTTTAATTTCTTTTTCACAAATATATTATATCATATAAAGAAATATGCAGATATCTTATCAAGTTGTCAAAATGACACCCGCCGTAATTCTAGGTATACAAAGACCAACGTAATTCTAGTGTTAAAGCTTCTCCACACTATGGTCCACTACAAGCCATTACCACTGTCTGAAGGGGGTATAGCTCATCAAGGTTGACAATAGCATTCTTTTATTTTAAACAGAGAACTTAAGAATCAAAAGTGTACAGTTTACAAGATTGAACTATACGCTTTTTAAAGGAACAATTCGTTGTTTAAATCAGTGATATGTTTTCAGCATAATTTTTTTTAAATTCAAAACTGTCGCATTTCCAATGGAGAAAATCTTAATAAGTGCTTATTGCTACGATAGCTTGTGAAAAATTTCCATTTAAGGCAACTGTAGTAGATATATTGTGTAACATATTGTGTAATAATATAAGTTCGCAAACTTCGTAACCTAAGTCAGAATGAATAGAATAACTGCATTTAAAGACAGAAAAAAATGTTTTTCAATAATTATTTTATCTTTTAATGATTATAGCAGTATAATCTTTAACGGAACCGATAGTAATGCTTAAAGAACTTTACAATACTTGAAGACAAAATTGAGTTTTCCTAAAACTATTTTATTTTTTAACGATCACACCAATATGTCATTTATTTTTATAAAAATTTTAATGGGCTTGCAAAATAAAGAGTTGAAGATAAATTATAGAACGTTGATTGTACATCTGGTGTGATTATAGATGAACTATATTTCATAAGCAGCATTAAGAAAAGAATGTTTTTCTTCAAACTAAAGAATGCACACCCAATTTCTCATCATTAGATTTTAGCAGCTGTAAAAAGAATTCACAAAATGGCACTGTACTTAACTTTATTGAAGTTAAAAATTGTGATTTAAATATGGCTTTTCAGAATATTAATTTTAAAAAAGGAAACTTGAACTTCCACACATTTATGGTTATAAATTAAAACTCGGGGAAAATGCATTACATAGTATGCTGATATTACCTCTTTTTTTTTCTCTCCCTTATATCCCACTGAGTTGTATTATGACTCCATGCATTTTTTCCAGTGAAGAACTGTAATTAATTTTCCAAAACTTCACGGTAAACATCGACCCTGCCCCCCATCTAATAGATTTCTTCGAACTCTTCACAATTCAGCATACACCAAATCACGCGTAAAATCATACCGCCGTTCTTGCGTAACTTAAAACCCTATCACCCAGCTGCTGTTTCCATGCCAATACACAAAGCAAAGAAGCAGTATTTTTACTCCCACTAAGTAGTCTTTCGTTTCGCTGCACTCCCCCTCCACCCCTTATCCCCACCAAAACAATCAGCAACAAAATTTTTAATTAAAGCGACGAATGGCAGTTAAAAGCTTATAAGTCTCCACAGTTTCTTGTTTCAAAAGTCTTCATTCTTTTCAGGAACCATTTCTCTCTTCAGCAGATAACGCCAACCGAGAGCTTGGCATGCAAAATGGCTGCGAGATCAATAAATATACCGGACATTTTTTCCCCACTCTCTTCCTCATTTGACTAACTTTTGTATTTAACTTTTGTTCTTTCTCGCCAGAGATAATTTCTCTATGCCAATTTTAAGCAAAACCAAATTAAATGCAATTTTTCAAAGACTTTTTCCTTTAAAGTGTTTCATTCTTTGGTGGTGTGATGAGGCGATTTAGATCAGTAATATAATTGATTAATTCATACGAGAAGTAAAATGCTTGGGATCTAAATCTGACCTCATCACATCTTTTGTAAAGGGGAGAGAACAATGAAAATTATTTCAACGGTTTCTTCGTCTTGTGCGGGATTTTTGGGAGGGGTTCTGATCCCATTCCCAGATTAGAATAGAGTCTCCGTACATGACATTAAATAAAAAAGTACATTTGTGGAGTTATTTATGAGTCCCCAAGGGACAGTGCCCAATTGGAAGGGGCAAGGTTTGTTCACGTTGGCGGTTTCAAGGCGGGGTTAAGGAGACCAATTAGAATTTTTAAAGCTATCCCGATTGGACGAACAGAAGGAAGAGGGGACAAAGATGAAATTAATTAGAAAGATCAAAAAGAAAAGTCTAGAAAGAGAGGGGTGTTCGAGAGTGGAGTCGAATCAAATAAGGCAGAAAAGTCGGAATTCGGAGGAGACAATTGTGACAGTGAGAATTCGGGAGTCCAAGGTCTTGAGATCGACAGAGACTCCGGAAACGTTTGGAACACCAGAGTGTTCCTGTATCAAATATTTCGGTCGTACCTAAAATACTCAGAAGGAAACCCCTGACCAGACCGACGGAAGATCCACTCATACCCAATCCTGATTAGCTCTCAACCACCAGTGTTCCTGCACACCATATTTATCCACAAAGGTACTTCTTTTTACATATATTTGAAATTGAGATAAGGTCCTCTCTTTCTTATATATATATATATATATATATATATATATATATATATATATATATATATATATATATATATATATATATATATATATATAACACATTTCAATTTTAAGCATTCAGGCTCTCAATTAGACTGACAGACAAGCAATCAATTACGCTTGGAACAATATGTGAAAACTATATTAGATTTTATATAACTGTGACATAACTCCCGTAAATTCTCCACCCTGGATATTATGGGATGGATCTAAATTGATCCTTTTTTAATAAAATATATGCAAGGCTTTATAGTAAACTCACAATAGTAAGCAGATAAAACATACAATACCTGATCTAATAATGTTAAATTAGTATTACTTTACTGATATAAATTACGAACTCAAAATGGATTATTTTATTAAGAAACGTAATTATATTACTATGTAATTAAATTAACTATCAGAATATACTAATCCTCTTATATAATATTTTCTAAGTTTCATGGTTCGGTTTATGAATCTGTATAATTATCTTTCTATCTGATGAATTTATGTTTAATTTAGTTGTAAGAGCAGTATTAATTCTGAGACATTTTAGTTTTCTTTCACATTGTAAGAGCATGATTAATTTTTAAATCAGTATAACTATTTATTTATCTATAATACTCAGTATTGAATGTCATCCCAAAAAAATCTTGTATTATATCCGTCTTTATGGCATCCAAATGTAGACCAAACGAAACGTTACGTCAATATTTTCGAATAGATTTTCCGTTATTTACATTGTTGGAACTGATATTGAATTCCATATATTTACCATTTGTGTTGTAAATATTTTCTCTTGAGGAAAGAAACTTGTTTTTTTTTTTTGGGAGGGGGGGAAAGTTGACATAAACATATATAAACGCAATTGTATTTAAGAGTAAATAGATTTTTTAGATAGATTGATTTCTTTTGTATGATAAATCTATTACCTTAATATTATGTGTTTATAAACAATATAAAACCCAATTTAATATTGCCACAAATCAAAGAGAATGAATCAAGCTTAGGAGAAAAAAGTTTAAATGGTAAATCATGAAACTAAAAATAAATCTAAAACACTAATACAATCCCTTATATAATAATAGCCTAAGTTATCTGTATGTCCGTCTGTCCTCCAATTTATGAAGCTGTTGGACCTGGAATGGATAGAGGCATCCATTCAAAGCGAATAAAGTATCTTCTCCTAAACTATCGATCCGATTCTAAAATAAATTGGTATAAATAGGGTTCATATCACAGCAAAAAGTACTGTCGTCTTTAAAACGTTCGAAACCCAACATTTCCCTCCTTTTCGAGAGTTTAATGCCATTATTTCAAGCAGTATTTTCCCCGGTTAAGAGCAGGCAATTCAATTTTTCCATTTATCACTTAATAAAGAGGAAAAAATAACAATTTTTTTCTAGCATTGTGACGTCATTTCTTTAACGATCTCATTTAATAATTTCATATTTTAAACTATTTAAATATCGTCTACACTATTTTAATATCTTTGATCACTGAACTTAGATATTACGTAAATGATTTTCTTTTATATTTGGCTTAAATAATAGTTTAAGTACATACGGGATAATTTTAAATTTAATTATCGATTATTTTTGTTGCAATGAAACTTTGACCACCGGTATTAAAAAATTCTTTTCATGTAAGTCTAGGAGTCTATTTCACGGACTAATAAATATCTAACTTTTAATTTATATATATTTGGAAATTAAGAAGTTTGTTCGTTTGTGTATTTGTTCATTATACATAACCACACGGTTTGACTAAATGAATTCAACGTGATTCTAAACTGCATTAAAGGATCAGGAGACTCTAGAGGAGTATGACGATAAATCAATTATTGAGAGTGAACCGGATAATTCTCAGCCAAAAAACAAACCATTTTTTACCTGCCTCATTGGGTACTTAACAGTTCTGGAATATTAAAAATTTTACTAATCCCGTCATATGATGGGCTATATCCTAGTAATTTTATATTATTGTAGAAATGTAGTTGTTAATATTAGTTTCTAAAAAATCTTGCCGAAAATATGTAATTGAGCCTATCTATATCTTAAGTTACATATATACGTATAGATGACTACGACTTTTTGTCTTAGTTATTTCCAATAAATACTTAAGTAGCGTGTCACTCATAACTTCCTCAATAGATAGCACGCAGATGCCGGCTTAATTACACGTGTTCTTCAAACATTAGAGAAGAATGCTTTATGTGTAATCATCTACCATGTTTATTAGTATCATGTTATTTGTTGTTACCCGTTTTCAACGGTAGTAAATAGTAGCAATGTTGTGATGTTAAATAAAGAGCTCTACATTCTATGAGGACATGTTCTCGGTGTTTTTGTTGTTTATAATTTCAGACGTGGAATTCGAACACACGATTTATAATTATGTTGTAGATATGTAGCTGTTAATATTAGTTTTGTAAAAAATCTTGCCGAAAATATGTAATTGAGTATATCTATATCTTAAGTTACATATATATGTATACATGACTATGACTTTTTGTCTTAATTATTTACAATAAATACTTAGTCTCTTCCATAAGAGCGTGTCGCTCATAACTTCCTCAATAGATAGCGCGCAGATACCGGATTAATTACACATGTTCTTCAAACATTAGAGAAGAATGCTTTATGTGTAATCATCTACCATGTTTATTAGTATCATGTTATTTGTTGTTACCCGTTGGCAACGGTAGTAAATAGTAGCAATGTTGTGATGTTAAATAAAAGAGTTCTAAGATTATGAGTACTCGATGTTTTCGCTGTTTATAATTTCAGAAGTGGCATTCGAACACACGATTTATAATTATGTTGTAGATATGTAGCTGTTAATATTAGTTTCTAAAAATTCTTCCCGAAAGTATATAATTGATTCTATCTATATCTTAAGTTACATATATATGTATACATGACTATGACTTTTTGTCTTAATTATTTACAATAAATACTTAGTCTCTTCCATAAGAGCGTGTCGCTCATAACTTCCTCAATAGATAGCGCGCAGATACCGGATTAATTACACATGTTCTTCAAACATTAGAGAAGAATGCTTTATGTGTAATCATCTACCATGTTTATTAGTATCATGTTATTTGTTGTTACCCGTTGGCAACGGTAGTAAATAGTAGCAATGTTGTGATGTTAAATAAAAGAGTTCTAAGATTATGAGTACTCGATGTTTTCGCTGTTTATAATTTCAGAAGTGGCACTCGAACACACGATTTATAATTATGTTGTAGATATGTAGCTGTTAATATTAGTTTCTAAAAATTCTTCCCGAAAGTATATAATTGAGTATATCTATATCTTAAGTTACATATATATGTATACATGACTATGACTTTTTGTCTTAATTATTTACAATAAATACTTAGTCTCTTCCATAAGAGCGTGTCGCTCATAACTTCCTCAATAGATAGCGTGCAGATACCGGATTAATTACATATGTTCTTCAAACATTAGAGAAGAATGCTTTATGTGTAATCATCTACCATGTTTATTAGTATCATGTTATTTGTTGTTACCCGTTGGCAACGGTAGTAAATAGTAGCAATGTTGTGATGTTAAATAAAAGAGTTCTAAGATTATGAGTACTCGATGTTTTCGCTGTTTATAATTTCAGAAGTGGCATTCGAACACACGATTTATAATTATGTTGTAGATATGTAGCTGTTAATATTAGTTTCTAAAAATTCTTCCCGAAAGTATATAATTGATTCTATCTATATCTTAAGTTACATATATATGTATACATGACTATGACTTTTTGTCTTAATTATTTACAATAAATACTTAGTCTCTTCCATAAGAGCGTGTCGCTCATAACTTCCTCAATAGATAGCGCGCAGATACCGGATTAATTACATGTTCTTCAAACATTAGAGAAGAATGCTTTATGTGTAATCATCTACCATGTTTATTAGTATCATGTTATTTGTTGCTACCCGTTGGCAACGGTAGTAAATAGTAGCAATGTTGTGATGTTAAATAAAAGAGTTCTAAGATTATGAGTACTCGATGTTTTCGCTGTTTATAATTTCAGAAGTGGCATTCGAACACACGATTTATAATTATGTTGTAGATATGTAGCTGTTAATATTAGTTTCTAAAAATTCTTCCCGAAAGTATATAATTGATTCTATCTATATCTTAAGTTACATATATATGTATACATGACTATGACTTTTTGTCTTAATTATTTACAATAAATACTTAGTCTCTTCCATAAGAGCGTGTCGCTCATAACTTCCTCAATAGATAGCGCGCAGATACCGGATTAATTACACATGTTCTTCAAACATTAGAGAAGAATGCTTTATGTGTAATCATCTACCATGTTTATTAGTATCATGTTATTTGTTGTTACCCGTTGGCAACGGTAGTAAATAGTAGCAATGTTGTGATGTTAAATAAAAGAGTTCTAAGATTATGAGTACTCGATGTTTTCGCTGTTTATAATTTCAGAAGTGGCATTCGAACACACGATTTATAATTATGTTGTAGATATGTAGCTGTTAATATTAGTTTCTAAAAATTCTTCCCGAAAGTGTATAATTGAGTCTATCTATATCTTAAGTTACATATATATGTATACATGACTATGACTTTTTGTCTTAATTATTTACAATAAATACTTAGTCTCTTCCATAAGAGCGTGTCGCTCATAACTTCCTCAATAGATAGCGCGCAGATACCGGATTAATTACACATGTTCTTCAAACATTAGAGAAGAATGCTTTATGTGTAATCATCTACCATGTTTATTAGTATCATGTTATTTGTTGCTACCCGTTGGCAACGGTAGTAAATAGTAGCAATGTTGTGATGTTAAATAAAAGAGTTCTAAGATTATGAGTACTCGATGTTTTCGCTGTTTATAATTTCAGAAGTGGCATTCGAACACACGATTTATAATTATGTTGTAGATATGTAGCTGTTAAAATTAGTTTCTAAAAAATCTTGCCGAAAATATGTAATTGAGCCTATCTATATCTTAAGTTACATATATATGTATACATGACTATGACTTTTTGTCTTAGTTATTTGTTCACATTAGAACCCACGAATTATGTTTATATTTCGTGGGTTCGAATTACACTTCTGAAATTATAAACATCGGAAACATCGAGTACACATCATCATAGAACTTAGAACTCCTTTATTTAACATCACAACATTGCTACTATTTACTACCATTACTAAAGGGTAACAACAAATACACCGTTGCCAATAGGTAACAACAAATAACTCATGATACTAATAAACATGGTAGATGATTACATATGGTTATAGTCTTTATTCGATTTGTTCTGCTGTGTTCAAATCAACAATTCCAAAAGGAGTGCCGCGTATGAGAACCGTTTTCAGGCAGTGCTTCAGTGTAACCATCCAAAAGGACCCAAAATGTCTTGTGCAGCTGCCGCCCGGTACATGAGAAAGTCGGAGTCGTTCGTCAAGGAGTGGGTAGCACGTTATAAAGCGGTACAAAATGTTGAGGACCTACCGGAACGCTGCCCAACATCAAAATCGAATGATAAAATGATTCTTGCATAATCGATAATAATTTAGACTGCACAATTTATTTGGTGAAATGCATTTCAGTTTAATACGTATACTACACGGTACAAATGTATTTTGAACTAATTCGTTTGTATTTTCAGAGATATAGATGAGACGCTCTTATGGAACAGACTGTTTACATAATATTGCAGCATTCTTCAGAATAAATCAAAGAAAAGCCATTTCACTTCCTCGAACAGAATAATGTCACATTAAAAGAGTGGTCCAAAAGATAGCACCTTTTTAACTAAAACGAGCAGAGAGCTACACTAAATGACAATAAAATAAAACACAAGCACACAAATTTAACTAAAATTCACATAATACATTAAATTCTTATGACTTTCTTCCATTCACAAATGTACCATTGGTAAACATATACGCAGTAGTACCATTAATTAAATACTAATTTTCTTCTTATTGTAGAACTTTGATTTGAGACACGTGCTTTCATAAAAAGAGATTTGCTTTGAAATTTTCAAATTGCTTTTAATTTGTTATCAAACTGTGAAAAGAAGTTACGCAAGAATCCTAAAAGTAAGCCATAATTATCTTACGAAGGTCTTTGCAACTTAAAAAAGAACTGATGGTAAGCCATTGAACAAGTCTTTATTCATCAGCACCTAACTTCCATTAGTCACTGTTATCAGTTGGTGTTGTGAATTTAATCTATAAAAAGAATAGGGTAGTTTCTTGAAATTAGACACTCTTAAAAGATGAAGTATTAGTGTGATGTTTTGGTTTAATTAAAAAATTTGGCTCGTGATGCACAGAAAAGAAAATGGTTGCTTACGCAGAAAATATATTGGGTTTTAATTTATTATCTTTGTGGAATAATTTTTTCGTAGCGTATAAATTGTTATACTTTTATTTTATCAATTACTATTAATGTAGCTCACTGTAATCACAATAAACTGCATACATTTAGTACATTTTATATCTTGCGAATAGTTATTAAAACTTTTAGATTATATGATCAGTTAAATTAAAGTGATAAAATTTTATGGATTTTATGAATTTATTTGCAGGGTGTTTCAAAAATGACCGGTGTATTTGAAAAATCAATAAAAACTAAACGGACAGTGATAGAAATATAGAATTTATTGCAATATTCTTGGAACAATATTAAATTTAAAGACAGACAAACTTTCAAATTTAGTTACAATGTTCCACAACAGATGACGCTGCAGTCTGCAAAAATCTAAACTATGATATTTTACAGATGTCCACCATGCGCAGCAATAATATGGCGTATTCTTAGAACGAAATTATCAGAAACTAGTGTAATCGTCTCAGGCGGGATGGCTTCACATGCAGAACAGATGTTCCAGTTACTCAATTGTTTCTGGATAATGGCGATACACCTGGTCTTTTAAGAGTCCCCGAAGACAAATATCGTAGTTTAGATTTTTCCAGACTGCAGCGCCATCTGTTGTGGAATATTGTAATTAATTTTAAACTTTGCCTGCCTGAAAATTTACTATTGTCCCAAGCATATTGCAATAAATTGTGAATTTCTATCACTGCTAGTTTAGTTTTTATTGATTTTTCAAATATAACAGTCACTTTTGAAACACCCTGGAAGTGGAATGTAGTAAGAAACATTTTTCTGTCTGTAATATAAGGAGAAAATAAAACAGACAATATTTAACTATTCTTATCCATTTCTTTACTTATCTATCCGTCTATTTATTTATACTTTTTCTTTGATAATTTTAATTAAATATTTTCAATATATATTTGCTAAAATGAATAAACAATTTATACGAAAATTATGTATAAAATATAACAGGCATTATTTCTCATTTAAAAATTCACGAAGGATAAATATTACTAGTAATTAAATACTAAATTTTTGCTACTATAGAAACTGTGACTTAAAATTCGATCTTCTAGAAAAGAAATCTTTGTGCAAGCTGCCTTTAATTCAAGCTCACATTGACAAAAGAAAAAACATGACGATTCTTAAAGAAAACCAAAATTATATCCTGCAGGTCATCGCAATTTAAAAAGAAATGAGGGTTAAATATTGATCAAGTTTCCATTTATCAGAGCCCTAAATCTATTAGTATCTTGTTATCAGTGCAAGTGAATTAAACTTAAAAAAGAACAGGAAATTTTTTGAAATAAGAAACCTTCGGAAATTAATATTTAGTATGATGTTTCTTTTTAAATAAAATGTTTGCTGGCGATTAACAACAAGAAAAATGTTATATAAGGTGCAGAATATAAACTAGTTTTTATTTTTTAAAGTTTATGTTTTATCATTTTTTCACAGTGATTTTAAAACAATTAGGTCATTTTTTGTAACTTTTACCATTAACGATTGTCGTTATAAAATTTACAGCATATATTTATTAAATTTTATGACATATTGACGTATATAGAACAACACATAGAGGATTAGAAGTAAAAGAACGAGGGTTTCAAAGAGGATTTTAGGTTCAATTCCTTATCGGATCTACCTCATTCTTAATTTGAAGGGGTGGATGGAAAATAGCGTCCATTAACCGAGGATCAGAATTTTTTCTCTCTGACACAATCTAGGAAGAATTATTTTTTAGGCAGACAAATATGGAATTCTCTAGCACCGTAAAAGTCAGTGATAATTCTTCATCATATCGAACTTATTTTATTTAATTGAAGAATTCCGAGTTAACTACTTCCTAACAAATAGTCTAGAAAATTTTGGCTTTTAGGCAGACAAATATGGAATTCTCTAGCACCGTAAAAGTCAGTGATAATTCTTCATCATATCGAACTTATTTTATTTAATTGAAGAATTCCGAGTTAACTACTTCTTAACAAATATTCTAGAAAATTTTGATTATTAGGCAGACAAATATGGAATTCTCTAGCACCGTAAAAGTCAGTGATAATTCTTCATCATATCGAACTTATTTTATTTAATTGAAGAATTCCGAGTTAACTACTTTTTAACAAATAATCTAG
>CM063500.1:111947540-111967540 GCA_032207245.1 Pardosa pseudoannulata | reverse complement strand
TTTTTTTTTTTAAAGATTTCTTAAAAGAATATCCTAGCAAAAGATTTCGTATATTTCAAAAACTATAAGCAATGTTTTATTTATGCTGTAACTTTATTTAACTTGGATATCGTACTATCAATCTTTTCTTTTAACAATGCTTCGTAGAATATTCTTATTTAGAAAAATTTCCAAAATACTAAAAGAAAGGATAAAAGTATTCTGTATCCGTGTTGTAAATCCGTGTTGTAAATCTATTCGTTTATTTTGTTAGGGAGAATGTTTATTATTTAGACTCTTCTGAAATGAAAAAAAAAAATGATAATTTTATGTATTACTATTATTATTTATTTTAGTATTTATAGCATATAAATTTTTCAAATGAGTTAAATTTCAGTAATATCGTCTACAAAATATTAAAAATAAATATTACGTATTCATAATACAGAAATTATTAAGAAATTATAACATTTAAATAGTTTCTTGACCCTCAGTAGCTCAGTCTGCAAAGACAACGCTCTCATAAGTAGAGGGTTGCTGGTTCGGAGCTTTCGGAGAAATCGAAATCTGATCTGCTGACGTCATAATTTAAATGGCGATTATTATTCTTTTACGTTTTTATTTTTATGTTTAGATTTTGATTTATCGTTTGGCACTAGCTCAAGTTTCTGTATTGATAACGAATAAACTGGTTAAAAATGGAGCGTATTTTTGAAAAATTCTAGGATCGTGTAATTTCCCACTTCTTTGTTCATTCCCCATTTCCCTAGGTGGAAGAAAATTCTCGTTAAATTCAAACAACAGCGAAGGAAAAGAAAATAATGGGTTCCTTCTGAATATATTGTGAATATTCATTGCCACTTAAAACAAGAAAACTGATAACATTAACCGATGTAACGATCACATAAAGCGATAATTTTAACATACGGATGAATGGAGAAAATCGGGACCAATTGATTTTGATAACAATAAGAGATTGATAACATTAACCGCTATCACATTAAGCGGATTCCCTATTATGTCTGCCTAAATTTTCATCTGCCTACCTGAATTTCTGCCTGAATGCTCGATCTTTTGTTTTAATGTTACGTCATTTCGCTTTCTGCCTTCCATATCGACAAGTTGCATGTAAGCCAAAAAGGGATAAAATGTGAATACGCTCATTCTCAGTTCCGATTAATAATGTGTTGCCTTCTGCTTATCTGACAACCATTGACCACAAGTACGTTGTGCGTATTTTTGAAAAATTCCAGGAATGTGATATACTCCACTCCTTTGTTCATTCCCCATTTCCCCATGTGGAAGAGGGGAATTCTGGGAAATTAAAAGAAGAAAGAAGGGAACGAAAATAATGGGTTCTTTCTGAATACATTGTGAATATTCCTTTGCCAGTTAAAATGAGGTTCGAAAACTGATAACAGTAACCGATGCGACGATCACATAAAGCGATATTTTTAACATACAGATGAATGGAGAAAATCGGGACCATGTGATTTCGATAACAATAAGCGATTGATAACATTAACCGTTATCACATTAAGCGGTTTGGTTTGTTTGGTTTTGGAGCACTACGGTCTACTTTTTCCAACGCGAGGACTAATGAGACCGGGACCTATAGCTTAAAGTCGATTCCGAACGACTACGAACATCTATGCCATAGTGGGATTCAAAGCCATGAACTCTGGTTCCGAAGGCCAGTACACTAAACATTCGGCCATCATTCAGCCACATTAAGTGGAGTTTACTGTATATTATGCCTGTCTGAATTTAAATAAAGTCTAACAAATGTAATAATATGATATGAATGCCAAATGATGAATTAATTATCATTAAACACTTAAATATAACGAATAAAGTTCTTTTGCATTACAAAAGAAATCAATTAACCGAAAAATCCTCGATTCATTTATTTATTCGATCAGAACTTTTTTTTTTTTTTAAAGATTTCTTAAAAGAATATCCTAGCAAAAGATTTCGTATATTTCAAAAACTATAAGCAATGTTTTATTTATGCTGTAACTTTATTTAACTTGGATATCGTACTATCAATCTTTTCTTTTAACAATGCTTCGTAGAATATTCTTATTTAGAAAAATTTCCAAAATACTAAAAGAAAGGATAAAAGCATTCTGTCTAGTAAATAAATAAATCCGTGTTGTAAATCTATTCGTTTATTTTGTTAGGGAGAATGTTTATTATTTAGACTCTTCTGAAATGAAAAAAAAAATGATAATTTTATGTATTACTATTATTATTTATTTTAGTATTTATAGCATATAAATTTTTCAAATGAGTTAAATTTCAGTAATATCGTCTACAAAATATTAAAAATAAATATTACGTATTCATAATACAGAAATTATTAAGAAATTATAACATTTAAATAGTTTCTTGACCCTCAGTAGCTCAGTCTGCAAAGACAACGCTCTCATAAGTAGAGGGTTGCTGGTTCGGAGCTTTCGGAGAAATCGAAATCTGATCTGCTGACGTCATAATTTAAATGGCGATTATTATTCTTTTACGTTTTTATTTTTATGTTTAGATTTTGATTTATCGTTTGGCACTAGCTCAAGTTTCTGTATTGATAACGAATAAACTGGTTAAAAATGGAGCGTATTTTTGAAAAATTCTAGGATCGTGTAATTTCCCACTTCTTTGTTCATTCCCCATTTCCCTAGGTGGAAGAGGGGAATTCTGGGAAATTCAAACAACAGCGAAGGAAAAGAAAATAATGGGTTCCTTCTGAATATATTGTGAATATTCATTGCCACTTAAAACAAGAAAACTGATAACATTAACCGATGTAACGATCACATAAAGCGATAATTTTAACATACGGATGAATGGAGAAAATCGGGACCAATTGATTTTGATAACAATAAGAGATTGATAACATTAACCGCTATCACATTAAGCGGATTCCCTATTATGTCTGCCTAAATTTTCATCTGCCTACCTGAATTTCTGCCTGAATGCTCGATCTTTTGTTTTAATGTTACGTCATTTCGCTTTCTGCCTTCCATATCGACAAGTTGCATGTAAGCCAAAAAGGGATAAAATGTGAATACGCTCATTCTCAGTTCCGATTAATAATGTGTTGCCTTCTGCTTATCTGACAACCATTGACCACAAGTACGTTGTGCGTATTTTTGAAAAATTCCAGGAATGTGATATACTCCACTCCTTTGTTCATTACCCATTTCCCCAGGTTGAAGAGGAAAATTCTCGGAAATTCAAACAACAGCGAAGGAAAAGAAAATAATGGGTTCCTTCTGAATATAATGTGAATATTCCTTTGCCAGTTAATATGAGGTTCGGAAACCGATAACATTAACCGATGTAACGATGACATAAAGAGATAATTTTAACATACAGATGAATGGAGAAAATCGGGATCAAGTAATTTCGATAACAATAAGCGATTAATAACATTAACCGCGATTACATTAAGCGGTTTGGTTTTGGAGCGCTACGGTCCACTTTTTGCAACACGAGGGCTAATGAGACCGGGACCTACTAGTTGTTAAAGCTGATTCCAAACGGCTACGAACATCTATGCCATAGTGAGATTCGAATCTACTAACGCTGGTTCCGAAGGCCAGCACCCTAAACATTCCGCCTTCTTTCGGCCTCATTAAGTGGTGTCAACTGTATATTATGCCTGTCTGAATTTAATAAGTCTAACAATGCAATAATTCGATATGAATGCCAAATGCTGAATCAATTATTATTAAACACATAGATATAACGAATAAAGTTCTTTTGCATTACAAAAGAAATCAATTAACCCTCCTAGTGGACAAACCGATTATAAAATGTCTCCAAAATACGTTAAAGGTTTATTGTGTCAATGGCCAAAGCGTTCTATGAATTTTTACTTCACCCTTTGTATACTAGAATGGAATACGGGAAACCCACCCTCGTCATTGTCCCTTTACTTGCGGTTATAAATAGATATATAAATAGATATTATAGATTGTTAATTTTTAATACACATAAAGCTCGTCAAGTCTCGAAGATCTTCCCACCAGAAATAATGGATTCTAAAAGTAGAAATAAAAATATTCTTTAAGAGAATTATTTATATTTTTTACTAAAGTTATCCAAGATATTTAAGTGGTGCAATTAGAGATACATCTGTTACCGCAAACGAAATACTTCGAAATAGAAATTTACAAAGCCTTGAAAAGCTGTCAGCTTCTTTGTGCCTCAAGAAGTAGGGGTGCATCCCTCAATAAATGTCAGTCAAAGAGTGGTGCAATTCCTAAACAATCGACCAGACCCTCCTACCTCAAACATTGGCAGAAAAAACACTGGAAGAAATTTACATTACATCCATTTTCAAACGTTTTTGGAGGTCGAAAATTGTAGCGAGCAATCGCTTTGAAGACATCATCGGTTTGGCGGAATTGTACGTGCGAACCGCTTAGAGGGTTAAAAATGTTTTATACGAGTATGAGGCAGTTTGTGAATGCATTCAAAATATAGAATGGAAAACACAGATATAAGTTTTGGTAAAAGTTTCCGAGTGGTAAAAGCATAATAAACTAAACAAGAAAACATCGATACAAGGTTCAAACAACCGTGTTTAAATCTTGAAATTATATTATTATTAGAAGAGATAAACAAAAGACTCCCAGAAAATAATTGTATAGCTGTGGCAAAATTAATAAGCAATTGCTTTAAGGTAACTATTATAGGTAGAAAGTCCAAGGAAAGCATATTCTCTTTAATTAAACGTATCAAAATCACAATTAAATTTTAAAATCTTTAATCAAGTGAAGATTAATCAATAAAAACTCCTTAATTGGTTCATCAATACGCTTTTTTCCCTTAATGTACTAAAAGATCAATAAAGTACCACTTAGTTTACTTTCATTGATTTTTTTGAATGCCGGAGTTTATAAAGTTAAATTATTTTCCCATCCTTTAAGAACTCGGGGAGAAAAAAAAATCTGAACATTTAATTCTTTGCTTTTCTCCTCCATCGATTAATTCAGAATCGATATTGACTGATCCTTGAAGAAGGAATAGAAGAAGAAAGAAGAAGAAGAAAAAAAATAAAACGGTACACAAAAACAGAACTGCTCTTCTGCAATTGAATCCTGTAGAATGAGTTTAAAAAAGATTGGACGGTCTTTTTTTTCATTCTTTTTCTTCGCAACAAAAATCTTCCTTTTAATTAGATGCTGGAGTATCTTAACTGGTGCAGTTCCAGGCATTGAGGAAAAAAAATTGGATCTTTGGCATTGATAAATTTCGTGCTGTAAACGAAGGGAAGAAAATGAATTTATAAAACTCATGCATATACACATAGTACTAACTTTATTTAATCGAACTTAATTGCCTGAAATTTTTATACTTTATCATCAATTTCTACGTTTAAGGGAACAAAAGATCCTTAGATATGAACCAAATCATTAAAATTATATAAAGCACTTTTGGTTCATTAAATGAACAAACAATTTATTATATTTTACCTCATTCTATTTTTCTATTCAAGTATACATGCATAGTATTTACTTTACTTAATTTAATTACTTGAAAGTTTTACATTTTATTCTCAATTTGTGCATTCGAGGGAACAAAAGAGACCTCTATATGATCGAATTGTTGGAGTTTAAATAAACCATTTTTAGTCCTTTTAAATAACAAATAATATATAAGCTTTTACATAATTTTATTTATCAGTTCATGCATATAGATTATTAAAATTACTTATTAGAACTTAATTGTGGAATTTTTTTTAGTTTGTTATTAATTTCTGCATTTAAGCGAACAAAAAGATTGAGATCTAATTAAAATTATTAAATTTTAAAAAAAAAACCTTTGTTCTTCCAAATAAACATATGCTCTTTTAAGATATTTAACGTTTTGATTCACGCATACATGCAGCTAATGTTGAAATATGTAATCGCACTGATAATTGGCGACTTGGCTGATTTTTTTTGTTGTATACAAGTAATAGCTTTCTCGAACGTACGATGTTTTCTTTAGTTGATCCTTTTGTGTTTTGACTGGCGGTGTTTAATTATTTTTGTTTGTGCCTGTAATTTGATTGGCTGGACGCGGGATCTTCTTAAAACTATAAAAGCCCAATGTACCTCGTATTTCTTGATTATTATTTTCTTGTACTAACTTAATGTAATTTCACTTATTATTTCTCTCATCAACATTCACCTATATCTTCACTGTCTTGTACAGTAATTTAGTAATAAAAATAAATAAATAAATAAATTAAAAAACAATTTTAAATTAAATAAATAAATAAATAAAAAATTTCTTGCTATTCTTAAACTTTCTTCTTTTTATTTTAAATGTATTTCATCTTAATTTATTTAACTTGTTAAGTGCCTAGCAATTTATCTCATCCCATCTTTAAGACCTGCATTTTTATACTTATTGTTTTTCATCTTAAAAGACTGGACACCTGATTTTGAATTCTTAACTTGCAACAGGGGATAAGTCTTTCGGCCAACGTACCCCGGTCAACTCTTCAATAGTGCATTTCTTGATTATTTTGGTGTTTCCAATAAAAGGTGTTTGCAATCTGCGCCTTTTCATTATGCTTCAACAGCTAACAATTATATTTAATCGTAATTTATTGTCACAAATGTTTATATTTTGTAATGACATTTTATATATCATAGCGCAAAAATGCCTTAGATATGACTTAAATCCTTATCTTTATACAGGGTGTCCCAAAACGACTGTATAATCTCTGCATATCTAGATTCATCGTTGGAAGTGCATAAAAATGCCTAAAGAAGCGTTGATGTATGATCCATAGTTTACGGGAAAAATACGAAAAGCAAAGTATGACGTCACTGCCGATGTCAGAAAAAAAAGCACTTTATTGGACATATCAACAACAGTATTTGCATATCATTCCAGACGATAATGTTTAAAACATTCACAGCGCATATCGCATCATGCATGCACGCGCCCCATGAAATGACGTTCAGCCACCGTTGAACTGGTATTTAAAATGTTGCATCTTGCAGTTACCGGTAGTCTTCATATGGTGGCCATGTATTTCGTTCGTGACTACTCCGACATGTACTTGATGTACGGCCGATGGAATGGAAATGCCTTACGAACAGTTAGGGTGTATGCCCGTGCATATACTGCTGTTATGTTCAGTAAAGTGTTTCTTGCACCGGAAGTGACGTCATACTTTGATTTTTATATATTTCTCGTAAACTATGGATCTTACAGGAACGCTTCTTTGGGCATTTTTATGTACTCCTAACGAGGAATCTAGCTGTGCCGAGTTTATGTGGTCGTTTTGTGACACCCTGTATATAAAATTCTTCTGTCCGTGTATTTGTAATTGAAATCCTCCTTAACGGCTGAACTGATTTTGATGACATTTTGTGCAGGAAAAGTGTGATAAAGAATATGTGTACATAGTCAAATTAAGCAAAGAACTATCGGTGAGCACAGATACTAGCAGTAATAAACTGTATAAATTTAACATTATACTGCAGGAATATTAGCTACTAATTTGGCTTCCAATAACATAATATTATCGTGCATTTGTAAAGTTTTAATCTGGATGAAGTTGCTCTCTGAGTATGAAAACCATTTAAAACATTCATCACTCTAGTTACAAAACAAATAAATTAATCGTATTTTAGAATCATGTAGCAAGGAGAAAGCATACATCGGTTAAGCAAAACATATGTTTCAATTTGCATTCACTTACGATTCGCCACAAAAGTTCATAACCAAGCCGGTTCTAATGGCACTGAAATATTAAAGCTGAGGGAATACAAGTGTGATAAATCACAGAAAAACTTTTTCCAGCAAAGCATTTAAACTCGCTGATTTATTCAATAATTTAGTAGGGTGATACTCAAGCGAAGAACTACAACGTCATTACATAAATGCAATTAAAATAATTAACACGGGTAATTAAAAAGCACTCACACCTGATTAATGCCGCGAGCTTTAACTATTTTAGAGCATGATAACTCAAAAGCACAGGTCTTGTAAACGCATAATATGGTGATGAATAACAACTTGCAGGCGTTCGGCACAGCCAAAATTTCTCACTCAGACGTATTTATCATTTTAATCAGCTCTCTGATGCTATCTACAGACTCTCGTAATGGCCATAAATGTGAATTCGCGAACTCCTGGTTCAAGAAATAAGGCGAAATTGAACTTGGCATGTAACGCCACGGCACAAATGATTTGCAGGCTATTTAAAAGCCTCTGAGAAAGGAGGGAGGGATCGAATAGAGAGTTTTAATTTCGGGGAAATAATTTTCCATTTTAGCAGGGGGAAATATTTTACTTATTTCGTAAAAGCGATAAATTCGTGCACATTTGGAGGCAAGTAACAAGCACTGATTTCTGAATGTACATTTGGAATGAGGTAGGCCATTTTTGTCGATTATTTGGTTTGTAATGACTTTCAAGGTGAAGACTAAACAAGTATGATGCTGCCTTGTGGTACAAAAGTCGTGATTTAAACCACACTGTAACCATGTAGAGAGTTAGCCATTTGAAATATGCTTTAAGTCAGTGGTCGGCAAAGTGCGGTTCCAGAACCGCATGTGGCTCTTTGAATCCTTAATTGCGGCTCCGGCACAAATATCCACGAAAGACGCAATAATGTTTTAATTTAAAAAAACTTCGTAAGAAAAATCTTATTTTGATAAATAAAAATTCTTCTATAAATGGAGAACATGTATAATTTTTTGCTTAAGTTAAAAGACAGATAGGTAATTAAAATTTTATCGTTGTAAAAAAACGTAACGAACCTCGAGTTTAATTTTATTAGTTTTCGTAAACGAAAACACAAACCATGTACAAGCTACCGGCTGAAATTGTTCGTATGTTTGCGGCATACTTCGGTGTGATACAAATATACCACAAGCATTCGCGCATATACTTTTTCTAAAGAAGTGAGGGGGGGTTACAAATTGGCATCACAGACCAGCAGTTGCAGTGTGAACAGTTTTGTCTTATCTACCGTGTCTGCCGTTGTCCAGTCTTATTAAAAAGTTCTATTTTTCAATCTAGTTGCACATCTTAGGTATTTTTATACGATTTTATTACACCTGCTATATATGTTTGTGATTACGGTACAAAATTTGTAATTGATTTTTGATAACTTCTATTTGTCCAAATGTTGGAATTTTTCTTCTATTTTCAGTCATATTAAAAGTTTTGTTATTTTGATGAAAGAAACAATTATTTTTTTCTTTTTAGGCCAGTTACATATATAATAATAAAATTGTATTTTTAAAAAGATATTTTTTTTTGTTTTTATTTTCATCAATTTAATTAATGATAATAATTTTGTACTGGTGGCTATAGAAAAAAATATGTTTGGAATATTTTTATTACTAAATAACTGTAATAGTAATTATATTAATAATAATTTTACTAAACAAGCAGATTTGGCTCCCATTTTTTTTAAATTGTTGTAATGTTCATATTTGGCTCATTGGCTAATAAGTTTGCCGACCACTGCTTTAAGTCAATGGATCGTGATGCACAAAGCACTTACATTAACGTTTTTGTAAATTTGCTGGTTATTATAAAAAAATTTAAGTGTCGAAATACTGATAATTTATTTATGCTACGTAAGCAACACATGAGATATGCGAAGCAATCAGTGAAAGCTCAGAATTTTTTTAAATTTTTAATACAGGCAAAAATAATAAAATTTTGAAGCTGAATACAATAAACGTGTATCGCAAAAGCAAGCATAACAAGTCCATGGCTACAAGTTCAAACATAAAAGCATTGAAATATCAAAATGCAATCTACATAAACGAATTTAATGAATGGATTTATGTAAATTGTATTTTTTTTTTCAATTTCTGTTTGCTTATGATAACACATATGTATAGTTAAGTTGTAGCATTTAGAAACCAGAAATGCAGGGCGTAAATTCAACTCAGTGGCAACTAAGAACAAGATGTGAAATGACGTTAAATTACGCCAGAGGTCACGAATATGTCAAATAAAAAAAATCATCACTTTAGTTAAACTCTTAACAGGTTTGCCCGTACGGTGTACGGGATACTAATAGTTGGCCACATCTGGTTTGCCCGTACAACATACGGGCATCAATATTTTTCCCTTTCTTGTTTTGATTTGTGCGTATTTTTAATAGATTGAAAGAGAGATTTTAGTTTTGGAATATGTGTTATTTAAAGGCACTCTGTTTTTTTCTTATAGCATCTTTAGTCAAAAATATTTCGCATTCTTTTTTCTTGAAATTTTGTTATACGGTATTCTGGTTGCAAATTCAAAGCGTTTTAGGTAAGGATGATACAGTAGACGATGATACTTTATTGTTAGATGTTTTGGTATTGTTAGATGTTCGATTCAAAACTGTCCTCTAATCTTTTGGATAATTCTTCATTATGACACGTGTAGCTCCGATGAAGATATAATTTCTGCTGGAAAGTTTCTTGAAATTGATGCGAAAAACCCACTTTTTCCGTTTCCCAGGTTTAATTTTACTGGTATTCCAGCCGTAAACATACAAGTTGATGACGCTTCTGATGAACTATAATTTTATGACACGTTTATTGATTCTTCATTGATGAATAAAATTATACAAGAAACTGCATAAAACCAACATTTAGGACAGTTTTATTCCATAGCTATAAAAATAAAAAATATTCTTAAATTTATTATTTATAGAAAAAATTATAAACATTCTTTAATTTTACTGTTATATTAAGTTCGGACTTTCATTATATGCAATAAAAAATATGCTTTTTGTAGGAACATTTCTTGTAAAAAATTGACCAGTTAAAGGGTTAAGCCTAAATTATATTTTTTAAAGTCTATTATTTTTTATCGTGATTACTTCTTAGTGTGTATAGAGTCTTTAAAAAAGCCATTTATTTTATATAGAGGATGCCTAAAATATAGACAAAATATCGAACATTATTGGTTAAATCATCGATAATCAAAATATTGAAATTTGTATTTTTATCATTAAGAACTGACATGTGGTGTCTTCCAGTGACAAAACATGTAAAACAGAATAAATTTAGATAATGTCTAACAATATATGAAACAATATATCGAACAATATATGAAACAATATATCGAACACTATTCGTTGAAATTATCGACAAAATAGGAATTAACGACAAAAATCAACAAATTTTGGACCTAATATAATTTTTATATGATCTAACTTAAATAAGCATATTTTTATATGATCTAACAAAATGTTAAAATCTGTATTTATATCATTAAGAACTGACTTTTGGTGTCTTCCAGTGACAAAACATGTAAAACAGAATAAATTTAGGTATTATCAAACAATATATCGAACATTATTGGTTGAAATTATCGACAAAATAGGACTTAGCAGCAAAAATCAACAAATTATGACCTAATATAAATTTTTTATATGATCTAACTTTAATACGTATATTTTTATATGTTCTAACAAAATATTGAAATCTGTATTTATATCAATAAGAACTGACATTTAGGGACTTCCAGTGACAAAACATGTAAAACAGAATAAATTTAGATAATAGTAAAATAATGCGAAACAATATTTAACGAAATTATCGATTGTTTATTATTAATGAAAAAACATGTCTACTTGAATTTTTTTTATATGATTCACTTTAAAATATTTTTTTTTATCATACATAAATATTCTAATTTAGAACATATTTCTTATTGTAATGAATGCCACCAACAACTTGATAAAAAATAGAATGACCATACTCTTCTTGAACGAAGTGAATATTTAGGCAAATCGTTTGTCAGGAAAATAATATAATGTTAAAATTTTTCCATTTTCATAAAATAGTAAAAGATAACTAAATTTCCATTAAAATGAGTTAGAAGAATTCAAGAATAAAACGTATAGTGCTTGAAATTATTTTTCCATTAAAGGAAGCGAAAAGTTTTTATCGAATCGTGAATGAAATAATTATTGAGAACAAATCTATTTGGTAAATTATTCGAAATCCTAATTTCACTGGAATCTAAGTCATAAAGAAAAAAAAATATATGCTACTTTGAAAGTATCTTATAGTTCACGCATGCGCACTAAGCATCGTCCATTTGATTTTAAGTAGAGCGTTATTTCTCTTAAAATTCCATCCCCCCATAAATTTAATATCTAAATCACTTTTAGCAATTTTCTCCGAATTCCCTTAATGGTCATAAATGGATCTGCAAAGATTCATGGCTGAAAATAATGTAAATTTGAAACAGCAGTTTGATTGAAGGACTTAAACGATTTGCAGAATGTTTAAAAGCTTCCCAATTCTTCCATACCCCTCCCCTCCTCTCTTAGCATTAGCATTTAAATTGAATAGAGAGGGCATTTTTAGTTGTTCTTGAAAATATTTTCTATTTTCAAACAATTCAGAGTGAGTCCTAATTCCTTGCAACATTAATTTACTCTATTCGGAATATTAGAACTTTTTTTTTCATTTTGCCCCATCCATATTAAGCATTTCGAAGATATTTGAAAGCACTTTAACGCTCCTGGCAAATGGAACGCTTTATTAAATGCTTTATGAAATATTACCAGTTTCTCCGATTTTCCGTTGAATAAGTTTTGAAAAGTTAATCAAACAAGTCAATTTTTATCTACTTGTGTGGCAATGTTTTTCCTCTTCTAAACTAGCTTAACTCAAACATTAATCATTTCAGATGATTTGGTTGTTTAGATTTTTTTTATCTAGACTTGTTTTTATTAACTCAAGCTAACGAAAACTTTGGAGATAAAAATAAGATTTATCTAAGGCTCCGAAATTAATTTGCTTTTACTTCACAGTCTTTGAATTTTCTTCGTAAATTGCATTGTTTTTCCTTACAGTTTTGCAGTAATTGCTTTTTTTCGTGTTGCTGAAATTTTCTAAATAAATATTAATTTAAACAAATGAAGAAATTTTATTTTATTTCTTTATTTCTTTTTAATACATGCATATGAGTGGTATGATCATCGAATTGGTTAGGTTGGGGGTATCCAACATGTAACAGCTCGAGGGACATTATTCCAGACTAGCATATAACCCATCATATGACGGGATCAGTAAAATTTTTAACGCTTAATTTGACAAGATGTCTTTTCAAATACTTTTAATTTTAATTTCTGTTATTTTCCCATGTCTATATAGACATTAGGATCTCTGTAAAATAATCAAACAAAATATATCATTTTCCATTGACATAATAATTGTCCACTGTGGCGAACACTGACAATTATGTTATATAGTAGTTATAAATATACATGTCCTGTGTAGCGGCCAGACTTAGCCAAATTAACGGTTAATTTTCCCCATGAGGCAGGTTAAAAAAATGGTTTGTTTTTTGGCTGAAAATTATCTGGTACACGCTCAATAATTTGTTTATCTTTACTGACCCCATGTTAGTTGCCAACTTTAATTTATCTTTTCATAATACGGGATAGGATGGACAGCAGAGGTTTTAATATTGACAGTGATTATTTGGAGGTATATATGAATGATGTCCAAAATTAAGCGAATTGATTGCAAACCGTGTGGTTACGTATAAAAAACAAACACACAAACTTCTTAATTTTCAAAGATATATAACTTAAACGCTAGATATTTATTAGTCCGTAAAATAAACTCCTAGACTTTTATGAAAAGATTTTGTTAATACCAGTAATAAAATTTTTATTGCAACAAAAAAATCTATGATTAAGTTTAAAATTATTCCATATGTACCTAATATATTATTTAAGCCATATATAAAAGAAAATTATTTGCGTAGCATCTAGGTTTAGGGATAAAACGTATGAAAATAATGCAGATAAAAATAATATTAAATGAGATAGAAAGGAACGACGTCATAATGCTAGAAAAAAAAAATGTTATTTTCATCTAATTATTAGGTGATAAATTGATGAATTTAATCGACCTCTTAACCAAAATAACTTGAAAAAAATCAAACGATTGAAAATAAAGATTAAATTGACGTTTCCGAATTAGCTTTGAATTTTTGCTAATTTGCACTTAAATAATAGGCCGATTTTGTAAAATTTTTACAGATGTAATAGTATATTAGCTTTTACGTTTTTTTTTCTGATTTTGTAATAACAGGACTTAACTTCGGACAAAATTTTAAGTCGATCCTGAAAAATTTTGTAAATCATGAGGTGAGATTTTCATGAAAAATAATGATTTAAAATTTGGATGCACTGTGTCTAACGAAAGAGATATTGCACATAACTGGCAAATAGTACATATAAGTAAGAATTTTATTGCAATTGATATTCTTCTACTAAATTATGAACTAGAAACAGAAAATTTATTCATAGATGTTTTTAAACAAGATCAAACAGAAAATTTTATTAACCTTTAAAAAGACAAAGAACTTGCAAAATAATTCAGCCTAAAATATAAAATTATTTTTTTTTTCTCTACAGAAAAATCTAATCGAGTTACTACCTTCATATCAAGTTAAAATTTTGCAGTTTAATTCTCATGTTATTTAATAAGTCTTTTGACGGACATCTTTTTAAAAATTTAAGAAAACATTTTTTTTACTCACAGCTTGATTCTTTTAACTTTAATAGTGGCTTAGAAGTTATGTTACTTAATCTCAATCTCTCTGAAATTTACATTTATTCTGATTTATTAAATATTTTCTTTTTTAATTGCTAAATTATTTGTATTCAGAGTATATAAAAACTTTTACTGTGATATAGTTTAAAATCAATAAAGCATTTTAGAAGTTTAATTATTTTTAATTGTATATAACATCAATAAAAGTTGATAAATATTTACATAAATTCCAAATATAAATTACAAAAATGAAATTAATTGGTTAATTTAGTTAACACTTTTAAATATTTTTAAACTAATTTTAAAAAGTGTTAATTATTGATTAAAATTATAGATAGTTTATTTCATAGATTTTACATTACAGTTATTTATTCTCTAAATAAAAACATTTGCAAATCGAATATTTAAAAAATTGAGATTAAAGATTCTACGTCCTCTTAAACGGTTGAAACATCAAATAAAAGAGCTATTTTATCTACTATATTTTTACAGTAAGGTTAATTTATTTTTTCTCATTTTAAAGCAATGATTTATTTATTCTTATTCTAATAAAATATTTACAAGTTGAACATTTAAAAAATTCAGATTAAAGATTCTATGTCCTCTTCAACGGTTGAAACATGAAATAAAATAGCTGCGATATTTACTATATTTTTTATAATAAAGTTAATTTTTTTTTCTATTTTAAAGCGAGGTCTTATTTATTCCCATTCTAATAAAATATATGCAAGTCGAATATTTAAAAAGTTGAGAATAAAGATTCTATGTCCTCTTAACTGGTTGAAACATCATATAAAATAGCTACGATATTTAATATATTTTTACAGTAAGGTTAATTTATTTTTTCTCATTTTAAAGCAATGATTTATTTATTCTTATTCTAATAAAATATTTAAAAGTTGAATATTTAAAAAATTGAGATTAAAGATTCTACGTCCTCTTAAACGGTTGAAACATCAAATAAAAGAGCTACGATATTTACTATATTTTTACAGTAAGATTATTTTTTTCTGATTTTAAAGCTTGCTTTAAAATCAGAAAAAAATATTTATTCTCATTATTTATTCTAATTCTAATAAAATATTTACAAGTTGAATATTTAAAAAATTCAGATTAAAGATTCTATGTCCTCTTCAACGGTTGAAACATGAAATAAAATAGCTGCGATATTTACTATATTTTTTATAATAAAGTTAATTTTTTTTTTCTATTTTAAAGCGAGGTCTTATTTATTCCCATTCTAATAAAATATTTGCAAATCGAATATTTAAAAAGTTGAGAATAAAGATTCTATGTCCTCTTAAACTATAGAAACATCAAATAAAATAGTTACGATATTTACTACATTTTTACAGTAAGGTTAATTTATTTATTTTTTCTGATTTTAAAGCTTGCTTTAAAATCAGAAAAAATATTTGTTCTCATTATTTATTCTCATTATAATAAAATATTTACAAGTTGAACTGTTAAAAAATTCAGATTAAAGATTCTATGTCTCATAAACGATTGAAACATCAAATAAAATAACTGCGATATTTACTATATATTTACAGTAAGGTTAATTTTTTTTCTGATTTTAAAGTGAGGCAAATAATCTTAAGTACATCGAATAGTTACTAGCCGCATCATATTGATCGAACAGGCTGGGTCACAGGTGGTACTATATTTCATCGGTGCTATTACAAGGGTTATAAAAATAGGTCAAGGAATTTTTTTTAAGGAAATCATGTTAATTTTCTAAAAACACTAGAAGGCAATAGCTGTTTCTTGAATATATGTGTGGTAAGCCCTCCATAATTGTTTAAAATGAGATCCAATTTGTTAATACTACAGGAATAAATTGATGTTACACTTACCAAAAGATTTTAAGATAATGATATTGCTATATTTTCAATGCAATTTCAGATATTTCAAGGAATTAAAGGTTTTAAAATTTCGTAGAAAAGTGCTTAAGTTCTATGAACATGTAATCTATGTTTTGCCCAAATACATTTGAGCCTTTTAGATTAATGGTGATATTTATTTATTTTCAATGCAATTTTAGATATTTTAGACAATTAAAGAACATTTTAAAATTTCATAGAAAAGTGTTTTCATTCTCTAAATATGTAGCTCTCTCTGGAAGGATTAGCAACAGTACTTCCGTAATCGATGATTTGCTCATAGTTCAGCATTTTGAATTAATAGTGGTATTTATATATTTTCGATGCAGTTTGAAATATTTCTAAGAGTTAAAGGTTTTAAAATTTCGTAGAAAAGTGCTTAAGTTCTATGAACATGTAATCTATGTTTTGCCCAAATACATTTGAGCCTTTTAGATTAATGGTGATATTTATTTATTTTCAATGCAATTTTAGATATTTTAGACAATTAAAGAACATTTTAAAATTTCATAGAAAAGTGTTTTCATTCTCTAAATATGTAATCAATGATTTGCTCATACACATTTGAGTATTTTGAATTAATAGTCATAATTATACATTTTCAATGCAATTTCAGATATTTCTGAGAATTAAAAGTTTTAATGTTTCATAGAAAAGTGCGTAAGTTCCCTAAATATGCAACCGATCATTTGCTCATACACATTTGAGTATTTTCAATTAAGGGTAATATTTATTTATTTTCAATGCAATTTTAGGCATTTCAGAAAATAAAAGAAAGTCTTAAAAGTTCACGTAAAAGTGCTTCCATTCTCTAACCATGTAATCAATGATTTACTCATATATATATATATATATATATATATATATATATATATATATATATATATATATATATATATATATATATATATATATATATATATATATATATATATATATATATATATTTAAATTAATCGTGATATTTATATATTTTCAATGCCATTTCAGATTTCTGAGAATTAAAGATTTTAAATTTCATTGAAAAGTGCTTAACTGCTCTGAACATATATTCAATGATTTGCCCATATATATTTGATAATTTTGTATTAATGGTGATATTTATTTATTTTCAATGAAATTTTAAATATTTCAGAGAATTAAAGAATGTTTTAAAAGTTCACAGAAAAGTTCTTACATTCTCTAAACATGTAATCTATGATTTTCTCAAATATATATATATATATATATATATATATATATATATATATATATATATATATATATATATATATATATATATATATATATATATATATATATGTGTGTGTGTGTGTGTGTGTATGTGCGTGTGTATGTATATATATATATATATATATATATAAATATATATATATATATATATATATATATTATATTTATATACATATATATATATATGTATGTATATATATATATATATGTATATTTATATATATATATATAATATATATATATATATATATATTTATATATATGTATATATATAAATTTCTATGATTTGCTCATACACAATTGAGCATTTTAAATTAATACATATTTATACTTAAGAGTGTTTAAAAATTAATAGTTAATTCATGTCATAAATTTATTAAAAGAAGCATTCCACGTAATTTCATTTCTAGTTGTTGAAGATTAATTCTGAATAATTCTTTAGAGCTCAAGAATAAACTATGTGAACTTTTGTGTGAATTCAATAAATGAATATTTTTCTAATAGTGGAATTGTCTATTAAGATACATTAGAATGGTTTTTATTCCGTTCAGATACTTTTTTTACTCTGAAATCAATTTGCCCAGAACTGTTTTTATTGCTTGAATATATTTTTTTAATTAATTAACATATTTTTGAATTATTTAATATATAAAAATTATAAAATTATTATAACGATAAGAATTTATTATTTTAAGAATTTCCCGTATTTTTAAGTCTGCATATAATTTTTCATTATCTGGGATTTTTCGAAACCTCTCTATAGGAGTAAACGGGTAGCACAAAATTTAATAAAGCAAAGAATTAAGACTTACCTCATAGGTATAATTTCTGAAAGGAGCACTGCGTGAGACACAGTACCTGAAAAATAACAAAATAGAATTAAAAACGATCTCCATTACGTAATAAGATACAGTAACTATACACTAATTGTTTAATATATGTGCAATAATAACAATTAATTAGTTCAGTTAGTTAGTGTAACATGGAAAAAATCAATCTTAAACTACACCTATTGCTTCAATCTTCCTACACTCAAATATCAGTTATAAGTCTAATATTATACTTATTACTCATAATATATAATATATTCTATATATAATATTAGTATAGGTTACGATAATTAAAATACTTAAAAAACACTTCTTTATTATTAATAGTTAAGGATCTCTCAAATCGATAGTGATTTTATAATTTTGGATAAGATAAAATGTTATTTAAAGAAATTCCACAGCATGGCACATCTCAACTCAATTGAAATTTTTTATCTGAAATATTTTCAATTTTTGATTCTTTATATTGTAAAAAGTTCTGTTATGTCTTTCAAGATCAGTGATCATAACATTTTTTCAAGATCTCTAGTTCTTGTATAAAAATTCTTTAATTTTATTTTAAGAAATAAATCTTTTAAAAATAACATTAAATATGTAAGCACCAAGTAAAAAAAATAGAAATCCACTAACTCATAAAAAATTTAGAAATGTGTAAATTAGAAAATAATTTTTATTATTTAATAAAAGCTAATAATTTTCTTTATTCTGAGAACATTAATGCAAGCTTTATTTTATAACCTGTTAAAGGTTCAATTTCTTATCAGATTTTAGATATTTTATTAAATTTAATATTATTTAAAGCAGTTTCCCGCAGCATGGCACATCTCAACTCAATTGAAATTTTTTATCTGAAATATTTTCAATTTTTGATTCTTTATATTGTAAAAAGTTCTGTTATGTCTTTCAAGATCAGTGATCATAACATTTTTTCAAGATCTCTAGGTCGGGTATGAAAATTCTTTAATTTTTTTTGTATAAAATAAATATTTTAAAAATAACGTCAAATATGTATCCAGCAAGTAAAAAAAGTAGAAATCCAATAGCTCGCAAAACAAGTTTAGAAATTTGTAAATTAGAAAATAATTTTTATTATTTAATAAAAGCTAATAATTTTCTTTATTCTGTGAATAACAGTTGCATTAACACATAGTGTGCGGGTACATTTCATAGCGGAATTGTACCGGAAGAAGGCGTTTTGCGAGTAAATTTAGTTATTCAGATAAATCTCAAAAGATCGAAAATTATTTCATTTTTTAAACAACTTTTCGTATTTTATATTGAAATATATAAACCAATATATAAATAGACATATATAAATAACAACTATAAGATTTTTGTAAACAAAAAATAGATTTTTTAGTGGATAAATTTATAATATTATCATAAATATGTAAAAACAAATAGAAGTTGTAGTATATAGCTTTAATTTTTTCGAATTATGTTATATATAAACATTTTTAATTATAAAAAATGGCAAGAGCAATCATAAAACTGATAATGTAAAAACCAACTTTTATTTTTCTCAATTTTTC
>CM063500.1:111927540-111937540 GCA_032207245.1 Pardosa pseudoannulata | reverse complement strand
TTGTTTGGTCATACCAAAACCGAATAAGCGCTGCTCTTCCGAATTAAAGGAGAAGTGAACGGCTTTCGTTGTTAACGAGCACCGTTAAGGTGTAAGTACGATTTTTTATCGAACACACGACGCAACCTTTTTAGAGGCTAGTCGAACTCATTCATCTATCCGCAAGGCAGAATTTACATCCAAACCAGAGATAGACTCGTCCCTGATTGAGTACCCAAAGAGGTATAATTTGTTATGGGAAATTGGGGGACTTTGAAGTCAGGACATATTTAACGTGCCCCAATGTCATTAGCAACACGAGGACAGAACTCGCCACCTTTTGATTACGAGACTACAAACTCTATCAACCAGGCTCCCGCTGCCCGGTTTTCCAAGTGGGACTGCAAAGGCTCTTTTCGATTAATCTCAGGAGAAATTGGAGACCAAGACATGAATTGAAAGTCACTGGAATGTTCGTCAGGCTCGGCAACTATCTACCATTCTTTTAATGTCCGATTCCGATGTTTATTGCAGACGCAACTGTCGATGACGTGCCATCTGTGTAGGGACATGCTGTGACGTATTGAGTTATGGTAGGTGAGGCCATCAAAGGTACAGGCTGGACATCTATTTACTCTTGATCAAATGCTTT
Source organism: Pardosa pseudoannulata (assembly GCA_032207245.1). Taxonomy (NCBI): domain Eukaryota; kingdom Metazoa; phylum Arthropoda; class Arachnida; order Araneae; family Lycosidae; genus Pardosa; species Pardosa pseudoannulata. The sequence goes on along the minus strand of CM063500.1, from coordinate 111,936,909 downwards.
ATTCATGGGAATAATTACATACATTTATATACAGGATTCAGTAATTTCAATTACTTCTGCGATCTCGTGATGAAATAACGTTAAAAATATACAACACGTGGATACAGTGAAGCTAGTAACACAGGAACAGTTCGCTAATGATTGCCGGTACGGTACTCGGACACTATAATATACCGGTCCGAATAGTTGAACTTCTACATGAAGTCTCGAAACTCTCAGAGTACGTATCCCGATGGAGTTCGGGGAGAAACGAAGGATGCAGGATTATCCAAAATGTCAGCAAGTGTCATTCTCGGCGACCTACTTAAGCACGAAGTAAAAAAACTAATTACAGGTAACGAGAATGAAATCCCGAAGTCGAAGGTCGACTTCTTAGCAGAAAGCAGAGACGTTGGTGGTCTCTAAAGGAAAGCAAGCTCCGGCAATTCGAAGAAATAAGGGGAGTCTTCACGAGCTCCACCTAAAACCAAAAATCATGTAACGGATCATTACAATGCCTTGGTGCCTTTCTGCGTAGGGTCAAACGCAGCTACGTACGTTGGAAAGTGTGTTGAGAAGTATGTTCTGCGTCGCCACTGTTGCAACTGGTTGTGATTTCGGCTACTTAAAACACACGACTCGTGCATGTGTTTGATTTTTTTTGCGTTAGAAATACATGTGCAATACATATGTAAAAAATTTCCAGCATTTCCATCCAGCACTATTAATTTCTACAGCACTTAACACTCCAAACATTACATCTAGTATTTCCATTACAAAGAAGAAACATTAGTCTTTTCCTTATTTCTTAATTCGCAAATTACCAGACTTGCAATACATAATTATGAAAGTCTACTAATAGTTTCAGATGATAACTGAACGAAAAAATATTTACTGATTATTTTTTAGACAAAGTACTTTTCATCTTTCGGGGAAAAAATGATATTACAATGAATTAAAGGATTTTCACAGTTCACTGGAGTTTGCAAAAACACTTATCTCTCTCGGAAAATAACCTTTTCAGGACTTGCCAACACAGTTACCGCCAATCAATACCCGCTTATCTGAAAACAAAAAGTGTGATAGCAATTTTAAAAGACTCATTTGCCAGAGGAAGCTACCGAAACAAAAAGGGCGAGCTAGTAGGAGAAGAGAGAAAAAAACTACATCCCAACCAAATCCCAAAACGAATGGAAACCAAAAAAAAAAACCTCGCTTTTTCTCATTAAGGACACGGCAAGGGTTTCTTAATGAAGCTCAATTTTAATACACAACCACATGTTTGGAGATGAAATGATAGACGGGTTTTAATTTTTTTTACCCTCTTAAAAAGTCTAATGCATTAAGAATAACTAATTTTTTTTGCCGTTTTATGGTGGAATAAAAATTTTAAATTTTAGTTTTAATCACTGGGGGATTTAGCAGGCAGTTGCATTTATTTCCATATTATCTGATGGCGCGTTGATGCATAAACGATTTTTTATTTAAATATCAAACCCTGTTAGTGAATAGAAAAAAAATGTATATATAGAATTATCGTATTTCTAATGTTCTAGTTTGCATTTTTTCAACGGCTAACATAGTGACACTTTTGTGTATTACATAGTATTTTATCACAGTATTATGTGAGGATGATCCTGGATTATATTGTTATACTTTAATCAAAAAATCTTTACGATGGCTGAATTATTAGGGGACTCATCTTTGGTACCGGAGTTCGTTGGTGTGAATCCCACCATGGTAGAGTGGTTCGGAGCCATTCAGAATCGGCTTTAATTAGAAGGCCACAGTTTCATTAGACTTCGTGTTGCAAAATAGCAGACTGTAGCTCTCCAAACCATACCAAATACATCACAAACTTTATGGATTCGAATACAGGTACAGTCATGGATGTTTATAGCCATTTGGAATTCTCTTTAAGCTGCAGGGTTCAGTGTTATCTTGTTTCAAGTTATCTTGTATAGGAATACCTCGATCAAACAGTCTGTTATCGATGTCTATGAGACTAGATACTCAGTGGAATGACTGATCTCATAAAGTATAATACTTACTACTATAACCATACCGTCTTACGAAATATCAATTTGAACTACAACCTGATGTTGAATAAAGACAGTGTACTATTAAGGTATGATACGTCCTACCATAACGTATCATTCTTTCATAACTATTATAACCTGAAATATAGTTTTCTGGATATCGAGCAAATTTTCATTGTAACTACTGTAATGCTAAAGATCAAAAGAATAAGTGTGATGTTAAGGCATAATACTTCAAACTAAAACATATCATCATTTCATAGTCATATGAACCTACAATATGGTATTTCTGTATGTGGTAATAATAGTTTATGGTATTATTATCTGGTATGGTATGGTGTTTTATTTGAATGTCTACCAGATTCTTAATGTAATGATCATATTGTTAAAGTATAATGCGTTTTACTATATAATATTGCCCGGAAGTATTGCATTTTGGATGCCCACCGGATGCTTAATTAAATCAGTGTACTAGTATATGTCCAACTAAACTAAATTAAACTCATCAGCACAACAGCCCCTAAAAGGGCCAGGGATTACAGTGCCAGTCTCCGTTTCCGAGACCAAGGGCCCTTTGTGTGAAGCATATGTTCCAGTTAGGTGGTCAACCTTACGCGGAACAACCAGTGTTTAGCTCTCAAGTATTCTTGATCCTCAGTTTGTCTACCCACGGAAGGGATGAAAGGCTGAGTCAACCTTGCCCAGTACGGGATATAATACGTCCTACTAGAACTTATCATTCTTTTACAACCATATCAATCTGCAATATGGTATTTTGGACGTCGATTGGATTCTAAAAACTACTACTGTGTTCTTACAGTATAATGCTTCTTACCATAACCATACTGTCCTATAATACTGCATTTTATATGTCTACTGGATGTTCAAAAGAATCAATGTGATGTTACGGCTTAGTATGCTCAAATTTAATCTATCATTTTACCATAACCACACACCCTGCAACATTGCCTTTTGGACGTTGAATGGATAGTAAATGGACCAAATATGATATTATGTTTAATACGTTACAGTGACTCGGGAGCCAAGTTTGAGGAAAGAAGCAAAAAATTTAGTTTCTTACAAAAAACATTTAGCGTACAACGCTATTTACAAGTTTATAGAGATGTACAAGCTATGTACAAATTCAGAATAGTAATCAGCATACATAAATATGCAAACTACAGTCGTTCAGTTAATATATGACAGCTACGGAAATTGGTTCTAACACTTCAACGTTCTCGAACGAAAACAACAAGCAGGAAAGGAAAAAATTCGTAAAATCCGGAATGGCCGGCTGTTGTCCACTTATCACCACAATCAACCAAATAGACATTTCACCTCCATTTTCTAAATAAATACATACAAAAAAAATCTCTCTATTTTTTTGCCTCCGTCTGTTTTTAAACTAGATTAGAAGGGCGGTTCTTAAAGCCCTCCTCAAATAGTTGATTCGTTGGAGACGATGTAAAGATGGTTCCAGACTCTATTTTGTTCCTTCTAAGTGTTTCCGTAATGACGAGTTCAGTCTGGTTTTAAGCTGGGTTTCACTTTTAGGAATTTGTGTTGGTCTGTAATATTAGAGGGGCTCTTAAACTTTGATTCATCCTCTACAGAAATTTGCTCGACATGAAGTCTGGAAAACGTGCCGTGTCGAATCGGTTTTTTCACACTTCATTGGTAACCATCATTTTTTTGTCGTATTGAAAGTTAAAAGGGAATAGCCCTTTGTAATTCTGTAGATAGATGTACTGAGTAATGTAGGGATATTTAGCAGAAACGCAGTAAAAAAATTGCAAAATCAAGGACTGCCGGCTGTTTTCCATTTATTACCGCGATCAACCAAATCAACATTTCACCTTCATTTTCTAAATAAATACATAGAAAAATCTCTCTAATTCATTTTTGCCTCCGTCTGTTTTTAAACTAGATTAGAGGGGTGGTTCCTAAAGCCCCCATCCCAGATTTGATTCGTTGGAGACGATGTAAAGATGGTTCCTGGCTCTATTTTGTTCTTTCTAAGTGGCTCCAGTCTGGTCTTGAAGCTGGGTATCGACTTCATGAATTTTTGTTGGTTGGTAGTATAAGGAGGACTCTAAACCTTTGATTTACTCCTCTATAGAAATTTGCTCTACATAAAGTCTGGAAAACGCTCTGTGTCGAATCGGCTTTTTCACACTTCATTGGGAACTGTCCATACACTCTTTCGTCGTATTAGAAGTTGAGAGGGAATAGCCCTTTGTAATTCTGTAGATAGATGCACTGAGATATGTAGGAATATTTATCAGCAACGCAGTAAAAAAACTGCAAAATCAAGGACTGCCGACTGTTGTCCGCTTATTACCAAGATCAACCAAATCGACATTTCACCTTTATTTTCTAAATAAATACATAAAAAATCTTGCTATTTCTTTTTTGCCTCCGTCTGTTTTTTAAACTAGATTAGAGGGGCGGTTCTTAAAGAACCCCTCCAAGAGTTTATTCGTTGGAGCAGCTGTAAAGATGGTTCCTGGCTCTATTTTGCTCCTTCTAAGTGGCTCCGTAATGACGAGTCCAGTCTGATTTTAAGCTGGGTCCCACCTTCAGGAATTTTTGTTGGTTGGTAGTATAAGTAGGACTCTAAACCTTTGATTCACTGCTCTATAAATATTTGCTCGACATGAAGTCTGGAAAACGCGCCGTGTCGAATCGGCTTTTTCACACTTCATTGGAAACCTTCCATACCCTTTTTCCTCGTATTGTGCATTGAAAGTGAATAGCCCTTTGTAATTCTGTAGATAGATGCACTGAGTAATGGAGGGGCATTTAGGATCATTACTATAATCTTACATACGATGATATGACACATTAGTCATCAACAAGATACTCCCTATAACCAATGTGTTGTTAAGGTATTATCAAACAGGCCAACTACTCCGGATTCTCCTCAGCAACTCCGGAGAACTGAGAAAATTTGATATCTCCGGAAACTTCTGAGATTTCTCCGGAAAATAACAAAACTTTTGAACAGTTCAGCAATTAAATAAAAAGTTTTACAAAAAATAATGCAGAATATTACTCTTTTCACACATTGTGTAGACAAACTGTAGAATCCCCTATATAATAATAGTCTAAGTTATCTGTACGTCTGTCCTCGATTTTATGAAGCGGTTGGACCCGGAATGGATAGAGGCATCCATAGTTAGCAAAATTCAAAGAAATTAATGTTCATCTTCTCCTAAACTATCGACCCTTTTCTAAAATAAATTGATATAAATATGCTTCATATCACAGCAAAAAATACTGCCTTCTTTAAAACGTTCGAAATCCACCCCTTCCCCCCTTTTCCAGCTTTTGATGCCATTATTTCAACTCCTATTTTCCCCGGTTAAGAGCAGGCGATTAAATTTATCAATTTATCACACAGCAAATAGGTAAAAATAACATTTTCTATCATTATGACGTCATTCCTTTCACCATCTCATTGAATCATTTCTTATTTTAAATTATTTAAATTATGCCTTATTTTCATACATTTTATCATTGAACTTAGATATGACGTAAATAATTTTCTTTTAAATTTGGCTTAAATAATAGATTAGGTACATATGTGATAATTTTAAATTTAATCATTGATTATTTTTTGTTGCAAGATAATTCTCAGCCAAAAAACAAACCATTTTTTTACTTGCCTCATAAGGTACTTTACAATTTTGGAAAATTAAAAATTTTACTGATCCCGTCATATGACGGGCTGTATGCTAGTTCCTGATATTAGAAAAATGGAATCTTTTAATCACGGTCAATGTTGCTAAAAGAAACACTGTTCTGAAAATTAAGTTGTTAAAGCTAAAAAAAATACTCATAAATTTTTAAATGCATAAATTTTAATTTACGTTTTACGATTTACTACTGTGTAAATATCTTAAATTTAATCTTAATTTAGAAACCAATAAGATATGTATTTAAATATAATCTGTAATTAGCATGTTAAAGTTTCAAACCACGATGTTTTTTCGGACACAAGTGCCTGAATGTTAACATGTCTGTATTATACATCCTACCACAAAATAATATAGCTACTTCATAACATGGTGTATGTACGTATAATTTAGTTTTCTAGCATATGTTTCGCTTAAAAGCAGTTCTACCTGCTTCGCCAGATATGATATAAATATTTTACTCTTAGGAAAATATATATTGTTTTCTCAGTTAATAATATTGATTTTACGAAAAATAAAAAAATACCCATTAATATCTGCTTAATTAATTACTCTATTAATTACATTTTGTTCATATCACAAACAACAATTGATTCTATTTTAACACAACATGTGTCTAAAAATATGGCAGAAATTATTAAAGTGAAATTTATATAAAAAATAGCTATTCATATGAAATACAATTTATCTTTAATAGAATCCAAGGAAAATTATTTGACCTTAAACTCAATTGATTTATTAAACCAATTTAAAATTTGAAACAATTTATAAATTTTAATGCTACAATGAAGTACCAGCTTATGAAGAGACGAATAAAATACAGGTTGTTATAATGGTTAAGATATATTTCAAAGCAATCGCTGCGATATTTCTGGAGTGCATATTACGGATATCTTTCCGCTATAAATTAGTCCATTAATTTCTTATAATATTACCCCTGATACACGCACATGGTCATCTATTATATACAATAAATGTTCATTTACAGAGACAGATGGGAACAAAATAAGTTCAAGATATGATGGGAGGCAAAAAAAAAAGTGTAGAAGAGGTTAAAGAAAAAAAAAGAGCCTGAATTTTCTCATTAACGACGCCAAGGAGCTTTGTAATGATGCCCACTTTTATTTATGCACAGGCCTTGCCAATAGCAGGATTGATGGATGTTTCTTCAGATATTCCACGGGCTCCGTCTTGATGAATCTTAAATTGGGCGCACTGAAAAGCAAAGATGGATTTCAGAGCTCCTACCGGGGCAAAACAAAGCAAAAACCGGAGGATCGTTTTTTTTTTCCAAACTATTCCTGTTTTTTTTTTTTTTTTTTTTTTACTCTCTTCCCCTCCAGCTCCCAACGAAGCTTTTTGAGAAAGAAAATGGCGCAGGGCGAGATATGAATTGTGTGTATACATTTTTTTTTCTTTGGTTATGATGGGGCTCTCTCTCCCTCGAAGTTTTAACGAAGATAATTGGTTTTGTTTGGAAGAAGTTGGGTTGAATAAATGGTTGGAGTAAGGGATAGTGAAAGGTTAATTAAGTATATATTTCGAAAGGGGGGTGGTGGATGAGGAATAGGTTACGTCTGATGCTGAATTTATTTCCAGATTATCGCTTTTGACAAGGAATTAGACATAAAGAATATTAATTTTGATTTTTGCGTAGTTAGCTGTTGAAGAACTGAGATTACCTCCGCTAACAGTAATAGACTGCTGAAAACTTTCATTATAACAACGCGAGAGGTAATTTCTACAGGTATCTTCGAGAGAAAAAGAAAGAAAAAAACCTCAATTCTGAAAATGGTTGAAAGAAATTAATGCCACTTCTTTTTTACCGTCAACATGTAATAGCAAGAATTTTTCTTAGGTATGTAAAATAATTTTTTTAAGTTTACGCAAATAATTGGTATCGAGGAAAATGTATTAGAAAAAAGAAAGGTATTATTTTCTCAATTTGATACTTAATATGAAAATTGACTGAATTAAATAAAAATTTTCTGGTTTAGTAGTATTGTTTTTTTATGTGATATACAATTTGCTTTTTTCTCTTGTACTTACTTTATGGGTGTTAATTACTCCTTACAAATGCTTAATATTACATAATAGTAAGCAAACCATAATGAAATACTCATACATATTTTTGTTATCTTCAGAAGGGAGAATGTTTTCCTGTGCCCCCTCCTCTCTTTTACGAATAGTTTCTCAAATTCTTATGTACGTGCTCGGTTTGTACATGCATATACTTTAGGGGTTGCTTATATGAGTGTTCATCACAGCTTACAAGTGCTTGATATTACCCAATAGTAAGTACTTCCTCAAATATTGGTACTCTGCAAAATGGAGAACATTCCCCTGTTCCCACATGCTTCTCTCCCGATGTACTTCCAGCGAATGGTATCAGATACATGCTGCTCACACACATATGCTTCCGGATGCCTAAAAGTGATAACTATACTCTCTGTATTCAAATTCAGACATTTAGTGACTAGATCAGTGATTCTCATATTTTCCTGTGCTTTTCCTCTCTTTTACGAATCCAGCGAAGGGTTTCTCAAATTCATGTGTACGTGTATATACTTTAGGGGTTGCTTTTATGAGTGTTCATCACAGCTTACAAGTGCTTGATATTTCCCAATAGTAAGTACTTCCTCAAATATTGGTATTCGGCAAAATGGAGAATATTCTCCTGTTCCCACATTACTCTCTCCCGATGTACTTCCAGCGAATGGTTTCACATACATGCAGCACACACATAGATGCTTCCGGATGCTTAAAAGGGATAACTATACTCTCTGTATTCAAATTAAGACATTTAATGACCAGATCAGTGACTCTGAAACTTTTCTAAGCAAAATATTTGTCTCCTTTGATGTGACCAGATTTTTTTAAGTCACTATATGTAAATCTGTAAACATGTTTTTTTAGAAAAGAATTCAATTCTCAGACATTCTATATTGAAACTGAAATCTATTTGTATAACGATAGTAAAGTTTGGGCCATTTAGCAAATCTCGTGTAGACTACTTACTTAATATGTAATACTAAAAATGATTATTGTATCTGTCTATGAAACTTTTATATTCCAGAGAGTTATATTACCCAATAGTAAATACTTCCTCAAATATTGGTACTCTGCAAAATGGAGAACATTCCCCTGTTCCCACATCCCTCTCTCCCGATGTACTTCCAAGGAATGGTTTCAGGTACATGCTGCACACACACAGATCCTTCCGGATGCATAAAAGGGATAACTATTCTCTCTGTATTCAAATTCAGACATTTAGTGACTAGATCAGTGACTCTCATATTTTCCTGTGCTTCTCCTCTCTTTTACGAATCCAGCGAAGGGTTTCTCAAATTCATGTGTACGTGCATATACTTTAGGGTTTGCTTTTATGAGTGTTCATCACAGCTTACAAGTGCTTGATATTACTCAATAGTAAGTACTTCCTCAAATATTGGTATTCTGCAAAATGGAGAATATTCTCCTGTTCCCACATTACTCTCTCCCGATGTACTTCCAGCGAATGGTTTCAGATACATGCTGCACACACACACACAGATGTTTCCAGATGCCAAAAAGGGATAACTATACTCTCTGTATTCAAATTCAGACATTTAGTGACCATATCAGTGACTCTCAAACTTTTCTAAGTAAAATTT
>CM063500.1:111920040-111922540 GCA_032207245.1 Pardosa pseudoannulata | reverse complement strand
TAACATTTCTATAACATTTAAAAGCATAGGGGAGAAGTGGTGTACATAAATTTCTTTTATGGAGGGACGAAAGGCAGATGAAGTTCCGGAGACAGATAGATTTTTGTATGCTATGCCCCACTATTTTGTTAAATTATAATATACACAAGCTTGTATACGTGATGAGGCGATTTGGATCTGTTATATAATTGATTCATTCATACAAGAAGTAAAATGTTCGGGATCTAAATCTGACCTCATCACATCTTTGTAAAGAGATGGAGTGAACATAAACTTCTATTCAACGGATAATGTTGACTTGTACGGTGGTCTCGGGCGGGGTTCTGATCCCAGTCCCAGATTAGAATCCCGTCTCCGTACTTGACATTAAATAAGAATGTACCTTTGTGGAGTATTTACGAGTCCCTAAGGGACAGTGCCCAGTTAGAAGGGATAGGGTTTTTCACGTTGGCGGTCTCAAGGCGGTATTTAAGCAGGCCAATGAGATTCTTACAACTATCCCGATTGGACGATAAGAAGGAAGAGGGGACAAGGTTGAAATAAATAAATATGAAAAATATAAAAAATTTAAGAGGAGGTTGGGAGGTCCCAAAAGAAGGTGTTCGAGAGTCGAGAGTCCAGTCGGGGTCCGACGGAAGTTGCTCGTTAGTCGAGAAGAGAAGAGGTTCGGAAGTCGAGACGAAAAGAGGAGTCCGACGGAATGAGTGCGAGAGTCCAGCCAAGTCCGACAGGAAGTGTTCCTGAGACCGACAGATGACCCATAGATTCCTGATCAGCCTGATCAGCCATAGATACCCTTCAACCAGCAGTGTTCCGGGTCCAACCTTTTATCCCACAAAGGTACCCCATTTTTACATACATTTTGAAATTAAGATTAGGTCCTCTCTCTATTTACAAAATTACTTAAGTATAAAAAAAATGTCAGAACTAATTTAGAAGATGTGGACAAAGCTTATTTTATGAAAATTAGCATCAGTTTTGTATGTACATAAATGTATATATATTATAATAAATTTACTTTTTTTTATTAAGCTAGTTTCAGAGCTGTTAATTTAGCTTTTAGTTTATCTCCATATTTATGTCTGTAGTTTCTCAGAACCTGTGGTTAAATTTAGTACAAAAATATTTTACACAACGCAATTAAAAATAAATCACCACTACACATTTGATCATAGGTTGATACTCAAATATAAAGGAGGACTATACGACAGTATATTATAATTTCACAAAAACATTTATCAAGCGTCATATAATTACTCAAGCCAAGGCGGAATCTTTAAGCAAAATTTAAAAATTAAACTTTTTTTTAAAACTTTTATTGGACTATGCAGCGAGAATCCTTTATCGAAACCTCCTTCTTGTGTACGCCACTTATATGGACTTTCAATATATCTGAAAATATAATATTTTAATCTTACAGAATTATAATTTCGAAAAATCCTTGAATATTACTCTCTTTCCAATGCACTTGGGTTCGATTCCCAAGTAAAACTTGGATGTGTTTGTGCTATCCCTTCATATCGGGAGATGTTGCCTTAATTATATGGTGTTTCAATAATGAAAATAGTGATAAAATTCAGAATGTTGTATGATGTAATGCTTGTAATAAAGACAAATGCCCCGGCAATCGGAAAAGAATAATACTTGCGAATAAGAAACAAAAATATTTTTGATAACCCTCATACTGTTAAAAATGTAATTAATTTCGAAACATGAAATACAATTGAACGAACAGGTCCGAGGTTTGATCCCCGGGCTGGGCAAGGTTGCCTCAGCCTTTTATCCCTTCAGTGGGTAGATGAACTGAGGACCAAGTGTGCTCGGGATCTAAACAATGGGGGTTCCGGGTAAGATTGACCACCTAACCGGAATCTATGCTTCGCACCCCAGGGCCATTGGTCACGTAAAAGGAGATTGGTACCGTAAGCCCACTAGGGGCTGACAAGCCGAGGAGTTTTTTATATATGAAACATCTGGTTTTAAATACCAATTTTTATCATTTCCACAAAATGTTATTTGTTGATTTAACTTTGTTATTGATTTGGTTATATTGTGCTTACTGCTGTAAAATATCATAATTAAAATAGTTTTATTCTTTAAAAAAATATTTATTAATTGTGAAAATATTTATTAATTGTAATTTATGAATTTAGAAATTGTCTCACTGTTAATTTTTTAAAGAGTTAGAGAATCCTATTTTGCGTTTAAATAAAATTGAATTTAAATGCAGTACAACGAAAAAAAAAGTATAATTTATTTTCTTATTTTAATCAGAACGTTGATATTATTTTAAAATTATTTTAATTTTAATCTTAATTTTTTTATTTATTATTTATTATTTTTATAGTTATAATTTTTATATTTTTTATTATTTATTTTATTTATTATTTATTACTTATTATTTTTTAAATTTATTATTTTTATAGTCATCATTTTTATATTTTTATTATTTATTTTATTTTTATTTATTTATAATTTTTGCTTATTATTTATTATTTAT
>CM063500.1:111875040-111915040 GCA_032207245.1 Pardosa pseudoannulata | reverse complement strand
TGTCAGTAATTTGAGACACGTTCCCGTATCGTGCCTTGCAATTAATAGTGAAAAAAAATTGCAGCTGATATCTAGTTCACGTCTGTTTGTAAAAGGGTGTCACACTAGGAAGTTAGTTACTCCCTTTGGGGAGGACTACAGAACTCAGCTGAATTCCATACGAGTTCTTCACGTATCTCCTGCAATGTATTAGACACAGACTAATTCCAAATTATTTTCCTTCGCTGTTGATTACAAGGCATCGTCAGCTATGCATTTTTAAGATTGAATCAAGGCTTAGTTTATATGAAAAGACGTACAAGGTTTTAAATTTTAGTGTTTATAAAAGGTCTATTATAAATAAAGTATCATGTACGAAATAAAGAATTTTTGTATTCGTGGTACAGATCTGAGCTGAATTCCATACGAGTTCTTAACGTATCTCCTGCAATATAGTTATGCCTATTTAAGATTTAATCTAGGCATATTTTATATCAAAAGACAAACAAGTTTTAAATTTTAATGTTTATAAAAAATCTATTAAAAATATAATATTATGTACGAAGTAAACAATTATTGTATTCACTGTGCAGATCCCAGCTGAATTCCATACGATTTCTTAACGTATCTCCTGCAATGTATTAAGCACAGACTAATTCCAAATTATTTTCCTTTGCTATGGATTACAATGCATCGCCAGTTATTCCTTTTAAAATTTAATCAAGGCTTGGTTTATATCAAAAGTCATACAAGGTTTAAAACTTTATTGTTTATAAAAGATCTATTAAAAATAAAGTATCATGTACGAGGTAAAGAATTATTGTATTCGAGATCAGCTGAATTCTATACGAGTTCTTAACGTATATCCTGCAATGTATTAGACACTGACTAATTAAAAATTATTTTTCTTTACTATTGATTAGAAGGCATAGACAATTATGCCTTTAAAAGTTTAATCAAGGCTTAGTTTATACCAAAAGACATACAAGGTCTAAAATTTTAGTGTTTATAAAAGATCTATTAAAAATAAAATATCATGTACGAAGTAAACAATTATTGTATTCACTGTGCAGATCTCAGCTGAATGCCATACGAGTTCTTACCGTATCTCCTGCAATGTAATAGACACAGACTAATTCCAAATTATTTTCCTTTGCTATTCATTACAAGGCATCACCAGTTATGTATTTTAAGATTTAAATAAGGCTTAGTTTATATCTAAAGACATACAAGGTTTAAAATTTTAGTGTTTATAAAAGGTCTATTAAAAATAAAGTATCATGTACAAAATAGAGATTTATTGAATTCGTGGTACAGATCTCAGCTGAATTCCATAAGAGTTGTTAACGTATCTCCTGCAATGTATTTATGCCTTTTTAAGATTTAATCAAGGCTTAGTTTATATGAAAAGACATACAAGGTTTAAAATTTTAGTGTTTATAAAAGATCTATTAAAAATAAAGTAAAGAATTGTTGTATTCGTGGTACAGATCTCAGCTAAATTCCATACGAGTTCGTAACGTATCTCCTAAAATGTATTAGACACAGACTAATTCCAAATTATTTTCCTTTGCTATTGATTACAAGACATCATCAAGTATACATTTTAAGATATAATCAAGGCGTGTATTATAAAAGACATACATTTTCAAAAGACATACAAGGTTTTAAATTTTAACGTTTATAAAAGATCTATTAAAAATAAAGTATCATGTATCATATATGGAGTGAAGAATTATTCTATTCATGGTACAGATCTCAGCTGAATTCCATACGAGTTCTTCACGTATCTCTCGCAATGTATTAGACACAGACTAATTCCAAATTATTTTCCTTCGCTATTGATTACAAGGCATCGTCAGTTATGCCTTTACATTTTTAAGATTTAATCAAGGCTTGTTTTCTATCTAAAGATATACAAAGTTTAAAATTTTAATGTTTATAAAAGGTCTATTAAAAAATGTATCATGTACGAAATAAAGAATTATTGTATTCGTAATATAGATTTCAGCTGAATTCCATACCAGTTCTTAACGTATATTCTGCAATGTAGTTATGTCTTTTTAAAATTTAATCAAGGCTTTGTTTATATCAAAATACATACAAGGTTGTTTATAAAAGGTCTATTAAAAATAATTTATCATTCACGAAGTAAAGTATTGTTATATTCGAGGAACAGGTCTCAGCTGAATTCCATACGTGTTTTTCACTTATCTCCGGCAATGTATTAGACACTAACTAATTCCAAAATGTTTTTCTTTACTATTGATTAGAAGGCATCGACATTTATGCCTTTAAAGGTTTAATCAAGGCTTAGTTTATATCAAAAGACATACAAGGTTTAAAATTTTAGAGTTTATAAAAAATCTATAATAAATAAAGTATCATGTACGGAGTTAACAATTATTGTATTCTTGGTACAGACCTCAGCCGAATTCCATACATTTTCCTCACGTATCTACTGCAATGCATTTGAAACAGATTAATTCCAAACTATTTTCTTTTACTATTGATTACAAGGCATTATCAGTTATGCCTTTTAAAATTTAATCAAGGCTTGGTTTATATTAAAAGACATACAAGGTTCAAAAGCTTAGTGTTTATAAAAGATCTATTAAAAATAAAATATCATGTGCGGAATAAAGAGGTATTTTATTCATGAAAAAAGTAGTATTAAAATTTTAAAGGAAATATTCTTTTTAATCATGCCTGCAATTTTCAAACTGCAGTGTTTTATAAGTGTACACAAAGAAACCTCAATTTCAAAGCTATGGAAATTACAAAGAGAGTTATGAGTCCTTCTATACATGTATATTGATGTTGAATTAAATAAATCTCATTTAAAAACATTTAAAAAGATATTTTTAATTTAAAATTTTGATATATTTTGTCAATCTTTAAAATTTTTTAAGATAATTTATTTTTAATTTTATCTTGCCGTTTTGCTGTCTTATTACATCAAAATATTACAAATTAAAAGTTGCACCAGGCACATAGACAATTAAAAAAATTAAGAAAAGAAAATTTAAAAAAAAATAGAAATTATTCTGCTGTAAAATAGAATAAATCCTTTGTAGTGTTGTAGTACTAAGAGTAAAAATTATAATTAGCCTTTATATTATAGAAAAATTAGTTTATAATTTAAATATCTCAAAAGTTATTCTAAATCTTATTGGATTTCTAATTTTTTACTTGCAGTATTTGTTAATTTTTTTTTTTTGAAAATATATTTCTTTATGGGGCTAAACCCAAACTTTTTTCTTGGAAATTTAAACTCTTATAAATGATATATACGTTTTGTCATTTAAAAAAAAAGAATGTGAAAAAATGCTGAAATTCTCCGTCATATAAAAATTAAAAAAAAAAGTTAAATTAAGAAAAGAAAATTAAAAAAAAAATAGAAATTATTCTGCTGTAAAATAGAATAAATCCTTTGTAGTGTTGTAGTACTAAGAGTAAAAATTATAATTAGCCTTTATATTATAGAAAAATTAGTTTATAATTTAAATATCTCAAAAGTTATTCTAAATCTTATTGGATTTCTAATTTTTTACTTGCAGTATTTGTTTATCTTTTTGTGCAAATATATTGCTTTATGGGGCTAAACCACACTTTTTTTGGAAATATAAACTCTTATAAATGATCTAGGAGCTATATTCTTTTAAATAAAAAATTTTTAAAAATTTTCAATAAATCCCAAATAATTTATTTTACTTAAGATATTTCCAATCGAAAAAGTAACTGTTAAAATATAATTTAATATTTTGCATCAAATATTTTAAATTTTAATATCATAAAGAGTGAAAGAAAGATTGATGATATTCAAATGTTGAAAACTAGTTGTTATATTAAAATTTTTATGTTATATCGACAAACCACTAGTTATTACTGCTCTAAAACAACATTCAATATTTTTACAAACGATACATAAAGATATCTCTCAGTATCATCTGGAAACTGAAGTTGATATATTTAACGATGTATATTTTTCTAAAAATCCTTTCAATATAATTTAAGCGATACCTCATATTTTATTTTACGCTGAACTTGCAGATAATGATTATCTCTATATTATTAAAAGCAGTATAGTTAAAGATTTTTTTAATTTTACCTTCTCGCTATTGCAGACACATAACCAGACACTTAATTATTTTTTCTTGAATATTAAATATCTGAATAGTTAATTTATAATAACGTTACTTAATAAACTCACTTTTAGGTGTTCCAAAATATCCTCTGAAATAAATCATTATTTTGCTTATTTTTCTTACTGCTTTCATTAAAATAGAATTTTCAGCAGTCTATAGATTGTTCATGCATAAAATTTTCCACAGGTTTGTAATATGCTTACGTAGAAATAAAATATATTCTTGAACAGTTTTTTCTTTTTTTTTACGTTAAATATAGCACAATATTCAATCATAAATAGGAACATTTAGAAATAGAAACAGTATGTCCGAAACTTCGAAATTGATGCTTGCTTTCTGGGATAATTTTGGTATTTTATTTTTAATTTGTAATTTCAGAATCTCTATATTTTACTGCTCGACAATCCATCAAATGAGGCTTTGCGTATAGCTTGCAAACGGAAAAAATATTACTTTACACTTAAAAAGTTCCATATTTGCATCAGTTCCTAAATTTGAATTCTTCTGCTTTTATGGATATTATTTACCATTTACAATCAGCATGAAGCTATCAAGTTATGAACTAATTAGTCTTCGTGATGTGAAAGTTTCACCGTATCGCTAACTCACAACCAAATTAAACCAAATCTACAATAACGATATGAAAGGAAGACTCGACTTTCATGCATAATTTCATGAGATGTTGTACCACGCCTGTTTAGGTCTTCATACAATAGACTCCCATAAGCTTGATATCAAGTGCTTCTTCGTAATTTTAATGATTATAAAGTTTAGACCGTTTAGGTACTTATACGTGTAAGGACCATTAAGGTCTCATATAAGTGTTTATTTAGGTACTCATAAACTCACCTTTTCCAATGAACACAATGAAATTATAGAAATCGTAAAGTCGGGTCCACATACTCAAGTTGTCGGTTTTGAAGTTACAGAGACAATTGTTAGCATCATAAAACTAAAAATGTGTTTAAAAACACCTAGTGCCTATTTTTCTTTTTTGGAATATTATATGCACTTAACATAACAGAGACAATTGTTAGCATCATCATAAATAAAAAAATGTGTTTAAAAACACCTAGTGCCTAGTACGTCGATGTTGCTCGTCTAGATTTTGGAATAATTATATGCACTTAAACATAGACAGAGACAATTGTTAGCATCATAAAACTAAAAATGTGTTTAAAAACACCTAGTGCCTAATACAGTACGTCGATGTTGCCCGTCTAGATTTTGGAATAATTATATGCACTTAAACATGGACAGAGACAATTGTTAGCATCATAAAACTAAAAATGTGTTTAAAAACACCTAGTGCCTAATACAGTACGTCGATGTTGCTATTTAGATTAATAATTTATGCACTTAAACATGGACAGAGACAATTGTTAGCATCATAAAACTAAAAATGTGTTTAAAAACACCTAGTGCCTAATACAGTACGTCGATGTTGCTCGTCTAGATTTTGGAATAATTATATGCACTTAAACATGGACAGAGACAATTGTTAGCATCATAATACTAAAAATGTGTATAGGTCTAATACAGTACGTCGATGTTGCGTCTAGATTTTGGTAATTATATGCACTTAAACTGGACAGAGGATCATACTAAAAATGTAAAAACACCTAGTGTAATACATACTATGTTGCTCGTTTAGATTTTGGATATTATATGCACTTAAACATGGACAGAGACAATTGTTAGCATCATACTAAAAATGTGTTAAAAACACCTAGTGCCTAATACAGTACGTCGATGTTGCTCGTTTAGATTTTGGAATAATTATATGCACTTAAACATGGACAGAGACAATTGTTAGCATCATAAAACTAAAAATGTGTTTAAAAACACCTAGTGTCTAATACAGTACGTCGATGTTGCTCGTCTAGATTTTGGAATAATTATATGCACTTAAACATGGACAGAGACAATTGTTAGCATCATAAAACTAAAAATGTGTTTAAAAACACCTAGTGCCTAATACAGTACGTCGATGTTGCTCGTCTAGATTTTGGAATAATTATATGCACTTAAACATGGACAGAGACAATTGTTAGCATCATAAAACTAAAAATGTGTTTAAAAACACCTAGTGCCTAATACAGTACGTCGATATTGCTCGTCTAGATTTTGGAATAATTATATGCACTTAAACATGGACAGAGACAATTGTTAGCATCATAATACTAAAAATGTGTTTAAAAACACCTAGTGCCTAATACAGTACGTAAATGCTGCTCGTCTAAATTTTGGAATAATTATATGCACTTAAACATGGACAGAGACAATTGTTAGCATCATAAAACTAAAAATGTGTTTAAAATCACCTAGTGCCTAATACAGTACGTAAATGTTGCTCGTCTAGATTTTGGAATAATTATATGCACTTAAACATGGACAGAGACAATTGTTAGCATCATAAAACTAAAAATGTGCTTAAAAACACATAGTGCCTAGTACGTCGATGTTGCTCGTCTAGATTTTGGAATAATTATATGCGCATAAACCTGGTGAGGCATACACATGCATGCATTAAAATATTTCTTTTGTAAGAAAGCCTGCAGATTAGATATTCAGATTTACACTGTTATCCCTCCTTCATTTTATTTTTATTTTTAGATAAAATGTACTACCTCAAAGTAATTTAAGTTATCTTTTTCCATCAGGTTACAGTTATCTTTTTATTTGTAGACTAGCATATAGCCCGTCATATGACGGGATCAGTAAAATTTTTAATTTTCCAAAATTGTAAAGTACCTTATGAGGCAGGTAAAAAAAATGGTTTGTTTTTTGGCTGAGAATTATCTTGCAACAAAAATTAATCGAGGATTCAATTTAAAATTATTACATATGCACCTAATCTATTATTTAAAAAATCTATTATTTAAAATATCTATTATTTAAAAAAAATTATTTGCGTAATATCTAAGATCAATGATAAAACGTATGAAAATAAGGCATAATTTAAATAATTTAAAATAAGAAATGATTCAATGAGATGGTTAAAGGAATGAAGTCATAATGCTAGAAAAATGTTATTTTTTATCTATTTATTATGGGATAAATTGATAAATTTAATCGCCTGCTCTTAATCGAGGAAAAATAGGAGTTGAAATAAAGTATTAAAAGCTCGAAAAGAGGGGAAGGGGTGGATTTCGAACATTTTAAAGAAGGCAGTATTTTTCGTTGTGATATGAAGGATATTTATACCGATTTATTTTAGAATTGGATCTATAGTTTAGGAGAAGATAAACATTACTCTCTTTGAATTTTGTTGACTATGGATGCCTCAATCCATTCCAGGTCCAACCGCTTCATAAAATCGAGGACAGACGGACAGATAACTTAGGCTATTATTATATAGGGGATTTATTTGTAGGTCTTTCTAGATTTTTAGATTGGTTTTTAATAATTTATTTTTGTGACTAAAGGATAATTTAAACGAGTATAATTTAATTATTAGTTAAAATTCAAATTATCAGTTTCAGTAAAATAGAGATTCACACTAATATAAAGCTGTAAAATAATAGAATTATCATGTATAATAAGTGTCACTTAAAATTGAGTTTATCGCTGCATTTTTTGAAGGCTATATAAACCAGTTGTCTCCCTGGGTTACCACCCAAAAAGATTATTAAAAGCACCTCGCCACAGTGCCTAATTCATTAAGTATGGACTATGTGGCCCGTCGATAGCGCTAAGAAAAATGAACCTATCGTTGTGCAATAATAAAAATTCAGTCCCAACACAATCCATTATTAGACCCCGCTCTCGAAATCCGACGTACGTTTGTTCAATTACAGCGATCATTCGATTACATCGCAAAAACATGCCTTCCACATTTAGTCCCGTCCCCACCTCCCTTCCTGGTTTCTTTTTGGAACAAAGGGCTCGGGGAGAATTCTAGATTAACGTGACTTAATTCGGTGTTCACTAAACCCTTTTCTTGAGGGGAGAGGTGGGGTGGGACGAGAAAGAGAAAAGGGGGCGGACTAAAATAAACAAAAACGAAAAAGAATGTACGCGGAAATTCTAGCCGAACGGCTTGCAAAGGAGTAAAAACGTTCGCCGGGCCATTCATCATTCCTGACACATCGCAGGGGTGGGTGGAACTTGGGAAAAAGTATGCAGAGAATTTTTTTTTCCTTGGTACATAATTTTTTTTCGTCTATTTATTTATTTTTAGGGGTGCACGGGTGAGAATATTTTTTAGATTTCACAGGGGGTACTCCGTTGGCGACCTTGGCGGAGAAATCGGCAAATTTGAAGTGTATAAATATGAATAAAGTATTCAGATAAGTATGCATATTAAGCATGCAGAGTTTGAATTTTAATCAGAAATTTAGCTGCAATGTTACCTGTGGGTTCTTTCAAAGGTTACATTTGGTATTTTAGAAAAAGTACTTCGTTGGTGATATAGATATGGGAATCCACGAATTTCAGACATAAATGTAGCATTTGGTTTCATTTAATTTGAGAGCTACGGTCTGCAATTTTGTTACACGAAGGCTAAAGAGATCCAGATCTACTCTTCAAAGCCTATTACAAAAGGATCTGAACATCTATGGCAGCAGAGGCATCTGAACCCACAAATTCCGGTGCAGAAGAGAAATTCTCTATCAATTAGGCATTGGCGTGCGGTAGGTGTTCATGCAGGGTGGGCAAAGAGTAACAACAACAATACTAATAAAACCATAAAAATTCACATTAAACACTTCCTTAACGTTTATTATTAATTTGTACACAAAATCCACACGTCTATCCGTATTACTAATAAAATAACGAAAAGCTCATATTTCCAAGAAAAACTTACATTTTCAGCAAACGTAGCACCACACGGCGCCCGCCGCTGCTGTGCCTCATCAGGATGCTCATTGGTGCAGACAAACCGAAAGTCTAGTCCACTTGCAGAGGATGCACGCTGCATTCTCACGTGTGATTTCACTGCACGCTGGCGTAATAGACCGAACTGTTTCTCGTTCTGTCAGTGGATTAAGTTATATTTATTAATTGTTTTTAACATTTGGAAATCATATTCTGCGAAAAACATCTTCACAGTTTTTAAAAACAAAACCAGGGATATGGTGTTACATAATATAACTTATATACTGTCTGTAAGACACAATGAATGGTAAAATTTGTACTGTTCTGTTAGAATTCATTTCTTTTTTGTCTAACAAAACAAAATTGTTTTTCAGCGAATTATTTCTATAAATATAATACATCACCGAAATTACTTTACCCCACTAAAATATTTCCCTTTATATTGATGAAATACTTCTTTTATATTTCCATGAAAACAAAATCTTACAATATATAAATTTAAACATTAACCGTCTGCAAAATCGTATGGCCAGTTAATCGGTTAAAAAACCAAAATCGCTTCGGCACGTAAGTTCCCGCTCTAATACAATGCTTAATAAACCGTACCTTCGGATGATTCTGAATGCCAAGTGCAGGAAAAATAGCTGCACCTGCCTCAGTGCTATAGTATGATGTGCTTCTCCAGTAGCCCATACATATAAAGCGTAATATTCTATTAGTGCGCAGTGCGTACACATAAAAATTTCTTATGTTCGTTTGCTTTTGAACGCGCTACGTGGTGCAGCACCTAGTACCGCACGCACTGCGAGATCACAAGCAAGCAAATCAACATAATATTTGAATATATTATAAATAATATTTATTATATACCATATAAAGATAGGTAGACATAAGTGCAGAAAATTATTGTCTGTCATAATTTTGCCAGGTTGTGCACTGCACACCCTGCACATATGGACCACACGCCACTGCAATTATGCCATCGCTCAGTGAGTACAAATATAAAATATCCAAATAAATATGACTTAAGTTTACGGGATTCGAAAATGTATCATTCATAATGTTAGGTATAACGCCTGTTTTGAGGTATTTGGCAGATTCGACAACCATGACACTTAGACACCAAATGTTTCACCATTGCAGCATACTTTTAAGGATAATTCATTCGCAAATTTAAGGTAAGACAACATAGATCACAGATATCTTTTCTTTTTACTCATGATTTTTCTAATATTTTGCATATTAAAAAATGATTTTGTTTATAAAAGATGATGCCACCTAATTTTCTCTAATGTACAATTCAAGAAAAAACTAAGATGACCCAATTCCGTAAGGGGGCATAGGTTCAAGTAAAAACTTGTCAGGGCCATTCGGAGAGGGCGGATTTGTCTGACGGCAGTGACATTTGATTTCGAATAAAATTTTACAAGTTTAAAGCCACCTATTGAATATTTCTATTAACCATACAATATCCTATTTTTCATCAAAAGATTCCAAGAATCATATCTAATATAATTTTCTGACAGTCATCCTAATAGCTAGGGCAAATTTAAATATCTGTATAGAAGAAATATTCATTAACCCTCTAAGCGGTTCGCACGCCCAATTCCACCAAACCGATGACGTCTTCAAAACGTACAATTTTCGACCTTCAAAAACGCTCTGAAAATTTATGTAATGTATATTTTTGCCAGTGCTTTCCCCCATAGAGTTTTGAGGTATTAGGATCAGGTCGATTGTTTAGGAACTCCACCCCTCTTTGACTGATATTTATTGAGAGATGTACTTTTACCCTCTGAGGCACAAAGACGCTAACAGCTTTTCATAGCTTTGTAAATCTCTTTTTCGAAGTATTTCGTTTGCGGTAACAGATGTATTGCTAATTGCACCACTTAAATATCTTCGATGACTTTCGTAACATAATATAAATAAATCTCTCAAAGAATATTTTATTTGTACTTCTAGAAACTATTATTTCTTATGGGACGATCTTCGAGACTTTGACGAGCTTTATGTGTATTAAAAATTAACAATCTATAACATCTATTTATATATCTATTTATAACCGGAAGTAAAGGGACAATAACGAGGGTGGGTTTCCCGTATTCCATTCTAGTCGACAAAGGGTGAAGGTAAAAAATCTTAGAACGTTTTGGCCACTCACACAGTAAACGTTTAGCGTATTTTTGGAGGCATTTTTTTCCTAGATGTGTTTTCCACTCTGAGGGTTAAGATGCCTTCTCTTAGATGTTACAAAACTGTCCACTCTTTGAAACAAAACACTTCTATAATTTTGTAATAACATGCTGAAACGCATTTAGGATCATTTACTTACTTAAGCAGATATACTCTATGTAGTCTAAAATACAAGTCCTTATTTCCCTAACTTTGATGACAGATATTTTACATCTATCATTTCACCAGTAAAACAACGATGTTCCAGCACATTACTGTTACACGGGAAGTATCGATATCAAGCTTCTAAAGTCTTCGCTATCGGGTGTATTAACTTCAATCTTTATATATCTCAACTTTATTTCTAAGTTTCAAACCGCAGCAATTAGTATTAGATTTGTTCACCAAAGTACCTGCTGGCAAGTACCCAGAAAGCAACAATAATTAAACAGGCGTACAAACGACCTAAGAATGAGGCTGCTAAATACATTCGTTTACCGTCAATTGGAGTTATTTTCTAGCCATAAAATCTTCACACTTGAAATTACTAAACCTTTAATTTGAAAGGTATTTTTAACCGTAATCTTCTAAGTACTAATGAATTTGGAGGAAGTAATATTTTCAAGGATTTGTAGGTATATAAACAATTAACCAAAATGTGTTATTAAATATGTAATAGGTATAGTTAAGGAAGCGTTAATACTTTAACTATTTTGTTCTTCAAAGCAGTGTTTGTTTTTATGCATATATGCATACAATGTTTCTAACCCTTCAAGTATTTTATTTTATCTATGTCATACAGTAGTTGTATTAGCCTTTTATTATCACAGCGTAATGTAGATGGTAAATATTGCACACTATGAAATATCCTTCAAATTTTGATTCTGTATTTGAAAGGTATTTTAACAGTAATCTTTTAAGTACTAATGAATTTAGAGGAAGTAATGTTTTCAATTATTTGTAGCTATATAAACAAACAACCGAAAGAGGTTATTGAATATATAATAGGTAGAGCTGAGGAAGCGTTAATTTTTCAACTATTTCTTTCTTCAAAGTAGTGTATGTTTTTATGCATGCAATGTTTCTAACCTTTCAAGCATTTTATTTTATTTTATTTATCTATATCATACAGTAGTGGTATTCACTTTTTATTATCACAGCATAATGTAGATGGTAAATATTGCACACTGTGAAATATCCTTCAAATTTTGATTCTGCACGGTGTCGCTTTTTGAGCTGGAGCATATTGATTTCAATACCCTTATTGAAATTGATGCTAGCAATTGATACTAAATTAAATTTAGCTCTTTCTTCCGTTGGAATATTCCTGTCGTTCTCAGACATTCACATTTGTAAATCTATAAAGCACATACTTAAGGCTTCTTTAACACTATAAGGATCATAAGATTGAGAGTACATTTTCGTAGGCTTGTGACACCTATTTACACCTTGTGTACATAAGCCCTCATCAACTTCATATCAAGTTGATCCACGCTATAACCGTCGGATATCTTGTCCCGTCGTTCTCAGACATCCTCATTTGTAAATCCATAAAGCCCATATTTAATAAGGCTTCTTTAACACTAAAAGGATCATAAGGTTGAGAGTATATTTTCGTAGGATTGTGACACCTATTTACACCTTGTGTATATAAGCTCATATTAAGTTGATCCACGCTATAACCGTCGGATATTCTGTCCCGTCGTTCTCAGACATCCTCTTTTCTAAATCCATAAAGCACATATTTAAAGCTTCTGTAACACTATAAGAATCATAAGGTTGAGTACATTTTAGTAGGCTTGTGACACCTATTTACACCTTGTGTATATAAGTCCTCATCAACTTCATATCAAGTTGATCCACTCTATAACCGTCTGCTATTCCGTCCCGTCGTTCTCAGACATCCTCATTTGTAAATCCATAAAGCACATATTTCAGGATTCTTTATAAGGATCATAAGGTTGAAAATATACTTTGGTAAGTTTGTGATACCTATTAACACCTTGTGTATATAAGCCCTCATCAACTTCATATCAAGTTGATCCACGCTATAACCGTCGGATATTCTGTCTCGTCGTTCTTAGACATCCTCATTTGTAAATACATAAAGCACATATTTAAGGCTTTTTTAACACTATAAGAATCATAAGGTTGAGTACATTTTAGTAGGCTTGTGACACCTATTTACACCTTGTGTATATAAGTCCTCATCAACTTCATATCAAGTTGATCCACTCTATAACCGTCTGATATTCCGTCCCGTCGTTCTCAGACATCCTCATTTGTAAATCCATAAAGCACATATTTAAGGATTCTTTATAAGGATCATAAGGTTAAAAATAATACTTTGGTAAGTTTGTGACACCTATTTACACCTTGTGTATATAAGCCCTCATCAACTTCATATCAAGTTGATCCAAGCTATAACCGTCGGATATTCTGTCCCGTCGTTCTCAGACGTCCTCATTTGTAAATCCATAAAGCACATATTTAATAAGGCTTCTTTAACACTATAAGGATCATAAGATTGAGAGTATATTTTGATAGGCTTGTGACACCTATTTATACCTTGTGTATAAGTCTTCATCAACTTCATATCAAATTGATCCACGCTATTACCGTCGTAAAGTTTGGATTTGCATGCATAATCGGTTTGGTTTTGACTTGTGACGACTTCAATATTCTTGAATGAAGAGGTAACGTGAAGAAAGGATCACAGTCATGATAAAATTGGAAATCACTTTTATTTCTTGAGTAAATACGGCTATATACAAGGGGATTCTAATCTCCGAAAACATGTCGAACTGCAAAGGATGGTTGCCTGCATAATTTCCTCACGACGATCACAGTCGAAAGAAAATGAGGTTAAATAATCTCATACAAGTGGGCAGGCTTTTCCAGGGTGAAATGCAAACCCAATTTATCCCCCGTTCGGTATTAGAGACTTTGCGGACTTTACGAATCTCCCGAACTTAATCACTAGAAAGTTGGCTCCGGTCAAGAGACGCGAAATCCTCCACGAGGTCAAAGCACCTACATAAAAATGTCGAAAAGCCCCGACTCGCAAAATTCTGGGCTTTTTATACCTGAGGGTCAGTTACGGTCCCGCCATTTTTTTGTCAGTTAAGATCCCAGTTATTTGAGAACTCCAGCTAAGGTTACAGTTAGTTATTTCAGCTGAATCCTCAGTTGCTGGCTGTCCCGCTTCTGGAAACTCGGTGGAATCTTCTGCCTCATTACCGCCACCTATCAAGCGGCTTGATGCCTATCCAAACGAACTGTCAATATCCCAGACACGGTGCCGCCATGCTATTGTCGACGGTTCGAAAGAGAAGGGATTTGTCTCGTGCTTTGAACAAAGGGGATTCTTCACAGATTTTACAAAGATTTTAAAATCATAAAGCTCTTTTGGAAGAACTTGAAATCAAACCCAGTTAATCTCAAGCCAGAAGGGAGTGATCTACAACATGATGTAGCTCACGCCCTTCTAGGAAAAAGCCCATATATACAGAAGACAATCTAAGAGAAGCAAGAGACACCAGCTTATGAGTGTATGACTACGATTGTAAGACCTAAGGCGTAGGTCGTTTCCACATGTGAAAACCATCATAATTTCATATTTCTGTCTTGAGATATTGCATTGTATGAATGTGAGCTCCATTAAATATTTGTATTTTATGATGCTCTCTATTTGATTTTCAACCGGCATCAGCTAGCTTACTTTCCTTCTGATCCCAGGATATCCTATTCTCTACCACAACATGCTAGGCACCAAGTTATATCCATGATTTGTGTTTTCTAACTCTTTTAGACCAATATTTGTAGGATTCAACGTTGTTTTCAATAAGAAGAAATCATATTCTCTATCATAGCATTCTAGGCAACAAGTTATATCCATGATTTGTGTTTTCTAACTCTTTTAGACCAATATTTGTAGGATTATACATTTGTTTTCAATAAGAGGAAATCCTATTCTCAACCACAGCATGCTAGACACCAAATTATATCTATGCTTTGTGTTTCCTAACACTTTTAGACCAATATTTGTAGGATTCTACGCTTGTTTTCAATAAGAGGAAATCCCATTCTCTACCACAGCATTGTAGGCACTAATTATTTCATGCTCTATGTTTTTCTAACTCTTTTAGACCAATATTTGTAGGATTATACGTTTGTTTTCAGTAAGAATTTTATAAATCAAAAATTAAAATAAAACGAGCATGCAAGATAAACAAAATTTTGATTCAAAATAAAAAAAATTGCAATGGCATTTGAAATGTTTCTCTGAATTTATAAATTAACAGTGAAAGAAATTAAATTTTCTGTCCCCTTTTCACGATTTAAAAGTAAATTTTCACTATATGACACCTAATTTGTTCCTTAATAATCTACTTCATTTTTAAGAAGATGAAAACGGGAATTCCTAATTACTTTATTCATGTCTCTAACAAATATAATTAAGTCATCTGTCAAATTACGGTAATCTGTAAGATAGATTTCTTATTTTATCAAATATTTTTACCTTTTTTGTAGATAGAGAATTTACTTAACGAAATTAAAACTATGCTAATGAACTTCAATTTAAACCGCCGTAACTACTTATATGGTAGTAGTCAAAATACATTATGATTTTAATCAATTCAATCTATATCTTAAACATGGCAAACATAATTTGATGCGTCCTAAAATGTAATCAAGCCAGGAAACTCATTAAAAGTTATATATTCTCCCGTTCAAATTCCAGCTCTAGAGAATTCTATAATCTCTACACGTATAGTCTCTTAAGTTTAGTAATACACGAAAGCCTTAGATAGAGTTCTGGGTATTACATAACCAGACAGTTTCAAATACTATTGTATAATATTTTCCGAAATAAATATGTATGGTCAAGAATCCGGCTCAAGATCATTTCTTTCGAGATAATATATTGATTTTCCAATCCTCATGCCCAGTCACGATCCGTCTGAATTAGCCTTGAAAGGAAAATCATCTACGGTCTTCAGCTGTCGAAGTACCGAAATTCTGCTGTAAACACTGAAGCAAGTTTGAAACCTTGGCTAGGTGAGGAAATTTATTTATTTTTCTTTCTACTCTTCGATGTATCTGGTTCGTTAGTTAATGAATTATTTACAGTTCAAGCTTTTCACAGTTTCACCCAAGGACAAACATCTTATTAAGAAAATGTTAATAAAGATTAAGCCTAAACTAAAATATTCGTTTCAAATGTCCGTACAACAGTCTAAATGCAGAATGAGTTTTACTTATTTATTTGCACTACAGAAATAAGTTTCATACTCAGTATCGAAATTTAAATTACCCCAATTATTAACCTCTTCTCTTACAAATAAAAAAATGCAAAAAATCATCACATTTATTTTATTTTATTATTAAACACAAATAAATCAAACAAAACAAAATATGTATGTTTTAAATTGACTTTTTAACTTTTTATAAGTGTAAAAACATTTACTTTTAATGTTAGTTTACAATCTCGAGTTACCTCGGGCAAATGGAAAACATTAGATATTAGTCTTTGCATGATAGTTTTTGAAACAAGAAACTTTTTGAAGTTTCTTTTTGAAGTTTTTGAAACCACAACACAAAGTAATACCTGACATTCTGTACACTGGTATCTGATCTCTTTTATTACTGACTTACTAATATAAACTGTCAGTTTTGTTTATTTATTTGTACTACAGAAATAAGTTATCTACTCAAGATCTAAATTACTAATTATTAAAAGCTTCCTTTACAAATTAAAAAAAATTGCAAAACATCTTCACATTTTTTTATTTATTATTAAATACAAGGAAATCAAACAAAACAAAATATGTAGGTTTTAAATTGACTTTCTAACTTTTTACAGGTAGTAAAGAATTTAGTTTTAATGTTAGTATACAATCCCGAGTTATCTCGGGCAAATAGAAAGCATTGAATATTCGTCTTCTTATGATAGTTTTTGAAACAAAGGACAGCACAAAATAATACCTGACATAACTCGGGATAGTAAATTAACCTTAAAATTAAATGCTTTTACACCTGTAAAAAGTTAAAAAGTCAATTTAAAACCTATATGTTTTGTTTTGTTTGATTTCCTTGTATTTTTAATAATAAAATTTAAAAAATGTAAATATTTGCGATTATTTTTTAAATTTGTAAACTGGTATCTGATCTCTTTTATATTTGGCTTACTAATATAAACTGGCAGTTTTATTTATTTGCACTACAGAAATAAGTTATCTACTCAAGATTTAAATTTAAATTATCCCAATTATTAAACACTTCCCTTACAAATTTAAAAAAGAATCTCAAAAAATCTTCACATTTTTTCATTTTATTATTAAAAATACAAAGAAATCAAACAAAACGAAATATATAGGTTTTAAATTGACTTTTTAACATTTTACAGGTGATAAAGCATTTAATTTTAATGTTAGTTTACAATCCCGAGTTATCTCGTTCAAATGGAAAACAAACTTTCGTCTTTGCATGATAGTTTTTGAAAAAAGGAACAACACAAAGTAATACCTGACATTCTGTACACTGGTATCTGATCTCTTTTATTACTGGTTTACTAATATAAACTGGCAGTTTTATTTATTTACTTGCACTACAGAAATAAGTTATCTACTCAAGATCTAAATTTAAATTACACAAATTATTACTGTCCTATAAATAGGACGCTGAGCGGATATGGAAGTTTTTGAACACTTAGTACTTCTCCTTTGTTTTTAGTTACTTGATTACGAATCTGTTCCCAAACAAATGAACTTTAATATTTAATGCAAAATAAAGTGAAACACAAATAAATTTGGCATTTTTTTATTAAGTTTAAACATATTTACACTATTTATGGCAATTTGGAAGACATTTCTACATAGAGTTACATTACATTTCATGCAAAATGTAAGAGGTTTTCCCCGAACAATTTACATTTGACAAGAGTTTCTGTTTTTCTCTTTTACCAATTATATAACCAACTTCATCAAGTGTAACAGTGTATGTTTACTTCACTCGCGATGAAACTTAAATAACTTGGT
This sequence comes from Pardosa pseudoannulata, assembly GCA_032207245.1. Lineage (NCBI taxonomy): Eukaryota > Metazoa > Arthropoda > Arachnida > Araneae > Lycosidae > Pardosa > Pardosa pseudoannulata. The sequence continues at coordinate 111,896,877 of CM063500.1, read as the reverse complement.
CAACCGATTTGTTTTCGTCCTGTGTTGCCTTTTTCAATGCCATGGTCAACGAAATCCTAGAAATATCGCCAAGGATAGCAAATGCTCGCCAACCAAAAAATTCTCCAAAGAGAGAAAGGGAAAAACGCGTAAACTATCTTTCTTCCTCAGTTTTTTATTTTTTTGAAAGTTGCGTTGCGTTTTATTTATTAAGTCTCTTTTCCTTCTGCATCCGTTCCAATCTCAAATGTATTATTTCGCATTTCTTTTTCAACAACGGCAACAAAAAGTTTTTTTTTCTCTCTGCCCTTACAATGTTAAGATGGATTTCTTTTTACATCTATAAATGTAAAAAGGGGATTGGAGAGCTTTTTATGTTTATTTTAATGCCTCCCCCCTCCTCTTCCCATACATAAAAATCAACCAATCGTAAAGGAATTGGTGAGATACTAGAAGAGTCCGTACAACGAGAACTAAAGTTTCAAAGAACATGGTATTTGAATTCCGACGTCTTCTTTTTTTTTCGTTTATTTCTTTTTCATTTTTCTGTCTACTTTTTTTTTAATACAAAATGGTCATCAATTAATGTTGTAACAGACACGAAAGGCTTTGTAGAATAATGCTTTTGGAAGAAATGTATGGATAATATGTTTCAAAATGATAGTATAATAATAAAAATGTATACACATAACGTATTTTTTTATGTTATTGTTCACCAGTAACGAAAAAAATAAGATTTATTTTTAGCTACATAAAAATCAGAATCATGTAAGATTAACGATTAATATTATATCAGGATTAAAAACTGTAGCTTGTAAAAATATTAACTTGACATCGAAGTTATTATACATTGATAATTTTATGTAATTTCTATATACATGGTGATTAAAATAAACGTCCAAGTTTAAAAATACCATAAAAAAAGAACCATTGGTCAGAATGACTTCAAATTTGAACTGAATATACTGGAAGAAGGGATAAAGAGCATGATACAATAAAAATGTTGTAAAGTTAAGAATAGACGGCGCTGTAAGGGGCAAAATAGAACTTGTTTAGTCTAAAAGTGGCATTTATATTTGAACTCGACGGCTTTGACATGAGTTGCATAGAAAACCAACTGCACTGCTTAATGTGCATAAGAGTTTTAGTTATTTGACTGGAAAAAATGACTTCTAAGTCAGTCAATAACTGTGGTATGGTTAGTGGCAATCTCATTCAAGATTGAAGCACATTAGATGGGAAACATCAAAACAAGTTCCCATCCAAGCTACCACATTAGGTGAGAAAATTTCCCTGATCATCTTAGGCTATTTTTTTTTAATTGCCGTTTGTTTATTGCAATTTCTGTTTAAGTGATTGTTCAGGTTAGAATCCTACCGACGAAGCAAATGGCTGTTAAAGTACAAGATTATCGGTTTGTTAACTACATTCAGTACCGGCTATATGGTCACCCGCTTATATGGTCTGTTTTCTAAAGTCCCATCTAACTTAGCAGGGAACTTGTGTTAAAAATCACCGCTTATACAGTCATTTTTTTTAGTTACCGGTTATATGGTCAGTTTCATAATCAGAGAGTTTCCTTTTTTTAAGAAGTCAGTGCGAAATCGGAGAGGACCTGAATTCAAACCTTTATTTCCCACCCATTCTCCCTTTCTTGTTTGTGTAGACTCATTGTAGGAGTTTCTCTCCTTTCTCAGTTCTCTTGCCCCCTGACAAGAGGTAGACATCTGTCTGTTTATTGGTTAAAGTTATCTCTGTGTTGTAATGTACATACAACCAATACACCAGTGTTCGTTACAAGGGGGAAACACAGAATGAATATAATACTTTATATAGATTCAGACATTTATTCTATACATTTATTTACAAAAATATCCTTGGTTATAATAATCAATCATTTATATCTTCTATTTACATTATAATTATCCCACAATTCTTTATAAGGAATTAATATTATTAACAGAGGCCTAAGTCAAATGACTGTAAATATTATTTATAAATTACCTCCATTAAAGTCACAGGGGAGCAGGCAGGGGCTTTCCTCACGGGCATACGGGACGAGTTGGTGATGGTAAGCGTGGCGGTGTCGGTCCGGGCGCACAGGACGAGCTAGTGCTAGTGGATCTTTGTTCCACTTCTCTCGACTGCCCACTTCTTCCAACTCCACGCTCTCACTACTTTTCCAAAAACCTCACCTCAGGTCCCAACGCCCCTTTTTTCTTCTTATCCAATCCCTTGTCTTCGGGAAATTTTCCCACATCAAATGCCCTTCGGGAGTGCAGGTGGGCTCATTAAAGTAGCCCCTTTTTGTTCAAGCTGACATTACATTTTAGCCCCCTGCTCCCATAATTCACGCTTACAGCTCTGTGCGAGCTTGACCGTTATGCTGCCATTCCGTGAATTATCTTCTCTGCAGGGGTCCCTAAACTAATTGGGGTTCTAAATTTCTCAAGGAAAATCCTCCCACGGCTATGCATGCACGTGCAGATCACCGTGAGAAAGTACCTCGGTACACTCTGACTGCTTACTTTGAAATTGAGACGAAACAAGTAAAGGAATATTTTATTGCATTTGGATCATACGTCACGAATAAGAACATTAATTTTTTTAATTATGAATTCAGATAATACGATATAGTGTATTTATCATGTGCTTAATTGTATGCCTGATTTAAATATTTTAACTAAACTGAACATGTATTTGTAGATTAATAAGTAGATTTTACTTGCAAATGCGTCTCAATTTTGTAGGTGAAGTCGAACTGCCCCAGTTTTTAAAATATAAATTCATTTGAAAACACTTAATTTTAAAGTACAAAAATTTTCATAAATATTTGTTTATTTTTATATAAAATAATTTTTTAGTTTTATCTGGAGTTGACGTAAAAAAAAATTGTATCAGTAATGAAAATTTATAATGCTTTATAAAATCATGTCTTGCTATGTATACTTCTCCATTCATAAAAAAATAAATTCTGTATCTTCGAAGCAGAAGCTGATGTACTCTCTTCTATTCAAATAAACACTACAAAAATATCCCTTATATAATAATAGCCTAAATTATCTGTCCGCAAATTTATGAAACGGTTGGACCTGGAATGGATACAGTCATCCAATCATATCAAATGAAGTTTATCTTCTCCTAAACTATCGATCCGATTCTAAAATAAATTTGTATAAATATACTACATATCACAGCAAAAAACACTGTCGTCTTTAAAACGTTCGAAATTTACCCTTTCGCCCCTTTTCGAGAGTTTAAAGCCGTTATTTCGTGCCCTATCTTCCCCGGTTAAGAGCAGGCGATTAAATTTAACCATTTATCACTTAATAAATAAGAAAAATAATAATTTTTTCTAGCATTGTGACGTCATTCCTTTAACCATCTCATTTAATCATTTCATATTTCAAACTATTTAAATATCGTCTACATTATTATAATAACTTTTATCACTGAACTTAGATATTACGTAAATGATTTTCTTTTATGTTTGGCTTAAATAATAGATTAGGTACATATGTGATAATTTTAAATTGAATCATCGATTATTTTTTGTTGCGATGAAAATTTTATCATCGATATTAACAATAAATTTTTTTCATATAAGTCTAGGAGTCTATTTCACGGACTACTAAATATCTAACTTTTAATTTATATGTATATTTGGAAATTAAGAAGTTTGTTCTTTTGAGTGTTTGTCTATTATACATAACCACACGGTTTGACTAGATGAATTCAATGTGATTCTAAACTGCATTACAGGATCGGGAGACTCTAGAGGAGTATGACGATAAATAAATTATTGAGAGTGAACCAGATAGGCAAAAAACAAACCATTTTTTACCTGCCACATTGGGCTCTTAACTTAAAATTTTACTAATCCCGTCATATGATGGGCTATATGCTAGTTCTTAAAGAAATACAACCAAAATGACACAAATATATGTTTTAATTTGTGTAATACACACTTTATTTCATAAGGTAAATTAAAAGTGCAAAACATAAAATAATATTTAAAGTCGATAATAAATACCCTTTTCTTTTGTGTGTTTGTGCTGTCCTATCATAAAAATAAATAGAAAGAACAGCTTGTAGAAATTCATAAGTGTACGAATAGGTTATGAATTTTCAAAATATCCAGTTTTTGTTTTCAGGAATAAAAGAAAATTTAATTACGTAACTTAAAATGTTATCAAATAACCAACGGGACAAAGGATTTCGCTTGGTTTTGGAGCGCTACGGTGTACTTTTTGCAACACGAGGGCTAATGAGACCGGTACCTACTGTTTAAAGATTCCGAACGGCTACGAACATCCTGCCATAGTGGAATTCGAACCCACGAACTCCGGTTCCGAAGGCCAGCACCCTAAACATTCGGCCATCTCTCAGCTAAAGGAATATAAGAAAATTTAATTACGCAACTTAAAGTGTTATCATATTACCATCGAAACAAAGGGAGACGTCATAATATTATAAAATTAGAATTATAAACAAACACTAAAAATAATATAACGAAAGTGGCTAATCACTGTAATGTATTATTTATTTATTATATATTTAAAAAATCGTAAAAGCTCAAACTATCGAATAGTGCCTAAACTCGATGTGGAAAGCTTGATTTTTGTCTGTTTCATCCGTGAAATAGAAATAAACACAAGAAAGCATGCACAACAATCCTAGAGTACCAATGGAATTGGTTTGATTTGCTTTGGAGAGCTACGGTCTACTGTTTTGAACACGAGGGTTAACAAGACCTGGATCTACTGCTTAAAGCCGATTCAGAACAGCTGCGAAGACCCATGCCATAGTGGGATTCGAACCCACAAACTTCGGTACCGACAGGTCCTAACTAAGTGGCCAGCGTTCGGCAGAGTACCAATGGGATATAACCTAACAAATAATCGTTTTTTATTTAGAAGTATGTAGTTAAATTTAATTATGCAACATATTAGTCTGAAGCATAATCATATTGCCAGAATCACGTGAGAAAAGATTTAAATCTTTTTACTTCAACGTACGAACACGATTTCACTTATTCCTTCCTAAGAAATTTCAACTCATACAAATAAATATACTTCTTTTCCTAACTGGTTGTTTAGTATTTCTTAAAAAAGTAACAAACTTTCTTTTTTTGGTTTCCAATTGAAAGGCATATGAAATTGTATTTATAAAAAACAAAATGCGCTGCAAAACTAAAGGCCCGCGAAAAGCTCACGCAATACAGATATTACGCTTAATGCCAACAGAAAAATAACTTAATCATAATTTTCTTTTCAAACTGCAAAGCACGACTGTTTTCTTTTTTTATTTTTTAACTCTAGCAAATTAATAAAAAATTATTTTCTTCGTTCCAAATAAAATTTCATGTACTCTCGTTCAAGCAGAACCGCTTCCAATAAATTAAATAATTTTTGCAGCTCTTTAGTTCTGAAACTTTAAGCCGGGTCACGGAAATCCAGGTCTATAATTCATCTACTAAATACTCTTAATTAAAGTCGAAAAATCAGAAGTGTACCCGACCGGAGAACCAGATAAAAAGAAGAAGCCCCTAACTACGTAATTGCCACTCATATCCCTTATTAGCAGTTGAACTGGTTTTTAACAAGGAATGCTGCGTCGTGATTTAACCATTCGTGATAAAAGGAAATACGCTGCCTTTATGTATTGACACGCAATATATTTCAACAATACAGGCGTACTCTTTCGAATAAGGAGTTTCAAGACAGGAAACCAACTGAAAGGTAACACTTTTATTTTCTTTGCGTAATATGATAGGATAGAACATTATATGATGTCATCATACCGACTGTCTTGATGAATTGCCATATAAGTATATGTATATATACACACCACACAAATATATAAATATATATATATATATATATATATATATATATATATATACATAAACCTATATACATATATACATATACCTATATACATATATATATATACATATATATATATATATATATATATATATACATATACATATATATATATACATATACATATACCTATATATATATATATACATACATATACCTATATATATATATACATATACATATATATATATACATATATATATATATATATATATATATATATATATATATATATATATATATATATATATATATATACATATACATATACCTATATACATATACCTATATATATATACATATACCTATATAGATATACCTATATATATATACATATACCTATATACATATATATATATATATTCATATATACATATATATACATATATTCATATATCCATATATACACATATATATATATATATATACATATATATACATATATCTGTCTATCTACCTATCTATCTATCTATATATACATATATATATACATATATATACACACATATATATATATATACATATAAATATATACAAATATAAATTTACATATATGTGTGTGTATGCATGTAATGATATTTTAACCCCAAATTAACCAAATGTCATATAATTGTATTTTAAAATAAATTGCAGGAGATTTTATTATTAAATTGAAACTTTTGTTCTTTCTAGCTTTGTCTAGAAAATTGGTAACTTCGCAAAAAACAAATATAATTTCTGCATTATATATTTCTATAAAATACTTTATACAACTACTTTTCTTTCTTAAGCATCATGGCATAACTAAACACTGATCTTAAATCTTAAAACACTGATTAGCTGGGTCACAAACCTATATATTGTCCTATAAAAGTTTTTCAGTTCAAAAAAATTTTAAACTGATGGAAATAACACTCATAATTTTCATTTCAAAATGTCTAAAACGTATTAAAGAATAAACTCCGAAATTTTTATGTTCACATAGCAGCAAAGATGTTTACATGTATGACCCCTCGAACATACTGTCTTCATATTTTGAATTAGAAAAAGCAATTACACGGAACTTTTCCCGTAGACTCAAAGCAGCAACACCTAAATACTTTCGTGGAAGAAAAGATACATACATTACACTTCTAAGACAGTATAATTGACGTTTATTATCCAAAACATAAGATATGAAACACTAAACCATTAAGGCCTTTTTTTTTCGTCACCATATAATCACCAAAAATCAAATTTCCGATTATTTTTGTTTTCCTTTGATTGCTGAGTAAGGAAATCACAGTAGCAACCATTGCTGCTAAACACCCTATAATTTTCAGGACGTAATTTCATTTCACGGTCCCCACCGGTCCCAGAAGCAGTCAGTCCTCTTTAAGTTGTCGTCGTCATTAAACGCGCTGCAGGCTCTTACGTTTACATTAAAACCTTGTAGTAATTGGTGTTCATTATATATAAATCTTAGTTATATGACTCTAAAGGAAAAAAAAATATGCACTCATCTATATGTTACCAGAATTATAGGAGTGATTAATCATTTTTCTGTACTTTATTAGGGTGCTCAGATAATTTTTCTTTCTTGTAAAGGGGACAAGGAACTTTAGATATATCTAAAATCACTGAGATTAAAAACTAAAACCTATTTCGTCCCTTGAGAAATAAGTATGGTTTAATGCTCAACTTTATTGGATTGTTTTTGTTGCTGTTTAAGGGGACACACAGTCTTTAAATCTTTAATAATTCGATTTTTAAAATTTTTATATTTCCAAAATCTTTGTACATTTCTGAAACGTTTCAATCAAACCTCTTTGAAATATTGGAGTGAGAACCTGTACAACAATAAATGTCTGCATTTAATAACATAGCTTTTAAAATAACTATTAAAACTTTAAATGCATTTTACTGAAAAATGTGTATTTTTAGCTCACGCCCACTGTAAATAAAATCAACTACTGCACACATTCATTCAAAATTTTCAGAGTAAATATAATATAAAATTATATTTATGAAGCAATTTATGCAAATTTATGACGCGGTTGGACCTGGAATGGATAGAGGCATCCATTCAAAGCGAATAAAGTTTATATTCTCCTAAACTATCGATCCGATTCTAAAATAAATTGGTATAAATATGCTACATATCACAGCAAAAAAATACTGTCGTCTTTAAAACGTTCGAAATCCACCCCTTCGCCCCTTTTCGAGAGTTTAATGCCATCATTTCAATCCCTATTTTCCCCGGTTAAGAGCAGGCGATTAAATTTATCCATTTATCACTTAATAAATAGGTAAAAGCAACAATTTTTTCTAGCATTGTGACGTCATTCCTTTAAACATCTCATTTAACCATTTCATATTTTAAACTATTTAAATATCGTCTACACTATTATAATATCTTTTACCACTGAACTTAGATATTACGTAAATGATTTTCTTTTATATTTGGCTTTAATAATATATTAGGTACATATGTGATAATTTTAAATTCAATCATCGATTAATTTTTGTTGCAATGAAAATTTTATCAGCGGTATTAACAATAAATTCTTTTCATATAATTGTAGGAGTCTATTTCAGGGACTAATAAATTTCTAACTTTTAATTTATATATATATTTGGAAATTAAGAAGTTTGTTCGTTTGTGTGTTTGTTTATTATACATAACAACACGGTTTGACTAAATGAATTCATTGTGATTCTAAACTTTATTCACATGATGTGGAGACTCTAGTGGAGTATGAATATAAATAAATTTTTGAGAGTGAACCAGATAATTCTTAGCCAAAAACAAATAATTTTTTACCTACCTTATTGGGTACTTAACAGTTCTGGAATATTAAAAATTTTACTAATCCCGTCATATGATGGGCTATATGCTAAATTATGATATTTTTGAAAATTTAAATAAATGGATAATGATTCCTAATAATTAATCTTTACAAAAAACTATTAATGATACTTACTTTGTGTTATAGTAAGTTTGCTCTCAAAATATTTAAAATGTTTTGTTAAACTCAAAGTTTTAAAAGCTAATATGCAAGTTTAACGAAAACAACATAAATGGAAGTAAGTAAATTATATGATTGTAACGTTATAGAGAAGATTACTTGACTAGGTTGAAAATAAGCGTATTAATAATTCTCTGTTAAGTTTAACCCCACCCCAGGTTGCAACATGCATGAGAGTATTTGGAATTTTGGAATTTGCTCTCTGAGAAGCATTAACCCTTTAACGGACAGTGGTTTCATAGCAAAACCACCTAATAAATATATCTTTTTTTAAACTTTACTTTTTGGATTACTTTACTTTATCTTTTTATAATTATTTACGGCTCCAATCTCATACATCTGTGATATGTGGAAGCCAATGATGTAGAATCAAGAGCTTTTGCAATTAAAAAAAGAAAAAAAAAACTTTTTGGAGACATGGATGAGCTTTCGATTATATATATATATATATATATATATATATATATATATATATATATATATATATATATATATATATGTGTGTGTGTGTGTGTGTGTGTGTATATGTATATATATATGTATGTATATATATATATATATATATATATATTTATATATATATGTATATATATATATATATATATATATATATGTATATATATGTATGTATATGTATATATTTATATACATATTATACAATTTTTATATTAAAAATACATATATTTTATATATTTTACATATTTTATACATATTATATTTTTGATATTTTAAATATATAACAGATGATAGTTCTACGTTTAACTTATTTATTTCTTTTTCTATTGAAATATATGTATTTAAATTTTCTGTACTTGAGAAGTCAGATTCAATTTATCTTACTTATGACCTCAAATAAAAGTATCTGTACAAACAACACTTTTAAGTTGTTAAGCTATTATCATTTATTGTTCTTCCAGTATAGTTAAACTTTTAAAAAGGCATAATGTTCAAGCTCTACAAGGGTAGGGGTTAGTCAGTTAAATCACTTCTCAAACCCTAACTTTTTATCCTCTAAGGCAATCCCTTCTAAGGAATGTAAAAAAAAATTATATATTTTACATATACAGTGCTTAGAGATAACATTTATACACAAATTACATTAAATTTCTATGAATTTATTTTGGTGACCTTTAAAGGGTTAATCCTCTGAGACGCAGTTGTTACACCCGGCATAGATAAACCGAATGCTTTGGAAATTTATGTGAATCACATGTCTGGAATTTATTAAAGGAGTAAAGACCCAACTTCTCAACATTGAGATTAATAAAAATGCTACATTTTCTTTTAAATGAATATAGTAGGGTACCTGATATCAACTTTGTAATAAAAATGAACTAAATAAGATATATCAGTTAAAATTCACCTGTAACTCAAATATCCACAATATCCTATATTTGGAAAGCTTTTTGATATTATCTTTAAACATGAAATACATTAATTTTATTTAACTGAGACATCCCGTTATACTTTCTCCCGATTCTTGAATCGGGATAAACAAATCTAAGGCTATATCTAATTCCTCCCTCCAAGATCCAAAAACAATAAATAAAGCCGACTAAAGTAAATGACTTAAAGGGTCTATGTTGTCACACACACAAAAAGATATTTTTTTATTTAGTTTGCTCTACGGAAGTTCACCATTACTCCAAGTACCTGCAATTCAGTTTGATAAAAGAGAAAAACATTCCAGAAATACTGGGCTTACAAAGGAAACACTTCACTGATCAAAATCCTATCAATTACCAATCACCGCAATGGCGGAAACAAGGTCCAAAATAAACAGACCAGAGTTTCTTAATGCTGAAAGTTAGGAGAGGGGATTTCTAGTCTAAGAATAACTTAACTCGAGACCTATCTAGAAATAACATAAACTTAGATGGATCGGGAATTAAGCAGTATTTATAGTACAGTATATCATTGTTGTTAACATAACCTAAATATGATTGTTTTAATACCCTAGAGAAAAAACTAATAGTTTAAATATTTTTTTTATACTTCAAGTATAAAAAACATTATACTCATAAAGGCTCGCATATCAATTGAGGCATATTTTAACACTTCGCGTGTGGGCAATGTATTTTTACGTTTTTTGCAGTCTATCACTGGAGCGCGGGTCACGTAAAAATACGTAAATTTAGTAGATTTATGGTGGATACCCGCTAACCACGACAAATCTACTAAATACGTATAATTATATGTATGTGCGACATTATATGCGTGTTGTTTGCGTTGCCATGCAACGCTTTGCATTTTTTATTTCCACGAGTTAAGATTGTCGAGTGACTCGGTCTTTTGTTGCGTTATTTCGTTTTCAATCGAATTCCTAGCTCAAGAACTTACAAATCTTGTTTTGTCAATTTGAAGCTTGGTTTTTTTTATTGTTGAATACAAGTTTGATAAAATGAGCCTTTGTGACATAGATAGTGATGAAAAAATAGGCGCTTAAAGATTATCGGACTTGAAATTTAAAAATCGTTTATTTTTGTGATTTCTTAAAAATATTGTTTTTTTTTTGTTAAATAATCATACAGTATATATTAAATTGTAAAATAAAAAAAAAGTTTCATTCATAAAAACAAAGTTTTTGATTGACTGCGACTTTTATGAATAACTAAACTTTCGCGCGATTCACGAAAAAACGCCTGCTGCACGCGTAAGTTGGCGGTAATGTATACTCGCATGCCAGTGTTAATAGAAGAAACGTCTTTTAACTAATGTAAAATCAACCTTATATCCACCCTTCTATTATTTAAAACAGTTAGACTGCGGTTGAATGGGTGGGATGCTGCTTATTATTCGCTATTTCGAGTCTCGCTGCTGTCATGAATGTTTGGAGATTTTCAGAATAGTCTTTAAGCAACAGGTCCTAATATAATGAATCTTCTTGTTGCAAATGTTTGCTCTAAATGAAGTGGAATTTACAACTTATATTATCCTACTTGATATAGTGGAAACAAATTTTCTGAGGGAAAATAATATTTCGAATACTTTAGTTCTAATACCAAACTGATCAATTTGTGTCATTTTTTGATTTTACATAGTCAACAGAAAAAAGTCACTGAGGTTTAATTACCTTTTTTTTTGAGATAACAAACTGTCATTGAGATAAGGTCATTTCAGATGTTTCGGTTTTAGTATCGAATTGCTTTGTGTAAATTTTTAGACTACCAACAGAAAAAGATACTAAAGTTTTGCTACATTTCAGTAACGTTGGTCAATTGTCGATGGAAAAGAACATTTGGATGCTTTTATTTCAACACAAAACCTCTCATATTATGTCAAGTTTTGGAAGCAATAGTTCAACAGAAAAAAGACACTGAGGTTTTGCTACCCTTTTTTTGCATTAACAAACTGTCATTGAGATAAGGTCATTTCAGATGTTTCGTTTTAGTATCGAATTGTGATGGAAAATTAATCTTTTTATATAGTTTTCCAACACTTCAAAAAAATTCAGAGTCGTCAGAGGTTTGATGAAGTTTTTAGGATTTCAATAAAATTTATACTTCGAAGGTTTTAAATTAAAATTTTATTTATAAAAAAATTAAACATGTATCGACTTAATACAAAAATTAAACAAGCTAGTTACCTGCAGCGTTAGCTAGAAATGCTTTCCCGCTAAACACGCTGCCTAGGCTTAAATACATACATGTGGCAGGAGATTTACATGAAGGTTTCAGTCACAGTTTAAGTTGACTGAAACGTAAACGCATCGGATGAATAATTAGGTGATGTAAGGAAGAAAACTGTTTTTTTTTAAATTTCCTAACAATGGCCCGCCTCTTACTTACAAAAACTTTAAATCTTTCATTTTAAATTTATCCCTTCATCCGATGAGTTTTTACAAAGACTAATATATACATATACTTAAATGAAATAACCACATCAGTGGCAAATGTTACTGTATGACTTCAAGCAGTCAGCAAATAAAGTTCATTTACAAAACAAACATGATTAATATAGTAAAGTTAAAGAAATTATTACAAACATTTTCAAAAATTTCACATTTGTTACATATATTTCACATTTGTTGTATATACTTTAATACAATGAAATTTTACACTTAACTTACAATAAAAATCTTTTCAATGAACTTTGATAAACCAACTTTGGGTAATGGTTTAGTGAACAAGTCGGCAAAATTCAATTTTGTATTTACATAATTTAAAGTGAAAAGATTTTGTAGAACTAAATTTCTAAGGAAATGATATTTTATGTCAATATGTTTAGTTCGAGAATTTTCAATTGGTGATCTAGAAAAAATTATTGCAGCTTGATTATCACACAAAAGATAACTACTCGTATTAAATGTAATAATATTGTGGTTTTTAAATTCATTAAATATACGGATAATCCAAATTAATTCCTTGGCCGATTCACACAGCGATATGTATTCACTTTCCATTGTGGATAGACTAACACATTTCTGTTTAAAAGTCTTCCATATAATGGGCGAATCGTCTATAAAAAGAATATGTCCTCCAATGGAAATTCGATCATCACGATTTGCAGCATAATCTGCATCACTATAACAGTTGACATTTAGATCATTTACCTGAGATAACTTTAGTTTATAAGATTTAGTTTGATTTATATAGCTAAGTAATTTAAGTAAAGTATTCCAGTGTATTAAGCCTGGATTACTCTGAAATTGTGAAAGAATATTTACTGCGTAACATATATCAGGTCTAGTTCTATTTGAAATAAATGGCAGACAACCTAATATATTTCTGTATGGCAATTCTGACATTTTTAAAATTTCGGCTTCTGAATTTGGACATTGGGTTTTAGAAAGAACTGTACCTACTGCTATAGGTAATGAAGTTGCTGGACAATTGAAATTTTTATATTTTTCACATACTTTATGGATATAGTCTGACTGATGAATAAAAAGTTCATTTCCAATTTCTTCAAATTGGACTCCTAACAATTTACGAGTTCTACCCATTATTTTAAGATCAAAATGAGCACGTAAACGATTTATCACATTTTTTATAAGACTGTCAGATTTTGAAAATAACACTATATCGTCTACATAAAGTAATAAAACAACATTATTCATATATACATAAACACAATTTGTCCATTCTAATTTGTTAAAATTTAAACTTTCAAGTACAGAGTGAATTTCTAAAAAACCATTCTCTCCCCGATTGGTGTAAACCATACAAAGCTTTGTTTAAACGGCATACGTGGTTTGGCTTTAAAGGATCGACAAAACCTTGAGGTTGGGTCATAAAAATGTTTTCTTGAAGTGTAGCATAGAGATAGGCACATTTTATATCCAATTGACAATGCTTCCACTTTAGTTTACATACAAGTACTGAAAAACACAATCGTACGATTGAAAAATTAACCACTGGGTTAAACACTTCATCGTAGTGTAATCCCTGAATTTGCCTGAAACCTAAAGCAACAAGTCTGGCCTTGTACCTGACGATTTTATTGTTTTCGTCTCGTTTTAGGGTATAAACCCATCGGCAACCTATAACTCGGCTGTTATCCGGTTTTGGAACAAGGTTCCACACTTTTCGATCTTTTATAACTTTGATTTCGTCTTTCATTGCTTTACACCACTCATCAGCTTGGGGGGTTTTCAAAGCTATTTTATAACTACTTGGAACTATAATCTCTAGTCATTCCGAATGACTTGCTTTTTCTATTTTTACAACACCGGAGTATGTATTTTTTCCGCTAAAATTGAAAAGCGATTTGTCATATTTTAAATTGTGTGCTTTACAGTAATTTTCGATATCTGTATTAGATCGAAAACGCGCTTTTACACCTTTAATTCTATAATAAACATCAGTCCGAGATCCGTTTTTACGTGGAACAGCTTGTCTTTCCCAAACAATATTTTCACTAGAAGTTTTACTGCTTTCCGGTATCCCCTCCCCTTCCTCAAAATCTTCAGTTTTTACGGTTTCGGGAGATTTCGGTTGTTCAGTTTCTTCGGATTCCGACTCACTTTCTGAATCAGACGAAAGTTCGATTGTTTTAAAGTTTGGGCCCAGTTTCGCTCCACTGTTACTCTGACTATGTAGTTTTTCATCATCAAAAGAAACATTTATTGTCTCAACAATTTTCCTTTCTGTCGGAAGCCATATACGATAACCACGAGTTTTTAATGCATACCCTAACATAACACTGTTTTTAGCTCTCATATCTAGCTTTTTAAGTTGTTGTTTAGGAACATGCAAAAAGGCTTTAGTTCCAAAAACTCTGAGATGTTTTAATGATGGTTTACGTCCACAGTAAAGTTCAAAAGGGGTTGAGGTTTGCTTTCCATGGCATACTCGATTCCAAACATAAGTATGACATAACAAGGCTTCCGCCCAAAATCCCTTACTTAATCCGCTGGAATTTAGCATAACTTTTATTGCGTCCATTGCGGTGTAATTATAGCGTTCTGCTACGGCATTTTGTTGTGGCGAATAGACATTTGTTCTTTCATGTTTTATGCCTTGTTGATCTAAAAAATTTTCAAATTCTGTACTACAGAATTCGAGACCATTATCAGTCCTCACGTTTAATATTTTAGTATTTAAAAAACGTTCTGCCCGTTTTTGATAACTAGAGAAAATATTAAAAACCTCATTTTTTTCTTTTATTGGATAGGTAGTTACTTTACGCGAAAAATCATCAATGATACTTAAGAAATAACGATAACCTCCAATAGCTATATTGGGAATGGGACCACATAGGTCCAAATGTAACAATTCTAGGGGTTTTCGTGACCTAATTTTACCTATCGGTTTGAATGATTTTCGTCGAGATTTAGCAATTTTACATGGTTCACATTTTAAAACTTCGTGTCGCAAATCAGGTAAACCACTTACAGAGTTGTTTTTACTAGTATGAACAATGTATTTCGTATTTATATGACAAAGTCTGTTATGCCAAATTTCTAAATTGTTTAGATTAGAAGTAGAAAAATTCTGTTCTTTAGAATCTTTAAAGTTCACATTACGGGGCTTATTTATAGTAAGATTTTTACTTTTATGTTCTTTTAACTTTATAGGTTTAATAGTTTCATACTGGGGATTTACATAAAAAAGGCCATTATTCTTTTTAGCTACAAATAGTTTACGACCATCTTTAGCATATACTGTAATTTGTCCCTTTCTACATGTAAATGTTGCACCTGCTTTGTCAATTAAAGAACCTGACATTAAATTACGCCTTAGTTTGGGAGAGTACAATACATTATAAAGATTAACAATTTCTGACTCACCCTTGTTTTTAAAAATCATCCTCACAGTACCAGTTCCTTCTACTTTACATGACACACCACCAATGGCAACTACCATAGAAGTGTTTCTTATAGGTTTAAAGTTCTTCAGGAGACTCTTGTTACCACAGAAATGCGAGCTTGCTGCTGTGTCCAATACCCAAGATGTATCGTCGCTGTCTTGACTTAGGTACGATTCGGTGATAAAACAGGATTCCGGCTTAGGTTTTGTAGGTGGACGATTTCGAAAACTCTGTTTATTCTCAGTTCTCGGCTTTTCGGGCGATTTCCCTTTAACACCTTTCAAACTTGAAGAAAAGGCGATGCTTTCTTGGTCTTTAATGGATTGTTTCAATCTAGATTCTTCAGCAGTTAATTCAGCCTGAATTTTATCAAAAGTGAAATCCTCATCTTTCCAACGGTAGATTGATTGTACAATTCCGTTAAATTCAGGAGCAAGGAAACGAATGAGTTGAAACGCCTGGTACCAGTCATCTATGGGTTTTCCAGCGTCCCTCAATTCATTTACGATTTTTCGGATTCTTGCCGCGTACACACCAATTTCCTCGCCTGGGTTGATTTTGCAGGAGAAAAATTCATCGGTGAGGCCTATTATACGAGCACGAGAGTCCGGTCGGAAATGTTTTTCTAATATTTCCCACGCATTTACTGGATCATCAGTATCAGAAATAATACTTCGATATTCTTTGGCAATGTTTAAATATATTAACCCATAAGCCTTGTCTGCTCGTTGGTTGAAACTTCTTAATTCCTTAGCTGATATTTCAACTTCCCCTTTCGTAGGTGCAGCTTCTATCTTTGATACGATACGCCAGCAGCTCTCTTTCATTAGTAGCACTTTCATATCATCACGCCAAGTTGCGTAGTTGTCGGCATTCAGCTGTTCAATTGCAACTTCCATTTTTAATTCTTTTACAAGTCTGCAGGCCCGCCGTCGAATAGCTTCGAAGATGTTTTAAACTTCACCACTGCATACGCTTGCTGCCCATAACCGACATGATGGAAAATTAATCTTTTTATATAGTTTTCCAACACTTCAAAAAAATTCAGAGTCGTCAGAGGTTTGATGAAGTTTTTAGGATTTCAATAAAATTTACACTTCGAAGGTTTTAAGTTAAAATTTTATTTATAAAAAAATTAAACATGTATCGACTTAATACAAAAATTAAACAAGCTAGTTACCTGCAGCGTTAGCTAGAAATGCTTTCCCGCTAAACACGCTGCCTAGGCTTAAATACATACATGTGGCAGGAGATTTACATGAAGGTTTCAGTCACAGTTTAAGTTGACTGAAACGTAAACGCATCGGATGAATAATTAGGTGATGTAAGGAAGAAAACTGTTTTTTTTTTTTTAATTTCCTAACAAATTGCTTTGTGGAAATTTTTAGACTACCAACAGAAAAAGTTGCCAAAGTTTTGCTACATTTTTGTAAAGATGGTCAGTTGTCGATGGAAAAGAACAATTGGGTGTTTTCGTTTTAACACAAAAGTTTTTTGATTATGTCAAGTTTTGGATGCAGTAGTTCAACAGAAAAAAGACACTGTGGTTTTGATTTCATTCTTCCAGTATTGAAAAATTGCCGCTGGTAAATGGGCATTTTGTGCACTTTTTAGGCGATTTATCCCTACGCCAATCCAGAACATTTCGTAGCATATTTTTGGACGCAGTAGATCAAAAGAAAAACATACCAAAGTTTTGCTACACTCTCGTGTTGTTGTGCATCTGTCTTTAGAAAATTGAATTTTAGATGCTGTGACTGTAATACAAAACTACTTTGTTTGTGTTACTTTTTGATTGTAGTTTGTGAACAAAAACAACAGAAAAAAAGACACTGTTCTGTTGCAATTATTCTTCCAGTAGTAAAACATTTCTGCTGGAAAATTGTATTTTGTGTGCATTGAAGCGTTGTTTCCCTAAGACAATACAAAACATTTGGTTGAATATAAAAATTACACTCATTTTTTTACTAAAAATATACATTTAAACAGCTTTAACTAAACAAAAGTAAAATCTAAGTAATACAAAACTACTTTGTGTTACTTTTTGGTTGTAGTTGGTCAACAACAACAGAAAAAAAGACACTGTGGTTTTGCAACCATTCTTCCAGTAGTAAAAATTTTCTGCTGGAAAATTGAATTTTGTGTGCAGTGAAGCGTTGTTTCCCTTCGACAATACAAAACATTTGGTTGCATATCAAAATTACGCTCATTTTTTTAATGAAAATATACATTTAAACAACTTTAACTAATCAAAAGTAAAACCTAAGTAATACAAAACTATTTTGTTTGTGTTACTTTTTGGTTGTAGTTGGTCAACAACAACAGAAAAAAAAGACACCGTGGTTTTGCAACCATTCTTCCAGTAGTAAAATTTTCTGCTGGAAAATTGCATTTTGTGTGTATTAAAGCGTTGTTTCCCTACGATAATACAAAACATTTGGTTGCATATCAAAATTACACTAATTTTTTTACTGAAAATATTCATTTAAACAGCTTTAACTAATCAAAAGTGAAATCTAAGTAATACATAACTACTTTGTGTTACATTTTGGTTGTAGTTGGTCAACAACAACAGAAAAAAAGACACTGTGGTTTTGCAACCATTCTTCTATTAGTAAAAGTTTTCTGCTGGAAAATTGTATTTTGTGTGCATTGAAGCGTTGTTTCCTTAAGACAATACAAAACATTTGGTTGCATATAAAAATTACACTCATTTTTTCACTAAAAATATACATTTAAACAGCTTTAATACAGTCCAATATAAGTTGATATATTATTCAGATTTAATATTGATTTATTAGCAAAAGTGAAATAATTTGTTTTATAATATACTAAGAAAATAAATTATACATTTTTTTAAAAATACACGTTAACATGGGCAGTCCTAAATATATATAAAAAAGTTAATAATATTTAATTTTCTTTCCCATAATGTTAAAGGGATTTACAAGTTATTATCAATTAAATAGATTATATATTTATAAATATTACAAAAATATCGCCTGGTATTTAAGCCATACTCTTTTCTTCAAAAAAAATTTTGTTTAAAAATATAATGCAAACTATCAAAAAGATGAAAACATAAAAAAGTGCAACATAAAAAGCAACGAAAATTTTTAATAGAGTATCGCGAAAATAAAATAAATATAGTTAAAAAAAAGTAAAGCTTTTTTTACAAGATTTACTCAAGAGTGAAATATGAAGGCTATAAATATGGCTTTTACTTGCCGTATAAGATACTTATACTAAAAAGAGGGACAAAAAGTATATGGCAACTTATCAAAGATTAAAAATTGGTAAAAAAAAAGTCTTCTTGTAAAAGCTTTTTTATAAACAAAGTAATGTGTTAAATTGCTTTACCATCAATATTCAAAATTTAATTTACTTAATTTTTGTTTTTTTAATCATAACTTAATTTTCTTTGACGCAGATATGTCTGGAATTATTTTTATTTTATAGGAATGGAATTTGATACCTTTAATTATTAAGAACATTAAGTTCAAGTACCCCGTTTCAATTATTTATTAAGATACTTGATATTCTTATATATTTAGTTTCATTAATGACAATACATTTCAATTCTTAATCGTATCATAATACTACACTGGTTTTATTCTTATATTATGCTTTTGTTTAAAATGTTATAAATTATTAGTTAATGTTATTGTTAATGACAGTCAATAATTTTTTTCTTTATTTTCTATCTCTACATAATAAAATTATTAATTTACTATTATTGATGATAAATACTGCAAATTAATTAATATATTAAAATAAATGTGAAAAATGAATAAATATGGCAAAGAAAAGACTGTTTTTAATCCCTTTTAAATATTTTTAACACATCGTATGTGGGACACATGCTAGTACTTTTTCTGATGATTGATACTTGAGCGCGGTCACTTACTAGTACGGGTTAGTGTAGCAACATGGTTTGTTTGTGAGTACAAAAATAATCGTATATACAGGAAAACGAAGCCGAATGTTCTTGTCTTTGATATTTTTATAATGTTAAAATGTTTATATATAACATATTTCGAGAAAGTTAAAAGTATATACTACTATTTCTATTTGATTTTTCATATTTACGATACTATTATAAATTTATCCACACAAAAATATGTTTTGTTTACAAAAATCTTATGGTTGTTTTTTATATATTTCGATTTATATATTTGTTTATACATTTCAAAAAAATTATGAAAATTTGGTTTAAAATAAAATAATTTTCGATCTTTTGAGATTTATCTGAATAAGCAAATTTACGCGCAAAACGCCCGCTCCCGGTACAATTCCGCTGCGAAATGTACCCGCACACAATGTGTTAATGCAACTGTTATTCACATAATAAAGAAAATTATTAGCTTTTATTTTATAATAAAAGTTATTTTCTAATTTACAAATTTCTAAACTTGTTTTGCGAACTAGTGGATTTCTACTTTTTTTATTTGGTGCATGCATATTTTGTGTTATTTTTTTAAAAAAATCACACAATAAAATTAAAGGATTTTTATTCCCGAACTACAGATCCTGATAAAAATGTTTTGATCAATGATCTTAAAAGACATAACAAAAATTTTTATATCATACAGAATCAAAACTGAAAATATTTCAGATCAAAAGGTTCAACTGAATTGAGTTTAGATGTTCCAATTCTGCGGGAATTGCTTTAAATAATATTTTTCTTATCCAAAATTATAAAATTACTATCGATTTGAGAAATCCTTAAGTATTAATAATGAAGAAGAAATTTTTTAAGTATTTTAATTATCGTAAGCTATACTAATAGTTATAACTTATATTTGAGTTTAGAAATATTGGAGCAATAGGTGTTGTTTAAAGATTGATTTTTTCTTTGTAAAACTACCTAACCGAACTAATTTAATAATTGTTATTATTTGCATTTATATTGAGCAATTAGTGTATAGTTACTGTCTCTTATTACGTAACGGAGACCATTTTTAAATCTATTTTGTTATTTTTCAGGTACTGTGTCTCACGCAGTGCTCCTTTCAGAAATTATACCTATGAGGTAAATCATAAAATTTTGATTTATTAAATTTTGTGCTACCCATTTACTGCTATAGGTATAAATGTTTAGAAAAATCCTAGATAATGAAAAATTATATGCAGACTTAAAAATCCGGGATATTCTTAAAATAATAAATTCTTATCGTTATAATAATTTTACAATTTTTATATATTAAATATTTCAAAAATACGTTAATTAATTAAAAAAATATATTCAAGCAATAAAAACAGTTCTAGTCAAATTGATTTCAGAGCAAACAAAGTATCTGAACGGAATAAAAACCATTGTAATGTATCTTAATAGCCAATTCCACTATTAGAAAAATATTCATTTATTGAATTCACATAAATGTTCGAATCGTCTATTAGTCAGACCTAAAGAATTATTCAGAATTAATCTTCATCGACAAGAAATGGAATGCTTCTGTTGATAAATTTATGATATTAAACAACTATTATTTTTTAGATACTTTTAAGTATGAATATGTATTAATTTCAAATACTCAAATATGTATGAGTAAATCATAGAAATTTATATATATATATACATATATATATAAATATATATATAAATATACATATATATATATATATATATATATATATAAATATATATATAAATATACATATATATATATATATATATATATATATATATATATATATATATATATATATATATATATATATATATATATATA
>CM063500.1:111860040-111865040 GCA_032207245.1 Pardosa pseudoannulata | reverse complement strand
GGACTTTTATTATAGATTCGAAGCTTAAATTTTGAAGAGATAATTAGTGTCCGCCAAATATATGTCGATTTTAGTTACTGTTATCTTTATTTTTATAAGCTTACTAAGCAAAATTATGGGACTTTTAAATTACATCTACACTTATATTGCATAATGAACATGTAGTAGCTTTATGAATTATATACTGCTAAATAGTGTTATAATATTACACTGCTATTTTTTAATATTACACTGTTAAAATCTTATAATATCTGCTTAATCCCATATGCTGTTACAATCTTATAACACTTGCTTACTCTTATAATATTCTTACTTTTTAATCTTATAATGTATTACTGCTTAAATAATCTTTCAGGGACTTTTGTTATAGTTTCAAAGCTAAAACTTTGAAGAGATAATTGGTGTCCGCCAAATATATGTTGATTTCAGTTACTGTTATTTTTAGTTTTATAAGCTTACTAAGAAAAAAGTATGGGACTTTTAAATTATATCTACACTTATATTGCATAATGAACATGTAGTAGCTTTATGAATTATATACTGCTAAATAGTGTTATAATATTACACTGCTATTTTTTAATATTACACTGTTAAAATCTTATAATATCTGCTTAATCCCATATGCTTACTGTTTAATCTTATAATATATTATTGCTAAAATAGGCTTTCAGGTACTTTTGTTATATTTTCGGAGCTTAAACTTTGAAGAGATATTTGGTGTCTTGCAAATATATGTCGGTTTCAGATACTGTTATTTAGTGTTTTATAAGTTTACTAAGCAAAATTATGGGACTTTTAAATTATATCTACACTTATATTGCATAATGAACATGTAGTAGCTTTATGAATTATATACTGCTAAATAGTCTTATTATACTGCTATCTTATAATATTATGCTGTTAAAATATTATACCTGCTTTATATAATAATATGCATACTGTTTAATCTTATACTAAAATTGTCGTTCAGGTACTTTTGTTATATTTTTGAAGCTAACTTTGAAGAGATAATTGTGGTCCTGCAAATCTATGTCAATTTCAAATAGTGTTACCTTGAGTTAGAAGCTGAATAAACAAAATGACTTTTAAATTAAATCTATACTGATATTGCATAATGAACATGTAGTGGCTACCTTACTGTAAGAAATAAAATAAGGTAAAGTACATCTGAAGGATCTGAAAGGCTTCAAAGTAGAATTAATAAGAATTAAAATAAAATAATGGAACAGAAACAGGTGCTCAGTAGTTAAAATTTACAAATTTTCTTTCTGAATGTCTGAGTTTCGCATCGAAAATTGCTAAATTTTCTTCCTGCATTTTAATCAAAGAAGTTGATTTTTTTTACTTCTTAGCTTAATGTTGAAGATAAAACTTTAGGTTTGGTAAAAGAAAAACTTAACACTATTTCTAAAAGCTGTCTTTTTCGAATTCGATCCAGACTGTACTAAGACCCAGGTATGAATATCATAATAGTTTAAGTTTTACTTTTTAAAAGGAAAATTATCTGCTTTAACATTAAAAGTATTTTTTTTTTTTTTTAAGGTTACATAAAACTTGTACCATTTCCAATTTTTCCCAATTAAATGAAAAATGCTATCAAGTTTGGAAACTTCTTTATTATGAAGCTTTTGAAAATTCGTCCATTAGAAGATCTGAAGATATTCAGATTCCCCCGCTTCTCCCCCTCCCCTTCGGTACAGAATCATTATTTCTGTTTTCGCTTCAGTTCTTTCAATAACATTCGTTTTCTTTTCAACGGAGTTAGCGAAAAATTCAATATTGTAACTTTTTACCATAAATCCCCCTTTTTTCACCTTCAATGTTCTCGACCCTTTTCTTATATTTCCGATCTGGCAACGTTCCACGGGGCGCCCTAGATTTTGATTGAGCCACGCCCCGCAGGAGGTGGGTGGGAACTTGGGGGGAGGCTGTCAGGGTCTGTGGATGGCTTGACAGAGATGGATGAGGGAAAATCGCATGGATAGGGAGGTGGAAGGGGGTGTAAAACGATTGCAGGGGCTTTTCGACCCCCGTCTTTCCTTTAGGTTTGTTTGTTTAATCGTTTGATTCTGTGTTGACCGCCAAAGTCGAAGCAAAATAAATGGGCTCAGCATAAATGTAAAAGGAAATAAAAACAGAAGCTGTTTCATATAGGAAAAAGATTGATTGTATATACTTTTTTGAAAAATATTATATATATATATATATATATATATATAATATGGAAAAAATCGTTGAAATTGATGTCTGGTAATATGTTTCTAAAGAATATCTAGCAGCGAAACGCTGTGTATTTATTTCTCAGCAAAGATATATTAGATTTGAAACAGATTTAAGGACCATGAGGGTGGAACTATGAGAAATTAGAAAAGCTCTGTAGATGGTGACCTGGAAAATGTGGAAAAGTGTTTTCGATTATAGATGACTGTTCCCGATTTTCTATATTTAAAATTCTTTTCACTCTAGGAAATTAAATAATATAGAACTATATGCAAAATTCCGATTTCTTTCTTTCTTTTTTTTTATTATTTTCTGCACACTTTTCCTTAAGCTTTAGTTTTAATTTACAAGACATGGATCTATGCCTGTTGTTATACAGCAATAAAATTAATTTAATTATCGCTTCTTACTTTTATATCCCAAATAGCTTTGCATAAAATATCACAAGTAAATTTTATTTTTTATCTCTTGTAACAATTTGAGATAAATATTATTCAATGTAATCGTACAGATTTTGTTTTACTTCAATAGAAAAGTTTTCAACAAATGTGTTTTGCCAGAGTTTATATATGAAGTAAAAACCTGGACATAAGCAAAAAATAAGGTATTAAAATTATAAACAGCTTATAGAAATACAGTGTGTGCACAATTAAACTTTCTTATGTTCAATCGACACTATTCTTCAGAAAATTATGGAATGTTTTGTAGGACATAATGAAAGAATGAGTATTTGAGCGAATAAAGAAAAGTTCAAAATTTCACCACCAGATAGAGTCTTTTGTATGAAGCCATGATTGAGTTCATTCATTAACACTTTGACTGCCATGGCTATCATATGTGATATCAGTGATATTTCCGTTGAGACACTGGCTATCCGATATGATAGCCATGGTGTTTTAACACTTCAGGCCATGGCTATCAAAGATGTTATCAGTTACATGAAAATCGTATTGGAGTTTGATTGTTGGGCTCCCTACGATGTGTTAGGTATACGTGGTTTGCGCAAATTGGTATATGTTACGATTTTATGAGCTAAGTTTTATGAAAAATTAAATATTTGGAACATGCAACAAAAAAGGGAATATATATAAATAGAGAGAGTTTGTTTTAAAATATTGTTTGTTTTGAAATATTGTTTTTATATATAGTTTTATGTTAAAAAATTACACAAAAAAAAGTTTGGCCCGTTGTGAACATTTGCAATTTTGGCTTGGCAGTCATTCACTGTTAAGAACGTTCTCAAAAATTATTCTATAGAGGAATAGTAATCAACCGTTAGTTTCTTAAAATGTGGCCAATCCCAGATATCAATCCAGGCAAGCGATGTTTGGATTTAGAATGAAACATCTAATCTAAATCATGGAATTTGAAACATCTAGTCAGTTATGATAAACCAAGAAATATACCTGATCTAAAAGAGAGAATTTAACATGTTCTCAACTGTTGTTCACACTGCCGTCAACTGAAAAACACGATATCTTAGATTTCAAATAGTAGGTAAAAATATGATAAACTGTATTTCCTCAAAAACGCCCTCTGGTGATAAAATTGTGAACTTTTTCCCTTTAGCATAAACAAGTTCTCATCCTTTCAGTATTTTCTACACAATATATCATATATTTCCTATAATTTCGAGTGTAGACCACAAGGTGAAAAGTAAGAACAAATCTTCCATTTAAACTTGTTTAAAGGTGACGTACCCTCTTAAAAAGTTTACATTAAAATTTTTTTGCATGAATTGTCTTCATTCTAAATGTAAGATTATTCATTTAAAGATATTATCTTTTGTGTAATATACAAAATACTTAAGTTTTCTTGTCCGTAAAAAACAATTAAATAAAGATATATTCTAAAAAACTGTCCAAATATCTGTGGAAAAATTTAAAGTGTTTACAATATACTTTTGAAGCATAATTCTTTAAACAAAATATTTAAAACCACGCGTTATACTGTTGTATACAATTAAAATTTTAATTTTAAACATATAATATGCAAAATATATTCGTGAAAACAGAAAATTTATGTCGTTAAGTATAGGCTTAAAATTATTAAAACATGAGACTCCTATGTATGTATGAATCAGCGTTAAACAATTAATTTTCAAAAATTTAACCGGCCATCTACCAAGGACTTGTGGCATAAATGCCAAGGCGGGTTGAAGCTGTAATGCACTCCAAAGGTGGGCCAACTAGTTATTGACTGGTGTTCATAATGTTTTGGCTCTTGAGTATAAATGTTAAGATTATTCATTTAAAGAAATTTTCTTGCGTGTGATATACAAAATACTTAAATTATCTTGTCCGTAATAAACAGTTAAATAAAAATATATTCTAAAAAACTGTCCAAATATATGAGGAGACATTTAAAGTGTTTACAATATACTTTTGAAGTATAATTTTTTAAACAAAATATTTAAAACCATGCATTATACTGTTGTATAAATTTTATATTTTCCTTTTAAGCATTTAGTATACAAAATATATTCGTGAAGACAAAAAATATTTGTCGTTAAGTATAGGTTTAAAATTATTAAAACATGAGACTATTATGTATGTATCAATCAGCGTTAAACAATCAATTTTAAAATATTTCCATAAAAATTTTGCTCTGTGTTGTTTTTCCTTTTTCTACGAGAAACTTTTGAAGTATAACTTCTTTAAAAAAAAATATTAATGTTTTGAATCATGCGGTAAAAAATTTTCTAGTCTGTAAGTACAAAATACTGTTATTTCATGATTCCAAATGTAGGAATAAAAAATATCATAGAACGTGAAGAGTTA
>CM063500.1:111850040-111857540 GCA_032207245.1 Pardosa pseudoannulata | reverse complement strand
CCTACTATTCAGTGTAGGAAATTTTAAAAGTGATATGTTTACTCGAATTTGCAGAATAATTTCACACACTATAAAAATTATTAAGATTTAATGATAAGATGACACTGATAATAATTCTATTTTCCTGAAATGCGTATAATTTTTGATTGGCATATTCTAAATTTACTATTTCTTTCGGAACTTCATAAGGCACTTTGGGGTTTAATGTTAGTAAGAGAGAAAAATTGCGGACTTGTAGAGTACCAAAACGATACTTGAAAAATAAAAGAAATTAAACAGTTTTCTGATCTCCATATAAAAAATTAACAAAACTTAACTATAAATTTAGGCTTTTTAAACACCACAGTATATCAAGAAAAACAGAAAATTTCGTGATTAACCAAAGTTTGGATTTAAATCTCAAAGAAAAGAACAAGTAAATAAATCCTTATTCTATCCATTGGAAAAAAATAACAACACAAAACTCTCTATCAGATGCTAAGTAACAATGAAATAATCTCCAAATAGAAAAAAAAGGAACAGAAGGAAAACCATAAGCTCCCACATTTATCAACCTCTCGTCTGTTATTTTTGACTTAAATAAATAAATAAAGCAGATCGAAATGTACTCAAAACATACCCTCCTTTTCTTTCCTAATATAATTTTGCTTTCCTCGCGCACTCAATTACTCCTCTCCCATACACGCTCTTAAAGCATATTTGCGGAGGGTACTTAATTCTAGAACACTCTCTACCCACCCGACGCTATCAATTACTGACCGAAGGAATTACGAAAACAAGATATCTGGATGAAAATAAAAGAGACTTTTCGCAAAAGGAACAACGGAGAAATGTTTCTCTGGAACTTAATTAATCATTTGGTGATTTTTCAGTCACTCGCAGAAAATTTCGAGATGAGGTATAGTACAGGAGTAAAAGAGTGCAACGAAAGAAAATTGCTGTCTGCAAATTAGATTGTTAGTTGAAGTTAGAGTTAAGAGAACTTAAATTGCTGTAAAAATGATGCAACTAATCTCGGAGGTAAATGTCGATATGATATATACAAGAAAGCCTTTGTGAAATGTTAGACCTAAATTAAATAATTATCGTTGCTGATAATTAAGAAGAATTCAATCTAAAATGTTGTCTTATGTACTTCGTTAGGTATTTACATACAATATTTAAGAGAAACCTTGTTGTAATTATACACAGCTGTATATTGTGCTTACCTATTTCATATTTCCAAATATTTCATGTACTATATGCATAGCTGTATGTTAAGTCATCGTGAAATGTTAGACGTAAATTAAATAATTATAGTTGCTGATAATTAACAAGAATTCAATCTAAAATGATGTCTTATGCAGCTCGTTAGGCCTTTACATACAATATTTAACTGAAACTTTGTTGTAATTATACACAGCTGCATGTTGGTCTTATCTACTTAACATTTGCAAATTTTTCATGTGCTATATGCACAGCTATATGATAAGCCCTCGTGAAATGTTAGACATAAATTAAATAATTATCGTTAATTAAATAATTGCCGATAAGGAACAAGAAATCAATCTAAAATATTGTCTTATGTAGTTCATTAGGCATTTATATACAATATTTAAGAGAATATTTTTTGTAACTCGAAACAGCTGCATGTTAGGCTTATCTATTTTACATTTTTCAAATTTTTCTTGTGTATAAGCACATTTATATGTTGAGTCATCGTGAAATGTTAGACGCAAATTAAATATTTAAAGTTGCTAATAATGAACAAGAAATCAATCTAAAATGTTGTCTTATGTAGTTCATTACGCATTTAGATACAATATTTGTTGTAATTTGAAACAGCTGCATGTTGGTCTTAATTATTTTTCATTTGCAAATTTTTCATGTGCTATATGCACAGCTGTATGTTGAGTCATTGAGAAATGTTAGGCGTAAATTAAATAATTATAGTTGCTAATAATGAACAAGAAATCAATCTAAAATATTGTCTTATGTAGTTAATTAGGCATTTATATACAATATTTTAGATACAATACTTGTTGTAACTTGAAACAGCTGCATGTTGGGCTTATCTATTTTACATTTGAAAATTTTTCATGTGCTATATGCACAGCTATATGTTAAGCCATTGTAAAATGTTAGACGAAATTAAATAATTATCGTTGCTAATTATGAACCAGAATTCAATCTAAAATGTTTTATGTAGTTCAATAGGTATTTATATATATTTTAGATACAATACTTGTTGTAATTTGAAACAGCTCCTTGTTGTGCTTATCTATTTTACATTTGCAATTTTTTTTATGTATATATGCCTAGCTATATCTAAATTGTTGTGTTACGTAGTTCGTTAAGCATTTACATGCAATATTTAAGCAATTATTACATGCAATATTGTTGTAATTTGACACAGCTGTATATTGTGCTTATCTACTTTTACATTTGCAAATTTTTCATGTGCTACATGCACAACTATCGTTGTTTATCGATGTTGAGCCATCGAAAAATGTTAGACGTAAAGTTAGAGTTAAGAGAACTTAAATTGCTGTAAAAATGATGCCACTCATTTTGATAATTTCAGAGGTAAATACCGATATGATATATACAAGAAAGCTTTCGAAATGTTAGACCTAAATTAAATAATTATCGTCATTGATAATAAACAAGAATTCAATCTAAAATGTTATCTTATATAGTTCGTTTGGCATTTACATACATTTTTTTAAGAGATACCTTGTTGTAATTATACACACCTGTATATTGAGCTTATCTATTTCACATTTGCAAATATTTCATGTACTATATGCACAGCTATATTTTGAGCCATCGTAAAATGTTAGACATAAATTAAATAATTATAGTTGCTAATAATGAACAAGAAATCAATCTAAAATATTAACTTAAGTGGTTATTAGGCATTTATATACAATATTTAAGAGAATATTTTTTGTAACTTGAAACAGCTGCATGTTGGGCTTATCTATTTTCCTTTTTCAAATTTTTCATGCGCTATATGCACAGCTATATATTAAATCACCGTGAAATATTAGACGTAAATTAAATAATTATCGTTGCTAATAATTATCATGAAATCAATCTAAAATGTTGTCTTATGTAATTCATTACGCACTTATATACAATATTTTAAATACAATACTTCTTGTAACTTGAAACAGCTGCATATTGGGCTTATCTATTTTACATTTGAAAATTTTTCATGTGCTATATGCACAAATATATGTTGAACCATCGTGAAATTTTAAACATAAATTAAATAACTATGATTACTGATAACAAACAAAAAATCAATCTAAATTGCTGTGTTATGTAGTCGTTAGGAATTTACATACAATATTTTTAAAAGAAACCTTGTGACAATTTGGCCCAGCTGTATATTGTGCTTATCTATTTCTTATTTGCCAGTTTTTCATGTGCTACATGCACAGCTTTCGCTGTTTATCGATGTTGAGATATCGTAAAATGTTAGACGTAAATTAAATAATTATCGTTGCTAATTATGAACTAGAATTCAATCTAAAATGTTTTCTTATGTATTTCTTTAGGCATTTATATACAATATTTAAGAGAATACTTGTTGTTATGTAAAACAGCTGCATATTGGGTTTATCTATGATATATATATATATATATATATATATATATATATATATATATATATATATATATATATATATATATATATATCAAATATAGGACAAGTCATACGGCCAATGATATCTTGATAACGTCTTTTTTCATGCATATTACACAGTTTTACAGTCAACTATAATACATGACGGCACGTGGCTAGTGCCCACACACTATATATATATATATATATATATATATATATATATATATATATATATATATATATATATATATATATATATATATATATATATATATTATATATATACATATATATACATTTATATATATATATATATATATATATATATATTTATATATACATTTATATTTATACATATATATATACACACATATATACATCTATACATACATAAATGCATACATATAGACAAATACAAACTATTCAGTCTAATTTCTTGAGTCAGATTCTGTAAAATTAGAAACTATACACTTTTTTAATTCTTCGATGATTACTTTCCTTTTCAAATGAATTTAGTTTAATACAATAAATATAATACTAAATAATGATTTTATATTACTAGACTAGTTAATAAAGACAATTTAGTCTACCAATATTTCAAGAAAGCCTTTTCAAAATAATTTCGCTCATGAAATATAAAAAGGAATAAATATATGTCTTATTACATTTATATTCTAAAACTATAATTGCCTTTAATTATTACTTTTCTCTAACAATGTTTAAATCATAGCGACTTAATATTTAATACCTTTCAAATTTAAGCCATTAATGACTATTACGAAATGTTTCTCACTTTTATTAGTCAAAAATAGGCTGAAAGTTTAAAGTTGTTTTTTTGTGGATTTATTATGAGGAATAAAAGTTTGTAGTTATTTTAATGAGGAAATATGATAGTCACTTATATTTTATATAATTCCATAATTATATTGATGGTGTAGGAAGCATAATATTTTTCTGAAATTTACTTTTAAAATTTCTTATTAATTGGTAATATCATATTAAAATTTTTAATAAGGCAATAAGAAAATATCCTAACATAATGAAATTGATAAAATATATGAATAAATAAAATACTAAAGATATTTAATGTTCATTTTTATTATTGCCTATTA
This sequence comes from Pardosa pseudoannulata, assembly GCA_032207245.1. Lineage (NCBI taxonomy): Eukaryota > Metazoa > Arthropoda > Arachnida > Araneae > Lycosidae > Pardosa > Pardosa pseudoannulata. Next base: position 111,852,812 of record CM063500.1, on the reverse strand, counting down.
TAAAAAAAATTGTCTCAATCTGTAAAAGTTTCAGTTGGAATTACTATATAAATATATATTAATGATTATGCCGTTTTAAGCCCAGCTGTACTTGAAAAACTATGAAACCAAAACCTGTCAAATTATATCGCCAAGACGGACACCAAATCGCCAAATTTGGTGACGGAAATAAAGATACAAATTCCAACTCTACTGAAAGTCTTCGCATGTACTGAACATTTTGTGACCGAAAAAATAGGCCTTGCGATCGACAGTTTCGAGTTTCTGTAACTATAACCATGATTATCACTGTACTGCCATTCACAGAATCTTGAGCACATACCTCCAAATAACTACCTTTGCATTCTCATCTTGATTGGTTAACCGGAACGAACGCCAGAAATGTAGATGTTGGCAAAGTTTCTTTATGACCACCCTGTATCTATCTATCTTATATATATATATATATATATATATATATATATATATATATATATATATATATATATATATATATCTTATAATAATGCCCACATAATTTAAAATACTGTAGAATAATGTAGCCGAGTTTATTAATGCAGACTTACTAAAATATCTTTTATTTAGAACACCAGATAACATACAAATCAACTTAGGGAAAAAGAACACAAAACACAAAAAATAATTGAAGGCATATTATATCTCAATCTCAAAGGAAAAACACCGAAATCTGTGTGCTGGGTCTATTTATTCAGTAAGGGGCGCAGCTCAAGTAATATATATGCATATATAAATATACATATGTATATGTATAATATAAATACATATACATACGTTTATATATATGTATATATATATGTATGTATGTATATATATGTATATATATATATGTATGTATGTATATATATGTATATATATATATATGTATATATATGTATATATATATATATATATATGTATATGTATATATATATATATATATATATAATATATATATATATATATGTATATATATGTATATATATATATATATGTATATATATATATATGTATATGTATATGTATATGTATGTATATGTATATATATGTATTATATGTATATATATATATATATGTATATATATATATATATACATATATATATATATATACATATATATATACATATATATATATATGTATATATTATGTATATATATATATGTATGTATATGTATATATATATGTATATATATATATATATATATATATATATATATATATAATATGTATATATATATATATATATATATATATATATATATATATATATATATATGTATATATATGTATATATATATAATATATATATGTATATATATATATATATATATATATATATATATATAAATATATATATATACATATAAATATATATATACATATACATTTATATACATATAATATATATATATACATATAATATATATATATACATATAATATATATATACATATAATATATATATACATATAATATATATATACATATAATATATATATATACATATAATATATATATACATATAATATATATATATACATATAATATATATATACATACATATATATATATATATATATATATATATATATATATATATATATATATATATATATATATATATATATATATATATATATATATATATATATATATATATATACAACATGTATGTACATGTGTTGGTCTGCGTGTCTTGTCTGTGTGTTTGTGTAATGCTACAAAATAACATGACCACAATTCTATTAAATTTCAAACTCCTTTTTTCCTGATCAGGAGATTAAATTTATTGATATTATAAATATGTAATGTATATATCAGCTGTATAAGTCATTGATTTACGTGTTGGACTTACCTGTATATTACTGAAGAGACAAACAGACTCATCACTGCATTAATAATGTATATTACGACTTGTATAAACTAATGTATACTAATGTATAAACTAATGTATAAACTTCCCCTTTCTGTCGATCTTACGTCTATGGCTTTGTACTATTATACATTTATACTGCGATAAATTACAGTTTGTTACATTTTCTATTAAAAAAAAAACTTCAAATTTCTATTTTCACATGACTTTACTTTTATGCAATAAAATGAAATTAATACTAAGTAATTTTAAATCAATACCTTAGTTATATTAATCAAATATAATAGAGCTAGTAATCTTTCAGTAATTCACCCTCAAAATTATATAATTTCTTTAAATATTTGTATCAGAGTTACGTAATCCTTAATAGTTATTAATTTACTTATTTTTTTATCTTTCAAAAATTTTAATTATCTTAAACACTTTTCTGAGAAACTTTAACGCAAACTTAATATTTAATACCTTCCTTAAGATCTTAACGAATGTGTGTGTTTCTTTTTTATATAAATGAGATAAATATAGTATAATTTATTGTTAAGACGCTTTATTATTAAAAATCGTATATTTTTCTAACTTTAATAGTGAAATAATATAGTTTCATTTTTTATTGTTTTATTAATATGTTAACATGTGTTTAGTATGCATTATACTGTGCTAAAATATTTTTACTTATTTTTTCTTATCTCATATTATTTGAAATTTGTTATTAATGCCATATAATTTTACAAATATGGAACTGTCTTGTTTAGATATATGTTTAAACAAAAGAATATAAATTCTGTTTTAATGTTGAACTTTTCATTACATTTCTTAAAGGCATTGGCGTGTAGCGTATTTGTTTATATGTTTGTATATGTATATGCACTTGCTTAGATGTAGCTTTAAATAAAATCGTCACC
>CM063500.1:111835040-111837540 GCA_032207245.1 Pardosa pseudoannulata | reverse complement strand
TTTCTTCCGTAATTCAAGTATAATACTATGTCTAAAGCCTTAAAATGTACACAATTCCAGTATAATAAATAAATGAATTAATAAATTTTAGGTAATTTATTTTGTATTAAAAAATTGTGTTTATTATTGTCATAAAATATTGTTAAAGTAATAGAAAATAAACAACTAAAACTTTATTTTATCTACAGTCTTGTGAAAGGTGTACACGATTCCAGATATACTATAAATAAACGAATTAACTAAATTCAAGTAGATTACTTTGTATTAGAAACATTTGTGTTTAGCACTTCGGTGTTACAATAATCATAGTGTTAAAGTATAGAAACCAAACACTAAAATTTTGTAAGGACAAATATTACAAAAAAAAGAGTCATTAAAATTCTCAAAACTTTAAAGAGATCAATTGAAAATTTTCCACACGTTTGTAATGAATCTTCCGTAATTCAAGTATCATATTATGCCTACAGCCTTTGAAAAGTGCACAATTCAGATATACAATAACTAAAGAATTAAAAATTTAAGTATTTTTATTTTGTTAGAAACACTTGTTTTTCACTGTTGTTGATATATAGCGTTAATGTAATAGAAACCAAACAACTACTTTATTTTATGTACAGTCTTGAAAGTGTATACAATTCCAGATATACGAAAAATAAACGAATTAACTAAATTCAAGTAGATTAATTTGTATTAGAAACATTTGTGTCTAGCACTAAGGTGTTACAATAATCACAGTGTTAAAGTATAGAAACCAAACACTAAAATTTTGTAAGGACAAATATTACAAAAAAAAGAGTCATTAAAATTCTCAAAAGTTTACAGAGACCAATTGAAAATTTTCCAAACATTTGAAATGATTTCTTCCGTAATTCAAGTATAATACTATGTCTAAAGCCTTGAGAAACGTGTATACAATTCCAGATATACGAAAAATAATCGAATTAATTAAATTTAGGTAATTTATTTTGTATTTAAAACATTTGTGTTTAGTTAGGTGTTGTCATAATAATATTGTTAAAGTAATGGAAAATAAACAAATAAAACTTTATTTTATCTACAGCCTTGAGAAAGGTTTACACAATTCCAGATATACGAAAAATAAACGAATGAACTAAATTCAAGTAGATCATTTTGTATTAGAAACATTTGTGTTTAGCACTGCGGTGGTTCAATAATCATAGTGTTAAAGTATAGAAACTAAACACTAAAAATTTCTAAGGACAAATAGTTAAAAAAGAGTCATTAAAATTCACAAAAGTTTAAAGAGACAAAATGAAAATTTTCCACATGTTTGAAATGACTCCTTCCGTAGTTCAAGTATCATATTATGCCTACAGCCTTGAGAAAAGTGTAAACAATTCCAGATATACGAAAAATAAAAGAATTAACTAAATTCAAGTAGATTTATTTTGTTTTAGAAACACTTGTGTTTGGCACTGTGGTGTTGCCATAGTCATAGCGTTAAAGTAATAGAAAATAAACAACTAAAACTTTATTTTATCTACAGCCTTGAGAAAAGTGTAAACAATTCCAGATATACGAAAAATAAACGAATTAACTAAATTCAAGTAGATTATTTTTTATTATAAATATTTATGTTTAGCACTGCGGTGTTACAATAATCATAATGTTAATGTATAGAAACCAAACATTGAAATTTTGTAAGGACAAATATTTAAAAATTAGTCATTAAAATTCTTAAAAGTGAACAGAGACCAATTGAAAATTTTCCTCAAGTTTGAAATTACTCTTTTCGTAATTCAAGTATCATATTTTATCTATAGCCTTGTGAAAGGTGTACACAATTCCAGGTATATGATAAATAATCGAATTAATTAAATTTAGGTAATTTATTTTGTATTTAAAACATTTGTGTTTAGTTAGGTGTTGTCATAATAATATTGTTAAAGTAATGGAAAATAAACAAATAAAACTTTATTTTATCTACAGCCTTGAGAAAGGTTTACACAATTCCAGATATACGAAAAATAAACGAATGAACTAAATTCAAGTAGATCATTTTGTATTAGAAACATTTGTGTTTAGCACTGCGGTGGTTCAATAATCATAGTGTTAAAGTATAGAAACTAAACACTAAAAATTTCTAAGGACAAATATTTAAAAAAAGAGTCATTAAAATTCTCAAAACTTTAAAGAGACCAATTGAAAATTTTCCACATGTTTGAAATGACTGTTTTGTAATTCAAGTATCATATTATGCCTACAGCCTTGAGAAAAGTGTACACAATTCCAGATATACAATAACTAAACGAATTAACTAAATTTAAGTATTTTATTTTGTATTAGAAACACTTGTGTTTAGCACTGTGGTGTTGCCATAATAATAGCGTTAAAGTAATAGAAAATAAACAACTAAAACTTTATTTTATCTACAGTCTTGTGAAAGGTGTACACGATTCCAGATATACTATAAATAAACGAATTAACTAAATTCAAGTAGATTACTTTGTATTAGAAACATTTGTGTTTAGCACTTCGG
>CM063500.1:111817540-111830040 GCA_032207245.1 Pardosa pseudoannulata | reverse complement strand
ATGCATGTGCAACAAGCCTGAAAGGCAATTTGTCTCCAATCTCGTCAGAACTGCATTTTCTACCATGCATTATTCTGTGTTTTCCTGTTGTCGAAGTTTACACTACCACTTATACAAGTTAATTCCTCTATTTTTGAATCAACCTGTTTATGAAAATAATTTCTAACTAAACTATACGTAAATGCCTATCTGAAAATAACTTTTACAACTGTCAACTTGTGTGGATTTGATCTAGAAAAATGCTTCTTTTTTGAAGCGGAATTTTTATTCATCCTCAATTTTTCAAAATTCTCCATGACTCATCCTCATGCTCCTTATTTTCCTCTGCCTCTACTAACATGGCTTTGTCATTATGGAATACATATTTGGAATTTCGCAGAAATAGCTTGGAACCTTGTCTCCGCAGTGAGGGTAATTAATGCAAGTCATTAGGGCTCCGTTTAATTCAGTACTCTTCTGTGTAATTTAATTAGAAAGATAAGTTCGGGCCTCCACCTCTTGCGTTTCATGTGGACTTACTGAGATACTTTGCTCAGACTATAAAATGAAATGAAAGTATTAAATTTTTTATTTCTCTAGATGAGTTGTAAGATTAATTAATTAAACATATCTAAAGCAGTTTAAAAAAACATATTTTGTCTTCATTGTTCTTTTAATTTTGATTAATTCAACGCATCTTACTGTTAAATGTTACATTAATATATATATATATATATATATATATGTATCTCACTCTTTCTCTCTCTCTCTCTCTCTCTCTCTCTCTCTCTATATATATATATATATATATATATATATATCTATATATATATATATATATATATGTCTCTCTCTCTCTCTCTCTCTCTCTATATATATATATATATATATATATATATATATATATATATATATATATATATATATGCATGTTCTTTTCATAAATTACTTTGGGGTTTGTTGAGTAATTCTGATTTTTCCCTCCAGGAACGATATAGTCTTAATTCAGCCTCTGTCTGTATTTCTTTAGCCTAGTACTTCTAGCCTCATTTAGATCGTTCTATTTTGAAATGGGTATTTTTATCATGTGATCAAATATGCTTAGGGATTATTCGTAGCCTTTTGCCTGAGAAATCCCTTCCTAAAAAAAAGTGTGTGCACGATGTTCTGGCACGAAGTTTAAGCCTGTTGTGGAGATTGGATGTATCGTCACCAGAAATTAAATGTGATGTACTATTTTGATGAGTCACGCTCATATTTCATATATATATATATATATATATATATATATATATATATATATATATATATATATATATATATATATATATATATATATATATATATATATATATAATATATACATATACACATATACATATATACACACACACATATATATATATATATACACATATACATATATATATACATACATATATATATATACATACATATATATACATATATACATACATACATATATACACATATATACATACATACATATATATATACATACATACATATATACATACATACATATATACATACATACATACATACATACATACATACATACATATATATATATACACATATATATATATATATACATACATATATATACATACATATATACATACATACATACATATATATATATACATACATACATGCATATATATACATATATATATACATATATACACACATACCCATATATACATACATACATACATACATACATGCATACATACATATATACATACATACATACTTATATACATACATACATATATATATATATAAACATACAAATAAATTTATATATGGAAATATATATATATATATATATATATATATATATATATATATATATATTCTTACATATTTGTATCTGCATGAGAATAACGTTGATACATATAGATATGTTATTATAAATATATTTAAGAAAATAGTTCATATTCAATTATGTTTATGATGGTACCCTTTTATGAAAAATAACTATTTGTGCACAAAGAAATAGGAATGCATTTCAGTACATTTTACAAGTACTTATATATGCGTAACACTGATGAATGATTGATGTCACATTACTAACTCTTAAATTTTATTGCCCCTTTATTATATACAAAATCTAAAATCTGTTTTTCCTTAACCATGTTTTCTTGAGTTGTTATTATTGCAATAAGCTCTTAATTGTAGAGCTACTTTTACCTTATAAGTTCAAAACGCTCCGTAGAAATAACCACAACATTCGTACGGAATTACAAAAATCTACCTATGCTTCTTAAAATGGTTCCCTAACGTCACTCAGTTAATACTTTAAAATTTCAATAAACTCCTTCTCAGAATTGGTATAAGATGAAAAATATAGCTATATTGCGAAACAAGCAGAAATAATCAATTCCAAGAAAATTTGTTTTTGCAAAACACTAAAATTGATTCGAATAGTTTCCTGAAATAGAAGCGAAGACATATTATATTCTTTTAACAAAAGAAATTTTTTATCAGTACCCTTTTTATCAAGAAAAGGAATATGTTTTGTTCAGTAGGCTGACGTTTTGATGCGTTTAAAAGTTTGTTAAATTAATTTTTTTAAGTTTATATATGATGGGTATTTGTTTTTTAGTGATGTTTCTAGATATCAATTTTCGAGCTTTCGACTAAATGATGAAGAATAGATAAAATAATACAGTACTAAATTTTCTTCTTCACTGCGATACTAATTGTCTGTATTTGTTGGTCCATTATTATCTATAGAAGTTGAATTTTCTGCTTTTTCTTTTATCTTCTTGAAGGAGATGCATTTCTACCTGCTAAGTTTAGAATTCATCACGAACCAAAATGCAGCACTCGTAAAATCATAAAAATTTTCTATTTGCTTATCGCTTTAATCTGAATGAGATCATATCCATGAAATTGTTCACTACAATACATCTAAGTGAAAGTACCTGTCCTTAAAATGTTCCAGTGTACTAAGTTAATGCAGTTATTCAGGTATTGTGCAGGGATAACTTCAATATTACTTTCTTCAATTTATTAATACTAGTATACATCCCGGCATATCACGGGATTAGTCTAGCCGAACGATGGCCGAATGGTAAAGGTGCTGACCTTCGGAATTGGAGTTCGTGGGTTCGAATCCCACAGTGACATGGATCTTCGTAGCCGTTCGGAATCGGCTTTAAGCAGTAGGTCCCTGTCTCATTAGCCCTCGTGTTGCAAAAAGTAGACCGTAGTGCTCCAAACCAAACCACGGGATCAGTAAAATTTTTGATTTTCCAGAATTGTAAAGTACCCTATAAGTCAGATAAAAAAAAATGGTTTGTTTTTTGGGTGAGAATTATCTGGTACACGCTCAATCATTTGGTTATTATAATTTGGTTTGGATGAAAATGAATACCATGTGAAATGTTGATAAGATTACTACCAAAGTTTTGGCTTAAGAGAGATCGGTTCAAAAGTGTACAACTATTGTAGGAAACCAGAAACATTAAATAGGTATAAACAAATTTGAAGCATTTGTGAAATAACCAAAAACATATTACTAGCATATAGCCCGGGATCAGTAAAATTTTTAATTTTACAGAATTGAAAAGTATCCTATAAGGCAGATAAAAAATGGTTTGTTTTTTGGGTGAGAATTATCTGGTACACGCTCAATCATTTGGTTATTATAATTTGGTTTGGATGAAAATGAATACCATGTGAAATGTGAAAGAATACCAAAGTTTTTAGCTTAAGAAATCGGTTTTCAATTTATTTGCCAAAAATTAAATAGGTATACAAATTTGAAGCATTTGTGAATGACCATATTACTAGCATATAGCCCGTCATATAACGGAATCAGTAATTTTTTTTTTATTTTCTAGAATTGTAAAGTATCCTATAAGGCAGATAAATAAATGGTTTGTTTTTGGGGTGAGAATTAACTGGTACGCTCATTCATTTGGTTATTATAATTTAAAGTCTATGAAAAATGAATACCATGTGAAATGTTGATAAGATTACTACCAAAGTTTTGGCTTAAGAGAGATCGGTTCAAAAGTGTACAACTATTGTAGGAAACCAGAAACATTAAATAGGTATAAACAAATTTGAAGCATTTGTGAAATGACCAAAAACATATTACTAGCATATAGCCCGGGATCAGTAAAATTTTTAATTTTACAGAATTGAAAAGTATCCTATAAGGCAGATAAAAAATGGTTTGTTTTTTGGGTGAGAATTATCTGGTACACGCTCAATCATTTGGTTATTATAATTTGGTTTGGATGAAAATGAATACCATGTGAAATGTTGATAAGATTACTACCAAAGTTTTGGCTTAAGAGAGATCGGTTCAAAAGTGTACAACTATTGTAGGAAACCAGAAACATTAAATAGGTATAAACAAATTAACATGTGAAATGACCAAAAAAATTATTATTTTCACTAGCATATAGCCCGAATCAGTAATTTTTAATTTTCCAGAATTGAAAAGTATCCTATAAGGCAGATAAAAAATGGTTTGTTTTTTGGGTGAGAATTATCTGGTACACGCTCAATAATTTGTTTATCTCCATACTCCTCTAAAGTTTGGATGAATGAATACCATGTGAATGGTTGAAAGATATCAAATTTTCTTAGAAGATCGGTTCAAATTACATATTGTTGCCGAAACATTAATAGGTTCAAATTTGAAGCATTTGTGAAATGAAAAAAAATTATATTTCACTACATATAGCCCGGGAATCAGTAAAATTTTTAATTTTCCAGAATAATAAAGTACTCTATGAGGCAGATAAAAAAAATGGTTTGTTTAATGGCTTAGAATTATCTGGTACACGTTCAATAATTTGTTTATATAATCCTCTGGTTTGGATGAAAATGAATCACGTTGAAATGTTAGAAAGATAATTCAAAATTTTGGCTTAAGAGAGACTTCAATGTACAATTTTTTGCCAGAATAATTAATGGTATAAACAAATTTGAATTTTGAAATACCATATTACCGCATATAGCGGAATCAGTAAAATTTTTACTTTTCCACAGTTGTAAAGTACCCTATAAAACAGGTAAAAAATGATTTGTTTTTTGGCTGAGAATTATCTGGTACACGCTCAATAATTTGTTTATCTCCATACTCCTCTAAAGTATTCCGATACTGTGAATGCAGTTTAGAATCACGTTGAATTCCTTTAGAAAGTTATTTCAAATTTTTCTTAGCTAGGTCAAAATTATAGTTACATTCTTCCTGATTTTTTTTGTAATTAATGAAAGTAATTAATGAAAGTAAAGGAATAAATTATTATTTTCACTAACATATAGCCCGTCATATGACGGAATCAGTAAATTTTTTTCTTTTCTAGAATTGTAAAGTATCCTATGAGACAGATAAATAAATGGTTTGTTTTTTGGCTGAGAATTATCTGGTACAAGCTCAATAATTTGTTTATCTCCATACTCCTCTAAAGTATTCCGATACTGTGAATGCAGTTTAGAATCACGTTGAATTCATTTAGAAAGATGATTCAAATTTGTCTTTGCTACATCGATATTATCGTCAAGTTCTCCCCAATAATTTGCCACAGTTATTAATGGAACTAAAGGAATGAATTATTAGTTTCACTACCATATAGCCCGTCATATAACGGAATCAGTAATTTTTTTTTTATTTTCTAGAATTGTAAAGTATCCTATAAGGCAGATAAAAAAATGGTTTGTTTTTTGGCTGAGAATTATCTGGTACACGCTCAATAATTTGTTTATCTTCATACTCCTCTAAAGTCTCCCGATATTGTGAATGCAGTTTAGAATCACGTTGAATTCATTTAGAAAGATAATTCAAAGTTTTCTTAGCTACTTCGAAATTACAGTTACGTTCTTCCCATTTTTTTGCCACAATAATTAATGGAACTGAAGGAATGAATTATTAGTTTCACTACCATATAGCCCGTCATATAACGGAATCAGTAAAATTTTTAATTTTCTAGAATTGTAAAGTATCCTATAAGGCAGATAAATAAATGGTTTGTTTTTGGGGTGAGAATTAACTGGTACACATTCCATAAATTACTTATCTTTATACTCCTCTAAAGTCTCCAGATAATTTGAATGCAGTTTAGAATCCCGTTGAATTCATTTAGAAAGATAATTAAAATTTTCCTTAGCTACGTGGAAATTATAGTTACGTTCTTCCCAATTTTTCGTCCATAGTAATTAATGGAAGTAAAAGAATAAATTATTAGTTTCACTACCATATAGCCCGTAATATGATGGAATCACTAAAATTTTTAATTTTCCAGAATTGTAAAGTACTCTATAAGGCAGTTAAAAATGGTTTGCTTTTTGACTGAGAATTATCTAGTACAAGCTCAATAATTTGTTTATCTCCATACTCCTCTAAAGTATTCCAATACTGTGAATGCAGTTTAGAATCACGTTGAATTCATTTAGAAAGATATTTCAAATTTTTCTTAGCTAGGTCAAAATTATAGTTACATTCTTCCTAATTTTTTTTGTAATTAATGAAAGTAATTAATGAAAGTAAATAATTAATGAAAGTAAAGGAATAAATTATTATTTTCATTAGCATATAGCCAGTCATATGACGGAATCAGTAAATTTTTTAATTTTCTAGAATTGTAAAGTACCCTATGAGGCAGATAAAAATGATTTGTTTTTTGGCTGAGAATTATCTGGTACATGCTCAATAATTTGTTTATCTTTAGAATCCTCTAAAATCTCCCGATACTGTGAATACAGTTTAGAATCACGTTGAATTCCTTTAGAAAGATAATTCAAAATTTTCTTGGCTACGTCAAAATTACAGTTACGTTCTTCCCATTTTTTTGCCACAATAATTAATGGAACTGAAGGAATGAATTATTAGTTTCACTACCATATAGCCCGTCATATTACGGAATCAGTAAAATTTTTAATTTTCAAGTGCAATTATATTAAAATTAGTGTGGGTGGATAGTAATTACAAAAAAAATATTTCGTGAGTATTTCTTCAAAATATCAAAATCTTTGGTATCAGTACTTTAATTTTAAAAATTCTACATTAACTTTTAAAATTTAAACGCTTAAAAATACATTTTTTTCTAAAAAAAGAAGTTAACAGCAAAGCACCAGTTTGGAAACTGAATCATATTCTAAACATACTAGTATCTAGCCCGTAATATGACATGATCAGTAAAATTTTTAATTTTCCAGAACTGTAAAGTACCCCATGAGTCTGGTAAAAAATGGTTTGTTTTTTGTCGGAGATATTTTATCTGGTACACTCTAAATAATTGGTTTATCTTCATACTCCTCTAAGATAGCGATACTGTAAATTCAGTTTAAAATCTTTTTGAATTCATTTAGAGAAATAATTCAAAGTCTTCTTAGCTACGTCGAAATTATCGTTAAGTTCTTCCCAATTTTTTGCCACAGTAATTAATGGAAGTAAAAAAATGAACTTATCATTTCTACTACACCCTGGATGTAGATAAAATTTGTTGTTAATACCGGTGATAAAATTTTCATTGCAACAAAAAATTATCCGTGACTAATTTAAAACTATCACATATTTACCTAGTCTGTTATTTTAGCCGAATATAAAAGAAAATTATATAAGTAATATTCAAGTTCAGTGATAAAAGGTGTAAAAATAATGCAGACGATATTTAAATAATTTAAAAAAAATAAATCATTAAATGAGAGGGTTGAAGGAATGACGTCACAATGCTGAAAAAAATGTTATTTTCATCTACTTATGGTATGACAAATGGATAAATTAAGATAAGTCTCCCAATACTGTAAATTCAGTTTAAAATCTTTTTGAATTCATTTAGAGAAATAATTCAAAGTCTTCTTAGCTACGTCGAAATTATCGTTAAGTTCTTCCCAATTTTTTGCCACAGTAATTAATGGAAGTAAAGAAATGAACTTATCATTTCTACTACACCCTGGAGGTAGATATAATTTGTTGTTAATACCTGTGATAAAATATTCATTGCAAAAATATTAATCGATGATTAAATCTAAAACTATCATTTGTACCTAATCTATAATTTAAACCAAATATAAATGAAAATCATTTACGTAATATCTAAGTTCAGTGATAAAACGTAAATATAATGCACACGATATTTAAATAATTTAAATTAGGAAAAGATGAAATGAGATGGTTGAAGGAATGACGCCATAATGCTAGAATAAATTATTATTTTTACCTATTTATTAAGTGATAAATTGATAAATTTAACCACCTCCTCTAAACCGTGGAAAATAGGGCTTGAAATATTGGCATTAAATGCTAGAAAAAAAGAGGAAAGGGTAGAATTTGAACGTTATTAAAACTAATTCATCAAGAATCCAATTTGGATGCCTCTATCCATTCCAGGTCCAACAACTAGAACAGACCGAAGATAACTTAGGCTATTATTATATAGGGGATTTGCTGACTCTTATCGAAATAATTTTAGTATAAGACGCAATTCATCTTTAAAACATTAATCGATCTCTTTCTCAAAATTGTTATACAATGAAACATATCAGCATTCTGCGAAACAATCAGAAGTAATCAATTCCAAGAAACGTCTTGTTGCAAAGGACTAAAATTTATTCGAATAGGTTCCAAAAATAGAAGCAAAGTCTGATTAGAGTTCTTTCAGTATAAGTTTTTTTTTTATCAATATATTTTTTTCTTTTGAGAAACGAATATTCCACATCCAAAAGTTAAAGAATTGATACATTTTAAAAAATTAATTTTAATTTTTTTAAATTTGGATAGTTGGAAAATCGTTTTTTGAAAGAATATCTTTCCTAGATCTTTATATAACATCCTTCTGTCTACGTGTTTGTAATAGAACACCCCCTAAACGGCTGGACTGATTTTGATGATATTTTATGCATGTAATTAAGTTGATTCGAGAATGGGTTTAGATTCACAATTGGATCTGGTAGAAAATGTTTTTAATTAAAAATACAGATTTGCACGCTTATTGAGATTATTATAATGCTACTTGTAACCCTTTACTGCCAACTCATCTGTGGCGCAGTGGTAATCGCAACGGGCTTCAGTACGAGAAGTCTCAGGATCGAACATCCATACAGGCGAGGTGGAAATTTTAATGTAATCTATTTAAGTTTGTTATGACTGTACACGTGGTGGCATGAAGTATTTTTAAAATATTTTTTTCTTAATTTTTCCATCAAATGGTCTAATTTATAACTTATTTAAAAGCATTTTACAATTTTTGGTTTTACAGCGTTAAAACAGGACAAAGTCAGCCGGGTATTGTAGTTCTATTAAAAGATCTTTCAGTTAACCCATATTGTACCACACCAACTAAATATTTCTGTAAGTTATTTAAACTTAATCCATATCATTAATATGATGTAACTAAGTATATAAAACCAAAACTTTGAAAAAATATTTTTAATTTTTTATGTAATTGGCTGTCCTATAAATAGGACAATGGTCCATTACACTACTAAAACTTAACAAATATCACTTACATTGCATTAGGCTGATTCATAGATGAAATTTGGGGAAACAGTCAAAACAAAGTCCAACATTACATTTTAAGCATACTGTTGTAGGTTTTTTCTTGCAGTTATTGAACTGGCAGTAAGAGAATAAGTTTATCTTGAAAAAAATCTCCAGTTTTCAGAATAGAATATACATCATTTACCCCTTGTTGTGTCCAAGTGTGTGAACAGGTGTTTGAACTGGTTTTCATTGAAAGATAAGAAAAGAATGTGCGCTATCAATACAATATCGAATTCATAGAAAAATAACCAGGATTGGACCGTCGTTTTAATTTTAGGACACCTTTTTTATAGTTACAAAATACTCGTGTAAAATATATTTTTCAACAAAAACTTTCAACTACATTATTAGCTCTGTTTTTAAACTAAAAGTAACCTCCACAATGTTTAAAAAATAATAAGAAGAAATATAAAATTAAAGATTAAAAAATGACAATTTTTAAGAGGTTGCTGAAAATAAATTTTACAATACAATATAATTTGATTTCTCAATTTTTTGTTACTAAGCTAAAGTGTGTCTATTTTAAAGGTGTTAAAATAAAATCTACTCAGAAAATATTTATAACTTTATTATTAAATGGGATTTTATTTGCTGTCCTGTTTATAGGACAGCGGTCCAATATGGGGTAAACTATAAAGAACTGATAATATAACGTAGATTATTTGATGATACTGCATTACAATAACACCATTCGTTGGCTTATTATAATCTACTGAAGTTGATGAATCTATTTTCTCGTAGATGTAGTCTTGAACTGTTATTTCTGAGATCAATCCTTCATTCCAGAGATATTTCTACCAGAAAAATTTTGAAATGGGGTCAATGCTAGTTATCCTTAAGCTACACGTGCTCCTCGAGTGGTGCTATATGATTGACAACTTCGCAGCCGTGTATGTCATAAGGTTAAAGTCTGTATAGACAGCTGCATTAAAAATGTTTTGCACTTGTACATAATGTAAAAATGAACGACTCATAATGATTTGGTTTCATTATAGCATTGACCTAATTGTTAAAACATTCATCGATGTCTTCTCAAAATCGGTATTTCATGAAAAATATTTTCATTTTGCAAAACAACAAGAAGAGTTCAA
The DNA here is from genome assembly GCA_032207245.1 of Pardosa pseudoannulata. Taxonomy (NCBI): domain Eukaryota; kingdom Metazoa; phylum Arthropoda; class Arachnida; order Araneae; family Lycosidae; genus Pardosa; species Pardosa pseudoannulata. The sequence goes on along the minus strand of CM063500.1, from coordinate 111,819,438 downwards.
TACCAAGAAAGTTCTGTTGCAAAGCACTAAATTTCATTTGAATAGGATCCTAAAATGGAAGCGATGTCATCTGCTTAATGTTCTTTCATCATCAGTGATACATTTTTTTATCAACATATATGTAATGTAAAAATTTAATACTTTAGTCTTGAACTAAAATTACTAACTCCTATATTAAAAACCACCAAATCCACGATTTTGTCATCTTCTTAGTAGTAGCGTCTTGGCGTTACTCATAGAAAAACCTCCTTCCTGTTGGCGAAATTAACCAGCCATCCTACTTTGCTGATAAAGCACATTCCTTTTCTCACATTCCTTTAGTCTCAAAGTTAAAATAGGCCGCACGACCATTTTTTTGTTATATTTTGCTGTTGAACGTTACTACATAAAGATGCTGTTAAAATTCTCTTGATAAATCTTATTCTTTTCACCGATGACAACACCCCTTCGACCGCGTTATATTTTTTTAGTTAGGAATGTTGGCGTGAAATTAAAAAATGCTTGTTTTTCTCTATTTTTGCCAATTTTTAAGACAATATGTATGTTTCTATGTATATTTTCATATTTTTCTATGTTTTATAAGCTATTACTGCAATAACGAAAAAGATTTTCCACAAAAACCTTATTTAAAAATTTTGTCTCCGAACGTGGTCGATTACCTGTGATAATATTTTAGAATCAATTTCTCTTTTTAAGAAAAGGAATATGCCTTGATCAGTACACTAACGTTTAGAAGGATTTACCAGTGTTAAATTTATTTTTTTAGAATTAAAGAGCTGGTCAATTGATTTTATAAGCAAAACATTCCTTCGTTTATTGTTATTGAAAGAGCTTTCAACTAAACGCTGAAGAACTAATAATCTAACGCAAAACTTATTACTTATCAGTAATACTTTACTAACTGTTAGAATTCGTTGGCCAGTTATAATCTACTGAATTTGAAGAGCCTTTTTTCTCATTCCTGCCTTCTTGAATTATGATTACTGCAATGCATTCTTCGACAGAGATATTTCACCCTGACCAGTTTTGAAATCAACATGTGCTCAAAGCCGGTACTCGTACACAATGATAAAAATATACTGGCTCTTATTGAAATGGTTTGCGTTTGCCAACAGGTGAATACAAGATAGAGAAGAAAAAAAGAAATTTCGGCAAATGACAGAAGAATGTGTTTAAGGCATAACCATTAACAAAATATTACAATAGAATGCAACTGTAAATCAACTGATTTTGGTAAAACTTTATTACATATACAGTCATTAAAAGTTTAAAATTATGCAAAATAATATAATATGAGAGTTTTAAATCTATCCCTTTAAACATTGACAGTAATATAGTAATCATAAAAAATATTAAATATTAGGATAAACTTTGCCTAATTCAAATAAGAACAAATGGTAATTAATTAGGTTAAAACACAAGCAATGAAAATCACTGTGTTATCTCTAGATACAAAAACACGGGACATATTTCTAAAAACTGTTCTTCCATGTATATGTTTAGAGCAAAGTGAAATTTAAAAATATCGATAAAAAAAATCTAAAACATAAAATTAGATCTTCTTAATTAATTTAATATAATAATAAAAATAGGAAAAGTTAATTGAAAAAATATTTAATCGAATATAAAGCAGCAAAGTTAATCATGAAAATAAGTATAATTGCGTTAGTAATTTTAGCCGCATTATGTATAATTATACTTGCTTTTAAATATTCCTTAGTAGCCATTAATAAATTACGAAATTGATAAATTATTCTACCGTTAAAGTGGAGCATGCCCTTAATCGAAAGATGTTATACATAAAAATGAATAGTATGTAATTATTAAAGAGTTAGTCGAGTGCTTAAAATAATTGATATGACATTTTAAGTAAAGTGATATAGAGTAATGATGTGAGA
>CM063500.1:111795040-111810040 GCA_032207245.1 Pardosa pseudoannulata | reverse complement strand
ATAAATAATTAGAAATAATAATAATGAACACTGGCAGTTCTTGTGTTAAAAAGAACTAAACACTTTTCCATCTATCGAAATCAAAAATAATCTCCTGAAACTTCCAAGTTTGCAAGGATTTTTTCACTTTCTAGAATTATATCCCAGAACTTATCTTTAAATATAAAAAAAGAAGAAATGACTGAAAAAAAGCGAGTAAATACGAAACGGAAAGAACCCATCTGTGTTCACCTCTAAATTTGCTTTTTTTTTTTGGTTCGCATCTATTGATTTATTTATTTCTAAGGCCCGTATGTCGCCAGCTAAGCCCTGATTGACATCGGTGAAATGATGACCGCAGCACACAGGAATGCTCGAGGAAATCGTTTCATTCGGGTTCTCGCCGTGGAGGAATATAGTTCCTCTTTGGAAAGTGTTTTGATGTTTTCTTTTTTTTTCTATGTTTTTTCCTTTTGCCGGGGTAGAAAGGAAAATCGTTATTTTCCCTTTTCTCTCCCTCTTTAGCGACTTATGTAGTTCAAAGAAAAATCGGAATAGAGTGTTAGTTATTTACTTTAGCGCTATAGCCCTTAGTGGTAAAGCTAATTTTTGTATAGCCTCAAAGAATCTGGCTTTTGTATAGCATGGCAGGATTGAAGCGTAGTTTTCTAGCGGAAGATTACTGTTTTCACGCCAAATGCTTCACGTTTCTTCCAACCTATTTCTTATTACTCCACATTTCTATATAATAAAATATTAATCCCCTATATAATAATAGCCTAAGTTATCTGTTCGTCTGTCCTCGAATTTATGAAGCGTTTGGACCCGGAATGGATAAAGGCAGAAATGGATATTAGATTCTTGATGAGTTAGGATTATCAAAATTCAAAGCGAGTAAATTTTATCTTTTCCTAAACTATCGATCCGAATCTAAAATAAATTGGTATAAATATGCGTCATATCACAGCGAAAAATATTGTCGTATTTAAAACGTTCGAAATCCACCCCTTAACTTTTTTTCGAGCATTTAATGCCATTATATGAAGCCCCATTTTAAGAGCAAGCAATTAAATTTATCAATTTATTACATCATAAATAGGTAAAAATAACATTTTTTCTAGCATTATGCGTCATTCTTTAACCATCTCATTTACTCATTTTTTATTTTAAATTGTTTATATTTCGTCAGCATTATTGTCATGCGTTTTGACACTGAACTTAGATATTACGTAAATAATTTTCTTTTATATTTGGTTTACATAATAGATTAGGTACATATGTGATAATTTTAAATTTTATCGTCGATTACTTTTTTTTGCAATAACAATTTTATCATCGGTATTAACAACAAATTCTATCTACCACCAGGGTGTAGTGGAAACGATATTTACATTCCTTTACTTCCATTAATTACTGAGGCAAAAAAAGGGGAAGAACTTAACGATAATTTCAACGTAGTTAAGAAAACTTTGAATTATCTTTCTAAATGAATTCAACGTGATTCTTATATATATTCACAGTATCGGGAGACTTTAGAAGAGTATGACGGTAAACAAATTATTGAGAGTGTACCAGATAAGTCTCAGCCAAAAAACAAACCAGTTTTGTACATACCTCACAGAGTACTTTACAATTTTGGAAAATTAAAAATTTTACTGATCCCGTCATATGACAGGCTAGGTGCTAGTATGTTTAGTAGATGATTCAAATTCCAAACTGGTGCTTTGCAATTAATTTCTTGCTTAGAAAAATTGTATTTCTAAGAGATTAAGTATTTAAAGTTAATGTATATTTTTTTTAAATTAAAGTACTGATACCAAAGTTTGTTTTTGACATTTTGTAGAAATACTCATGAAATAATTTTTTCATAATTAATAGCCACCCACACTAACTTTAATACGATTCCACTAATTTTAGTAGTGCCAAATAGATTTTAACAGAACATCGAATTGTGCACTATTATTTTTTACTGCAATCTGCTTTGTATGCAACAAAAAATTTAAAGATAATGGATGTTAACGTTACTGTTTTTTGGCAGATATCAGAGATTGATCTCCAGAACAATGCGCTAAAAATATATCAACGCATTAAACACATTTTTGCAATGGTATTTGCGACTTCATTTAGATTATTAAAACTGGATTCATATTTAAATAACATTAATTTTAAAGGAACATACTCATACTAAGTTCATATAATGTTATCTTGTTAATGAGTAAACAAATTAGTAACAAAACATATTCATGATATTTTTTAAAGTACTAATTTATCAAAATTATGAGAAAAACTAGATATTAAAACACCATAATTATTTTAAAAGCTAACAAATTATTTAAAATAAACTAACACAATTTATCTTACTTTATTTAATTATATATCACTTTAATTCAAAATTATTTCACAAGTTACAAATTTAACGAAAAAATAATAAGTATTAATTATTTATCTGATGCAGCCCGATTATTGATAGATCAAAAGTTATACTTTAAATTAAAAATTTAGAAACTAACGTACGTTTCAGCTAAGAAATTAGAACACCTCTTTGAAACACAATTGTTACCTTTATTAAATATTACGTCAGGTCTTATTAAATCTGTCAGAAAGAGTACATTCAGTACAAATATGTGTATTTCAATAGTTGTACTTTATTTTAGTGGTATATAAAGAAATATGACTGGGAGTTAATAAATTAGAAATAATGGGTAACGCAAACGTTACTTTAATTCAAAATTATATCATAAGCTATTAAATTTGACCAAATGTAAAATATCCAGTACGATTATTAATAATTCCTCTCAATTGATACAGTGTTTTTTATGTCAAATGAAAATCTCCGTTCATATATGCAAGTAATAAATGTACAAGTATACAAATGCTCATATATGCAAGTATATAAATGTAGAACATCCAGTACGATTATTAATAATTCCTCTCTATTGATACAGTGTTTCTTAAGTCAAATGAAAACCTCCATTCATATATGGCAGCTTGATTATTAATAGATGAAATGCTATACTTTAAATTAAAAGTGTAAAAACTATCATAAGTTCGAGCTGAGAAATTATAACACCTTTATGTAACTCAAACTGCTACCTTTATTAAATATTGCGTTACGTGTTACTAAATATGTCCAAAAGTAGTACATCCGGTGCGAATATGTGTACTTCAATAGTTATATTTTATTTTAGTGGTATATAAATAATTATAACCGGGAGTTATTAAATTAGAAATAACGGATAACACCAACGTCACTTTAATTCAAATTTATATCGTAAGTTATTAGAGTTGACCAAATGTAAAATATCCACTACGATTATTAATAATTCCTCTCTATCGATACAGTGTTTCTTAAATCAAATGAATATCTCCGTTCACATATGGCAGTTCGATTATTAATAGTTAAACTTTATAAGTTTTAAAAGTTATACTTTAAATTAAAAGTGTACGAACTATCATAAGTCTGAGATAAGAAATTAGAACACCTCTTTGGAACGCAATTGTTACCTTTATTAACTATTGCATCATGTGTTACTAAATCTGTCCGAAATTAGTACATCCAGTACAGTTATGTATAATTCAATAGTTATACTTTATTTCAGTGGTATACAAAGAATTATACCTAGGAGTTATTAAATTAGATATAACATATTACACCAACGACACTTTAATTCAAAATTATATCGCAAGTTATTAGATTTGACCAAATGTAAAATATCCACTACGATTATTAATAATTCCTCTCAATTGATACAGTGTTTTTTAAGTCAAATGAAAATCTCCGTTCATATATGCAAGCAAAAACAAAACCAAGAAGAAACTGAAACAAGAATTGTTACTGCAACATTATCAAAGCAGCAGGACCCCGTTTAAGATAAAAAAATATGTATAAATATATATTTATTATTTTCTCTCTCTTTTTTTTTTCTCTGGCTACACAACAACAGCGTTTTCAACATTTGTTCTATTGTTTATATAAAAAGCAGAAAGAAGAAACACAATAGTTTTTGTTCCGTTTACACTAAACCATGTATATGAAAATGGATTTTAAATTAAGTTTTTCGAACGGAGCTATATTTTTCCATTCTTTTGTTATGTTAAATCACTGCCTGTGAATATTTTAAGCTTTATTTATTTTTTATTTTATTTTCGTTCACTTTATTCCGATGCTACTAGCAAAAGAATAATGTGAGTAAATTTGGAATATTTTATTCTACCACAAGGCAAGTCCGTCGGTCGATACTTGGGGTTTTCGGAGCATGTTTTTAAATGATACTCTCCCCAACAATTTTTATTTGCTTATTTATTTAAAGTGGTGAGTGGATTTATTAGAAGTAATGAAAAAAGGTTTACTTGATAGACTCCTGCAGACCTGGAATGCAATGTTCTAGTACGCGTCAGTGGAAAATATTTTTTCCCTTTTTTCTTGCATTTTTTTTTTTAATATGCGAACAAACTTTTATATCTTTTTCATTGAATATTTCTTTTTTATTTTGATAAACAAGAGTTTGGCGTCGTATATCAGAGGGTAATTTTGAAATATCAAGCTCATTTTGAAAGCAATTTTATGCAAGTAAAATAAAAGTTGAAAAATGTTCCTTGAAATATATTAACTAAATGTAGGAGAAAATATGATTTGGTTAAATTCATTTTAAAAGTTAACCGCAATATATCAGAAAACTTGCGTCCCAGGAGGTCTTTTTAATGCATCCAGTTTAAATGGAATGTGAACTTTGTGAAACCTTTTATTAAAAAAAATAAGGGGGAATGTATCTAAAATAAATAAAACGAAACATAGTAAACTCTGAAATAAACATCTAAGTAATAAATCTTTAGTTTTTCCTTTAAATTTTAATAAAGTACAGTACCGATTTTTTGGTTTAATACCCGGTTATTTTTGTGAAATAATATTTTTAAGAACCGAATTTGATAATTCCCAAGTCCGTGCAATGTGCAGATTAAAAATCTTTCTTTTTTAAAAAAGTTCAGGGATGTTACTTTGACTTATTAAATCATTTTCAATTAAGATATGACAAGAATATTATTTTTCGAAAAATTGTATGAATTTCACATGATAAAAAATTCAGTACGTTGGTGGCTTTTTAGATATCTAAAATTAAAATGCTTGGTTCACAAGAGAAATAAAAACCAAAGACGTCCGGGTTTATGTTTTTAGCGATTGTTTCGATTTATTTAGATAATCGAATTTTGTTTAAATCGTGAGGGTGGAATTAAAAATTCATAAAAAGTGGAACTTTTCAAATCTACTGAAATATTTAATCGTACTGTTCCGTTTATGCAAATATGTATTTTCTTTCAATCAACAAAATTTCTGGTGAGTTAAATCTCTAGGTATATATCAGAAACGTATTAACAGATATGTCATACGTTTTGAACATTTATACTGACAATTTTATACTTGATTGCAGATTTACTGAAAAAATTATCGGTTAAATTTAGATGAAATTGAAATGTCTAGTTTACAAGTATAAAATAAAAATCAAAGATTTCCCGGCTTATACTTTTTGGGGATTATTTCAATTTATTTAGATGGTTGTACGTTTTTTTTTTTTTTTTTGAAATTCTAAGAGTGAGATAGAAATATAAATAATATTCAATATTTAATGTCTGTTGAAATATTTTGTCCTTTAACTTCTTTTATCAATAAATGTATTTTCATTCAATCTAAAATATTTCTCTAGAGGTGTATATTAAAAATATATTAATAAATATTTTAAGAAAATTGCACATTTATATTGAAAAGTCCATCCTTTCATATAGCATTATTGGAAAAGTAATCCGTTAAAATTAGATAAAATTGAGATGTATAGTTAGTTCACAAAAAAAGTAAAAATAATAGATATCAGGGCTTATATATTTAAGGATTGTTTCCATTAACTTATGAGATTGCATTTTGAATATATCGTGAGGGTGTGATAAAAATATACAAAAAAAATTTTCTTACTAAAATATTTTATCCTACTTTTTCGGTGATGAAAATATTATTTTCTCTCAATCCAAGATATTTCTTTAGAAGTATATAATAGGAACATACTAATAAATATCTCATAAGTATTGCACATTTATTCTGAAAAAACCACTGTCGCATGCTTTATTATTAAAAAAATATCAACATTGAAATTATGAAGATATTGACGCAATGTAAATTCATCTTAGAACTATAGTGGACCTTGCTTAATGTGATCAGTTTGGAACATCGCAATTTTGATAACAATAAACGATGTGAATAATTCGATAAATTTACCCCTACCCCTCCTTTAATTCGCACGAATTAAATTACAAACACGAACTATTTATGTACTGTATATTTTTAAAATATAAGAATTGGATGCGTAATTAAAAAGATTTACTGTCCATTGTTGACTGTCTACAATTCTTCCTAAAAAGCTCTTGATGAATTGTTCGTAATCATCATCAACCTGTCATAAAGATTTAGAATTTCGATCTTTTGTTTTAATGTTAAATCATTCCGCTTTCTGGCTTCCATATCGAGAAGTTGCATGGAGGCAAGCAAAGCATAAAATGAGAATACGCTCCTTCTCAGTTCCGATAAGAATGTGTTGCCTTCTGCTTATCTGACAACCACTGACCACCAGCAGGGTGTGCGTATTTCTGAAAAATTCCAGGGACGGGTAATTAATCTCCCACTCCTTTTTTCATTCCCCAATTTTCCTAGGTGGAAGAGGGAGAATTCTTGAAAATTCGAACAACATCGGATAGAAAGAAAACAATATGTTCCTTCTAAATACATTGGGAATATTCCTGTGCCTGTTAAAATGAGGCTTAAAAACTGATAATATTCATCGATGTAACGATGACATAAAGCGATCATTTTAACATACAAATGAATAGAGAAAACGGGGACAAAGTGATTTCGATAACCTTAAGCGATTGATAACATTAACAGCGATCACATAAAGCGGAATCCATTGTATTACAAAAATGTGAAATAAAAATCTCATATGGATATATTCAGTAATTTTGGTAATTCGTGAACAGATACGGAAAATGCTATCACTTTATTATATGGATAAACTGTTATATCCAAATTAAAAACATATTATGAAGTTACTGACATAACGTATATTGAACTGAAAATTATTATGAAAATGTGAATTGAAATCTCATCTGGATATATTCAGTAGTTTTTGGTGATTCGTAACCAGATACGAAAATTGCTATCACTATCTTACATAGATAAATTAAAAACATATTACGAAGTTATTGACGTAACGTATATTGATCTGAGATCTATTATATAAATATGAAATAAAAACTACATTAGGATATATTCAGCAGTTTTTGGTGATTCGGAATCAGATACAAAAAATGCTATCACTATCTTACATATATAAATTCATATATCCAAATTAAAATCATATTATGAAGTTATTGACGTAACGTATATTGATCTGAGTCCTATTAAGTACTTGCAAAATAAAAACCTCATATGTATATATTCAATAGTTTTTGGTGATTTGTAATCAGACACGAAAAATGGTATCACTATCTTACATAGATAAATTGTTATATCCAAATTAAAAACATTATGAAGTTATTAACGTAACTTAAATTTAACTTAGAACTATTACCAAAATGTGAAATCAAAACCTTAATGGATATATTCAGTAGATTTGGTGATTCGTGATCAAACAATAAAAATACTATCACTATCTTACATAGATAAATTGTCATATCATAATTAAAAACATATCATGAATCATTGACGTAACGTATATTGATTTGAGACCTATTATGTAAAAATGAAATAAAAACCTCATATGGATATATTCAGTAGTTTTTGGTGATCCGTGATCAAACACGAAAAATGCTATCACTATCTTACATAGATAAATTGTTATATCCAAATTAAAAACACATTATGAAGTTACTGACGTAATATAAATTGATCTTAGAACTATTACAAAAATGTGAAATAAAAACCTTATATGGATATATTCAGTAGGTGATTCGTAAACAGATACGGAAAATGTTTTCACTTTATTATATGGATAAACTGTTATATCCAAATTAAAAATATATTAAGAAGTTTTTGACGTAACGTATATTGATCTGAGACCTATTATGAAAAAGGGAGATAAAAACCTCATCTGGATATATTCAACAGTTTTTGATGATTCATGGACAGATGTGAAAAAATTTATGACTTTATTATAAAGATAAACTTTTATATCCAAATTAAAAACTATTTTGAAGTTATTGGCGTAATATAGACTTATCTGAAAAATAAATGAAAATGGGAGAAAACCTCTTCTGAACATGTTCAGTAGTTTTCAGTTGATTCGTAGACAGACAAAAAAATTCTATCCTTTTATTACGTATATAAAGTCACTATGTAAACCAAAACTACATTATATATTTAAAATGTTATATCTAAACTGAAATTATAACTTTAATCTTGTAAAATCAATAAAGAGACAAATATGAGATGATTACATAAATTACTATACTTTAAAATAATAGTTTTTCGCTTTTATAATTTTTGACTGTAGCAAAAAAAAATTGGTGCTTGATATTATCGATAAGTTTTAACTTTCACTTCAATTTTTTTTCTCTTTTTGGCATTAACAGTAAAACGAATTAAATCAAAAGAAAAGACACTATGTTCTCATGAAATATATTAAGTACCCTAAGATCCAACTTCAAACCTACCCGCATAATACCAAAGTGTCACAATTACTTAACCTATTTAAACTTTATAAGGCGAAGACAGTCATAAAAAAACAAGAAGAAAATTATGTAAAAAATGGGGCATTAAACTCTTTTTCGTAATTCTCGAACTAGAAGCCAAATAGGAAAAAAATACACGGATAAAAAAGAACATTAAAAAACGGAATTAAAGTCATGGGTGTAGTCCACGATTTGGTGGTGAGCTGAAGTAATGACAGAATTCTAATCCCCCGCTGCGAGATGAAGCGCTTCCATCAGAATTGGTATCATTATGCTTGGGTGTATATCTATCTTTCTCGGCCTTTTTTTTCTATTAGTTTAAAAGGGGAACGTGACCTATCATTTACTGCCACTCTATTTGTGGATCGTTCAATAGCGTAAAAGGGTAGTTATGGGATTTGCAGCCCTATTTGGAATTCTTTAAACTGACGATATTTAACTGCAATCGAACTACTCTTTAACACTTATTACTATTAAACCTTGACATAAGCTAAATTGCCCATTTTAAAGAAAAAGTGCTTTTTAGACCTCAACAAGAAGCATTAACACATTGCATGCGGTACACTTACTAGTACGTTTTCTGACGATTGATACTTGAGCGCGGGAGACTTACTAGTACATTTTCTGACGACTTATACTTGAGAGCGGGTCACGTACTAGTACGGGTTAATGTAACAACATGGTTTGTTTGTGGGTACAAAAACAGCGGTATATACGAGAAAACGAAACCGAATGTTCCTGTCTATTACATAGATTCCGGAAAAATTTAGACAAGTAATTTAACATATTTTAGAGAAAATTGTTACTACTGGGAAGAAGAAAAAACCGGAAAGACAATTTAGTGTGCGTGCAGTGAAAAAAGTGCGGAGTGAAACATATTACATATGCAAGTTTTTCCGTGTATCTCCTCATAGAGGATAATGCTTTGAACGTTACAACACTGTAAAAGATTATTATTTTTCAGACTGCTCTTTTAATTTTGTTATAACATAAAAATGTTTAAATATAACATAATTCGAAAAAATTAAAACTACATGCTACTATTTCTATTTGATTTTTCACATTTACGATACTAATATAAATTTATCCACTAAAAATATTTTTTATTACAAAAATCTTATGGTTGTTATTAATATACTTCTATTTATATATTTATTTATATATTTCTATTTATATATTTGTTTATATATTTCAATATAAAATACGAAAAGTTGGTTAAAAAATGAAATAATTTTTGATCTCTTGAGATTTAACTGAATAGCTAAATTTACGCCCAAAACGGCCGCTCCCGGTACAATTCCGCTGAGAAATGTACCCGCACACAATGTGTTAAACAGCCGTTTCCAATATGGAAGGCACTAAATTTTTTCACACAAAAAACCTATTTTTATACCATAATTTCTGCAAATAAATAAAACTTAATATTGTAAAATAGCAATAAAAATCCAGTTAACGAATGTTTATTTTTATTTTTCATGCATTTTTACACCTACAATTTAATTTGTATATAAAAGTTTTTTTGGTTTAAACATTTTTTAAAATACCTCATTTACAAACCCTCCGTTTCGGTAATGTTCCATGAAACAATAACGAATGTAGCACACTGGAGACGTTATATATAAAAATATATCTAAGAATTTAAACCGCGAGGTCAAGCGCTGGGGTTATGAGGACTGAGGGTTATAAAAACATTCCACACAAGATCAGCCAATGAAAATAAACTTCCCAATAACTTTAATTTCCACAATTTTCTCTGAATTTTTTTTTCTCTGAAAGTGATACTTTTAATTTATTCTCTTTCCAGATTTTTACTAATCTCGTCATAAAATGCGATTAGTAAAATTTTTAATTTTCCAGAATTGTAAAGTAAAAAAAATGGCAGTCAAAAAAATTGTTTGTTTTTTTGGCTGAGATTTATCTGGTACATACTCAATAATTTGTTTATATTCATACTCTTCTAAAGTCTCCCCATACTGTGAATGCATTTTAGAACCATATTGAATTCACTTAATCACACCGTGTGGTTATGTATAAAAATAAGTTAATTCTATTGGGTAATCTTGTGTGCGATGTTTTTATAGCGGGTGCCCTCTCCGGTTAAATACGTAAATTATCTTTACCTTGTTCTTTATAATAAAATAATTTTCTTTTTAATATTTACTAGACACGCCTTCTTTTTTCGCTTTCTTTTATTATGAGATAAAATATAATATTTAATAAAATGTAATTTTCCTATATTTTTTATAATATGAGGTAAAATGTGAAAGCTTCAATATAATATCCTTAATATTTTTCTTTGATAAAATTATTCTTCAACATGCACTATTTCTTTTAACGTTTATCTCGAGATAAGTTGTTCAATATATAGCCTCTTATTCTTTTATTCTTCATAGGATAAAAATATGAACTTTTCAATATACTGTCACCTTCATGAATGTCTATTTTACCGTGGGATAAAACTATACACTTTAATATAAAACTCTTCTTTAATCTCTGGATAAAAAATTAGAACTCCAATCTCCGATTCAAGTTCTTTGAAAATTCGAAATTGCCTTGTAATAAAATGCTTAATGTGCAAAAGCAGATTGCCAGGTAGGATATAATTTCCGGTCCAGGTGAGATTACCGGAAAATTTCTGAATATGCGAGTTATTCACGATAATTGTTCTCTTCCCTGAAAATCAGTAAATTAATTAATAATTTCGTCGATCGGTCGACGGCTGCCAATATACATCGCATTAATACAAAGAAATTTTTCTAATCAATAAATTGTCTTTTATTTAAAGAATTTCAGTAGATTAAAGGTATATTTCAACTGCAGTAAAAATTAATTTTATTTATTACTGAATTAATTTAATAACTTGTTTTAAAATATTACATTAAAATATTAAATATTCATTCTTTAAACATAATATCAGCAGTTTATAGGTACATTTCAACTGCAGTAAAAACTAATTTTAAATATTACTTAATTTAATAACTTGTTTTAAAATGTTACATTAAAATATTAAATATTCATTATATAAACATAATATCAGAAGATTAAAGGTACATTTCAACTGGAGTAAAAACTAATTTTAAGTATTACTGAATTTATTTAATAACTTGTTTTAAAATATTACATTAAAATATTAAATATTCATTATTTAAACATAATATCAGCAGATAAATAATGTCAGCAGTTTATAGGTACATTTCAACTGCAGTAAAAACTAATTTTAAGTATTACTGAATTTATTTAATAGCTTGTTTTTTAAAATATTACATTAAAATATTAAATATTCATTATTTAAACATATCAGCAGATAAATAATATCAGCAGATTAAAGGTACATTTCAACTGCAGTAAAAACAAATTTTAAGTATTACTGAATTTATTTAATAACTTGCTTAAAAATATTACATTAAAATATTAAATATTCATTATTTAAACATATCAGCAAATAAATAATATCAGCAGATTAAAGGTACATTGCAACTGCAGTAAAAACTAATTTTAAGTATTACTGAATTAATTTAATAACTTGTTTTAAAATATTACATTAAAATATTAAATATTCATTATTTAAACATATCAGCAAATAAATAATATCAGCAGAATAAAGGTACATTTCAACTGCAGTAAAAACTAATTTTAAGTATTATTGAATATATTTAATAACTTGTTTTAAAATATTACATTAAAATATAAAATATTCATTATTGAAACATAATATCAGCAGATTATAGGTACATTTCAACTGCAGTAAAAACTAGTTTTAAGTATTACTGAATTAATTTAGTAACTTGTTTTAAAATATTACAATAGAATATTAAATATACATTATTTAAACATTATTTATATATTATTTATACATTATTTAAAATTTTAAATATACATTAAAAAACTTGTATAACTGAATAATTAATTATCTATAAAATAAAATGAATTTTTTACTAAATATTAAGCAAGCGATGGCCATTAGAAAATGCTTTTGTAAATTATCACTTTGTATTCCTGAAGCATTAGAAATGTAGATCGAATATAGTTTTGAGAAGAAAAAGAAAGTTCAAACTCGATTGAGCCAATATATTTTTACTCTATGTTTTAACTAAAAAAATAGTAAAAAGGTATATGTATTTTAATAGTATGATTATACGCAATTTTTTTCTTTTTACCAAATGTGGAGTTTGTTCTTGTATTAGAATTTTATTATGCATTCTGCTGATTTGTTGCATATTTTCTTACGGGTGCACCATATAGGAAGAGCAATATCGCTCTCCTATGAGGAGAAAACACAAAAATACATCCAAGCCTTACTCGAGAATCGATCCCAAACCTATCGTGAGGGAACACAATTCGCTAACCACTATAAAATTTAAAGAAAAAATACTGATTAGAAAATTAGATATGAGAAAAAATAGGATAAATATTAAATAATTAAAAATGGGTTATGAAATATTAAAATATAGAATAAATATTAAAACATAACATGTTTTTATTTAAAAATTAAATGTTGATTAAGTATACATATTAGAAGTAATTATATTTAAAAGCGTACTTTTATGCAAATATTAATTTTTAATAGAGTAAACCGAAAAAATTTCAAAGCGGAGGGAGGGAGGGAGCTAGACAGTTACCTCCCCTCATCTTCTATAGCTCTGGCCTTGAAATACTTTTATATTGAAGCATAACCAAACAAAAAGTAATGTAACATTTTAAAATAATTCAGTTTTTCTTTAATTTTTTGTTTATTTTTAAAATGCTTCTTTAAAATTAATTTTCAATTTTATTTCCTTTGGTTTGATTTTATTAATACTTTTTAATATATTTTAAACACATTTTGTTATTATTCTGCAGATATATTAAAATATTAATTCATACGAAATGCTTACATTTTTGTATATATAATTTTCATAGATAAATTTAGACATTCTAAATTGAAATGAATTTTACTAAAGTTGAAATTTAAAACATATATATTGATAATTAAATAATATAATGTTTGGTAAGCGTATCGCATGAATCTATGAAGAATTATGGAATAAAGTGCATTTTAAAAATTAGATAATATATTTAAAATTTTTATTTAAAAGAATTTTTCCTAATAATATTTATGGATTAAAAAAATGTGATCAATACATTCATAATTCGGATTATCTGTTTAAACATTTGAGAATTGTAAGTTAGTAATTAATCAAAGCACATTGATAGTAATCTTCCCTGTAGATTAGGCTTTATCATTGAATATATGGGTTAAATATTTTCATAGATTAAAAAATTATATCTTAATATTTCAATGGTTTTTTAACGATTGGTCATCATTGCATATTTATTCCTATTAATAAGCAAAATAATTTACAGTAATTATAATTATGCTGAAAACTGAATTGAACTATTGTTTATTAAATAATTATAATTTTTTGTTTTATTGCAATAGCTACTTCGTGCCTTCTATTCGAACTTTGTTATAGACAGCAAGAATAAAGATTTTAAACAGAAAACAATTCATTTTCCAAAAAACAAATAACTAAATGTGGTATATTTGATGATATACATCCAAAAACCAACAAATCAGATAAAAGCACATTGAAACACAGTGTAGCAATGATGTCACACAGAAAAGGCTGTACTAGACAATATCTGAGAATTATAGACTCACATATTAACACGTTGAAGGACACTTGCGTCTATAGCCGTCAAAGCGGAGTTCACTATGTGGCATGATGACAATAGCCGTCCAGAACGAAACGGCTATAGTCCAGATACTACGGCTATAGTGGCACAAATATGCGTTTACCGGCTTACAAGTAGAAGCTTAGTGTCATGTTTTGGAAACAATACTTTAGATTGAATTTCGTTTTCCACTTGTTACACGACCTGCAGGTTCAGTATGCACGTGGTTGTAAAGGGATTAATGCGATCCTGTTTTCTCCTGAATTTATTTTTTTGTCATTTATTTATTTTTGTTTGATTATGAACTAACATTTCGTGTAAACTTCCAAAAAACACTTTGTTGCATACAAAATATTGCTTATTTGAGTCATTAAGCCTGTCATTTACGGTGTTAAAATTTTTGATCGTATAGCCGATATCGTCCCATTACTCAGTGTCTAGAGTCCGCTGGCGCCATTACGGTTATAGCCGCAACGTAATTACAGGTGTTGAATTAATCAAAATTACGTTTATCTAAGCAGAAAGATTAAAACTATACTTCTAATATTCTAAAAATTACAAACACATATAGTTTAATTTTCGAACTTCACTCATTCCTACAGTCCATGAATGTGTTAAAACGAAACACAGAAATGGCAATGTTTAACTCAATTAAAT
>CM063500.1:111780040-111790040 GCA_032207245.1 Pardosa pseudoannulata | reverse complement strand
GAAAAAAAAAGAAAGAATTTTCATTCGTAGAATTTTAATTAAATTCGCGATATCAGTATAAATATTTATACAATAACAAAGAATCTTTTTACCGAAGTTTTGTTGCGATCTTCCCTAACAACGAATTATTTGCTTTATTGGTGATTGCGCCAGTTTTCTGTAACTTTCCGAGAACTAATGTTTTTATTTCGGTATCAAATTTTAATTTAGCACTCAGTGTTCGGTTTATTTTTCCATTGCATGAGAATTTATTCTCTCCCCTCCCTCCTTCCTCCCGGCTCCCCTACCCCTTTTTCCCTACTTCCGAACATAACCGGCGTTTCGAAATAATTGGATTTTAAAGGTTGTTAGAAACAACTTCAGCTTTAATTAACAAATCAATTATTACATTTAACTTTAGAGCAAATATTTCTTGCGTAGAAGGAGCGCTGCCGCCTATGAAAACACCGGCGCGCTGGCTCTTTTGCACCAGAAAACTTAGCACGGTCGGTGAAAAATTATTTACACAGTGAGGTGAAAAATATTTTCCAGGTGCAGGAAGATAGCAATGAATAAAACTGTGTGAGAATTATTGTGCGTTGCGGAAAAGAGAGAGGGAAAAAAAGAAGCATGGAGGGCGGGGAGGAAGATGTTTCTAGTTGGTTTCTCATCAACTTCTTTTTTTTTTCATAAAGAAGAGGAAATTGAAAATAATAACTAAAGGATTCAGACATCAAAAGCAACGCGTTGTGTTGTTATTCAAAGAAATATTTTCGAGTGCGCGTTTGATTAAGAATGTTGTATAATTATTTGCAGATACTGAAAATTAAGAAAAACCGCATTTTTGTGCAATCCGATTATAGAAAAAGTAAAATTTTATTACTGAGATGGATGTTTCTTTCCAAAAGTTTAGAAAACTAAAATTTGAAATGCTTCCCTTCATTTTTAAATTTATTTCTAATTTCTTTACATTTTCGATAACACCATAAGCAATACACTGCTTAAAATATACTAAATCATCTAAAAGTATACACATATGTGTTTCTTGTCTATGGATTTATTTCATAATACCATGCAGAAACTAACAACAAACAAGGGATTTCACAGTTTATCCCTTTAAATATTTTATGAGTACCATAGAAATAATATTACTACATATCTATATTTATAACTTTTCTTTTTAAAAATTTAAAGACTATTAAAAATTATAAACAAAATATTTAAACATCAAAAAGGCTAAAAAAATTCAAGATTTTAAACATTTTACCATTCTACACATTCATGAGATTGCAATTGCTAAGATTTTTCATCTGCTTGTATCATTCAAAAATGTTGTCTTCTCGATCTTGATATCAGAGAATTTTTTTTACGTTAGCAGAATTATCTAGCTTAAATTAAGTATATTAATAACATTAAACAATAGCCATGAGTTTGCTAAGATTATAAGTTTTCAGTTAATCTATGAGGAAATTGAATTAAGAACAGCAAAAAAAAGTAGCCCAGTTCTTATTTTTTATTCTCTCCATAATCCCATTTTATTTTAGTCTTTTTCCCTTCAGACTTGTCGGTCCATATTTTTTTCAAAGTTTATAAATAGATTTACTGCCCATATATTTATATACAAATTGTACTTTATAAATAAGACGCAAAAAAAAATATATATATATACATATATTTACACACACTTATAAGTATATATATATATATATATATATATATTATATATATATATATATGTGTGTGTGTGTGTGTGTGTGTGTATATACTTACACTTATCCATACATATGTATGTTTATAAGTATACATATAAATCTGTGTCTGTATATATATACATATATATGAACGTACGTATACAGTTTATATTGACACGAATATGACAGAGAACGAAGATTTTTTTTCCTACATAGTAATAGTAATTATTTCGTCCTCTAACCACAGGAAAGCACTATATTCATGTTTCTTCTGGGTTTTTAATAAACTAGTATAGTTTAAAGGTAAGAAGCATATACTGCTATCTGCAAACTAAATAAAACTAATAATAAAATAAAATTTTCCTCATCTACATTAAATGCAATGAGTTTCAGATTTCATTAAATGCATGCATAAATATGTAAGTCGAATACGTTTTTACGAACTAAATAAATATTAAATGTTAACTGAAATATAAAACCTAAATTTCAAAATCTTTATACATTTCAATATAATTTCAGATAAATATTCTGTAAAATAAAAGAAGAAAATCATAGTGGAATAAAAATATGAGTAGTAATAGGTTATAGTATAATGAATCTTGCAATAGCATAATTTGTCTTTTAAAACAATTGGTAATTTTTGTTTGTTTAAACTGGGATATTCGTAAATAGACAGCACTTCCTGTAAAAATCCTGTTCGAAATTTAAAATTTGTTTTGTATTGAGCAGAAATGTGTGCAGCCCACTTGTCTATGTATAAAATATCACTTTTACTGAAAATACTTAAAATCATACATTGCAGGAAATGTCAAGTATCATATATGTAATATTGCATTGTTTTTAACAGTTCTTAAAGGAAAGTTAGTTGCGATTCCTTTCAATCAAAATTTCTTTCCAAAAATTTTTAAATAGATTCTAAATGGTGGCCGAACGGTTAGGACGCTGATCTATGATACTGGAGTGCGAAGGTTAGAATTGCATCCTCACACGGGTGTTCGTAGCCGTTTGGAATCGACTTTAGACAGTAGGTCCCGGTCTCATTAGCCCTCATGTTACAAAAATGTAAACCATAACGCGAGAATCCAAACCTTCTATATATATAGTCATCGTATTTAAAATTTGAGAAATTACAGATTTAAAAAATCAATTCAAACCCTGCATGTTTTAATACTTATATGATTCAGGGAACAAGCAAAAATATTCTATGGCGCATTTTAATCGAAACTTTCCCGAAGGCAAGAAAAAAAACCGCAGCATTATATTTCTGGGAAGTGAGACAAAAATTTTCCTGCAGATAAAAGAAGCATTTCTAAAAATATTCTTTGAAAAGAAATAAATAACAAAACTAAAATTTCAAATAGAAAATGTTAAAACGTGTTTTTCTCTTATAACCTGTGTATTACCTAGAATCTTTTTCACACTATAGTGCACTGAATACACGCTTTTTATGAGAGAAATGGAATTTTTTTATAAGCTTATTTCCGAATTTTGAGTTTATATGAAAGTTTCATATTGACTATGGTAGGCATTCTACACTCTGCTGAATAAAAATATTTATTTCAAGCTTTCTAATATTACCGCATATAAGCAATAAACTTTCTTTCATATATAAATCTAATGTATTAAATAAGTTGGAAGTTTCATGTAAAATTCATGGCCGTATCAAATCTTATATTATTTAAAATTAAGGGCAATACTATTGTATGACGCCCATATCCTTAAAAAATATTAATTTATAAAAGGTGTAGAAATTTGTTTTTGTTTAATCTGTACTGAAGTAAAAAACTAACCTTATTATTTAAGCTTTTAAAGAATTTAAATTCAATTTACTTTATCTCAATATTTCAGTTTAATTTATTTTATTACTATAAGTTCAACTAATTTCTAGCCTAATATTCTAATGTTTAGGTTTAGACTAGACGTTGTGAGAAACCTGGCACCTAAATTTTGTTATATCTGCATATTTATCTATTTGTGCTTTAATGTGGTGTTACAGACTCAAAAATTGCTCTCTCCTGCTTTATTTTTAATAGTGGCGGCAAATTACCTATCGTAGAGTTAATATTAATAATACATATTAAAAATTATTTCAAGTTAAAACCTAACTGATTTCTACGGTGACAGAAATTTTATCCTACTGCACCATTCAACTGAGTTATTATAATACACTTCAAACCCTTCACTGCTAACGCGTCTGTGGCGCAGTGGTCAGCCCAACGGGCTTCAGTACGAGAAGTCCCAGGATCGAATCTCCCTACAGGTGACGAGGGAATTTTAATTTAATCTAATTACGTTTGCAATGACTGTACGCTTGGTGCCGTCAATTATTTAAAAAAAAATTCCTTACTTATCCATTAAAACGGTCCAATTTATAATTTATTTAAAAACATTTTACAATTTTTATATTTACAGCGTTAAAAGAAGACAACGTCTGTGGGATCATCTAGTAACAATATAAAAATATGCTTATAATTACAGTGTACTAGAACTGTAGGGGAACAATTAACCAGTGGAAATGGATAGTACTAAAGAAATTGCTAGTACTTTCTTTTTCAGAAAAACCTCTATCCAGTCTTTATGTTTTTCTTTAGTCGGATATTAACCAAACAACTTCATTGTCATCTTATGGTACGTCTGTCACGCTCGTGTAGCGATAAGAAGTTCCCAAGAAGGATCAATGGAGCTCTCAATTTAGATTATCTTTCAACTTCTTTATTTGGCGAAAACGGTTAGCTTTACTGTGGAATTCTCTATAGGTTTTTAACTGCGTTTCCCTGGGATAATCCAACTTCTTTTTACTGTATCGCAGATACTTATTTTATTGCAAGTCACTGGCATTAAAGTATATTCGAAAATTTAATGCTCTGTGACGTAAATAACCGCCATAAAATATTGTTAGGAAATAAAGACTTAGTGGTAAAAATGGTGAAAAGATTAAACGGTTTTCCATTTCTTCTTTTACATTGATTTACATTTAAGTATACTTTATTTAAATTCAATATTACTTATATTTAACGATTTCACATATTTATAAGTAAATTTTATAGCCTGTGGTTTAACAATAAATTTTCACGGTATAATATTCCTTCAGTATTTATTCAACTTGAAATTGACTCTCAAAAGTTATGGTTAAATAATTGATTTAACGATGCTTTTTCTCAATATTTATACGGGACTTTTAAATTCTTAAGAGATTTAATTTATCGTCTTTTATTCAACGGTAAATATCCTCGGTATATATTAATCGTGTTCGAATTTTAAATTGAAGTCTTGAAGTTATCGTTGAGTAATCGATTTAACGATATCATTTCTTGATACTTATTCACGACTCTTGAAATCTTAAAGGCTTCAGTTTAATAATGGATTTTATAAACATTGATTTAACGATAATTTATCTTCCTGGCTATAAAACTTTTAAGGTAATTTTATAAATTAAATAAGTTATGAAAAACTATGATTATTTCATATATTACCACAGCAACAAAATATTTCTGAAAATTATGAAAAATTTTTATCAATAATATGGTGTAACTAAGCATATAAAATCAAAATTTTGAAATAATATTTTTAATTTTTTAAGTAATTAGCTGTACTATAAATAGGACAAAGGTCCAATACACTACAAAAATTTAACAAATATCACTTACATTGCATTAGGCTGATTCTAAGGGAAATTTCGGGAAACACTCAAAGCAAAGTCCAGCATTGCATTTTAAGCACACTGTTGTTGGTTTTCTCGTGAAATTCTTGAACTGCCATTTTTGGTAAGAGGTAATAGAAAAGGATGCTAACATCCATAATTTATATCCAAATTTCATGGAAAAACAATCAGGATTGGACAGTTGTCCTAATTTTAGGACAACTTTTTTATACTTAAAAAATACACGTGTAAAATATTTTTTAACAAAAACTTTCAGTTACATTATTAGCTATGTTTTTAAACTGCAAGTAATCCTAATAATGTTTAAAAAAAATAATCAATATAAATTTTGAAGATTAAAAAATGACAATTTTTAAGTAGTTGCTGAAAATAAATCATTAATGATCATCATTAATGATGTATTGGTATGTAAAATTTCAATTCAAGTGGAGATCGGAAATTTTGCAAAAGAATGACTATAAGGTTTCGACTTAATGTGGGATTTGAATAAAAATGCATAGAATATAGTTAATATGTTTATTCAAAAATGTTATTTCAATACTGATTCAATATATGGTATCATTAATGATGTATTAGTATGTAAAATTTCAATTCAAGTGGAGATCGGAAATTTTGCGAAAAATTGACTATAACATTTAGAGTTAACCATTAAGTGGGATTTGAATTAAAGTGTATAGAAGATAGTTAATATGCTTATTAACTATCTTCCATGCACTATATATCTATACACTCTATATGCATCTATATGTTTATTTAGACATGAAGTGGGATTTGAATAAAAGTGCATGGAATATAGTTAATATGTTTATTAAAAATTGACTATAAGATTTAGACTTAGACATGTTGTGGGATTTGAATTAAAGTGCATAGAAGATAGTTAATATGTTTATAAAAAAATGTAATTTCAATACTGATTCGATATATGGTATCATTAACGATGTATTGGTATGTAAAATTTCAACGCAATTGGAGATTTTGCGAAACAATACTTAGGCTTATACAGACATAAGTGGAAGTTAAATAAAAGGGTGTAAAAAATATCTAAAAAAACTCCATCTTGACTCTTTTTCAAGACAAGCCGTAATAGGTTAATTCGAACGACGCAATGCAATTTCTGAAATGTCCCTCTGTCCACAGATGAATGCAGCAGTTAGGTACGTGCCGACAGCTTCGAAATCTCGAATTCTGTCAGAGGCAGTTCGCAAAGGTAGAGGAGCAGGGAGGAGAGGATTCAAATTTGAAACTGCTGCTCTCTCTCTCCCCTTCTACTCAATCATCATTCCAAATCGCTACACTTTCAAATGTAACCGCTATGGCCATTCCCGTACAATTAAGCACCGCATATAACGAGCCGCTATTGGTCGGATGTCAGAGGCATCTGGAATGCATTGCCTCCCCTCGCAGTTCGCTCCCCTCTACCCCTTTAAAGGTTTCATTTCAAACCTCTTCCTCTCCATTTCTACAAAGTACCTTTCGGTCTAGTAACCCTACGTGCGTGTATTCCACGCTAAATGCGAGTTAACGGCATTTTAGTACTTCA
This sequence comes from Pardosa pseudoannulata, assembly GCA_032207245.1. Classification (NCBI taxonomy): domain Eukaryota; kingdom Metazoa; phylum Arthropoda; class Arachnida; order Araneae; family Lycosidae; genus Pardosa; species Pardosa pseudoannulata. Next base: position 111,783,169 of record CM063500.1, on the reverse strand, counting down.
GATGTTTCGGCTATGCAGCCAGTTGGCGATAAATGCGGTGGAATTTCGGCTACAAAGTAGAAACAAAATACGCCGGCGGAATCTAATTAATTACCCCACTTGAATATAAGAATGTTATCCGAGGGAAAATACATTTCTCTTGCCTGTTAAGATTTCGTGACTTAATGTTCGAAAGAACTTTCTTGAATGTAATTACACACACAGAAACATGCATACCTGCCTCCACCCACCCATATCTATATACATGTATATTTATAATACACAAATAAATACACACAGGTAGATGTGTTTAATACATCCATCCACTCTAGCAAAATAAGGGAAGATGCAGGTATTTCTAGTCACCAGTGTTTACAGTTTAATATTGCTTGTCTCTGGGAATCAGGAAGAATTTGGAACAATTTGTTTTCTAAACATATATATATATATATATATATATATATATATATATATATATATATATATATGTGTGTGTGTGTGTGTGTGTGTGTGTGTGTGTGTAATATTAAAATCCTTTAGTTACGTATTTTAATATTAATTTAATAACTTTTGTTCATAAAGTGAGTTCGGGGTTTGCGCGGTAATTCTGATTTTTCCCTCCACACCAGCTATAGACTTAGTTCAGCCTCTGTCTAGACTACTTTAGCCAATAGTTAGCGAGTTCTCTTTAAACATGGGTATTTTGTTTCACGTGATCAATTGTGCTTAGGGATTATTTGTAGTCTTTTACCTTAGGAATCCCTACTTGAAAAGTGTATGTGTGGGATCACATAGTCTGTTGGAACGAAGTTGTAAAGCTGTCTGCTTGTTGTACTGATTTCATGTTTATTACCAGAAATAAACTGTGTTGTGATTTTGAATGAGTCTCGCCAATATTTCATATACATATACATACATATATACATATGCATATATATATACATACATATATATATATATATATATATATATATATATATATATATATATATATATATATATATATATATATCTGTAATATATCAAAATTATTTAACATTGATATTTCCTTAAAATCTTTTTCCCAGCCTCTAAATGTCTTAATCAAAGGAGCTTTCTCGACTTAAAATTTTTTCGATCCATTTCCCAAAACTTTCTATCCTATATATGTACATTTTCTGTCTATTAAACACGTTTCCCAGCTGTCATGAGGCAAATGGCTCCGGGTTTTTCCTGATCTTACACTTAAATTCACTGAGTAAGTTTGAAAACTCTTTCTGTCTTCGCTCTTGGGTGCACCTCTGTTCGAGCAGAGTGATTTTTGTGTCCTTCGTTTGCCTGTCGTTGACTCGTAAATATGATCATTTTAGCAGCTCTAAAATAAAGTTTTAATTAAACTTGCGCCATTCTCTTCAATGTCGGCCAACTGCATTTTTTTTTACTGCTAGCTGATTAGTTTTCTCCTTGCCCAATAGCCCTTGCAACTAAAAACAATAGCGGATAAATAATTATTGTGACTAGAGGAAATAATTTATTTCTCTCTCTCTCTCTCACACACACATACCGAATTAGTTTTATAGAACATTAATTCACTAGGTCTGCTTAAACAATATGTTTTATAATCTGGAAAGTATTTTTTAATAACACGAGGACACTTGTTTTTTAAGCATTCGCCCATAAAAAGCCACGGTTTTTATTAACTAATTTATTATGGGAACACCATATAGATTATCCACACTACTCCCTATGACAACGCAAAGTAGAATTTCGAAATTTGGAAGCAGGGACCAAGCAGAAGAACCTTAGGCTTGGCCTGGTACCTCGGGAGGTACTGTTTGGGAATTTGGAGGACAATGTGATACCGCACCTATTTTACGTGTCCGAATAGCCATTAATGCAACGCCCATATGTGCCACTGGACTTTCCATAATGCGAAACCCATGCGAAAACCCAAGAGCGTTGGGATAGCATTTCATGTTCCCAAGGCACAATTCCAAGGTTTGGCAATCAGGCTAGGCAAGGTTGGCTCAAACTCTCACCCTTTCAGGTTTGGTTTGGCGCGCTACGGTCTACTTTTTACATCACGAGGGTTAATGAGACCGGGATCTTATGTTTAAAGCCGATTACGAACGGCTACGAACATCCATGCCATTGTGGGGTTCAAACCCATGAACTCCAGTTCCGAAGGACAGTACCCTAACCATTCAGAAATCATTCGGCTCTCACACTTACAGAGGGATAGATAAAGTAAAGACCAAGCATACTTAGGAACTAAACACTAGGTGTTCCACATAAGGCTGACCACCTAACCGAAACACATACTTCACACCAAAGGGTCTTTGCTCTTCAAAATAGCGATTGGAATCGTAATCCATGATCCTAAAGTGCTGGAGAATTTGGTGTAGTTTAGTTTTAGCCACAATTAATGAATACGGCAGGTCTTTGACCTTTTAGAACCTCAAGCTCACATTTCTTTGGTTACAATTTCGCCGACAGATTTACCACGGTTCACAATATGAAAATTCAATTGTATGTTAGATTTAGGTCTATGTTATATAAGAGATAGACGTTTTCAATATTTTTTTATTAAAAAAATAAAACAAGTTTACGTTATCAACGAGCAGAAATTATATTTTAAAATATGCAGTCCAGATGTCCAGATGCAACCGCTCACACACAGCATTAGATTCAATTAATAAATTATCAATCGTAATTTCGATATGGTGTAATAATCTTATATCTCGACTACGGACGCAAATGTTAGTACAGCTGGGCTGTTAATCCCGCATAGTACACATTAGTTCAAATGCTTACAAACCCCGCTGACGGGCATTCATTTCGCCTTGAATACAAATTAGGCATCGCAAGGCACAATATCGAATACGAGTGCTTTAAGACCGTCTCAAATTCTCAGAGAAACGTCCCATTGCAGTACGACTAATTCACTTACTTATTCTATCCTAATGGCGGGACTGCAATACTGTCGTAAACATAACACTACGGTTATCCACAGTGCCGCTTTAAAATAACGTTTTGCGTAAAGGAAGCTATTAAGGAGGATAGTCGATGCTACTTACTATTGCCTTAGAAAATGGTTTATTTTAAAATAGATTTATTAGTAAATGGATATTTTTAAATCATATTATATACAAATATAACGACATAAAACGA
>CM063500.1:111760040-111765040 GCA_032207245.1 Pardosa pseudoannulata | reverse complement strand
ATATACCGGGTCAAGTTATCCCAAACCTTCGCTTTTTTGGGATGAAATATGTTATTATTTCCCTTACCTGGTAGAAAATGTGTTCAGGTTGTGAGATTCACCCTGTGTATCTATAAATCATCCGAAATTACCGAAACTATAAATTTGTAAACTCGTTGATTATGATTTTCATTTCACAGATTGACTACTAAGTTGATACTGATATACAGTTGGTACATAGCAAAATTTAGCATGTAGTCAAGTTTTTTTGGGACTTTTTGAAATAGGTAAACTTTCATATATTCTCTTATAATATATACCTGCCATCTGTAGAAAATGTGTTCAAAGAGAATTGTGGTTAGACATAAGTATTCTCAAAAGAGTATCTATAAATCATCCGAAATTACCGAAACTATAAATTTGTAAACTGGTTCATTTGGATGTATATAGTTAAATATAAAACCATGTATTCATTTGGGTAACACATATTTTCATTTCACAGATTGACTACTAAAAGTTGATACTGATATATAGTTGGTACATACCAAAAATCATCATCTAGTACTTTTTATTTCTAAGTTGATATTTTGGACTTGGGTATGCCTTTTTGAAAAATAGGTAAATTTTCATATATGCTCTTATAATATATACCAGGGCTGTCCAACTGGCGGCACATGGGCCGCATCCCGCCCACCAACAGAAATTGTGTGGCCCGCCAACTTCTTATTCAGCATATTTCTTTTTTCAGAATTTAATGGTATTAAGAAGCATCCGAGACTACCATTCTTGGTCAAGCCATGGTCCCCGAAGTTTCCTCTTGATCGCAAATTGTTTTATAATCCTTCTATTCCATTGTTTTATAATTAATAATTCAACTATTAATTGTTATTGTTTAAGAGGTTATATTGATGTAAGAGGTTGTATTGATGTAAGAGGTTGTTCAACTTTTCCAAACTGCGGCCTGCGAGTTGATCAGTGACCGGAATTCTGGCCTTTGCAGTTTTACAGCCCTGATATATACCTTCTATTACATGCCATCTTACATGCCATATTTTGGACTTGAGTATGCCTCTTTGAAAAATAGGTAAACTTTCATATATGCTCTAATAATATATACCTTCTATCACATGCTATCTCTTCAAGAACTCAAGAAAATATGTTCAAAGAGAATTCTAGTTAGACATAAATGTTCTCAAAAAATTCTATAAATCATCCATAATTACCGAGGCTATAAATGTGTAAGCTGGTTGATTTGGATGGATATAGTTAATTATAAAACCAGGTATTCATTTGGGTAACATCAATTTTCATCAACATTAAGTAGTCATTCACAGATTGACTACTTAATGTTGACATTTATATACAGTTGGTACATACCCAAAATCAGCATCTAGTACGTTTTGTTTTCAAGTTGATATTTTGTTGTTGTGCTTTCAGTTTGCTCTTATAGAATGCCTATCGTACCCCAGATTTCCAGAGCATTCTTTCTATACAGAGATTAATTCGCTGGGTCATGGGTTCAATTCTCAGCCATATCAATCGGACAAGATCTGAGGAGTTTTCCTCGTTTTTGTCACGTGTAATTGAATATGAGTTCACTACGCATAGAGAAAATAGCAACAAAAAAGAAGCAAAGTAACTTTTTTCCCTTACGGTAGCTCGCAGGTTGGAGATTCACCCTGTGGTTCACCCAGGGTAACATTGCATTATATACCGGGTCAAGTTATCCCAAACCTTCGCTTTTTTGGGATGAAATATGTTATTATTTCTTCATACCTGCCATCTGAAGAAAATGTGTTCAAAGAGAATTGTGGTTAGACATAAGTGTTCTCAAAATAATATCTATAAATCATCCTAAATTACCGAAACTATAAATTTGTAAACTCGTTGATTTGGATGATTTTCATTTCACAGATTGACTACTAAAAGTTGATACTGATATACAGTTGGTACATAGCAAAAATTAGCATCTAGTAAGTTTTATTTTCAAGTTGATGTTTTGGACTTTTAGAAAAATAGGTAAACTTTCATAAATGCTCTTATAATATATACCTTCTATCACATGCAGTCTGAAGAAAATATGTTCAAAGAGAATTCTAGTTAGACACAGATGTTCTCAAAAAATCTATAAATCATCCATAATTACCGAGACTATAAATTTGTAAATTGGTTGATTTGGATGGATATAGTTAATTATAAAACCTGGTATTCATTTGGGTAACATATTTTTTTTCATTTCACAGATTGAGTACTAAAATTTGATATTGATATATAGTTAGTACATACCAAAATCAGCATCTAGTACGTTTTATTTCCAAGTTGATATTTTAGACTTAAGTATGCTTCTTTCAAAAATAGGTAAACTTTCATATATGCTCTTATAATATATACCAGGGATGTCCAACTGGCGGCCCGCGGACCGCATCCGGCCCACCAACAGAAATTGTGTGGCCCACCAACTTCTTATTCAGCATATTTCTTTTTTCAGAATTTAATGGTATTAAGAAGCATCCGAGACTACCATTCTTGGTCAAGCCATGGTCCCCGAAGTTTCCTCTTGATCGCAAATTGTTTTATAATCCTTCTATTCCATTGTTTTATAATTAATAATTCAACTATTAATTGTTATTGTTTAAGAGGTTGTATTGATGTAAGAGGTTATTGTTCAACTTTTCCAAACTGCGGCCTGCGAGTTGATCAGTGACCGGAATTCTGGCCTTTGCAGTTTTACAGCCCTGATATATACCTTCTATTACATGCCATCTTACATGCCATATTTTGGACTTGAGTATGCCTCTTTGAAAAATAGGTAAACTTTCATATATGCTCTAATAATATATACCTTCTATCACATGCTATCTCTTCAAGAACTCAAGAAAATATGTTCAAAGAGAATTCTAGTTAGACATAAATGTTCTCAAAAAATTCTATAAATCATCCATAATTACCGAGGCTATAAATGTGTAAGCTGGTTGATTTGGATGGATATAGTTAATTATAAAACCAGGTATTCATTTGGGTAACATCAATTTTCATCAACATTAAGTAGTCATTCACAGATTGACTACTTAATGTTGACATTTATATACAGTTGGTACATACCCAAAATCAGCATCTAGTACGTTTTGTTTTCAAGTTGATATTTTGTTGTTGTGTATGCCTCTTTGAAAAACAGGTAAACTTTGATATATGATCTTATAATATATACCTTCTATCACATGCCATCCGAAGAAAATATGTTCAAAGAGTATTCTACTATCGTAAATATGTATTCTAATATCGTATATCATATCTACCATCGTAATAGAATTATATACTCGTACAACTCGTACAATGACATAACATCAATTTTCATTTCCCAGATTGACTACTTAATGTTGACATTTATATACAGTTGGTACATACCAAAAATCAGCATCTAGTACGTTTTGTTTTCAAGTTGATATTTTGTTGTTGTGTATGCCTCTTTGAAAAACAGGTAAACTTTCATATATGCTCTTATAATATATGCCTTCTATCACATGCCACCCGAAGAAAATATGTTCAAAGAGTATTCTAGTTAGACATAAATGTTCTCAAAAAATTCTATAAATCATCCATAATTACCGAGACTATAAATTTGTAAACTGGTTGATTTAGATGGATATTGTTAATTATAAAACCAGGTATTCATTTTGGTAACATATTTATTTCATTTCAGAGATTGACTACTAAAAGTTGATACTGATATATATTTGATACATACCAAAAATCAGAATCTAGTACGTTTAATTTCCAAGTTAATGTTTTGAGCTTGTATATGCCTCTTTGAAAAATAGGTAAACTTTCATATATGCCCGTTATAATATAATATATATTCTTCATATAATATATACCTTCTATCATATACTCTTACGGTTTCAAGTTATTTTGTGAACATAGAGTGAGATGACATACGCATGCGTATAATCCAAAACAATTAAACCAAAAGATAGCAAAATTCGGGACTACTAATGGGACTACTAATTGGGACTACCTAAGAATGGGTTCCTCTTGGCAAATTTGGCGATATTAAATTTGACGGTATATTAAAACCCAAAGGTAAATCATCAAAATAAGTATTTCTTGCTTTTTCTGGCGACTTTAATGCACAGTGCACCATCGTAACAGAATTATATACTCGTACTTAATTAAAGAAAACTACTTGAAAATCGGACATTTATATTTATGTGTAATAAATCTCTTAACAGTTTACAAACGCAGAAGCTCAAAACTATTAAAAATCAGCCATAGTGGACCCTTAATGGTTTGTTATATCTAAATAATTTTGTAATCATTGAGCAGTTTTTATATATAAGAAAATAGTTACGCAAGGAGAGTTGGATGCAAATATCATATAAATTATAATATAGATACATATTGTTTGGACACGGCGAGATCAGGAAAAAATGTTAATCGAATATACTTAAACCATTATCACCAAGTTGGAGGGGGAACCCAGTTCTTTAGTCAAGCTGCAAAATTCATTAAAAATTAGATACAAATCAACAGTTTTGGTGTAAAAAGTTAAACTTCATTCACTTTATTACTTGCATTTTCAGTTGCATATCAAGTGTACACATATGTATAGGAATGTTCAGTACCATGAACGTGCATACAGAACATAAACAAAATTCTACTAACTTACTCAGACAATTTTAAATAGCTTTTTTCTCATGCAGAAGTAAGAATAATTCCAAACATTTTCTATCAGTTTGGATTAACAAATACCTAAGGCAGTGATATTTATAAATTTTACAAAGTTGATTATTCAGATGACTATAACATTTCCTTTTTCTTTACACAATATGCAATAAAATAAAGAAGAACAAATTTATGATTTTCTAATATAAAGAGAAATAAATGTTTCCAGACGTCTTTTCATAATGGTGTTCATTTTGCAACAGTTAAAGCAAATTAATTGGAAATGATAATTTAAGTTCGAGGTATTTCCGAATAAAAAGGAGCAAGTTCAATGAAAATATCTTTCAAATTCTCTCAAA
>CM063500.1:111715040-111750040 GCA_032207245.1 Pardosa pseudoannulata | reverse complement strand
AATTTAAACTTTGATTAAGTATGCAATGTAAAATAACATAGTTGAATATGTACTTTTATATCAACGTTAATATTCTGTATATTAAAAACCAAAATTTGGGAGGAGAAGGGAGCTCTGGTTCAATTGCATCTCCTGAATTTAACTTTTTGTTTCTAGTCTGTTATATGCAAGTCTAGAAAAATGCTTTTTATAATTTGTAAATTTTTTCAAAAGAAAATCTATCACTGAGATATGGTTATATTTCGCTACTGTTATTTATATATTACTATATAAATAATATTAACCAACATACATAAAATGTTATTCATATATTGTTATATAACTATTAACTTCTGTAGTAAAATGAGACATTTCATTAGTTTTGCTTTTCTCAAAATTTCAAGAAACAATTAATAAGTTTTAATTCAAAATTATACTATTTAAACGGTGATTGTAAATTGCATTTCCCAAATATGTGATGATCAACGTTATTTATATAAAATGTAAGACAATTATGTATGTTATAAATTATTACTGGTAGTTTTTAAATAGCTTTCTTATACAAAAACGTACTACAATTTCAAGAAAGCCACTAAAATAACTTTAAAAATTTAAAACTGTTTTCTTTTAAAAAACCTATTGAATTTTAATTGTATTTAACAAAAATGACCTATTAATTATTTTTTGTACAAAATTGTAAAATTTCAGTATTTTAACAGTTTGAGAATCCATTCTAGTATGAAAATCTTCCTACAGGAATGGTGGCATTAATTACTGTTTATACAAAGTTCTAGAGTTTTTACTTTTTCAGCTTACGTAACGTTACGAGCAAACTCTCCTTTTACAAACATGCCTTTGAGCAGGTAAACAAAAGGAGAAAATAACCTCCTGTCAATCGATTCCAGCGTTGGCTCAAGGAATTGCCTTGCAATCAATACCTTCTTTTTATCTTTATAGCAAACAGATACAACCGGTAGTTGAAAACAGCTCTGGATTTGCCTTCAATCTTCGTTACTATGCGACAGCAAAATAAGCCAAATTATATACATATTTTTTTATAAAATGCTTAAAATCAGAATTTTAAATATGTAGCAAATTTAACCCATAATGGAGGTCCGCTGTCCTATAAACAGGACAGCAAATAAATTTCCATTTAATAATAAAGTTATAAATATTTTCTGGATGGATTTTATTTTAACACCTTTAAAATAGACACACCTTAGCATAATAACAAAAATAAAAACACTAAGAAGTCAAATTATATTGTATTGTAAAATTTATTTTCATCAACCCCTTAAAAATTGTTATTTTTTAATCTTTAATTTTATATTTATTATTATTATTTTTTAAACATTGTGGAGGTTACTTTTAGTTTAAAAACAAAGCTAATAATGAAGCTGAAAGTTTTTTGTTGAAAAATATATTTTACATGTGTATTTTGTAAGTATAAAAAAGCCCTAAAATTAAGACGATGGTCCAATCCTGATTATTTTTCTATGAATTCGATATTGCATTGATATCTCACATTCTTTTCTTATATTTCAATGAAAACCAGTTCAAACACCTGTTCACACAACTGGACACAACAAGGGGTAAATAGATGTCTATTCTATTCAGAAAACTTTAGATTTTTTGCAAGATAAACTTACTGCCAGTTCAATAACTGCAAGAGAAAACCTACAACAGTATGCTTAAAATGTAATGTTGGACTTTGCTTTGATTGTTTCCCCAAATTTTATCTATGAATCAGCCTAATGCAATGTAAGTGATATTTGTTAAGTTTTAGTAGTGTAATGGACAGTTGTCCTATTTATAGGAAAGCCAATTGCATAAAAAATTAAAAATATTTTTTCAAAATTTTGGTTTTATATACTTAGTTACACCATATTAATGACATGGATTAAGTTTTAATAACTTACAGAAATATTTAGTTGGTGTGGTACAATATGGGTTAAGAACTATAGCAAATATTGCTTCATGAAAAACTTTAACATTATGTATAAATAAGTAAAAATGATGAGATGAAATCAAATCCCCTATATAGCCTAAATTATATGTCCGCCTGTCCTCGAATTTATGAAGCGGTTGTACCTGGAAAGGATACAGGCATCCATATTGAATTATGATGACTTAGGGTTATCATAATTCAAGTTCAAAAACGTTCAAAATCCGCTCTTCCCCTCTTTTTGACCGTTTAATGCCATTATTTCAAGCCTTATTTTCCACGGTTAAGAGCAGGCGAGGATTAAATTAATCAATTTATCACATTATAAGTAGATGAAAATAACAATGTTTTTCTAGCATTATGACGTCATTCCTTTAACCATCTGATTTAATATTTTTTTATTTTAAATTATTTAAATATCAACTGCATTATTTTTAAGCGTTTTATCACTGAAATTTGATATGACATAAATAATTTTCTTTCATATTTGGCTTAAATAATAGATTAGGTACCTATGTGATAGTTTTAAATTTAATCATTTTTTTTTTTTGTTGCAATGAAAATTTTATCACCGATATTTAACAACAAATTCTTTTCATAAAAGTCTAAGAGCTTATTTCACGGACTAATAAATATTTAGCGTTTAAGTTATTTATCTTTGAAAATTAAGAAGTTTGTTCGTTTGTGTGTTCGTATTTTACACATAACCACACGGTTTGCAATCGTTTCGCCAAATTTTGTACATCATATATACCGCTAAATAATCACTGTCAATATTAAAACCTCTGCTCTCCATCCTATCACGTATTATGACAAGATAAATTAAAGTTAGCAACTAACATATGGTCAGTAAACATAACCAAATTATTGAGCTTGTACCAGATAAATCTCAGCCAAAAGTCATAGAGCTCATCTCATAGAGTACTTTGCAATTCTGGAAAATTAAAAATTGTAGTGATCCCGTCATATGACGGGCTATATACTAGTGTGTAATAATACTTTCTAAATCCAGTCCTTCCCCTTTTTTCTAGCATTTAATGCTCTTATTTCAAGCCTTCTTTTAACCAGTTAAGAGTAGGCGATTAAATTTATCAATTTGTCACACAATAAAAAGGTAAAAATAGCTTATTTTTTCTAGCATTTTGACGTCATTCCTTTAACCATTTCATTAAATGATTTCTTATTTTAAATTATATAAATATCGTCTGCATTATTTTCATACGTTTTATCACTGAACTCATATATTACGTAAATAATTTTCTTTTATATTTCTATTAAATAATAGATTAGGTACATATGTGAGAGTTTTAAATTGAATCATAGATTATTTTTTCTTGCAATGAATACTTTATCAGAGGTATTAACAACAAAATTTGTCTACCTCCAGAGTGTAGTGGAAATGATAGTTTCATTCCTCTACTTTCATTAATTATTGTGTTAAAAAAAGAGGGAAGTACTTAACGATCATTTCAAAGTAGCTAAAAAAAACTTTGAATTATCTTTCTAAATGAATTCAATGTGATTCTAAACTGCATTCACAGTATCGGGAGACCTTAGAGAAGTTTGAAGAAAAACAAATTACTGAGCTTGTACCAGATATATCTCAGCCAAAAAGCAAATCATTTTTTTTATCTGTTTTATAGGGTACTTCATAATTCTGGAAAATTGAAAATTTTACTTTTATCTTTAAAGTGTTAGGATTTGCGATGGTTCAGTAACTAAAAATTGGGATCATTAGTATTGTTGAGATAAATCTAACCACTATGAAATGCCTTTTGGAACAATTAAAACCCTTAATTGTGTCATACAAAATACAAATTATGAAAATAATATACTATTCAAGCAATTTGTTTAGCCGAGAAAAATGTTTTTAAATTTCTGCTCATTTCATTCACTTTTTAATATCCTTCAGACAATATGACTATATTTTTAATACCTTACAATATGGTTTGTTTGTGGGTACAAAAATGACGGTATATACAGGAAAACGAAGCCGAATGTTCTTGTCTACTACATAGATTCTGGAAAATTTTACGCAAATAAAAACTAGTTTTTACATCAGTCGATGCGAAACCGTAGAACAGAAAACAATTAAAACTATATACTACTATTTCTATTTGAGTTTTCATATTTACGATATAATTTAAATTTATCCACTAAAAATATATTTTTTGTTTACAAAAATCTTATTGGATTATAATATTATTATAATCTTATTGTATCTATTATTGCATGTATTATTATAATCTTATTGTATTATAATCTATTAATATATTTGTTTATGTATTTCAATATAAAATAAGAAAAGTTGGTTCAAAAATTAAATAATTTTCAATCTATTCAGATTTAACTGAATAACTAAATTTATACGCAAAACGCCCGCTCTCGGTACAATTCCACCGCGAAATATACCAGCACACAATGTGTTAAAACGAATATCAAATCATGGTGTTCTGAATATAATTATCAATATTATTTAAAAATTATTTTAAAATATGTTGTCTTTGGGTGAGTATCGTATATTGTTATATTCAATGTTTTGATAATTTTTTTATGTATTCTGAACTGAAATTTATATTTTATTCTTTTTAGCTTGTAATGAAAATAATATATATTTATTTTTGAAAAGACAAACAAAATTTTTTTAGATTCTTTATATGCAGACAGAACGATATAAAAATGGTTTAAAAATATTATGTAATTTTTCTAGTTACACATCAAATTTTTCGTATTTCGAATTTCATTTCCAGTTACTGAAAGAACAATAAGTGAATATTTCATTGCTTTCATTGCACCATATATATTTATTTTTTTAGAGTACACGCAGTCATCAGTTAGAATCATTTTCTGATCTCTCGACTTCAGACACGGCTGCATGTGACACACATCAAGTCTGTTAGTGATTTAACATTATTCTGCAAATGCAATGCCATAAAATAAGAATACAGATCTCTCGTGAATATAAAAATGCAAATTTGAATGAAAAGAATACCTTTTCGGCACAGACTTTTAACTGAAATGAAAAATATATTTAATGTTTGATAAAAATTACTTGAAATTAAAATTGAAACAGAGACTAAATAAAATTACTTTGATACTTCTAGCAATGTTCTGAAATTAAAAAAATGCCTTAAAAGGCTTACGCTAGACGGTAAGCATTAAAAATTACATATTAGGTCTGCAGAAATTCTATCAAGTGGGTTTAATAATTTTCTATAGCATAATTTTCAAAATTATCTTCATTCAAATCTATTTAGAAATTTGAAAGGTTATCTGTATTTCCATATTTAAATCACATAGAATTAATTAATTGATCTTTGTTAGAGGTCCGTTATCATTCCAGTAAATATTCACTCATAAGTTTCCTGTATCTAAACATTTACTGTATTATTTGCAGGAATAAATATATATTATTGCAAAATTTACCTTGTTAATCTGCAGTTAAATTGCACAGTCTTGCAATTTTATTCACTGTTAAGAACAAACATGAAAAATGTATTGTCTATTGCAAATTTATTATGCAATACTTACTCTTAGTTTAATGATAGGTTTTAATATAATTGTAGTTTTTTGTACTTATCTTAAATATTTAATTTTTATGTCAGCTCATGAAAGGTAATTTTATCACAGTAACCCAAAATTTTAAATCACCTTCATACTATTACTCTTTAGCATAATATGATTTTAAGCAAAATATATTTAATAAGCAAAATATATTAATAAATAGGTAAAACTGACATTTTTTTCTAGCATTATGACGTCATTCCATACTTCAATCACATAGAATTAATTAATTAATTCATCTTTGTTAGAAGTCCATTACCATACCTTAAATATTAACTCATAAGTCTTCTGTATCTAAACATTTACTGTATTATTTGCAAGAATAAATATACGTTATTGACTATAAATTACTGCGGAATTTACCTTTTTTATCTGTAGTTAAATTAAGGCGTCTTGAAATTTTATGCAACAGACATGAAAAATGTATTGTCTATTGCAACTTTAATATAGCTGAATGCAATACTTACTTTTAGTTCAATAACAGGTTTTAATATAATTGTAGTTTTTGGTACTTATCTTAAATCTTTAATTTTATGTCAGCTTATGAAAGGTAATTTTATCACAGTAACCCAAAATTTTAAATCACCTTCATACTATCACTCTTAAGCATAATATGTTTTTAAGCAAAATATATTTTAATTTCTTTCCGTAGCACGTGTGTGTATCAAAATTTCCTTTTTAACTATTTTTTAATTTACTTCTAATTTAGTTATTGCAAAGAGACAAGTTTTGTAGACTAGTTAAAATATCATTTGGTAATACATTTTAGACGATGACTCCTACGACCTGAGACTGAGTGCGAAATACATTATAAAAATTTCTGTTCAATGCATAAGGAACTGAGATTTCCAAGACAGTTTATAATTTGCTAATAGTAAAGAAATACAAATGGAAAAATGATCCCTAAACAAACATGATACATCTAGCATGATAAACTAGTCTTGTCTAGATATAAAATATAATTCTAAGACACAAATATAAGTCAGAGTAAAATCCCCTATATAATAATAGCCTAAGTTATCTGTCTGTCTATCCTCGAATTTATGAAGCGGTTGGACCTGGAATGGATAGAGGCATCCATATTAGATTCTTGACGAGTTAGGCTTACCAAAATTCAAAACGAGTAAAGTTTATCTTAATATCGATAAAATTCTAGAATAAATTGGTATAAACATGCTTCATATCGCAGCGAAAAATACTATCTTCTTTAAAACGTACGAAATCCACCTCTTCAGCCCTTTTCGAGCTTTTAATACCATTATTTCGTACCCTATTTTATTATTTCTCCGGTTAAGAGCAGGCAGTTAAATTTATCAATTTATCACATAATAAATTGGCAAAAATAATATTTTTCCTAGCAGTATGACGTCATTCCTTTAATTATCTCATTTGATTATTTCTTATTTTAAATTACTTAAATATCGCCTGCATTATTTTCATACGTTTTATCACTGAACTTTGATGTTACGTAAATAATTTTCTTTTGTATTTGGCTTAAATAATAGATTAGGTGCATATGGGATAATTTTAAATTTAATAATCGATTATATTTTGTTGCAATTAAAATTTTATCACCGACATTAATAAAAAAAAATCTATCTACCTCCGGGGTGTAGAGGAAATGATAGTTTCATTCCTTTACTTTCATTAATTACTGTGGCAAAAAAATAGGAATAACTTAACGATAATTTCGACGTAGCTAATAAAACTTTGAATTATCTTTCTAAATGAATTCAATGATTCTAAACTGCATTCACAGTATCGGCAGACTTTAGAGGAGTATGAAGATAAACAAATTATTCAGCGTATACCAGATATTTCTCAGCTAAAATATACCATTTTTTTTATCTGCCTCATAGGGTACTTGACAATTCTGGAAAATTAAAAATTTTACTGATTCCGTCATATGTCAGGCTATATGAAAGTGAAACTAATAATTTGTGATTAATTTAACCCACTTTTAAATTACAAAATATAAAATATGGACCATTCTTCAAGACATAGCTGTACTATATTATCGTGATATTGTAAAAAAAAATTGACTCTTACTTATATATAATCAACTACAACCGAACACTATATAATATATAAGATTATCGATCCTGTACTTATCGAAATATCCCACTTACAGATAAGTACTCATCGGTGTTCTTGAAGTGACCATAAAGACGTTGGAGGAAGGATGTAATGTGATGTAATGACCAAGAGCATCTCTTCTCGGTCCGATAAGATTTATACTAGAGAATCAAGGAGTCAATATGCCGGATATTCTCAAGCTGCATATCCTCAGCCACCATGGTATCAGATGTGCTAGTGGTTAGCTTGCGGGTTCAATTCTGAAAGACATCTGAAATTGTCTCTATGTACAATTATAGAGCATCTGTGTTGTAATGTATTTAAAACAGTAACACCAGTGTTCGTTTACAAAGTGAAAACGCAGTAAAAATATGATACCTTATATTCAGATTAAGACATTTATTCTGGTCAATATTTACAAATTGATACCCTACTTGATCACCATATAACATAACCAGCAATGATTTAGATTTTATATTCATCATTACACAATAATTATTGCAATTCTCTTTTGTTATGCGTTATTCCTTAATCAAAATATTGAATTACCAACAGATGCCTAAATGACCGCCATGAATAGGTTAAATTTGTTTTACCTCCAGTACAGACACAGGGGAGCAGGCAGGGGCTTTCCTTATGCGGTGCGTCTGTCCGGGCGTTCGGGCTCACTGGACGTCAGTGATGGCGAGCAGGGCTTGGGATTTCGATGTCCAGCTACTCTGGAATCCCGACTTTGACTCTTTTTAATTAACTCTCTTTTTAAACTCCTCACCTCGGTTTTAACGCTCCTTTTTCTTCTTTGTCCAATCTGTTTGGTAAAATTTTCCCACATCTGCACCCCCTTCGAGAGTGCAGGTGGGCTCATTACAATAGCCCCTTTTGTGAAAGCTGATATTATTTTGAGCCCCTGCCCACATAACTCGCGGTTACATCTCTTTGCGAGCTTGACCGTTACGCTTGTGCCATTCCGTGATCTATAACTTCTCCGCAGGGGTCCCTCAAACTAGAAGTCAACACTTGCATCTAAATTATTCTTGGAAATTTCTCCCACAGCTGTGGATGTACGTGCCGACCATCATGGGAAGGTACCTCGGTACAATCTGAATACGTTTAAAATATATATAAGAAACAGAAAATTCTACTGTTCAGGAATATGGAATGAATTTAATATCACCATTCTGGAAATAAAGAGAATTAGCGGTAATGCTTTAGTGCGCACGGGTAGAAATAATGCTGATATCGTATACAGTTTTAAAATGGTTAATAAAAGGATTTCTATTATTGCTGAGTAGTGTTGTGGTGTAGTACATTGCATTTTTATTTCAAAGTCATTGATAACCCAAAGTTGCTTTATATTGCTTTTAATTATAGTATAATACCACTGATCTATATTACAATGTTCAAAATTAGAACAAACGACAAGAAAATATGCAAAAAAATTAAAAAGTAAAAGAAGCACTCCACGTGCTACGCCTAAAAAAATTGCCAATCTCCAAGAGAACGCTGGATTCTTTTCCTTCCTTCTTTCTACTCAGGCAACCCTATACTTTTTCCATTATCCTGTGCTGATGTGTTCGTTGTTCCATTGTCCTTTTAGCAATGCGTCCTTTCCCGGATCTGCCCAGAAGGACCGGAACTCCAAGGATGCTTCTGAATCGCCTCCTGGAGACCAATCACAATTCTCCAAAACTTGGTGAAGTTTAAGTGCAATCGTTTTCACTGGCCACACCACACGCTTCCTGGAGTCACGAAAAATACTTGGACATTCAACCCACAACGTGTGAGTGCGGCGTGCAAATCAGTTTCGCAAACCCTATGTCAAACATAGCTGCACTCTTATACTCCTCCCCATCGACAGGAAAAAAATTCCTTTTGACACACATATGAATAAAAGGGCAAAAAAAATGAAGTATGGAAACATTTGTAAAAACTAAGTATAAACACAGTGGCAAAAATTAAGTATAGATACATTGAGAAAAATTAAGTATAGAAACAGTGGTAAAAATCCAGTATATTAAGTTCATAATATTAAATCAAAATTCAAACCTAAATGGAGATTACAATTGATACTCATTTGAGAATAATGAAACGCCAAGAGGTCAAGTATTTGCAACATTATAAGCACTAAGTACTTTTCAAACAATCTTAGGTAGAAACCCATTACAATTCCTCATTGTCGTCTCTTTATCAAAAAGTATTAGTCATCGGTTCTTATAAATTTATATAATCTCTTGCATAGATATAAAGGATAATATTCATGTAAACGTAACCTTTAGCATTTCGCAGATGAAATACGTAGACAAGAGTACTTGAATTGTAAATGATGCCTCACCGAATCAACAGCTTACTCCACATATTGCATTAACATTCAACAACGTCTGTAGAATTATAACATTGGTGATTGCTAGAGGCACGCTTGAAGAGAATTTCTTTCCAATTTGGAGTGGGATTCATCTATTAAAAATACGTAGGCGTTCTGCTGTTGAAGTTCAGTTTTGAGTATAAGTTTCTTCATGCTCACTTGTTAATGACATCAATCTAGAGGATAGCCTGACCTAAGTAATTTACACTTATACCTATTTGGTAATATAGTAAATTTAAGTGCCTCTGGTAGATCTCTTGAGATAGAATTTGATGAGATGCTTCAGAGACGTGGATCACTTAAAGGTCAAATACGTTTCTTGTCTTTCATATGAGTTTCTTCAGTGATTCTGTCTATATATTCCTCGACCATTTAGACTATTTTAAGAGAGTCTCTTAATAATACAGAGAGGTATGTTTTCAAATACAGTCACTCACTATGTTATTAAGACAAATACCTCTTGCTATAACCCCATTCCAGTGTTTTATTACTTGTAGTTCTTGTAACAATATCAACAGATGTTCTTTATGCACTTATGTTTAGCAATTGACCTTTTTTGAAGGATAATAGACAAGAGCTTCAGCGTGTATGAGAACGTAAAACCTTTTAGTCAGAAAATATCAGTAAGTTCAAAGTGTAAGGCTCAGTTTGTTCAATGTCTTCCTATATGTGCCTTTGTTACATTTTTATAACCTTTTTTTAAGGATAAGAGACAAGAGCTTCAACGCATATGAGGAAGTAAATTCTTTGTGTCAGAAAATATCGGTAAATTCAAAGTGTAAGGCACAGTTTTGTTTAATCTCTTCCTATATGTGTCTTTCTTTAAAAGACAATTGCTTTCTTAAATAACGATAGCTGCAAGGTATATGAGAACGTAAAACCTTTGTGTCAGAAAATATCGGTAAATTCAAAGTGTAAGGCCCAGTTTGTTCAATGTCTTCCTATATGTGCCTTTGTTACATTTTTATAACATTTTTTAAGGATAAGAGACAAAAGCTTCAACGCATATGAGAAAGTAAATTCTTTGTGTCAGAAAATATCGGTAAATTCAAAGTGTAAGGCACAGTTTTGTTTAATCTCTTCCTATATGTGTCTTTGTTAGAAAGAGAATAACTTTTTTAAAATAACTGTAGATTCAAGGTATATGAGAAAGTAAATTCTTTGTGTCAGAAAATATCGGTAAATTCAAAGTGTAAGGCACAGTTTTGTTTAATCTCTTCCTATATGTGTCTTTGTTACATTTTTTATTACTGCTATAATACCGACCAGGTTCATAAAGCCCATTTATGTCTTTTTTGGATGACAAAGTGTTACCTATAGACTTCATTCTAATCTCAGAAGAAATACCACATATCCTTTAAGATATTTAATGAGTTTTTTTCCAGTAATTTTCTTAAAACATAAAATTTTAAGAAACAAGTTTGGAGACCACACAAAATTATGTATGTAAATTACAAACATTTTTAAATTATGGCTATTCATTATATTTTATTAGTATTTTCCTTTATTAATTCTTTACTTTCTATGAATTTTAGCAAATTAAAGACATTTTAATCCAGACAATGAATTGTAGGAAATTTCCGTATGCTGATAAATTTAGTCTATTATGTAAACAAATTATCTCTTATATTATTTTATTGTAATTAAAAAACACTACATACTGATTGCATGGGCATTTAAAAAAACTCTCTAACATATCATCTGGAAATTTTGAGTAAGGTTATTACTCTATTGCTTGGAGTAAGATACATGTATAGATGTAAAAAATAGAGAATTATTACATAATACAATTCTCAAAACTCATATGGAACAATAATAACATACTTATAAAAAGCCAGAAAGCAAAATATTGGTGTATTTAACAGCTGCTGTCTGCTAAACTCTTTCTTGATGTAATTCTGCATATTAAAAACTTTCCTTAATTAATTTGTACTTATGTACATATCTCTTTAAATTTTTACTCGAATATGTTCAATACATTAAAAATAGAATTTGGATTAAGATAGAATAGTTAATTAATGATAAGTTAATACATAACCTCGGAAAAAGTTAAGCATTAATAACACGATCTGTTTTTTAAAAAAATATTTTGAATGAAAAGCATTGGCTTGCATAAAGCTAAACAGTTTGTGATAAAATCAATAATTGCTAAAAAAATATAGGTCATTTATAAAAGGGCAGAACGATGGCTGAATATGTAGAACGTTTATCTTCGGTACCGACGCTTGGGGGTTCGAATTCCATTGATATCGTGGGCGTTCTTAGCCGTTCGGAATTGGCTTTAACCCTTAATTTGAGAAGATGTTTTTTCAAATATTTTTTTATTTCTGTTATTTTCCCATGTCTGTATAGACATTAGGATCTCTCTAAATTAAACAAAAAAAAAATTATCATTTTCCATTTTTGAGATAATTAATGTCCACTGTGGCGAACACAGACAATTATGTTATATAGTAGTTATAAATATACATGTTCAGTGTAGGGGGCCAGACTTAGCCATATTAAGGGTTAAGCAGTACCCTTAGTGTAACAAAACTGTTGGTCATAGTGCTCCAAGCCAATTAACCATTTTTCAAAGGACATTACATGCTAATTATGCTTATAATCTAAAAATTAATTATATGAAAAGTTAAAATATAATATTTATTTTGTTCAAAAGGTATTCATTATTAGAAATTACTTTATATAGCTTCATATTTGATGATAAAAAATAGATTGTTATATAAACTTAATTTATTTAACATAACAAAATATATCTTTATTTACGTATGAGTAAAATAAAAAACATCCGTAAAAACTTTTTTAGAACATTAATTATGATTAAAGAAGTCCTCAACCACTATAATTTAAGCAGTTAAAATTGAAATAAAATTTTTATATACCTGTAAAATAGGGTTTAAAAGACAAAAGTTGTTTTTCTTTTCCTTTGAAGACAATGTTTGAATACTTAATTAATAAATTTCCTTACTTAAACACCATATTTAGTGATTATTCTAAGAATATATATATATTTTCCCTTTTTATATACATAGAATTCTTGTTATTTGAAATTAAGTATTTATCTAGCAATATGTCAACCACAATTTCTTTTAATTATCCCTCTGAAGAACAAAGAAAAACTGCGAAAATTACAAAACAATTCGAATGTTTCTTTATAAATTTTGGCAGCAATGTGAAAATATGAATACCTCAAAATTATCAAAGAAAAAGTATTCACAATGCGAAGTTTTACTTTTAATCATAAAATAACATATTCATTGTTCTACAATTAGTTTCTTTGTTTTTTCGCAAAAGGAGAAAATCCTCTTTTCATGTATAAATAATATTCACAAAAAACCACGTGATGTTTACTTTCTTTTCAATTCTCTATATTTATTGCTCGGAGAACGAAAGTAGCTGTTTATTTGTGTTTATGCTTTTGTCTTGTTACAATTGTTTTACTTTAGTGAATTTTCTAGTATTATCGGGGAAAAGAACCACAAAAAGACAAATTGCACTTGGGAAGAAATAAATAAAGTCAAGGTAAACATTTCTTTCTTTAATGACTTTCATTTCAAAACATTAGTAATATATTAATTTTTTCTATTGCTGAAGATTTGCGAATGTGTATAGTTGGTTGTGTTTCATAAGAACTACACTTCAAAGATGTCAGGATTGTAAAAGAATGTAAATTCTAAATATACGCAACATAAATGATGTTCACTTTTACCATCACCTCAAATAAGCATTTATACATATGTACACGTGCTTGCAAAATAAAAATGTAAATATATTTTGTCTTCTAACAAATTTTCAGAAAAAAAATTACAAATTGTACTTAAAATAAAGTCACGTAAATTCTTCTTTACTGACATTTCTTTTATAACATTGTTAAAATATAAAAAAAACTTATTGCTAACATTATGATAGAAAGTTTATGTTGCTAGTTTTATGAGACCTGAAGGTATTTTCTGTTCGACTATGACTCATGTCATTTGAGAAGAAGCATTGAAATGGTAAACCAAGAATCGAAAAGCAGTAAATTCTTAAAGGATTTTTGGTAGTTATGGAGCAAATTAGCTGTAATTATTATTTGTTCTAGCTTGAATAAGGTCTATACTTTTGAATATAATTATATACATTACTTTTTTGCTTCGCATAGTCTATTTATTCAACATTGTTGGTTTCGAGGCATCTTTCAAAGACCCTTACAGTCAAGTTTGAAAATAAAAAAACTTATGTACATTTGAATACCGTTTAGAATTTTAAAAATAAGACAGTCCCTCACTTACATTTAAATTCTTAACTGGTGGTGATTTAACTGTACCATCGTTAAGTAGTTCCAGGAATTCTTTGTAGATTTTGACAAGCTCAATGTTTTTGTGTTATGCTAGATTATTCGAGAACCCAAGAAAAAACTAATTGTTCCACGTGTAATTTTTCTTGGTTAGTTTTATGTATAGCTATGGATTTATTTCTAAATGTCTTCTGTATTATCTGGTAAGTACAGCGATTATCCTCGAATATTATTTTTGATATGGCCAGAATATTTTCTGAAATTACAGCTGATTAGCCTCCAGTATGTTCTTAATTTATTAGAGAACTTTGGTTTTACGAAATTGTTTGCAACATTTAGCTCTTTATATTCTAAATTAATTTACCATCAACTTTCTTACTGCATTTTTGTATCAGTAGATAAGTTGTAATATAGAATAATCGTAGAAAAAAGAAAATTAATTTTTACTGCATTTCAGTAGTTAATTTTGCAGCTGGTACTTTCTAGTACCAACATATATTTTTGACTCTATGATAGAAAATAAAACATTCAATCATGAATAAAACAAATGAAATGCTTACTTGTTAAATATAGAAGTCTCTAAAAAATAATAGTACCTAATATGTGGTAATAAACCACTAAATTTACTCAATTGAACAACACGTGTATCATCTATACCACAAAATGACCTTCGAATGCAGCACGTCCAATTATAAAATCCCTACTATGTGAATAAAAAGGATTCCTGATTGGTGCTGTAATTTCTTTTCTACTGTAGGAACTGCATTGTTCATGTTCTTGTGAGTACCGTCTGGAAAAAAGGCTTTATTAGCAATATATATGTGCTTTATTGAAGAGGTACCGTCAGAATACAAAGGGTTAAACACAGTAGCGTAAGAGGAAGTTACGCTTCCAAATCCTAGGTATAGACTTTAAAGATTTCTTGTGTACTTAACCCTAGTTTAAAAGGATAGAAAATCAGAGTGTGGTAACAATCTTGTGTTAATTTCATTTTCTTTGCTTTCAAAATGTATTATAAGATAATTAATTTATATTTGTTGCCAAAAATTATCAACTGCTTCCATATACAAGCGGAAAAATTTCACATCTTTAAAAAATATATTTTTTTGCCTATTATGTGTCATTTTCTGAAACATTTTAAAATAACCAACACAATTGAGCCCTGGATGCTCGAATTCAGGATCCGCTCCATCTTTGAGTACCATAATTGAATATTAAAAGTAATCCCTGCGCTATGGCATATCTCTGGCTGGTTAACTATCCGAAACTTAGCGTTAAATTAGTTTAACCATGAACCTCTTGATTGTCATTATGATTGGAAGCTGACGAATAAGACTAGAATCTTTCGACTAGAACTTTTCATTTGTGAGATGCATAAGATTAATAACTATTGTGAATTAACTCACTTAGAGAATAATTGAAATTTTGTAATCTCAGTTAGGAAATGAAGTTCAGAATTTTAGTCATCTATACGAAACCTCATTATCATCTTAATATTTCGGTGAATAATGCATTTAACCTATAAGGGAAAGTCTACGCGTCATTTTCTACTAAGTCATTTTTTCCCCATATGGTATTTACGGGTCTGATCCTAGTGTTTCGTTATCGGGGTAACTGACTGTAGCAATCAAGCAGTCAATATCAATACCATTGATATATCCCGATATTATTCTTATTAACCAATAGCAGGTGCGGGATATGTACAACAAAGTAATCTATCCAATCCTCCAATTGTCAGTAATCGAATTTCCTGTCTTGACCAGCTATAGCTTCGTTATCGGGATATTATTGGGATATACTACCGAAGGCCTGGAAGGAGACGTGATAATTTTCAAGAACAAATTTTCTGGCTTGTGTTTGTATTAAGCAAGCTGGTAGATATGAGAGGCTCACGTAAACGAATGCAATAAATTGAAAAAAAATATTACTTTACGGGGAATATTTAGGATGTCTTTCGGCGATCTACGTTATCACAATCGAGGGAAAAACAGTATCACGGCCGGGGGATATATTGGCAGAGCAGAATTTTAATACTCCTATCGCAATACTTAAAGTAGATCAATATTTGACGATATGTTGACAAACGATCCAGCCCTAGCACCTATTATTTTTGTTTTCCAAGACTTGATGGGCAAGAAGAAGCCTTATTAGCTAGACTAATGTAAATATTGCAATCGTGGCATTCTTTTAAGAAGAAAAGGCCGAGTTCGTAGCGAAACTTAAGCTTTATTCACTAGTTCCTAAAAATGTCATCTATAGCAGTTAATGGCAGACGAGAGAATGATCATGGAAACACGAGCTGGAACAGGATTGGACCCCAAATTGAGACGGAGACGAAATTTTTAATAAAGAAAGTAGCTTAGTTGATGAATTTAATAATAAATGTAACTTAGATTGGATGGGAAAACTGAGCCATTTGCAGCGACAGCTGGAAAATGCAATGAATGAACAGAATATTTACATCTATTGCACAGAAAGAATTTCGGAAATATTTTGGAAAAAATTCAAGTCGTGGGCGGGGTTTTAATTACGATATTTTGTGGCAGTTAAAATAGATTTGTACGAAATAAGATGGGAGAGACGAGATTTTTTTAAGGTATTAAAGTGAAATAATTTTGTTACATTACATAAATAAATGTGGGTATATATATGTATGTACTTAAGTATGAATTATTAAAAAACGCATATGTCATGGTGGTTAAATTTTTATTCTACTGCAAAATTGCAGGAAATATTGGAAACTATTTTGCAGCAATGAAAATTTTTATTTTAATAATTATCTCAAAAATAAAAATAAATATATTTTAAAATCTTTTGCTTATTAGTCTAATTTAATACTAAATTTTGTAAAAAATACAGGTTACTTGTTTTTTGAGCATCAGTACCATTTTTTATCAGAATATTTCAAAGAAACTATATATCATTATCAATGTTGGAGTTAAATTCTCAAAGATTTTCCCTATACATATTTTCGATTCTTAGGTATCTTGCCTTATTAAAAAGAAGGAATTTGAATTATTTTATTTTCCTTAGGTATTATTTTTTATTTCTGGAAGAAAAATTTATAATGTAGTACCAATAGATATAAATAATAGAGGATAATGTATATGTAATAATAAATTTGTTTCATTAGTTATAGAATATATATTTTATTTCTGTCGAATAAGTGATTTATTAAAGATCACAATGTATAAAAGTTACACATTTATTTATATACAGCAAAATATACATTTTTAGGTATATATTATATTTGTGTATTTATATACATATATATAAATATATATTTATATGAAAAAATATTGTGTACTTATGCATAGATATTGGCTTTTAACTGAAACATTTATTTGATTTATTTTTATGCGATGAAATACCTAATGAAAATATACATTTTTATATTTTCCAGCAGCCCCACTGAATGTAATATTTTTATAAAATATATTCTTAAAGTTTTTCTATTCCTATTTTAGAGAATCCAGACTATGTAGAATTTAGGTACATTTATTAAATAGAAAAATAATGTTGTTCATTAAATCAAATTTGTTAATTTTTTAAGTTATCACATGAACTCAAACAGTGTTATATAAATGTCAAATTTACATTTCTATTTCATAAATTCATGCCGATGACTGTTCTAGTACACCACTGAATGTAATATTTTTATAAAATATATTCTTAATTAAAGGTTTTCTACCTCTATTTGAGAGAATCCGGACTATGTAGAATCTAGAATCTAGATACTTTTTTTACCCAGAAAAATAATGTTGTTCATTAAATCAAATTTGTTCCATTTATAAGTTGATGCATAAACTCAAACAGTGTTATATAATTGGCAAATTTACATTTCTTTTTCAGAAAATCGTGCCAATGAGTATTCTAGTACCCGACTTAATGTAATATTTTTATAAAATATATTCTTAAATAAAGTTTTATTAACCCTAATTTAGAGAACCTGGTCTATCTAGAATCTAGAAGCATTTATTGACCAGAAAAATACTTTCCTATTTTTACTTTTTCCATTTTTAAGTTGACACGTGAACACAAACAGTGTTATATTTGACAAATTTATATTTCTTCTTCACAAATTCATTATTATGTGTTTTCTAGTACCCCAGTGAATGTAATATTTTCCTAAAATATATTCGTAAATAAAGTTTTCTACTTCTATTTTAGAGAATCAGGACTATCTAGAATCTAGAAGCATTTATTAAACAGAAAAATAATATTGTTCATTAAATCACATTTGTTCTTTTTTTAAGTTGACACATGAACTCAAACAATATTGTATAATTGGCAAATTTACATTTCTTCTTCAGAAATTCATGCCAATAAGTGTTATAGTACACCATTGAATGAAATATTTTTATAAAACATATTCTTAATTAAAGGTTTTTTACCTCTATCTTAGAGAATGTAGACTATCAAGAGTCTAAAATCTTGATGCATTTATTAAACAGAAAAATAATGTTGTACAAAATTTATACTATTTTTAAATTGGCACATGAACTCAAATAGCGTTATATAATTGGTAAATTTACATTTCTTCGTCAGAAATTAACTCCGATGAGTTTTCTAGTACCCCACTGAATGTATTTTTTTTATAAAATATATTCTTAAATAAAGTTTTTCTACCCCTATTTTAGAGAATCCGGACTATGTAGAATCTAAAAGCATTTATTGAACAGAAAAATATTGTTCATTAAATCAAATTTATTCAACTTTTAAGTTGACACATGAACTCAAACATTGTTATATAATTGGCAAATTTACATTTCTTCTTCAGAAATTCATGCCGATGACTTTTCTAGTACCCGACTTTATTTAAGAATATATTTTATATAAATATTATATTAAGTCGGGTACTAGAAAACTCATCGCCGATAATTTCTGAAGATGAAATGTAAATTTGCTAATTATATAACACTGAGTTCACGTGTCAACTTAAAAATGGAACAAATTTCATTTAATAAACATTATTTTTCTGTTTAATAAATGCTTCTAGATTCTAGACAGTCCAGATTCTCTAAAATAAGGAGAGAAAAACTTTATTTAAGAATATATTTTATAAAAATGTTAAAATTTTTCTACCCCTATTTCAGAGAATCCGGACTATCTAGAATCTAGAATCATTTATTAAATAGAAAAATAATATTGCTCATTAAATCAAATTTGTTTCATTTTTAAGTTGACACATGAACTCAAATAATGTTATATAATTGGGAAATTTACATTTCTTCTTCAGATGTTCATGCAGATCGGTTTTTAGTACCCCACTGAATGTAATTTTTTATAAAATATATTCTTAAATAAAGTTTTTCTACCCCTATTTTAGAGGATCTGGTCTAACTAGAATATAGAAGCATTTATTAAGTAGAAAAATAATGTTGTTCATTAAATCAAATTTGTCCCATTTTTAAGTTGACAAATGAACTCAAACAGTGTTGTATAATTGGCAAATTTACATTTCTTTTCCAGAAATTTATGCCGATGGATGTTCTAGTACAGCACCGAATGTAATATTTTTATAAAATATATTCTTAATTAAAACTTTTTTACCTCTTTTTAGAGAATTCCGACTCTCTAGAATCTAGAATCTAGATGCATTTATTAAACAGAAAAATAACGTCTTTCATGAAGTCAAATTTGTTCTATTTTTAAGTTGACACATGAACATAAACAGTGTTATATAATTGGCAAATTTACAGTTCTTTTTCAGAAAATCATGTCGATGAGTTTTCTAGTATCCCGAATTTATTTAGAAATATATTTTATGAAAATATTATATTAACTTGATTTAATGAACAACATTATTTTTCTTTTTAATAAACGCTTCTAGATTCTTGATAATCCGAATCCTCGAAAATAGGGAAAGAAAAACTTTATTTAAGAATACATCTTATAAAAATTTTAAAGTTTTTCTACCCCTATATCAGAGAATCCTGGCTATCTAGAATCTAATTACTTATTAAGTAGAAAAATAGTACTGTTTATTAAATCAAATTTGTTCCATCCTTAATTTGACACATGAACTCAAACATCGTTATATTATTGGCAAATTTACATTTCTTCTTCAGAAAATCAAGCCGATAGGTTTTCTAGCAGCTTTATAAATCTCATCAACTGCACAAGAAAATAATGTACTCCTAAGAGATAAAAATCGTTATTTCTTCTAGTGGAAAGTCTTTTTTACACGCCATAATTCGTGAGCGTAAGCAGATTCGAAACAGCTGAAACCAGCAGAGATTCGCAAAATCAGTCGTCTTATTCTTTCCCTATCCGCGCTTTACCAGGATCAGATACAGAGAGGCGTAAGACCAAGATAGGAAAGAAGCAGGATTACGATCCCTTATTGCTCGTGGAGTTTTTTTCACCCTATTTCTTTCCTTTCTGCCTATCTAGAAGAGTTTTTGTCTCACTTTCTTACTGGATCAAATGTAATTTATCAGTGTAAATATACCGTAACATATTTTGTCTTAAAACGTGTTTCTTCGAAATTTTTATTTTCAAACAATAGACATAGTGTCATATCACTGCTTTTGGTAAGATTATAGAGTTTATTTTAACACTTCGGTAGAGATATATATTACTAGACATATATTTTGCAGAAATTTCTGATTTTTCAATGATAATAATTATTGTAAGGAGGAATACAGTTTATCTATCTATATAAAATCCTTTATATGTATGCATGTGTGTGCATGTACGTATGTTTGCTATCCATTTACAAATAGCTAAATCTATCTTCATGAAATCAGCACTGGAAAGATTTTAAACAGGTCAAATCGATCGAAAGTTTTAGTCATGCTAGAGTTAGTTTGATTTCCATTGTTCTGGTGTCTCTAAAGTTAGATGATATTGGATATACTTTTATTTTATGTTAAAACTAGCATATAGACCGTCATAAGACGTCATCATTAAAATTTTTAACTTTTAAGAACTGTAAAGTACCTTATGTAACAGATAAAAAATTGGTTTATTGTTTGGCAGAGAATTATCTGGTACACGCTCAATAATTTGTTTACTTTACTCACCGAATGTTAGTTGCTAACCTTAACTTATCCACTTACATTTGGCAATGAACTCGACTGGATGAAGTGGAAGGCACGTGATCAGGTTTAAGTGGTATTTAACTGCTGCTGAAGAGTCTAAAGAATCATTCTTTCACTTACTTTTGTGTGTGATGGCTACGGATTTAAGCGGTTTTGATAGAGGGCAGATTGTAATGGCTCGAAGGCTTGGAACAAGTATTACCAAAACTGCACGACTCGTGGGTTGTTCGCAATTTACAGTTGTTAGTACTTATGCAAAGTCTATGAATGAAACCAGCATTAGACGACATGGTGTTGGACGTCCACACGCTATGTCGTCGGAGACTGTCTCGCATGGTGAAGCAAAACCGGAGCCACTCAATGGCACAGCTGACAACCTAATACAATGCAGGGCCAAGTAGAACAGTATAGGCGCAAACTGTTCAGAGGACACTGTTGGATATGGGGATACGCAGCAAACATCCCACTCGTGTACCTTTGCTGACCAAGCGTCATCGCCAACTGCGCCTACGCCGGGACCGGGAACATAGCGACTGCTCCATGGATCAGCGTGAGAGAATTGCCTGGTCAGATGAATCACGGTTTGTCATTCATCACGCCGATGGCCGTGTCAGGATACGCCGTCTTCTAAACGAACAGTTGCTCCCTCATTGTACAGTATACCATACACAGGACGATGGTGGCGGTATTATGAGGAGGACGTTCTCTTGGGCTTCTCTGGGACCAGTGGTTGTCGAAGAGCAGATAATGAATGCTACAGGGTATCTGAACATCATTGCGGACAAACAAGTTGTATCCTTACATGGCCTCTCTTTTTAAAGCTGGAATGAAATGTTTCAAAAGGACAACGCCCCTTATCACAAGGCTAAAATTGTGTTGTAGTGGTTAAAGTAACGTGATGCTGAATCCAGTTAATGTCCTGGCCGCCTAATACCCCGAATCTCCATCCGATAGAACACATTTGGGATGTCAAGGGACGGCAGCCCAGAGTTCAAAGACCACCCATTCGCAATATCTCGGATTTGGGTAACCGTTGCTTAAACATGTGGTACAATATGTCTCCTGACATCTACCAAGGACTTGAGGCATTCATGCCAAGGCGGGTTGAAGCTGTGTTGCACGCCAAAGGTGCGCCAACTTGTTATTGACAGGTGGTCATAATGTTTTGGCTCTTGAGTGTATGTATATGTATATGTATATATATATATATATATATATATATATATATATATATATATATATATATATATATATATATATATATATATATATATATGTATATATATATATATATATATATATATATATATATATATATATATATATATATATTGTGTGTGTGTGTGTGTGTGTGTATATGTGTGTGTATATATGTGTGTGTATGTATATATATATATATATATATATATATATATATATATATATATATATATATATGCAACGCTGTTTCCGTACTAAATATTCACTCTCAGACATGATATTTACGCTTGTCTAATGCAATGAGTAATTCTTTCCTGGGATGTTCTGAGGAAAGAAAAACATTTACTCACGAAAGTATCTTTGTCACTTGTGCATGACGCAGAAAAATAGCCTCGAACGAAAATCGCACCACTCGGAACTGTTTGGATAAAGAGTCGAAAATTTTTCATTCTTAACGAGGTGCGAACAGCTTCCATTTAAACTGCTGCACCACTAAAATGTCACTGACTTTTTCGAAAGCGAGATCAGTCATGGTGTAGAATGAAAAAGATGAAGTCCATAGAACAGAAAATAGTAAGCATTCGAGGTGTATTTTTTTCACAGTCATTTCCCTTTTTATTTTTTCTACGATGAATTTTTGTGGTTAAGCGTTGTAGCTGAACAACTTCTAGAATCATGGTTCATACTAATACATCTGTTTTGATTGATCTTTATATCTTTATATATATATATATATATATATATATATATATATATATATATATATATATATATATATATATATATATATATATATATATATATATATATATATATATATATATATATATATATATATATATATATATATATATATATATATATATGTATATATATATATATATATATATATATATATGTATATATAATAAAACTATAGTAAAATTTGTAAAACATATATTAATATAACCCTATGATAAACCCATGATAAACTCTATGATAAATATATTTCAACAAATTAAAACAAATGACACATTTAACTTCGGAAAAAAATCGATAATTATTGTTAGATTATAATTATTTTCTTTTACTAAAAATGAATTTAAGAAATGTTTTTAGTGTATATAAAACTTAATATATATTTTAATTTATATTATTTAGGTATACATAACTTATGCACACGAAAGCTGTATTAAACTTAAATGTTGTAAATATACAAGATATAAAAATTCACGTGTATAATTAAATAACATTTGTACTTATTAAAAATATTGTGATCAAAATGCATAATATAACATTTACCTTTGTATTGGAGCCAAAATATATACAAACTAGCATATAGCCCGTCATATGACGGGATCAGTAAAATGTTTAAGTACCCTATGAGTCTGGTAAAAAAATATTTTGTTTTTAGCTGAGAATTATCTGGTACATGCTCAATAATTTGTTTATCTTCCTACTCCTCTAAAGTCTCCCGTTACTGTGAATTCAGTTTATAATCGCGTTGAATTCATGCAGAAAAATAATTCAATGTTTTCTTAGCTACGTCAAAATGATCGTTAAGTTTTCCTCCATTTTTTTTGCCACAGTAATTAAAGGAAGTAAACTAATGAAACTATCATTTGCACTACACCCTGGATGTAGATAGAATTTGTTGTTAATACCAGTTATAAAATTTTCATTGCAACAAAAAATAATCGACTATTCAATTTAAAATTATCACATATGTACCTAATCTATTTCTTTAGCCAAATATAAAAGAAAATTGGAGATTTTTAAAAATATATGAAATTTTGGATACAGCCCCTCATCTTTTTGCTAGCTCATTGCAAAAACGATCACTTTCAGAATTTTCAAGTTGGGCTTTTGGAACTTTCACGTTGCTCTATACGTTTAGTTAATACATTATGCACATTATAATTTCGTTGAATTTGCACATGCGCAGTAAAACATTATTTAGTAAACCTGTAGATTTTTCATCCAATATTTATTATTTTTTTAATTACTATTTCAGGGTGTTGTGTATAATGTTGTTTGACATCCGTCCTGAAAAAAAAACATTCTTTGATATTGAGAACTCTGCAAAAATTACGGACATATTTATAAGTAACAAGTACAGCAATGATTCAGCTATTTTTCCACATATCCATCAGAACAATTCAGACACTTGTGGTATTGTGGGATCAACTTTTGTTTCCCACTGTCGTAGAACTCTGCCACCTGTGAACGGAACCAGCCTTCCTGTCCCAGAACATCCTGCATATCACTTTCCGTAACGACAGCGTCTGTTTCAATTGGGTCCTGACCGAAGATCCACCATGATTCGAATGCATTGAATGCTGCTTTATTTCCGGAGTAAAGTGCGAAACCCAAGTCTCATAGCCCGTGACGATCCTGTCGAAGAACTCGTCGCCGTCTTCGTGATAACGTAGCAGACATGTCAGCTCTGCTTCTAAGCGTTGAATTTTGTGTTCCAGTGTCAATTTCGGCTCATAGACCTGACAGAGTTGACGATGAATTTCAATCTGCGCAATGCTTTGTGCATTTAAAATCACCGACTGAACCTTGCAGGCGGCGGGAGAAGGAATTTGAGTTTCCATTTCGGACCACTGCTACCTCGCTACTGGTACGAATCAGGACTTGTCCAGCTGGCATATGATTCATACGTTATAGATCTGTTACGAACGTGCAATTGACAGGGCTAATTAAGTTTACTTTAAAGGGCAAAACATCGTTAAACTTACTTTTTGGATTCGAATCGTACATACATTCATACAGAGTTTAAGAAGTATATTCATCAAGCCGACTACTGAAAATTAAATGAGATATGGCTAAAATTAATATTAGAAGTTTTAAAATTAGTGAGCATCGTGTACATGATGCTTAAAAGCATCGTGTACATGCAAATCTGTCATTTAATTTAAAAACTAATTCAGGCATTGCAAAACAGGGTAATTCCTTTGAAATCTGATCACCAAAATTTTTCACTGTTACAATACTTCCCTTACTTCGCACAACGACGTAAAATAGCCGGTTTAACTGTCGCCGGAAAACAAATAAAGAAGATTTCGGCTGGAAACTAAACCCCATAAACAATAAAAATGTCGAAATGACCAATAGAACTGAAAAAGACTTTAATGTTTGTTTCCGTGTTATTAACCTGTCTATGTTACGGAGGGAAGAAAACTTTTCGGTCTCCGTCCTCGGGGATTTGATAAAGTTTCAAGGACGGAGAGAGGAAAACAAAGGTCCAGGAAATTAAAAGAGAGCTTCAGCCACACACAAATACTTACAGAGAAAAAGTGAAATAAATGAAGTGGAAAGAGTTAGGAAAGAAGGGTTTTTCTTTCTTTAAAGAAATGTTAGACTAAAAATATTTTCAGTATAAAAAGTAAAGTAATATTCATAAGCCACCATTGCACTTGTGATGGTTAATAAAAAGGAAGCTAACAGTTTCATGATTTTTAAAATTAATTTAAGGCTTTAACAAATAAACAATATTTATTTATAAAATGTTAATTATTTTTTAAATTACCTGATTCAAGCTAAGCCATCAATCTGAGTCATTGACTCAGTAAAAAACGGGAAATAAGGGGATTGCATACTCTCTAGAGGTTACTGTATAAATGTATTATATATGTATGGATACTTATATTAAATTTTTCATGGGTTTGGTTTGGTTTGGAGTGCTACTGTCTACTATTTTGCAACACAAGGACCTACAACTTAAAGCCAATTCAGAACGGCTACGAACATTCAGCCACAGTGGGATTCGAACCCACGAACTCCGGTACTGAAGGCCGGCACCCTAACCACTCGGCCACCGTTCGGCGAATGAGACTGGAACCTACAACTTAAATCCGATTCCGAACGGCTACGAACATCAAGCCACAGTGGGAATCATACCCACGAACTCCGGTACCGAAGGCCAGCACCCTAACCAATCGACCATCCTTCGGCTAATCAGACTGGGACCTACAACTTAAATCCTATTCCGAACGGATACGAACAGCCAGTCACAGTGATTCGAACCGACATACTCCGGTACCAAAGGCCAGCACCCTAACCAAACGGCCATCATTCTGCTAATGAGACTAGGACATACAATTTAAAGCCGATTCCGAACGGCTACGAACATCCAGCCATAGTAGGATTCGAACCTACGAACTCCGGTTCCGTAGGCCAGCACCCTAACCAATCGGCCATCCTTCGGCTAATCAGTCTGGAACCTACAACTTAAATCTGATTCCGAAAGGCTACGAACATCGAGCCACAGTAATTCGAACCGACAAACTCCGGTACCGAAGGCCGACACCCTAACCAATCGGCCATCATTCTGCTAATGAGACTGGGACCTACAATTTAAAGCCGATTCCGAACGACTACGAACATTCAGCCACAGTGGGATTCGAACCCATGAACTCCAGTACCAAAGGCCAACACTCTAACCAATCGGCCATCGTTCAGCTAATTTATTTTTATAGAAATTAAACGGAGATAAACCCATGCCATAAAAAATTTACTGCTATTCCCCAGGTTTAGATATGTATAATTAAGGAAATTGTGTGATCATTCAAAAACACTTTTAATTACTATTTTAATTCAAATAATCAATGACACAGAAAAGTACTCGTTTTTCTATTGTAGTTACATTTAATTGCAATAAAGTCGAACGATGACCAAATGGTAGCACGCTTCTCTTCAATATCGGAGTTTGCAGGTTCGTATTCCACTTATGCCATACTCGTATTCGTTCAGAATTAACTTTGAGTTGTAAGTCTTGGTTTCATTAGCTCTACTGCAGCTAAATAATAGTCTGTAGAGCTTCAAAGCAAACCAAACGAATTGTAATGACGCTATATATAAAGCATGTCTAAATGCAAAACCCAAGTCACTCAGTGTCAAGGGGAAAAAAGATGCGAATGGAACTCCAGATTAAGGGTACCAACATTGTGTGATGCATACGAAAACCTTAGCTTGCCAATTAAACTTCTATTTAGGCATTTAATTTTACAGGATTTTGATCATACTACATTATTAAATAGCACGGATATCTTGAACTTTTTTATATCTTAATTAAAGAACAAATAAATAAATAAATAAATAAAACATCTGAAAACGCGTTGCAAACAAGTTTATCTTAAGCGACATTTCTGGTTAATAAGATAGTAAGAACTTCTCCTACTTTTTAATAACCTACTTTTTAATAAAATCATGTCAGGTCTAAAAAGGGGATAGTTGTAAATTACGTGAGTTATAAACGATATTAAAAAGGGAACTTTTTTATAATAATAAAATAAATGAAAAAGACCCACGCTTGCGTAACCTTTTGGAGGGATGCGGTCAGGCGCAGAGATATTTCACAGGAAGTTAATGACTAATCAAGCGAGAAGAATCCAATAGCGCTTAGAAAAGGAGCTGTCAACATATTCCACGCTTAGCTTTGTCACGAATAAATGAAAATGGCGCAAACGACGCCTGAAACGGAAGCCCCATATTAAATAAAGAAGTGTTTTTACAAAGGAGGACTAATTATTCCATTCGCCTTAACACTATATATATATATATATATATGCAAATACCAAATTTTTTTGCGTAGCAATTTGAAGGTTTCTACAGATTAGTTTTATAGTTTTAATTAGGTCTTTTTTACTAAAATGAGTTTTTGAGTTAACAGGAAAATCATTCTTCCTGTGAACATACTAAAGGAGTAGAAATGACAGGGGTCTAAATACAGAACTTTAAACTCAAAACCTCGTTGATTTATAGGTTGTTGTTTTTTTAATTAGCTGTATCTTCTAATTTTAGGAAATACATGTATTTTTCTTATAATAAAGAAGGAAAAATTATACACTAATATGGAAAGATCTCAATAAAAGAACAACATACCATTCTTTACTCAAGATGTTCAGATATAGGTTTATGTAACTAAGATATCAAGTATGTAAATGAAAAATTAATTTTAGAATAAAATGTAGTTTATCCCAACAATATGGATTCTGTTACTTTTATAACAATAACCAAAAGATGCCTGAAACTAAACCTTAATCGTATGTGTGGGAAAAACACTAGCAGTTTATATTGGAAATATCATTCATCAAAAGAAATGTTAAAGAAAGATGTTATCAATAGTTGAAGGGTTTACAGAAATTTTGAAACTAAACTATTAATATTATAGACTGTAAATGCAATTTATCACTGCTTTAAGATATTTTCTTTCTTTTGACGCATCGTTTTTTATAAACACTGTATAGAATTCTTGCAAAAGTAATCTATACTACAGAAATAGTATATGTGCAACCAAATATTTAATAGATCAGTACTAGTATTTTTACGCCAGGAATCAGTAAATAAAATATTAAAAATTTATTCTGTTAAAAATGTACTGTTTTTAAATGTCAAAAATAAAAAATGTAAATATGTAAATATGAATATTAAAAATATTCAGTATTTGTAAAACAAATCTAGTTTTACATTTTTCAAAATAATGAATAAACATACGAACAATGATTTCAATTCTATCAATAAATCTGTCAATTTTCATTAAATTAAAAAAAATTCTTATAAGAATGGAGATTTGAGAGTTTTTTGTGTAAAGAAAGAGAGGATAAAATTTGCGGAAGAGAAATAAATAAAATTTGAGATGAATAAAATACTGGATTTATTCCCCTTCTCCCTCGCTTGTGTTTGTTTTTCAATCTGATTAGGGAATTTGTAGGGATTTCTCGGTGCGCTCTCTATTGGATTTTGTGGTCTTGTTACAGAACCTACGTTTCCTGTTTTTCAACAACCATATTTTTTTTTATTCAGAATCTACATATCCAAGGATTTTGTACTTCAGAATTTTGAATAAATAAATATTCTGAAAAAAAGAAAATATAAAGTTTCTATAAAAAGTGGTACATGCATTCCTGTTTTCAAAAATACCATGTTTAAACTTGAATTCCTAATATATGTTAAATAGATTTTACCGCATTAAAACTAACTATTAATGATAGTAATAAATTATAGGAGGGTATACAGAACCTTCAAAAGGAATTATATCACAAATACGATTTTATTTTAATCCAGAAAAGTCAAGCTATGCTTATACAACATAATTTTAGTAAAAAATTTAATTCAAATAAAGTACTTTATTTTAATAAAACTTGTTACTTTTCATATATTTTCGTACTTGTATTGCAAATTTTTTTCTTATCAGTGCGTAATACTTTAAAACATAAAATATCTTATAAAACTCTATTTAAAATCCAGAAGTGTAAATAATTGTTTTATATAAGTTAGATTTAATGTACATGAAGTTTGATACACTGTTAATTTTCTAAATAAATTTTGAATATGGAGTAAAAGTATGAAAACAGCTGGATATTTTGTAGTGTTTGGTTTGGAGTGCTACGGTCTACTTTTTGCATCAAGAGGGCTAATGAGATCGGGATCTATAGCTTAAAGCCTATTCCGAACGGCTACGAACACCCATGCCACAGTGGGATTCGAACCCACGAACTCCGGTACCAAAGTCCAGCACCCTAACCAATCGGCCATCGTTCGGCCTATTTTGTAGTGTACTCTGTTAATAAATTTATTGCACTGTTAAAGTGCAAATATAATATGACATTTAATAAAAGATTTTTTTAGTAAAATTTAGTTTGTGCTATATTTTATCAATCAATGTCTACAAATTAAATTCTTCGGTCCGTGTGTTTGTAACAGAATTCCTCTTAAATGGCTGGACTAATTTTGATGAAATTTTGTTTATGTAATTAAATTTATTCAAGAATGGTTTAGATTCACAATTTGAGACGATAATTGTTTGATTAAAAATCCAGAATTGCGCTCTTATTGAGATTTTTATAATGCCACTTGAAATATTTCGTTGTATAATAACTTGTGAATCAGTGGTCAGACCCAGGATACATTGGGGGACTTTTCCCCTTTCCCCACATTGGGTTCAAGGAGGGCTCTCTACACAATCTCAAGAGGGTATTAACATACGAAATTTCGTCAACCTATATATGTGCGTATAATTTGTACGCATTAGATTGTACAATTATTATAATTGCAAAACTTATATAAACAATTCAAAATCAAATTCAGTTAATACGCAGTTTTTTAGACATATGTATGTGATTTATTTGATTTAAATTTTATTGTGTGCATTAAAGAGGCATTTATTATAAGTGTTAAAACATGCATAATCTATTCATAAACAAATCAAATAAATCCACAATTTTCTATACATATCTATAAAAAATTTAAAAATGCTGCAGTTATCACTGTAAATCAATTATTAAACGTAGTAGCCGAGTAGATTGATGCAGACGTTCACTTATAAAAACATCTTTTATATAGAACATAAGTTGACACTAAACACACAAATCTCCATAGGGAAAAAGAAAACATAACACAGATATATTTTTATGATATCGCTTACATCACAATCTTAAAGGAAAAAAGTGACGAAATCTGGATGCCAGCGCTTTTATTAAGTATAAGACGGTGTGGATCCAGGAGAGTTTTCATTCCGGTAACCAATCACGCCTCATTAATTTCTTCTAGTTTATTCTACAAGATGTAGTACCTCTACAATGCGCGGGACAAAATGAATCAACCGGGCTGCGATCCTAAACTCAAGGTGATAGGAAATGAGTGTTCGCCGACATTATTATGAAAAATTATTCTTTAGAATTTGTCAATAGGGTATATAGATTTTCAATGGAAAAGAGAAAACATTTTACTAAAGAATTTACTTTAATATAATTTTATTATTACAAATATATATATTTGTATGTGTATGTGTGTGCGTGTGTTTGAAATCTTATTTTAACACAACTGATTTTAAATTCGAGTTACAGTCTATGATGTTTTTTGACGATTTTATAATAAATATACTTTTACCTTTATGGGACCAAATTCATAAAACATTTAGGCAATAGAATTTTATTATTACATATATGTGCGCATTATTTATTCAATTTAGATTTTATTGTTTATATTAAGAATAACTAATAATAACCGCGTAGCCTGTATAAATTGTTCGTAATCAAATGGAGTAAATACGCAATATTCTTGAACATTTATAGAAACACATATTTTATCATATGTAGTAATTACCTATTATCTATAATTCAAGTTTACTTTCAATTTTCGAATTTCTTAAAGGCTTAAAATATTCATTTCTAAACAAACACACACATACATACCGACATATATATATATATATATATATATATATATATATATATATACTAATATTCACATATATATATGTATATATATATACATATATTCACATATATATATATATATATATATATATATATATATATATATATACATATCAACTGGGTTTAATTTATATACATATCAAATAAATTATTAATAAATAAATTATTTACATATCAAATTTCATACACATACACATATATACACATATATTTATATATATACACACATATACATATATATATACATATATATACATATATATATACATATACATTATATATATAATCACATATACATATACACATATACATATATATTTACACACATATACATATATATATATACATACATATACATATATATATATATATACAGACATATACATATATATATATACACACATACATATATATATATACACACACAAAAATATATATATACACACACATAAATATATATATACACACACATAAATATATATATATATATATATACACACACATACATATATATATACACACACATACATATATATATATATACACACACATACATATATATACACACACATACATATATATACATATATACATACACACACATATATATACATACACATATATACATATATATATATATATATATATATATATATATATATATATATATATATATATATATATATATATATATATATATATATATATATATATATATATATATATATATATATATATATACATATACACACATATATATGGCAAGAAGAATTTTCTAAGAATTAAACTGAAAATGTCGATGGACTAAATTACACGGACTGACAATTTCCCGAGCTTCCTTCGGCAATTCTTCAGACAATTTTCGATCTGAAACGGCATCCCTTCCTGTCTCGAGAAAACGTAAAATAAAACGTCAATATAAGACATTTCTGTCCTTTTAATATCAGCCATCAGGGCCACTCCGCCCGTAAAAAGCCCTATCCCAGTTAAAGACGGATCGTAACAGTTCTCTCCAACTCCTTCCCCCCTCCCCAAAAATAAACTGCAGGCGTTAAATTTTATCTCAATGGCACCCGAAAATATGTGAATATGGCTCTGCAATTCGGGTTTAGAAGGCGATAAAGCGACGGTTTCGATTATTTCCTCCAAGAAAGTAAGTTGAATAAAATAAAAAAAAATATATATATATATATAGGGAGAAAGAGAGCAGACATGCTCCTGGAGAGTAAAACGTCCGTGCCTCAATAGGAAACCCAAACGGCCAGCCGTTTGTCAGGATTTCGCTTAATTTCTCGGCTCTCTGCCGATGATGGGGTAAAGGAGGGGGGGGCATTCGAAATGAAGATTCTGACTTTTCATAGTAAAATAACGTGAATGGGATGGCTATAGGAATTTTGAATTGCATTAGAATAGTTTCTGTAAATGTTCGTAGTAGAAAGTTGTATAACTCGTTTGGAACTTTAATGTAGGCATAAAAAATTAAAATCTTAATTCTCATAGGGTAAATAAGACTATCTTGGCTGTATAGGTAAGTCCTTAACATGACTTTTTCTCCGAAATCGTTGGTCATACGCACATTTTCAATAAAAAAAATATACATCAAGTAAGGTAAAACTCATTTTATGATATTTTTAGATTTAAGAATTCGATCTTTAGAAAACTAGTAAATCGAAATATTTATACGTCTCCTTGATTTTATAACTACAATTTATGCATATTTCGAACCATCATAGTTATTTACATTTATTAGGATTAAAGGGATATCGTCTATTCGTCCTTAACCTGCCTTTTTCTCCGAAATTGTTGGTTATAGACACTGATTCAATTTAAAAGAAAATATATCAAATAAAATTAAAACTCATTTTATGATATTTTTAGATTAAAAAATTCGTTCATTCGAAAACTACAAAATCGAAATATTTATACGTCTCCTTTGTTTTTATCACTATATTTTCATGCGCATTTTTAACCATCATATATATTTACATTTAGTATGATTTGAGGCCCATCATCTATTCATTCTGCATTGTGTAGAACTGTTTCATGTCTTTAAACTAGAATAGTTTTATTATTTGTTTTTGTTTTTACTTAATTTATATGTATTGTTACATGTATTTAAATAAGACTACTTTGGCAGTATAGTAGTCTATGTCTTTTTCTTCACAATTGTTCGGTCATAGACTCTCATTCAATTTAAAAGTAAATATTTCAAATAAAATTAAAACTCGTTTTATGATATTTTTAGATTAAAAAATTCGATCTTTCGAAAACTACAAAATTGAAATTTTTATAAGCCTCCTTGATTTGTATTACTGTATTTTCTTAAGCAATTCTAACCGTCATAGATATTTACATTTAGTATGCTTTGATGCACATCGTCTATTCGTTCTGCATTGTGTAGAACTCTTTCATATTTTTAAACAAGAAAAGTAACTATTCTCAACTGTTTTACTATTTTTTTTATTACTTCCTTTATATGTGTTGTTACATGTAGGTAAATAAGACTATCTTGACTGTATAGGTAGTCCTTAACCTGCCTTTGTCTACAATTGTTGGTCATAGACACACATTCAATAAAAATATACATCAAATAAGGTAAAAACTCCTTTAATGATATTTTTAGATTTAAAAATTCGATCTTTTGAAAACTACAAAATCGAAATTTTTATCAAAATATGTAGTCATTAACCTGACTTTTCTGCGAAATTGTTGGTCATAGACACACTTTAAATAAAAAAATATTAATCAGATAAGTTAAAAACCCATTTTACATTTTTAGATTAAAAAATTCGATGTTTTAAAAACTACAAAATCGAAATTTTTATACGTCTTCTTGGTTTTTTATTACTATATTTTCATGCGCATTTCTAACAGTAATAGTTATTTACATTTAGTATGCTTTGAGGCACATCGTCTATTTGTTCTGCATTGTGTAGAACTGTTTCATATCTTTAAACAAGAAAAGTAAATATTCTCAACTGCGTTACTATTTTTTTCTTTTTATTTCCTTTTTTAAGTATGATGCCATGTATGTAAATAAGACTATCTTGACTGTATAGGTAGT
Organism: Pardosa pseudoannulata; assembly: GCA_032207245.1. Taxonomy (NCBI): domain Eukaryota; kingdom Metazoa; phylum Arthropoda; class Arachnida; order Araneae; family Lycosidae; genus Pardosa; species Pardosa pseudoannulata. The sequence goes on along the minus strand of CM063500.1, from coordinate 111,715,325 downwards.
CCTTAATCTACATTTTGCTTTGCAATTGTTGGTCATAGACACACTTTCAATTAAAAATATACATCAAATAAGGTAAAAACTCATTTTATGATATTTTTAGATTAAAAAATTCGATCTTTCAAAAACTACAAAATCGAAAATTTTATAAGCCTGCTTGAATTGTATTACTAAATTTTCTTATGCATTTCTAACCGTCATAGATATTTACATTTAGTATGTTTTGAGGCACATCATCCATTCATTCTGCATTGTGTAGAACTGTTTCATGTCTTTAAACAAGAACAG
>CM063500.1:111687540-111690040 GCA_032207245.1 Pardosa pseudoannulata | reverse complement strand
AGTGGTTAGACAGGGGTGTGGTCCGAATTCTAGATGCTGGCCAGTAATAAATTCCAAGTTTGTAAAATCGTGATTTCTCCCAAGAACAGACCAACCATGGAGAAACTACCAACTGATGTTAAACAGCTCGAATAAAAGGGAACTTTGCTAGAAATAGAGAGTTATGCCTGTGCTGACGTTTGAGCCTTTTGATCGTCGTGCTTCTCGGGTTCACGATTCTGTCCCCGACTCAGCCAAATTTTTCTAAATATCTAATTAATTTAATATTTTCTGCTTTTTCTTTTAAATTCTTATTCCTAAAGTTGTTTTATTATTTTTAAAGTTGTTTTATTAATTTTAAAATAAGTTTTCACTATTTTTTCAACTTTTTATGATTTTTATTATTTTTAATTTTATTAAATTCGCATATTGTTATACGGATGTCCTTGCCTACATAAACATTTCATTTTTTCTATCCTTAAACTTTCTTTTCTTAATGTAATAATAGCCTAAGTTATCTGTGAGTGTGTCTCGAATTTATGAAGTGGTTGGATCAGGAATGGACAGACGCATCCATATTGGATTTCTGAAGACTTAGGGTTAACAAAATTCAAAGCAAGTGAAGTTCTTCTTTTCCTAAACTATAGATCCAATTCTAAAATAAGTTGGTATGAATAAGCTTCGTATCACAGAAAAAAATACTGTCATCTTTAAAACGTTCGAAATCCACCCCACCCTCCTTTTTGGGCTTTTAATGCCATTATATCAAGCCCCATTTTAAGAGCAGGCAATTAAATTGATAAATTTATCACATAATAAATACTTAAAAATAATAATTTTTCAGCATTATAAAGTCATTCCTTTAACCCTCTCATTTAATCATTTATTTTAAATTATTTAAATATCGTCTGCACTATTTTCATACTTTTTATCACTAAACTTAGATATTACGTCAATAATTTTCTTTTATATTTGGCTTAAATAATAGATTAGGTACATATGCGATAATTTTAATCGATTATTTTTGTTGAAAGATTATTCTCAGCCAAAAAACAAACAATTTTTTTCTCTGCCTCATAGGGTACTTTACAATTCTGGAAAATTAAAAATTTTACTGATCCCGCCATATGACCAGCTATATGCTAGTATTTTTATAGTTATTTAAAAATCATTAATAAAATATCGTTATAAATCTAAATCCTTATTAAGAATTCCTAATGACTACAACATGGTGTCCAATTTTTTTCTCTTCTAAATAATAATTATTTTCCTAGCGTGTGGCAAATTTTATTTCTCTCTAAGTATTATTATGCTTAGAACGTAGAACTAAAGAAATTATGTAAGGATTTAGTGAATTAATATGATTTAATCACTGTTAGAAATTTTATTTGATGATCAAAACATAGTTGCAATTTTATATTTAAGGAGCAAAAAAAACCCTCATTTTTAAGTGAAACGAAATATTTATAAAGCCTTTGGTAAATCCTTAAAAATCCCCTTTTCTACTTCTATGTTTTAATATTTATAACAGAAAATTCCAATTTTTCCATCTTACAACTGACATGAGATATTTCTCAAATGCAATATATTTTATTTCTCTCTAAATACCTTTTTTTAAAAGTAAAATGTAAGGAATAAAATAAAATTTTTCACTTTTTATTTCAGGTAAAAACTCCGTCTAGATATTTCGGACAAAAGTTTTTTTTTTCTTTTTAATGTGTTTAGCAGGAGTTAGGTAAATAAGAAATACAAAATAAAATCATTTTTTTATACCTTGGACTTCTGTTACTGATTTGATTTCAGAATGTAATAAAAGAATATTTTATGTCTGATACAGACGACGCCTGAAGTTTTGAGAATTTTATTCGTATATGAGATATTTTTTTTTTCTCTCCATACAATGCCAAAGTTAGAATTTTAAGCGAGAAAGATAAAAGAAAATTGAAAATATGAAATAAAAGACAAAAATCTGGAAATTATATATTAAAATATTAGTTATGTTTACTTTTAATTATAGTTGTATATATAAAGATATGTTGACATGATATTTTAAAATTTAGAATATTGTAGGCACTAATAATTTTGTTTCGGATTTTTTATTCATTTTTTCCTTCATTTGACACATTTCATTGAATCTTTTCATATATTTATTTAAAATTTTGAATATATTATTGGAATACATTATAAACTGAATGTTATTCGAAAAATTAAAAGATTATTCAAAGTAATAATTTTTTATATAAAAAAACTTTTAATAAGCCTCTCATTTGCGTTTTCTTTTATTTCTACGTGTATATATAGATACAAATATGTGTTTAATGAATGTATTGTGTGGATATAAGTATATACTTATATATTATTTATATACTTATATTATTTATATATACTTATATATTATCATACTCTCACGCTCTCAAACACTCATGCATATACACTCATGTCCATAAATTAAGGTTAATTCAGAATCACACAGAAATTGAGCTCTAAAATAAAAATTTCATCTGTAGAATTATCACACACA
>CM063500.1:111657540-111680040 GCA_032207245.1 Pardosa pseudoannulata | reverse complement strand
ATGGATAAATTTATAGTAGCCTAGTATATAGACACTTGTGATACAAAACAAACAGGCTTGTACAAAGACATGGAAATATATTTTAGTAGGTATGAGACCCTTTATAAATACCTTCCTAAAATTATATAAATTGTCTATAAAGATGCGATTTTTGTACCTTCTAAAATAGAATCGCCAAAATTTTAAGTTTAAGAAAACAAATTTTGCATTAATCATTTATTTTCTGTATCTATGATATCTACTTATAGACATTAGGATATGCATAATATAAACATCCTAAAAATAACCATATATTTCCTAGCTTATCGGTCCATGAAACAAACGTTTCGATTCTCTGAAACTCCCCTCCATTGAATTCGATATAAAATATTCCTTTTCTACGATTCTCAAATCAAATCAATGACAGAAACCGTTCCGACAAAGAAAAGACTACGGCGTTCTTTATTTACTAACCGCTTTCAGTGTTGTTTTATTTTTTTTACTTCCAATACTTAAACCTCGCATTCCTCAAAAACCATGAAATTTTAATCTTGTTCCCTCTGAAATCTTATTATTTTTGATTCCCTGCGTGAACAAGAAGTTAAAAACAAGTTAAACTTTTTACGCGTGCTCTGATCCGAGATTATCTAGTTAAAGGGAAAAAAACCGTTCGATCGCTGAAGAACATGAAAAGTTTTTCTTTACTATAAAGCAGTAAAAGCTTAGATTGCGAGAATCGAAAAAATAAATTTGTAAAAGAATAATTTAAGCTTTGGATTTATCTTTTCGTTATCTCTCATTCGTCATAAATTTCAGGAAACTTGCTTGTAAACTTTAAGTTAATATGCTTTACGTGTGATAAAATAATAAACTTCAATGAATTTTGTGTTTAAATTCTTTCTTGTCAGTGACTTACTATTAGCACTAAAGCTCTCTTTTTGTTTTTGATCGAATATTTCACTTTATGAAAAGTTACTGATTGCAGTAATAAATTCATTGTCTATATACTCATAAAAAAGGGCAAATGATTATTAAAAAATATCACTTTAATCAAATCCAAAGATTTAGAGAAAAGATGGGGCTTATAAGCCCGAAATAATAATTGGTATATATATATATATATATATATAATATAGTATATAGCCCGTCATATGACGGAATCAGTAAAATTTTTTATTTTCCAGTATTGTCCAACACATCTATTTAGTTTTCATGGTCGTGCTGCTGCCAATAAGCCTTTGATCACAAAGTCCATCCGCTCTGCTCGGTTAATGCGGTGCAAAGCTCATCGAAATTGGACCGTAGATCAGTGGAAACGGGTTCTTCGGAGCCACGAATCAAGGATCGCCCTTTACCGTTTGGATGGCAGGGTCTGGGTCTGGCATCTGCCTGGAGAACGTCTCCTGCCAGAATGCATTGCACTAACAGTCAAGTTCGGCGGAGGTGAAATTATGGTCTGGGGGTGTTTCTCCTGGTATGGACTGGAACCCTTGGTCCCCATTCATGGTAAGCTCAATGCCGATGCCTACTGCACTATTTTGGATGACAATGGGCTTCTTACGTTGTAGACGTCTTAAGGAATGGACCCCTGTTACTTTCAGGACGACAATTCCCGTTGTCATGTTTCGAGGTTAACCAAGGCTTGGTATGGTGCCAATGGAGTTCATCGAATAGACTGGCCTGCCCAGAGCTCAGATCTAAACCCTATCGAGAACCTCTGGGACGACTTGGATCGCCGAATTAAGGGGTGCACTACCCGTCCAAAATCGGTGAAGGAACTTTTACGTCTATTCCAAGCCGAGTGGAAGACAATACCACTAGATGTAATATAAAGACTTGTAGAAAGTATGACCCGGAGGGTTCACGCTGTAATTGCCTCTCGTGGAGGCTCAACCAACTATTGATTTTGAATAAAGTTAGTTTTTCTCTTCTATACATATACATATATATATATATATATATATATATATATATATATACATATATATATATATATATATATATATAATATATATATATAATATATATATACATATATATATACATATATATATATATATATATATATACATATATATATATATATATATATATATATATATATATATCAGTGTGTATACATTTGTGTTAGGAAGTTTCTATCTAAATTTACTGGAAGAAAAGGATATCTGTGATGTAATGAAAATATCTGTAATTTCATAAACATCATATTTTGTAAATACAAGACGTAAATTCTTACCAAGGGTACATCAATTACCGACAGATACCGAACGATGTAAACATTTACGAATATTTTAGAGCGAATAAATAATAAATTAAACTGCCGAAGTATTATAACAGTATTCTTGATTTAAATGCTTCCATTCTAATAATTAAAACATTCCTGTAACTTATTACTTCTCAAATCGTATTATGTTTACAAAATGAAGGAAACATACGAGAATTTAAAGCACAAATTATTCCAAATTTCTGCATATTTCTCTCTTAATGAAATCATAGTATTATTTCTGTTCCTATGCGAATACCATATTAACAGTTATATGATATAAAAGAAGAAAATCATAAAAATTAATAATTTTTCTCTTAATAATCTAATATATGTTTGTAAAAAATTCTTATGTTTTCAAGCTTGAACGATGTAAAGGAAGATTTGTAAATTTTCAGTGTTGAGATTTTATCGGGTTCGAGTTATAAAAATGATAATAAAAAATTTTTAAGTTATAGTTATGAACTAATAAAAAATACAATAATAAAAGGATCAGTTTTTAGTAAATTAAGATAAAAATAAGAGTAAGTTTTTTTAATTATAAAGAAATAAAAATACGATGAAAGTTAAAATTAAAATTAAGAGATCCCTTTAACACTAGGTAAGGGAATTATATACCAGATATATATTATTGTTTCTAGTAATTTTAATAGCAATAAAAGTTGTTTAAGTAAAGTGATAAAAACTGCTACAAAAACATTCCTGTGATTGAATATATTTAAAAATAATCAATGTTACTAGTGCACAGCGTTTTATTGAGAAATACAATATTTAGCTTTTCGGAAATTTGGACAGGGGTTTTTAATTTTTCCTTTCCTTCGTTTTATTCTGCAATCTGTCTATCTTTGCGCACTTCTCTCCATTTCGAATCCCCAGTGGTTTCTCTAAAATGCGGCTCCCTTTCCTGCATCAGAGACACACAACAGCATAAAAACAAACCAGAAGAGCTTTTTGGTTTGTCAGGGCCTAAATTTCTTCCCTTGTAATTTTTTATAACCACTTTTGATTCTTTTTTGTTGCCATGGGAGTAAACGGAAAAGAACATTGATGGAAGTGAAAAAAAATAAGATCTTTCATGGATGTTTACTTATTTTCTAGATTTTTTAGGGTAGTTCTCGCGTGTGATATATCCAGATCATTAATTTTTGGTTATGGTAAAAGAACACATAAGATAGAAATTAAGAATAATAAAATATTTACCATCATTAAAAACATTTTTTAAACTAATTAATATTTAACTGAAGTGATTCGTTTACTAGTTTATTTTTATTCTAACATAGTGGCTTTCAAACTTCTTTCTATCTTTTCTTATTCCATACATAGCAGTAAAACTTTTATATAAATATTACTTATGGAGAAATCAATGCAATGTTACTTATTAGTAAATTAGACAAAAACATAAGCAAACGAAGCCTTATAAACTTCCACGGTTTAGATGTCAAAGGAAATACACATTTTCTAAATGCTACAATTAGTTTTGATAATTTAAAGAAAATTATAGAATTATTCAAATTAGAAAATTAGTTTTCTATACAAATGTAAGAGGAAATTTAACCTTCGAAAATTTAAATATGCATTTTAACCCCTTCCGGTATGATTTAATAATGAAAAACTGTGCATGAAATTACCATTTAATTTTTATTTAAAAAACTTGTTTCCTTTTACAATTCTTACATATTCTTAATTAAAATCCACTTTTTACATAGTGTTAAATAATATCAGAAACAGTAAAATTAAGAAAATATCAAAGCAAAACATTAATAAGGTATACAGATAATAGTCTTCAAGCTAGTGGTACTTTTTAAAACAAAGTGCAAAGGAATTCTTAATTGTTTACACCGCCAAGTAGTCTCACTTTCAATTTGATTCTTGTAACACACACTTGTTTCTTAGTAGGTTTTCTTTTATTCTGACTCATTCATTTGGCATTGACTTGTACCAAGTAAACAATATGCAATAGTGACTTGTGATTTTCACAAGAGATAAAAGTGTTGCCAAATTCAGTACACTAGAAATTTTAAACTAAATTAATTATCATATTTAACAGTAACTTTAATCGCATGACGAGTGTAGCTTGTCATTGTGCGGTATGGAATGAAAAACTAATGACGAGTTAGACTCGTCATTTTACCAGAAGGGCTTAATCATCTCTGAGAGCACTTTGATTAGTTTTATCAGGAATTATGCACGTCTATACCTATGTATCCCGCAAAATCGTCTTTAATGCTTTTAAAGTAGATAGTCGGTATTTGTATTTAGACCTGTTGTAACATCTACTTGTTCAACTCTGTCTCAACTGCAATCTGTACTCTACATAATAAAAAATCGTAATATAAAATATATGAAATTGCTACAAGTTGCCACCAGATTGTAGTACTTGGGATGTACTCTTTTAAATTTTACATCTAGGACTACTTTAACATTTAGTTTGCAACACCATTATTTATTACAATTCGTACTCTATATAAGAAAAAATATCAATATTGTAAATATTAAAATGTTACCAGCCGCCACCAGATGGCACTACTTGTGTTTAATTCAACGTTAAATACAAATTGTACTCATTGTTGAAACTCTATAGATAGGACTGTTGTAACGTCTAATTTTGCAATTCCGTTTCTATTGCAATAAGTACTCTATATAATGAAAAATCGCAATATAAAATATATTAAATTGCTACAAATCGCCCCCAGATGGTAGTACTTGGGTTGTACTCAGTTAAATTTTACATCTAACACTGCTTTAACATCTAGTAATGCAACACCATTTTTATTACAATTTGTACTCTATATAATGAAAAATATCAATATAAGTATTAAAATGTTACCAGCCGCCACCAGATGGCACTACTTATGCTTAATTCAACGTTAAATATAAATTGTACTCATTGTTGAAACTCTATAGATAGGACTGTTCTAACATCTAGTTTTGCAATTCCGTTTCTATTGCAATCTGTAATCTATATAATGAAAAATCGTAGTATAAAATATATTAAATTGCTACAAGTCGCCACCAGGTGGTAGTACTTGTGTTGTACTCAGTTAAATTTTATATCTAGGACTGCTTTAACATCTAGTAATGCATCACCATTTTTTATTACAATTTGTACTCTATATAATGAAAAATATCAATATTATAAATATTAAAATGTTACTAGACTATTGAACATATCAACAGCAATATATACACGGGCATACTCCCTAACGGATCGTAAGGCATTTCCATTCCATCTACCGTACATCAGGTACATGTCACAGTAGTCACGAACGGAATACATAACCACCATACGAAAACTACCGATAGCTGCAAGATGCATCCTTTTAAATACCACTTCAACGGCGGCTTAAAGCCATTCCATGGCGCACGCGCATGTATGACACTTTATGCGCGGCGAACGTTTTAAACATTATCGTCTGGAGAGATATGCAAATACAGTTGTTGATATGTCCAATAAAGTATGTTTTTTCTTACAGTGACGTCATACTTTTCGTATTTTCTCTTAAACTATAGATCGTACAGCTTGTTTGGGAAATTTTTATGTATTCCCAATGAATAATCTAGATGTGAAGAGATAATGCGGTCGTTTTGACAAACCCTATATATCATATGATATTTAATCAACTTAAATAAGGCAAAATGACGAGCAAAAATATGCAGACAACTCTTTTGTCGCTTTGTTTGAGCAACATTCTTAGTGAGAAAGATCTAAATCCATTTTTAAAATCCATTTGGATCATCAGATCATCAAGGAGTCTAAGAGAAAAACAGACATGGTCCCAAGCTGCTTTTCAAGCAGCAAAACAGCTGTGAGCGTAAATTCTCTCGATATTATGGTCTTTTACGTTGACTATGCATTTTATGTTATATTCCGGCACAAAGTTTTTAACTTCTTATAAAATATATGTAATACATATGTCTGATATTGCGAAATATTTCAATCTGTTATATTCTCTAATTTTTATGACATTAGGATAAAGAAGCTATAACATTATATTAATCAAAATAGTTATAGCTATATACATTTCCTTATCAGCCTAATATTATATTTTTAGTCTTATTATCATAAATATTAAAAGTACTTTAATTCCTTTTACTTATTTTTCTGTTATGCAAACAAATAATTAACTATTGAATAAACTATTTCATTTAAGATTACATTGCTAATTTACCTGTTAATATAATTCATGAAGCTGAAAGATAAGAAACTTCAGACGTTGCATAACTATTCTGATGATTTATGTCATTATTTTTATAAAGGAAGCCTAAGTTATTTACGTAATCAAGTTATTAATTGTATCTCTTTCCTTAAACTATTTTACGTAGTTTTACTACTGCTCATAAAAGCATATTTCTCTAGAGTGTTGCTTTCTTTAACTCATTTATTAGCGCTAAAGAAAGTCATTTGCATATGTGTTTATAGAATGTATTTATACTTTGCACGGTAATTGGGAGCATTCTCAATAAAATATAAGCAAGATATTATTGAGAAACTTTCTTTTAATAAGAATAATGTAATTAAAGTAACCTCATATATTATATGTTTTTAAATGGCATGTAATATTGTTTTAAATTATGTTCTTATATTATATACACACACGTCTTCATATTTTAAAAATACAGTAGTCATCAATGTAAAAAAATTATTAAATTGATTATCCGAGTAGATTTACGTAGATGTTCACTTACAAAATCATCTTTTATTTAGAACATAAGATGATACTAAACACACAAATCCCCGTAGGGAAAAAAAACAAAACAGACAGAAGTATTTTGTTTATATTGATTACATCCCGATCTTAAAGGAAAAAGCGCTGAAATATGTGTGCCAATCTTTTTATTAACTATTGGTAGGGGCGTGGCTCCAGGAATGATGTCATTCCGGTAACCAATTACGTATTTTCAATCACTGCTGGTTTATTTAAGATGTAGTTTCTACAATCAAAAAAGGATCAATATGCATTTAAATTCATGGTGCAAAATTTTAACGTATGTTTATTTATATATATATATAAAATATTGTGTGTTAGAGTGTATATATATTTATATATATTTATTAGCTATATAATATATATGTGTTATATATGTATTTTTTATATACATCAGAGGAGCATCTCATAAAAAAAAAAAATATATTATATATTTATATATTTATTTATATATATAAAATATTATTATTATATTTATATATATATATATTTATTTATTAAATATCTATATATATAATTATATATTTTATAATATATTATATCATATTAAAAATAGAATATTAAAATAGATTATAAAATAAAAACAATTAAGCAGATGTTCACTTACAAAATCATTTATTATTTACACAACACAAAAAAACACAACAACACACAAAAAAAAAAAAACACACACACAAGTTATATATATATATAATATCTATATATATAAAAAATATATGAATATATATATATTATAAATATATTTATATATATATATATATATATAATATATATTTATATAATATATATATATATATATATATATATAATATATATATATATATATATATATTTATATATATATAAATTATGAATTAATTTATTATTAATATTCTAATAAAATTTATTAATATCACGTTATGATTAAATTTTAGTTAGAATGAATTTAGAGTAAAAAAAATACATAAATTTTTTTATTTGCTTATAAAGCATATCCTCTAATATATTATAATATATATATATATAATATATTTAAATACATATACATATATTTTTATTTATTATAAAAATATATATATATATATATTATATATATATATATATATATATATATATATATATATATATAAATATATATATATATATATTTTATTTATTTATTTGTGTTGCATTATGGGCATAAATTGAAACTCCAAAACATACTTTGTTACACAAAAAATTCGTATCTTACGTCATCTAAACGTCTTTATAATTTTAAATTTTTGCGTTTATGCTCTCCTCATTATGTGTCAACCGCTCGCCATGACGATTATAGCGCAACTTATAAATGCTGATTTCATATTAATTATTAGCAGTACGGCTATAGAGGCACAAAGTACTTTACCGACGTACAAAAACATGTAATGTGTAATTTTAAAACTACTATTTTTTCAGGTTGAATTTCGTTTTCCATACAAAATTGTGCAAAATTATAATAATAGTTTTTATATTTTATTTAGTCATTTTTATTTTGTTTGCTTAAGAACTAACATTTCGTGTAAAACTCCAATATACTTTGTGGCTCACAAAAATTAGCTTACTTGAGTCATTAAACCTGCTATTTAAGTTTTTAAATTTTTGCTATTATAGCCGTCATCGTCCCATTACATAGTGTCTACAGTCCGCTGGCGCCATGGCGGTTGTAGCCGCAACCTAATTAAAGGTGCTGAATTAATCGAAATTAAGTTTATTTAAGCGGAAATAGTAAAACTATATTTCTAATATTCTAAAAAATAACAAAAACATAATGTTAATTTTAAAACTTTACTTGTTCCTAATTTCCGTCGATGTGTTAAAAATTTAGTATTGATCGAAATATAAAATCCTTACAAAAATTTGACTTAAATGCAATCGTGAATTGAATCTAATAGTTATAAAATATATTTTTAATAAAATAGTCATTTTTTATTTGATTATGAGCAAACATTTCGGGTAAAACTCCCAAAAATACTTTGTTGCATACAAAAAATTGCTTTTTTGTGTCATCAAACCTGTCATTTGCGTTTTTAATTTTTTGCTGTTATAGCCGTCATCGTCCCATTACTTAGTGTCTAGAGTCCGCTGACGCTATGACGGTTATAGCCGCAACCTAATTAAAGGCGCTGATTTAATCGAAATTAAGTTTATTTAAGCGGAAAGAGTAAAACTATAGCTCTAATATTCTAAAAATGACAAAAACATATAGTATTAATTTTAAAACTTCATTTGTTTCTAATGTCCGTCAATGTGTTGAAAATTAGTATTGACAGAAATATAAAATCCTTACAGATATTGGACATAAATGTAATCGTGAATTGAATCTAATAGTTATAAAATATATTTTTAATAAGATAGTCAATTTTTATTGAAAGATCTAAAATTTTCAGAATAATTAAAAAATAGAATGAAAATCTCAAAAAGATTGATCGTTCATCAAAGTAAACTATACCTCGAAAAAATTATTCTAGGAAACATATAAAACTAAAAAAATAATGAGATAATAGAAAAATCTAGCAAAGTTTTAAAATATTAGTTTTAGAAAAGATACTGTTTATTTTCTTGAGAAAATCGTGTTTTATTTTTGCACTACATTTTATTTTAGGAAACTTCATTATTTTAAATTTTTATAATCGAAAAGAATGCTTCATCATCAAAACAAATTTTCTTAAATTTCAGAAATCTAAAATAGTAAAGTTTATACCTTTAAAACATTATCAAAGATTGAAATGATAGATTAATTAATAAATGCTTTTTAAAATATTGTAAAATAGTTTAGAATTTTTAACCTAAAGAAAAATATATTAATATAAATTTATATGAAAATTGTATAGTATTAAAAACAAATTTAAGCAAATATATGCTCAAACTAATGACAGTACATGAAAGAAACTTCTATATATTAAAAAAAATGTGCTTTAACTAATTTCAGTAAGTGAAAAAAGTTTTTGTAAAAATATTATCTATATATATAAAATTTAAAATTATTCAAAAATGCAATTCATCAGTAAAAGAAATAAATTAATCAAGAAAGTTTTTTTGAGTGTGTTGCAAATAATTCTGTTTTCCCTGATGCAAGATGAAAAAAAAATAATACTGCAGAAATTTTATTTATGAAAAATATATTAAACATAGAATTATTATGCAGAAAAAACTCCGAGAACGTTAACTATGATATCACTAACTAAGAAATTTCTTGATTTAAAATCTTTATAAATCTTATTTAATGAATAACATTTTATTGAAAGACAGAAATAAATAAAGAATAAATGATGAAGTTACTAAAATATTGACTTACCGCCAGTCAATCTATAAATTTTCAAAACACTAAGTCACTCACCTAAAAGAAAAAAAAAGAAAATTAATAAAAAAGAGAAAATTTTCAAATAGAATCTTTCGCGATATATGCATATATATATATGTACACTCGGATATCACGCATGAGGTATGCCAAATGCATACTGATTATCGAATTAAATTAAATTCCGAAGAAAAACGGGCCTTTCGCTTTATATCAGGAAAGCATTTAGCATTAGAAAGTTTTTTTTTTCTCTTTGGAAACCAATCACATAGAAAAATTTTGAATTGCTTTCATTTCAGTCGCTTTTTAATTTAGTTTTTTTTTTTATTCTCGCTATTTTTTCTCTCGTACATCTTTCTTTATTTTATACGCATGAAAAGTAAATTAAAGAAATAAATGTTTTTTTTAACATGTTTAGTTTTTCGACTTCTATCAAACGGGAAGGTATTTTCAGTGTAATGATAAATTTTCAACGATAAATTTATTTATAAATGTTTTTGGTTGTGTGAAATTTAAGTTTAAAGGTTGTAGGTAATGTGAAAAATATTTTAAATAGAAAATTTACTTTGTATTTATTACATTGCTGGTGAAATAATATGCATTACCTGTTTAGTTGAAGAATTATTTTTTAGAAAAGTTTATGATATTAAGGAAAAATGTAAAGGTCATGACATACACAGAGCTACATATGTGCTTCTTAAATTCGTACTTAGAAATGTGCCATGGCAAACGATATTTTAATAAACAATTTTTTTTACAAATAAAATTCTGTGTTTAGATATTTATAAATCATTTAGTCATGTTTTTATAAAATTTTTGAGTTTGAATTTAAAATAAAATTGAAATTATTAATTATGAATTTTTTAATCTTTTATAACTCTTAATTTAAGCAGTTTCTACAGTATAAATCAAATTTGTTTAAAAGTTATAATGAAATTTTATTAAGGCATAAATACTCATACTATTGAAAAGTAACGAAATGTACATCAAATCCTGAGTCCACAGACATACGGCTGCAATAGTTCAGACCTAAAGGTGTTCAGTGATAGCGTTTTTTTTTTTACCAATGCAGCAGGCGATAAAGACATTAACCTAACTCCTAAACAAAGCTGGGAAGTTGTTACAAATTTAGCACCACCCCAAAAGCACTTGTAGTGTAAGGTATGTAACATTACTCCTCGTAATTTAGAAGCATTGACTAAGCAGAAGACCCACAGGCTTGGCCTGGAATCCTCAGAGGTATCGCTTGAGACTTTGGAAGACATTGTGACCACGAACTTTTTAAGTGACCCAGTCACTTTTAATGAACTCGGCGGATCTAAGTCTCGTTCGAGTCCCGAACTCGCAACCTTTCAGTTACGAAATGGCTGTCTTTAAAGACTGAGCTACCACGGCTTGTTCAGTGTATGGACCGCGTTTTAGTTTAAATACTTTTGTACCGAGGTACATTTCCACAATGGTCAGCAGGTGCATGCACAACTGTAGGAGAAATTTCCAAGAAGAATTTTGGACTTCGATTGTTGGTTGGTTGGTTGATTGAAGTTTAATGGCGCTAAATCCTCCAGGGACAAACTGCGCCAAACAAGATGAAAAAATAAACTAAAGACGAAATTTAGAAAAAAAAAATTTACAAAAGAAAAAATGACAGGTTCTAAAACAGATTAAAGTAACAATAAAAATATAACATTCAACAAAAAACACAAAGAAAAATTGAGTTATACGAATTAACAAGAACTTCGATTGTTGACTTCGAGTTTTAGGGACCCCTGCGGAGGAGTTATAGATCACGGAATGGCACAAGCGTAACGGTCAAGCTCGCACAGAGATGTAACCGTGAGTTATGGGGGCAGGGGCTAAAAATAATGTCATCTTTCTCAAAAGGGGCTATGATGAGCCCACCTGCACTCCTGAAGAGGGTGCAGATGAAAGAAAATTTCATCAACAAGCGATCGGCAAAGAAGAAAAAGGGGAGTTAAAACCGAGGTAAGGAGTTGGGAAAGAGAGTGAAGAAAAAGGAGTCGAAGTCGGGATTGAAGAGTTGCTGTACATCCAGAGAGCCCGGACTAGCAATAGAGTCCCGAAACCCGCATGCCACCATAGACGTACGGCAAAATAACGGCGTCTACGCCTGTACCGACGCCCTTTTACGCCCTTTACATCCTTATGAATGAGCAGGGGCTAAACATAATGTCAACTTTCACAAAAGGGGATAATTTAATGAGCCCACCTGCACTCCTGAAGGGGGTGCAGATGTGGGAAAATCTCACCAACAAGCGATCGGCAAAGAACAAAAAGGGGAGTTAAAACCAAAGTAAGGAGTTGGGAAAGAGAGTGAAGAAAAGGACTCGAAGTCGGGATTGAAGAGTTGCTGTACACCCAAAGAGCTCTGACCAGCAATCGAGTCCCGAAACCAGCATGCCACCATAGACGTACGGCAAAATAACGGCCGCTACGCCAGTACCGACGCCCTTTTACGACCTTTACATCCTGATGAAAGCCCGAGCCTGTTCCCCTGTAATATACCGAGGTAAATAGATTTAACATATGCATGACGGTTATTTAGGCCTCAGTTAGTAATTCAATATTTTGATTAAGGAATAACGTATCAGAAAAGAGGATTTGTAATGATTATTGTGTAATGATGAATATAAAATCTAAATAATTGCTGGTTATGTTATATGGTGATCAAGTAGTATATCAATTTGTAAATAGTGTACAGGATAAATGTCTTAATCCAAATATAAATTATTATATTTTTACTGTGTTTCCCCCTTGTAAACGAACACTGGTGTTCGTTTTGTAAGTACATTACAACTTTATTGTTAGGTAAAATAATGTACAAAAATATAATACGAAATATAATTCTTTTAACGATGGAGCCCTGGAACATAATTACTTTACATTACTTTTCATTAGTTTTATTGAAATCCCAAACAGACAAGTATTTTGTTTTTTAGAATATGTGACTCCGTACCTTGGAATATAGATTTGATTTAATAAGTTTACACATAAATAATATTAAGATTTTTTTTAAATGCAAATGATTTTAAGGATATCATTAAATTCTTTTACTTAGTAAATTCTATAATTTAATGTAATGTTGATAAAATGCAGACGATATAAATTCGCTTGATCTGAAAAGTGAAAGAAAGTCATTTTTGGCTTATTACGTAAAAGAAGAAATCCCTTTAGAAGTTTTAAAAGCAATTTCAACTCTAGATGTTGCAAAAATCTTGTTAATTCTTGAAGAATCTTGTTTTTTTTACTAATAAATTTGGCCAGTAAATATAGCTTCTTCTTAAAATTAAATTTTTATCTATAATTTTTTCTCTGTAAGGGAGGAAGGTCGTCGGTTATCTACAATTTTGTGGAGGGGCCAAAATTGCTAGAACTGTTTCTAATGAAGAGAAGATTTTTAGGCTCTGTTCCTTTCAAAGATTAATTTAGATATCTAAGATAATGTGTAACTTTGGGCAAGAATATAACAATAAATGCAAAGCTGACGTAAGTCTTCCACAAAGACAAAGCGTTTATATGTAGCTAACTGGAAATTGTGAACTGTCTGTATATTTATTATTAGTATAGTTCTATTTTATTTGTATTTGTAGCTCGAGTTAACTTCGCTATTATTGTTATTTTATTTAGATACAATGTACAAAATTCACTGTAAAAATATTTGCCTTTGTAGCTGAAGTTAACTTCACAATTATTATTTTTATTCAGATACATTGTACAAATTTCACTGTAAACATATTTGCCTTTTTAGCTGAAGCTCACTTCACAAATATTGTTATATTTATTTAGATACATTGTACAAATTTCACTGTAAACATATTTGTATTTGTAGCTGAAGTTAACTTCAC
Source organism: Pardosa pseudoannulata (assembly GCA_032207245.1). Classification (NCBI taxonomy): domain Eukaryota; kingdom Metazoa; phylum Arthropoda; class Arachnida; order Araneae; family Lycosidae; genus Pardosa; species Pardosa pseudoannulata. The sequence goes on along the minus strand of CM063500.1, from coordinate 111,665,931 downwards.
AATTATTGTTATATTTATTTAGATACATTGTACAAATTTCACTGTAAACATATTTGTATTTGTAGCTGAAGTTAACTTCACAATTATTGTTATATTTATTTAGATACATTGTACAAATTTCACTGTAAACATATTTGCATTTATAGCTGAAGTTAACTTCGCTATTATCGCTATATTTATTTAGATACATTGTACAAATTTCACTGTAAACATATTTGTATTTGTAGCTGAAGTTTAATTCGCAATTATTATTATATTTATTTAGATATATTGTACGAATTCCACTGTAAACATATTTGTATTTGTAGATCAAGTTAACTTCACAATTATTGTTGTTTTTATTTAGATACATTGTATGAATTTCAATGTAAACATATTTTTATTTGTAGCTGAAATTGACTTCACATTTATTGTTATATTTATTTAAATACATTGTACAAATTTCACTGTAAACATATGTAAATTTGTAGCTGAAATTGACTTCACATTTATTGTTATATTTATTTAGATACATTGTACAAATGTCACTCTAAACACATTTGTAGTTGTAGCTGAAGTTAACTTCACAATTATTGTTATTTTTATTTAAATACATTGTACAAATTTCACTGCAAACATATTATATTACTAGCTGAAGATAACTTCACGATTATTGTTATATTTAGATACATTTTACAAATTTCACTGTAAACATATTCGTATTTGTAGTTAAAGTTAACTTCACAATTATTGTTATATTTGTTTAGATACATTGTAAAAATTTCACTGTAAATATATATTACTAGCTGAAGATAACTTCACGATTATTGTTATATTTATTTTGATACATTGTACAAATTTCACTGTAAACATATTTGTATTTGTAGCTGAAGTTAACTTCACAATTATTTTTATTTTTATTCGGATACCTTGTACAAATTTCACTTCAAACATATTTGTATTTATACCTTAAGATAACTTCACAATTGTTGTTATTTTTATTTAAATACATTGTACAAATTTCACTGTAAACATTTGTATTTATAGCTGAAGTTAACTTCACAAATTATTGTTGTATTTATTTAGATACGATGTACAAATTTCACTGTAAACATATTTGTATTTGTAGATGAAATTGACCTCACAATTATCGTCATATTTAGTTGGATACATTGTAAAAATTTCACTTTAAACTTATTTCCATGTCGGTAGATAAGCGACCCCACAATTGGATTAGTTTTACCAAAGGATTATCGGCAGGAGAACCTCACACTTTATCCGGAAAAATTATACGCGATAACATATTAATCACTATCATTCATACCAATGAGTTGAAAACTTGAGGTTAATTCTGCAAACGCGCCGCTTCCTAATGATCAACCAACCTATTTCTTACTCCATTAGGGTCACGCGCAGGCAACCTATAATTCCCTGCACGAATATTTTTCAACCGTGTTCCTTCTTTATTTTTTTCCCACTGTGTTTAGTGGCACGCCAATCTTCGGCAGAGAAAATTAAACACATATATTAGCGCTTCGTTTGTGGCAGCTCCTTTTGCTCGCAACATCTTTTGTTGCGCGAGCCTGGTCGTGGGAAATAGTTGTTGTTGTCTTTGCAGGGAATTAACTCATTAATAAAAAATAATGGGCGTCGCACTTAGTAATTCAAGAACGTATACCGAAGACAAAAGAATATAACGCCGTGTTCACACGTACACACGCACAATGAGAAAGGAAAGGTCAATTCCTCAGCGACAGGTCTTCTTATCTGTGACGTCAAGCATCATTCGTGGATTCTGATTGAATGAACTATTAAGACAGACACCCCGCCCCCTTTTTTCTGATTGGTCACCGAACCCTGTGAAGTGGTGTTTGCAATTTCATTTTCTTTATTACCCTTCCATTATTCCAGCCGAGCATCGCGATTGTCTTTTAACATTTTTCGTTATTATTGGGGTTATTACTTTCGATTACAACTGCGTGCAGTCCGCTAGTTAGTGATAACTTTTAGCGATAGTAGCTCCATCTCGTGAACAGCAGGAGATTTTTTTTCTTCTCGCCGTAATCGTGATGGAATTCTTTTTTTTTTTTTAATTCATTCTTCCTTCCTTTCTTTTTCGCAAAGTAATTATTATCTCGCCCCTGTTTTTGCGACGTGTCAACTGTTCTGTGCGTTCTGTATTGAAGCATTTCTCCCAGGCTTTTATTTATATATAATTTGCGCTTTTAGGGCTGCACAAAAATGCCTTCGGGGATTTTCAGTTATCTTTCAAATGACTCTGGAAATAAAATTCGGGAAGTTATTTTTCTGTAACTACTTCGCAATTACGACGAGGTGTATTCTAAATGGGTTTTATTCTAAATAAAGAGGAAACGCTGCCGCTGTTCCGTGCGCCAAACTCATTAACGCTAGTTAATTTTAAAAAGCATCATTTAGTACTGTCTAGTATTAATGTTAAGGTTTATTTTGGAGTGCTATGGACACATGTTTTTTCAACATTAAGGTTGTTTTATACTTAGACTTACATTTTAAAACTGACTCAAAAGGTCAAAGAACATTTAGTACAATATCTGAATGCGATATTTTATATTATATATATATATATATATATATATATATATATATATTATATATATATATATATATATATATATATATATATATATATATATATATATATATATATATATATATATATATATATTGCCGCATAAAGTAGCTTAGCCAACGAGCTCAGTGGCCGAATGGTCAAAGCGCACGATCCAGACCCGAAGATTGTGGGTTCTTGCCATGGCGGTTGATCCAAAGTACGGATTTTTAATTTTAAAATGTTATTTATTGTTTCCTTGTGTTCTTGAACATTCTAGATCTTTCTTTAATATGTAAATTAGTTATTTCTCGAATATTCTGTTCGGGTATAAAAGCTGATACCCACTAGTTGTAGGCAACTTCTCTATCTTGTAAAGTTGCGAGTTGCTACTTAGCTTCAATAAATTCTTCTGTTATGTTAAACGGTGTGTTTATTCGAATCTTCGTGACAGTACACATGTCAGGTCTAAAAAGGTGGTAATTAGAAATTACGTGAGTTATAAGCGATTTTCAAAAGGTAACTCTTTTATAATAATAAAATAAATGAAAATGACCCACGCTCGCTTAATCCTTTTGGATAATCTGGTCATTCGGAAGAATTTTGGAACAATTTGATAAGCTGGCAAATAGATAAGATCACTCAGCGGGGGAACATGGAACTATAAACACACTCTAAGAGTGTCTCCGCCACGAACAATGAAAAGGACGCAGGTTTTGCTTTTAGAAGAAAAGATGATTTAATAAACTTATTATTATCAAGAAAGACTGTTTTCCTTTCGCCTTAACTCTGGAGCACGACACGATATATATATATATATATATATATATATATATATATATATATATATATATATATATATATATATATATATATATATATATATATATATATATATATATATATATATATATACATAAACATACACACACACATATATACACACACATACATACACACACACATATATATATATATACACACACACACACACACACATATATATATATAAATTATTTGTGTGTTCTTTTTCCGTACGGGGTTTTGTCTGTTTAGTGTCATCTTACGTTCTAAATAAAAGATGTTTTTGTGCGTGTAATCTACTCGGCTACTACATTTAATAATTGCTTTACAGTGATGACTACGGTATTTTCATATTATATAGACGTTCTGCATATATATATATATATATATATATATATATATATATATATATATATATATATATATATTTATTTATTTATTTATCTAAACTGTAATAGTGTGTTTCTTTCTTTCTTTTAAATCTAAGAGTTTGGAACAAAAATTTCATTTTGTAAGGTTTCAAATCCCTCAAGATTAAATTTTCTTTCATATTCATGTTCTACATACCTTCTACAAGTCTGCAACACTGCTCTGGTTAGAGTGTGATGCTAGCACACAATAGGTACGGCGTTATATATTAATAATCAGAGAGCGGGAAAAATCCAACGGAAAAGTGCGTGGGAGATCCCAAGTTTCTATCTAACATCCATTAATCGTGATTTTCTGTTCCAACTGCAAGCGACATTTCCATCCAGGGGGGGTTCCGTTTCTGAGAGTGTTTTTGGACTGCGCGCAGGGTGGGTAAGGAAAGGAGAGATAGTAATGAAAAGACGGGGCCAGTAAATGCGATCGGAATTTGGACAAAAATTACGCACATACATTATTTATGAACGAGGCATCGTCGATTTATAGTAAATTCCTTTTATATTCTATTTACCGAGAGATGTCTGGAAAGTATGAATGATTTATGATGCCAAAACTAACACCCATGCATTATTCATAGAAAAGCGCCCGAAGGCATAAATAATTTATGAACGGAAACTTGTAATAGGATTGTTTTTCAATGCACAATTTGTGGTTAAACAATATTTTTATCAACTTATGCAGATATCGACTTCACGGAAGGGATCCTTGAAGCATAGAATGATTTGCCTGCACGCCGAAATGTGCAAATAGTAGAATGCGAGGTCTGCTGAAACAAACCCCCCAAAATTTCGTCTTCATTTTTACTTAAAAGTGTCAATTAAAACAAGAATGTGCTGATGTAACACTTATATGAAATAAAAGTGCATGTCAAATTCTCGTGTAAGCCTATGAGATAGATTACTTCAATCACTCCTTGCTCACTTTTTGAACTATTGTGTTCACAGACACATACAAAAGTGCATGTCAAATTTTGGTCTAAGATCTATGAGACCGATTTCTTCAATCATACCAGGCTCATTTTTTATCTATTGTGTTCACACACACATAACAAAAGTGGAGGCCAAATTTTGGTCTAAGGTCTATGAGATTGTTTCCTTCAATCACCCCAGGCTCATTTTTTGAACTATTGTGTTGAACAATTATGTTCTGAAACACGTACAAAAGTGAATGCCAAATTTTGGTGTAAGGTCTATGAGACAGATTTCTTCAGTCAAACCTGGCTCATTTTTTGAATTATTGTGTTCACAGACATATACAAAAGTGCATGCCATATTTTGGTGTAAGGTGTATGAGTTAAATTTCTTCAATCACTCCTAGCTCATGTTTTGAACTATTGTGTTTACAGACATATACAAAAGTGGAAGCCAAAATTTGGTGTAAGGTCTATGAGATAGATATTTTCAGTCACACCTGGCTCATTTTTTGAACTATTGTGTTTGTTCACAGACACATATAAAAGTGAATGTCAAATTTCGGTGTAAGGACTATGAGATAGATTTCTCCAAGAACCCCTGACTCATTTTTTAACTATTGTGTTCACAGACACATACAAAAGTGCATGTCAAATTTTGGTGTAATTTCTATGAGATACATTTCTTTAATCCCTCCTGGCTCAATTTTTGAACTATTGTGTTCATAGATACATAAGGTACAATATTCAAATAGATACACGCTTTTCTTATTTAATTATTCTTTAACTTAGGAATGTCTAAAACAAATGCTAAACTCTGTTCATCTACCACGTTTCAACATACGTATGCATATATATCTTAACCCAGAAAAGATTAGATGTAGAAAATTGGAATTCTGTATTTAGAACTCGTATGCAATCTAGTTGTATCTATATAAAACATACAAAGCTTAATATAACCTATATTAACGAAGTGCAGTATAACTGAAAAACAATTAGTCATTACATATTGAAATCTAATATTTAGTACTATTACAACATCTAGTTGTGCACCACAGTTTTACATTGCATTATGTATTCTATATAAAGAAATATCACAATATAATCTCCATTTACGCTACCGATCTATAACAATGTGACTAATATATATCGACGTATCATATACAGTTGTAACAATACTTTTTACACAATCGAAATAATCCTGTAAGAGTCCAATTTTATAAAACAAAAATTAAAATGTTTGAATTTTGAAATATGTTTTAGAATTCTCACTGTTTATTACTTCCTGATCTAGAATAAAGGAAGAATTGTTACTGCAAAAACTTTCAATCTAAACCAAAATACTTAACGAAAAATCTCAGTATAAAGAATATTAATGCTGCTGTGCATCGACAAATGAAATACTTGAGCTCTAATCAGACAACAAAGATTCTTTGAAAAACGAAACTTCCCTTGTATCTTGAAGAGAATATGCAAAGGATAATTCTGATGACGCATTGTACAAAATTTAAAAAATAATAATAATATATGTGTACAATAATCATGGCGTCCACACCCTATTTTTAATTTTTATAGTAGAAAAAAGATCCTTATTTCAGAAAAAAATACAAGATTCAAATTACTCTTATAATTTATACATTATTATCAAAGCGGGAAGTTTTTAATTTATTTTGGGTAAAAAAGAAGTTTTCTTTATCCTCCGTTTCGGAGTTTTAGTATTACAACGCTTTTATCTAATCCCCGCCAGCAAGAATAGTTTGATAAGAATTTTTAACTTCTTATAGCCTCCCAGAACATGGTGTTTGTTTAAATTTTCACAAGAGTTTGGAGCATTATGAATATTTTAACAAAAATAATTTTCATTCAGTTTTTAGCTTACCTCAATTAATTGTATATTTTTTACTCGGCGAGGTCTTTCACATTGGGAAATTTTGCTGAAAAGTTTTAATTTATCTTATCTTGTGAAACATAACTAAGAATTAGGAACAAAAAGGGATTAAATATAAGTATTAATAAAACAGTTTAGGCCTATTCGGTGCACTTACGAACTTTATACCATTCGCTTTACTTCGTGTGCTTTTAGGTTATAACAAATTTTTGAAAAATATGTAGCATACGTCAGTTAATAAATTAAATTTGCTTTGAAACTTACAATCTCTGAATTCTGTTATTAAAAGGTTTTATACACTCAAGAGCCAAAACATTATGACAACTGTTAATAACGACTTGGCTCACCTTTGGCTCGACACACAGCTTCAACGCGCCTTCGTATGGATGCCATAAATCCTTGGTAGATACCTGGAGACAGATTGTACCAGATGTTTAAGCAACGGTTACACAATTCCGAGATATTGCTAATGGATGGTCTTTGAACTTTGAGCTGCCGTCCTATGACATCATAAATGTGTTCTATCAGATTCAAATTCTGTGCGTTAGGCGGCCAGGACATTAACTGGAATTTAGCATCACGGTCTTGGAACCAATCCAACACAATTTTAGCCTTGTGACACGGGGCATTGTCCTGTTGGAACATTCCATTTATAGCTGAAAAAACAGAGGCCATGTAAGGATGCAACTGGCCAGATATCCTGATGCTCAGATACCCTAAAGCATTCATGGTCTTGTCTACCACAACCATAGGTCCCAGAGACGCCCAAGAAAACGTCCTCCAAAGCATAATACCGCTACCATCAGCCTGTGTATGACCTACTTTTCATTGAGGGAGCAACTGTTTGCCTGGAAGACGACTTATCCTGACACGACCATTGGCATGATGAATGACAAAGAGTGACTCATCTGACCAGGCAACTCTCTCCCATTGATCCATGGACCAGTCGCGATGTTCCCGGGCCCAGCGTAAGCGCAGTTGGCGATGACGCATGGCCAGCATAGACACATGAGTGGGACGTTTGCTGAGTAGCCTCATATCAAACAGTGTGCTCCGATTCTATTCTACTTGGCTCTGAGTTGTATTGGGTTGTCAGCTGAGCCATTGTCAAGCTCCGGTTTTGCTTCACCATGCGAGACAGTCTCGAACGACATTTTCATTGATAGTGTGTGGACGCCCAACACCCTGTCGTCTACTGCTGGTTTCACCGTCATTCATCCACTTTGCATAAGTACAAACAACTGTAGATCGCGAACAACCCACGAGTCGTGAAATTTCGGAAATCCTTGTTTCAAGCCTTCGAGCCATTACAATCTACCCTTTATCAAAATGGCTTAGATCCGCAGCTTTCTCCATGACACACAGAAGTAAGTGAAAGAATGATTCTTCAGACTCTCCAGTAGCAATTTAAATACCAGTTCCACCTGATCAAGTGCCTTCCACGTTATCCAGGCGAGTTCATTGCAAAATGTAGGGTCATAATGTTTTGGCTCTTGAGTGTATATATATATCAGGTTAAAAGGGGTTGTTAAGAATTAAGCGAGTTATAATTAAATATAGTTGGAACTCATTAACAACAACGTAATAATTGAAAGACACACCCTCGAGCGGAATTATACAGAGTGAAAGAGCTGATTCGGAAGTAGACTTTTGAATTTTGCTTAGGTAGCAACGCCAAAAAGAGTCAGTTTTGAGCAGGAACTCGGGCTGATAACATCCTCCACGCTTGTTACTCCAAGATGAGAACAAAGGATATCTAAATGGAATAGCCATAGGCAGAATTATTACAATAAAGAA
>CM063500.1:111632540-111652540 GCA_032207245.1 Pardosa pseudoannulata | reverse complement strand
TAGGCTCACCGATGACAAATGCTGAAAAACGAGCTACACTGATCCTTCGTTTATCACGGTTAATGGGGATCAGAACCTTCCAAGAAAGCTGAAAAACCGTGAAATAGGATTTGTCCTTAGGAATTTCCGTCTACGCGGGTAAACGAATGTTTTAAAAATTTGAACATACTTTACACATTTAAGACAAAAATTACAACAATATACGTATTAACTTAAACGTGTCAGTGCTAATTAATAAGGTTTATTAACAAAACCTTATAGAGTAATAAACATTGCTTTCTGGGAGAGGCAAAGTATTGTGTTGGTGTCGGAGGAGAAGCTCTCACTTGACTCGTAGAAATTTTAGGCTCACTCGAAGACTCTTCTGCTGGAGTCTCTGACGGTAAAGCAAGGGGGCTTTACCTTGGAGAGAAACATGGTGATGGGTAGTTCTTATCTTTGTTTTTCCTTTTAATTCAAAATTTCCCTGTACAAGGACATAACCCGATTGCCGAACTCGACAGCTAGAACCATGTTGTCGTCAATGTCTTGTGCAAATTATTGCCATGTTGCACAATTGTTGCATATTCTCCAGGGTAAGGGCAAGCTTTTCAGTTTGTTCTTCGGCTTCCTCTTCATTTTCTTCCTCACTTGCAGACCTTGTCATCTCAAGAGCCCGTGGTATGTGTTCTGAACCAACTCATCTCTTTCTTTGACATACAGGGATTCTTCTATCTCACGCATCAACGTCAAACAAAGCTCCTTTTCGCAATGTGGCTGCCGGTATGGTTGTATTTTTTCATTTTTATTTTTGCTGAATATTTCAGGAAAACCCACGAAGCATTAAAGCCGCCAAACATGAAGCGCGAAGTGGCGAGAGAAACACTGTACACTTCCAAATCGTCCGAAAAAAATGAGAAATTTCCAGTAACAGTCATTTGGAAACATTTTACAATCCTTTCCCATTGTTTATATTTTAAGTACACTATTGGTATCAAAACTTAGTATCAAGGGCGTTTTCTTGAAATAACAAGTTAAAAAAAATACAGTGAAGTGTCAAATTCACCATTCATCAAATTTCGCACTAGGGATCGATGAGTTAAAAAATGGTAGCCATCTTGAAAAAAAAAGGTAATAAATTCATAGCCCTAAAACGTCATTTATCATTTTTAGCCATCGTAGTAAGAATCAGAGAAAAGAAGTTTAAAAGGTAAAATGGGGTAGGCGGAGGAACTAAAATGGGCTCCATTCCAGAAATATGACGGAAAAAAAAATGAATAAGTGAGCTAAAGGAGTTTAACGATACAGGCATACACACAAAAGAAAAATACATATAATGATATTGTATTCTCCAGTCCAAGTTTTCTTTAGGAGTCACGGAAAAAAAATTAAAATCCGTTAATAACTGAAGAAAGCAATTTTAACATATTTCCTGCGCAGTTGGAATATTGGGAGGGGTATCATTAAAATTATATTAAAATAAGTATAATAGGACATGAGGAGAAAGAAATACGCTGTACATATAAAAATAACATATAAAAACATATAAAAAGAAACGAATACTCCCCCCCCATGGAAATACTTCCTACAAATAAACATTAAAAATATTTAGCAAAACTGCAGAGCTTAGCACTACAAATTATAACAATCCAAACCCAAATTTTGAAAATTTGGTTATTCTTCATAGTTTAGTTTCAATTTATATTCTTATTTACGTTCTTGAGTGGGTAATGAGGTCATTCAAATTTTAGTATAATACACACACACATACATGTAATACATACATACATACATACATACATATTTACATACATATAAGTATTTACACATACATGTAATAACCTCCTCTCTCCCATTTGAATTCCTTAAAATCTTTTTCCCAGCCTCTTAGTGTCTTAATCAAAGGAAAGACTTCGACTTAAAATTCTTTCGATACAATTCCCAAAGCTTTCTATCCTTTTGATGTAAATTTTCTGTCTATTCAACACGTTTTACAACTATCACCGGCGAATGGCTCCGGTATTTTACTGATCTTACGCTTCAATTCGCTGAGTAAGTGGGAAAATTCTTTCTGTCTTCGCTCTTGGGTGCACCTCTGTTCGAGCAGAGTTAATTTTGTGTTTCCTTTTGTTTATCGTTGACTAGTAAAGATGTCCATTTTAGCAGTTCAAAAATAAAATTTTAATTAGACTTGTGCCATTTTCTTCAATGTCGGCCGACTGCATTTTTGTTACTGCTAGCTGATTAGGCTTCTCCTTTCCCAGTAGTCCGGGCAAGTGAAAATAATACAGGCTATCATGTGTCCAAAAGTTTTACAATTATTGGATTGTAAAACTGCTGCGTTGTAAAATTGTAAAATTGTGCGTGCGTACGTACACGTACGCACGCACACGCGCGCACACCCACCCACCCACCAAATTCTTGCCATGTTGCACAATTGTTACAGATTCTCCAGGGTAAGTCCACGCTTTTCAGAGCCGGGAAAGGACGCATTGCGCACATAACACTAGAACAACGGACGCATCAGCACAGGTTAATGGATAAAATATAGGGTTTCTGGAGTAGTTCAGAAGGACGAAAAAGAATGCAGCGTGCTCTTAGACTTTGGCAATTTTTTCTTTCAGGTGTACTACGTTTAGTGTTTCTTTTACTTTTTATTTTTTTATATATTTCCTTATCTTTTGTTCTATATTTGTATATTGTAATATAGATCAGTGGCGTTTTACTATAATTAATATTAAAGACAATATAAAGCAAACTTGGGTTATTAATGGATTTGAAGTAACAACAGAAATGTACTACACCATAGCATGCATCATCTAAGGTCTACTCTTAAAGTAATACTCTTTTGAAAAATATAAGTTTCGATTTACCTGAGAAACCTTGAATAATGCCACTCTATTCCAAGTTGGTTAACAGTTCTCAAAATTCGAAACATTTACATTTGAAAAGTGAATAGAATGATACACACGAAAATTTTCAGCCGTAAAACATCGGGTCACATTTTGAGCTTTCACTCACACACACACACACACACACGATTTCCTACAGAATAATACCATGTTTCTATAAAATGAAATATTGTTCGAACCTAACTGCTTACATAAGAATACTGATTCAAAACAGATGTTAGAAAGAGAGTTAATTTAATTAAGCACTAGGGAAGATTGGATTACTTTTCTATAAATTTTGTAAATTAAATGCCTCTTTGTGATATTAGATCAAAATAGGAATTGACTTGAGAGGAATGATTAATTCGAGAAAGAAATTACATGATAAATGTTTGTCTGATTATCATTGATTATAGAAGATTTTTACCATTTTGAACTGTCAAGCATTACTTCAAATAATTAACAGGTGGAGACTGGTCTAAAATGAGGAAACATAAACAAAAACATATTCGTCAGTAATAAGGTGTTGGAAAACTTCTGATATTGAAAACACATTGCAGTCTTTTTGAAACAGATATGTTCCTGAATAGTTCTTGAAGGCTTGCACCAGTTTTCTTGTAATATATTGCCAACTTAATTTAACGGTTACGTAGGTGGTTAGCTTTGACGCTTATTTCTGTGTAATGTAAATCAAAAACGCTTAACGTTAATTATAACTCGAAACTGTGATGACGATAGTAGATGTGAAAATCCATCCTCGTACTTATAAAATCCTTTCTCAACAATGTACTGAATGGATCCTCGTTAACAAGAAATTTCATGGCTTGGAACGTGTTATTATACAGTTAGGAAAATAAGTTGCGAGGATAGAACTAGAGAAATGGGATCAACATGATCAGCTGAATTGGTCATATAATCCTTGGCAATATGTAACATTGTAGAAAAATAATAGGTCCTGTGGTGAATTATCTATTTTCCTAGCTGTACAACATACACCAGTCAAATTTAAAACTACACAAATCATATTTTAGATCCCCTTAATGAAGCATAACTTAATAAATTCACATCTCCCAATAATCGAGTGGAGCAAGAACTTTCGACCACAACAGTTAGTTATTCGAAAGCGTTGAAGTAGTAGTTCTTTTTAGTCTAGCAGAAGTAGTAGTTAGTTACAGTCTAGCAGAAGTAGTAGTTAGTTACAGTCTAGTAGAAGTAGTAGTTAGTTACAGTCTAGTAGAAGTAGTAGTTAGTTACAGTCTAGTAGAAGTAGTAGTTAGTTACAGTCTAGTAGAAGTAGTAGTTAGTTACAGTCTAGTAGAAGTAGTAGTTAGTTACAGTCTAGTAGAAGTAGTAGTTACAGTCTAAGAGAAGTAGTAGCTAGTTACAGTCCCATGGAATACCACGATATGGCTCCTCTAACCGTAACCGAACGCCAGTCACCATTTTTACTCTTTGAAGTTCTCTTTAATCCCCAAACCATTTTTACTCTTGGAAGTAAGCATCTTGTATCGTGCACTTGGGACAGCGTTTATCAAACATCATCTTGCCCCAAAGTCGTAATTGTGTCAAGCAAAATCCAACAAGCCAAGTGGCCAATTACCATTTCACCGCAGTATATGCTTTACAATTATCACACCCTTTTTTCCTCTCGTAAGTAATTTGATCATTGTTAAGTGACTTTGGAAGTGCAGCTCTGGCAAAAATACTCTAATTGAGTAGCTGCATTTCATTTGTTTTGGTGGAGTAGCTGCATTTCATTTGTTTTGGTGATTTGTTTTCAATTGTTTTGGTTTTTGAAGAGCCATTTTTGTGAGAATGGTTCAGCACAGCAGTCACTTTTCCAAATATAATCTTCATATTTTTTCTTTACAATCATCTTCAATCAAACCTGTGCTATAGTCCATCTATTTAACTTGACATTTGCGGTAAGAGATCCTGGCTTTTTAAACATCAAAAAATGCGGGTACTTTAACTAAGCAAACAATTAAAAAAGCTTATCAACCGATATTGAAGAGAACGGCAAAAGTTTAATGAAAACTTTATTTCAGAGCTGCTAAAACGAACATCTTTACTACTCAACGACAGACAAAGGAAAGACACAAAAATCACTGTGCTCGAACAGAGATGCACCCAAGAGCGAAGACAGAAAGAATTTTCCCACTTACTCAGCGAATTAAAATGGAAGATCAGGAAAAGCGTTGAGCCATTTTGCCGGCGACAACTGGGAAACGTGTTGAATAGACAGAAAATTGACATCTTTAGGATAGAAAGCTTTGGAAAACGGATCGAAAGAAGTTTATGTCGAGAACGCTCCTTTGATTAAGACATTTAGAGACATGGAAAAAGATTTTAAGGAATAGAATGGGAGCGAGGTGGTTTTTAAGGAAATATTGAAGTTAAATAATTTTGATATATTACATATACATATGAGAACTAAATTACTCATACGGCAATATAAACAACTTTAAAACAGTCAGTTAGATGTAAATCCAAACAACTACATTGTTTATTGTAGTTTCAGAAATTCATTTCACTTCTTGAACAGACCTTTGAAGGTATGCGCTTATATTAACATGATACAGTGAAATTTTGAACACACTACGCTTGCTTTTCAGAGTTGGTTTACAGATCCGAAATATTTGCATTTGAAAAGTGAAGTAAACTTGACGAAGCACAGGTAAAGTTTCCGCCGAAAACATGGGTGAAAAGTTTGAGCGTTCACACTCTCTCTCTCACACACACACGCGTTTTGAATAATTTTAAAATACCGTCGGGAAAATATTGTTTGCATTGGATTATGGATTCAAAACAGATCTTTGAAAGAGAGTTACTCCAAATGAAATTCGACCAAGGTTAAAATATTTTTCTATGCATTTTAAGAAATAATTCCGCTTTGTTATATTGCATTTAAAGAAGTTAAATGATTAATATGTTTGTCTTCTTGATGTTGAGAGTTCGGTTGAATAGGCGTCACGCCCCTGATCGGTTGCGGTAATGACCCCAGAGGATTTACGAGAGAATCCTGCATCGGGACAGCTAGCGAATGATAATTATATCCGCTCATATAAGGAACGGCAGGGTCACGGATACCAAACGGGGGATAGATTGGGTTCCAATTGCACACTTTAAGAGCCTCCCCATTTTATGAAATTATTTATTCTTATTTTTTTTCTACTGTGATCGTAATGGTAATTTTACGCAAGAAACAATCCTCTACATTTCTACTTGTTTTGTTAAAGTTCTATATATCCAATATTTACTGGGACAGTACAATATAAGACAGTACAATTTTCTGTTAGACAACTAACCATAATAAACAAATAAATATGAATATTTGCTTTTTATATGGTTGAAATGTTTAATTCCAGTGAAATTCTTAATTTTTATGAAATGAAGATTAGAATATTCAAATAAAATTAATTCAAATTTATGTATTTACTTTATATTAAACAATAAAATAAATTTCATTTTTTTTAAATTTATAAACAAAAAATTCCAAATTTTCTAGAAAAAAATATAGAAGTTTATTACATATATAATGCACTTTATTTAAAAAAATTTAAATTTGTTTTAGTTTTTACATTATTTGATTTTGTTTTATTCATTGTTGTATGTATTTTGCCCCATTTTTTCGTACGAAAGAGGGGTGTGCAAAAAAATCTAGGGCACTAAAGTGGTTTAATCTGGAGCTATTCATTTAATAAAGATGAAATCCTTATGTATAAATTCTCTCAAATGTTTCTATTACTTTTCTGTAGAAAGCCTTCTGCATTGACTATAATAAACTCACTTACACTCTTATCCTTCACATTCGTTCATCATGTTTAAATGCTTATATTTTCTCTATATTTCTTATATCATTTTCCCTATACTTTTACAGCATTTTAAGAAAACAAACGACAGAGCGTGTTTCACTACAAGTGGGAAACATTTTAAGTACCGTGTGGCCATAATTAAACTGACAGTGTTCGCAGTGTTTTGTAGCTCGATCTATTTGCAAGAATAACGCCATATTTTGTAGGAAGATTAACCCTCCGAGTGGAACAAATCGAGGAAAAAAATCTCCAAAAAATACGCGGTTTAATATGTCAGTGGCCAAAGAGTTCTATGGTTTTTTCCCTCGTTGTTGTCCCTTTACTTCCGGTTATATATATAGATATATAAATAGATATTATAGATTGTAAATATTTAATAACATAAAGCTCGTCAAGTCTGGAATATTATCCCATAAGAAATAAATTATTCTAAAAGTACAAATAAAAATATTCTTTGAGAAACTTATTTATGTTTATTACGAAAGTCATCCAAGATATTTAAGTGGTGCAATTAGAGATGCATCTTTACAGCAAACGAAATACTTCGAAATAGAGATTTACAAAGTCATGAAAATCTATCAGCGTCTTTGTGCTTCAGGTGGTAGGGGTGCATCCCTCAAGAAATGTCAGTGAAAGAGGGATGCAGTTCCTAGACAATCGACCTGACCCTCCTACCTCAAAACTCCATGGGGGAAAGCACTGGCAAAATTGTATATTACATCCATTTTCGGAGCGTTTTTGGAGGTCGAAAATTGTACGTTTTGAAGTCATCATCGGTTTGGCGGAATTGTACGTACGAACCGCTTAGAGGGTTAAACAAGACGGGGGCGAAGGATTCCACGAAAAAACAAATTAGTTCCAAACGTCATTGCTAGGGGGATATTTGACGATGTCTAATAGAAAATAGAGTATTAACAAATGCAAAATTAGATTAAATAAAAATTCCTACATCGCCTGTACAGAGATTCGATCCTTGAACTTTTCTTTGAAACCTGTTGCTCTGACCACTGCGCCAGAGATACGAAGGGTTTTAAGCGGCATTATAATAATCTCAATAAGCTCACAATTCTGTATTTTTAATTAAAAAAACATTTTCTATCGGATCCAATTGTGAATCTAAACCATTTTCGAATCAACGTAATTACATACACAAAATTTCATTAAAATCAGTCTAGCCGATGAGTTTTATTGCAAACACACGGACTGAAGAATTTTAAATATAAAGATACATAGAGAGATAAAATATGCATGTTTAAATTCCTATTCATATAAATTGGTATGACTAGTTATATACAAATAGTCATTCTTTTAATATAATGGAAAGGATTTCTTAATTGCATAATTAACATTTCAAAAGAGTAAATGCTTTTCTAAAATAATTTACAGAAAATCGCATACATGTGTGATATAGCCTCCTTTGAAAACTAATCCTTCCTAACAAATCAATTTAATTCCATTTTAAAATTATATACCCAAACGGCATTTAATTTGCAAAATTTATAGAAAAGTAATTCAATCATACGTCGCGTTTAATTAAAGTAACTATTTTCTAACATCTGTTTACAATCGACAATCTTTGTAAACATTTGCTCCGCAAAATATTTTCCTCACGGAAACATGGAATTACCTGAAACGAATTCGTGTGAGAGAGAGAGTGAAAGTTCAGAAATATTCAGCTATGTTTTCCGGCGGAAAATTTTCGTGTGTACCTTCCCGTTCACTTCACTTTTCGAATGGAAATGTTTTGGATTTTAAGATATCGTTAACCAACTGAGAAAAGCGCGGCGTATTCAAGATCTCACTAAATCGAAACGAATACTAATAAATGAGTGTTTAAGAACTAAGATAATGTATCAGTGAAACAATAATCAGGAGTTTAATTCTAGCTTAAAATCGGATTTTGTCTGGGATGTAGTACGTATATAAGAGTTGTGTTTATTACTGTTTTGAAATTACTTAGCAGTATTTCTATGGATATTGTTTTGAAATGCGCATTCCGTATTTACGTCAGGTAGTTAACACTTCGCATGTGCGCAACGTATTTTTACGTTTTTTACAGTCTGCCACTGGAGCGCGAGTCACGTAAAAATTTGGTAGATTTATGGTGGATACCCGCTAACCACCACAAATCTACTAAATACGTATAATTATATGTCTGTGTGACATTATATGCACGTTATTTGCGTTACTACGTAACGCTTTGGATTTTTTCTTCCCACAAATTATAATTGTCGAGTGACTCGATCTTTTCTTGCGTTATTTCGTGTTCAATCGAATTCCTAGTTCCAGAAAGTACAAGTCTGGTTTTTTGTCAATTTGAAGCTTGATTTTTTTTATTGTTGAATAAAAAATTAATAATAAATAGTTATATTTGTACTTGCTATAAAAAATATTATTGAATACATTGTAAAATTTTAAAAATCGTTTATTTTTGTGATTTTGTAAAAATATTATCTTTTGTTGTTAAATACTCATACAGTATATATTAAAATGTAAAATAAAAAAAATTTCGTTCATAAAAACAAAGTAGTTTTCGATTGACTGAAATGTTTCTGAATAATTAAACTTTCGTGAGATTCACGAAAAAACGACCTCTGCAATCTTAATTTGGCGGTGAAGTATACCCGCATGCCAAGTGTTAACCACAAACACTATTTTCAAATGTTTAGTCTGAAAAAAAAAAAGAAAGAAGGAAAAAAACAATGCATGTATGTGGTGTGTATGTGTCTGTAATTTTGTGCTAGTGTGTTATGTAACATCCTATCATGGTGAGCGAAATTAACACAAATAATACCATAAAATAATTAAGACGTAAAACATTGTGAAATATCAAACAGAAGTTTTCAAAATATCCAATGGATATAAAAGAACTTCATGGAAAAATTATCTTATTGTATTTCTTCATGGTTAATATTTTGAAGTATTTGCTAAGGGATTGAAAATCCTTGAAGTTTGGACAGCAATGTATATTTCTTCCTATCTTAAAATTTTATAAAAACATATAATTAGGATAAGCTATATACAATCAACGATTTTGCATCATACTAATAACATGGAATTGATTTAGAACACTTAAATAATTCTGTTGTACTTTTTTAGTATGAGGATATTATTAAAAAGTATTGGAGAGCCGGTGAATTAATGGCTTAGGTGCTAATTGTTCGTCATTTGTAAAATGAATAACACATAATTTCAAAAGTTAAATTTTAGGAAACAATTCATATATTTATTCAAAAGTCAAACTCATCTACAATATTACAAAAGACGTATGGTCGTAGTTTTATTTCAAAATTGTTACTTCCCAATATCTTAGTAGAATGTTATCATCTGTGATAAATATACTGATAAATATTATAGTGTCAGAATTTTCCTTATTCTTTTTACTAGTTGAGTTTCTGTCTTAAATACTAGAATTTCAAATTCGAATGTGTTAGTTAAGCTAAGTATACATAAAAGGAAAACCCGAGTTTAAATCTTAAAAGTATGTTTACACATTTCTAACTTTTAGACAAACTCATGTCCAATTTACGATATAAACTTTGTTTGTTTAATCACCTATCCTATAATGAATATGTTTAAACTCTTTTTCTAGAAACTTTTATACCACCGAGTTAAACATTTATGACTGTGAAATAACTAATTATAAAGGCAATGATGTTTCTATTACTTCTTAAGTAATGACTTTTTCTTCAACGGTTAAATGCAGTTTCTTTTTATTAACAAATTTAAAGCCCATACAAAGTTATGATACGAAGTCGAAAAATGCTTAGAATGAGATTAAAAGCGCCTAAAGTAAAATTCAGGATTGTATTCTGAGGTCTAGGCAGTCACTGAATTTAATCAGATTAAAACTGGCGGTTTTGTATTTAGGAAGGGCCGCTTTCATATTTGTTATGTTTCTGGGAACATTTCTTGTTTCGGAGCAAACATTTTAATGCCTGTTCTACATTATGAATAAGCTCGCTTCCTTCGACCAAAATTCTCTTTCATCGTAAATAAGCATATTTATGATATTTTTGTCTGTAAGCACAACACGATGTCTTTTATTTTGCATTATATTTTCGCTGTCAAAGACCGCGAACATATGCAAATGGCGGGAAGTATCCATGCTTCTTTTACATTCTTACTTGAACGATGGCGTCGCTGTGTGGGGTTGGAAAATATTTTTAAATGCATGCGGTGTGCGCTTAACAAAGCCTCGCTCATTGTGGGATTCTCATAAAACGACGTTTATTAAAATAAATAAATGCAGGAAAGGGCGATGTAGTTTCAAAGAAGGTGTAGAGCGCTTTAACGAGGAACAAAACAGACGGAGCGATGTATGTTGTATACAATCTTGAAACTCAAACTGTCCACTAGTACATGGTTTTAATTTACTTAGTCTTCTTACCTTCTTGGAATGCAATTAAGACTTGGGGAACGACAATAATTGATGATACTAAACGTATTTACATTGTTTTGTCTCATATAGTTGTTAAACTAGTTGCAGCTCATAAAGCTGAATAAAATCTTAATAATTTTGCTTTTCTAAACAGCTAAGTTTAATTCATTTGAATATTTAAAAGTATAAAAGTCTGGCTTGATCAAACAGTATTTCTTGAAGAAAAAAAAGGAACATGATGTTGGATTGAATGTGAATTCTATCAGGTTTTCTAATTTATTCTTAATTTAAATATTTTTTTCTTTTATTTAAGCTTTTTCGTCAAATATGCATTAATAGTTACATTCCTTAAAGCTATATAAATTCTCAATTATTTTTCTTTTATAGCAGTGAAGTTTCTTTCATTTGAATATTTATTGGTATTAAATTATTTTAATTAATTAATATTTTATTTTAAAAAATACTCATGGTGCGATTTTATGGATTTCCCATGTTCTAATTATTCATATTTAAACAACATTTTCTTTCACTTAAAATTTTTTTGTCAAAGTGTGCAAAAAGTGACAATCTTTAAAGCTATGAAAAATCTTTATTATTTTTTTTCTACAGAAATATTTATTTCGTTTTATAATTATTATTTTATATTTATAATTTTAATAATCCTAATAGTTATTTTATAATTATTTATTGTCTTGATAAAACAGTATTTCATGAAGCAAAAACAAGTATCGTATGCGATTTTATGTGGATTCATCCATGTTTTCTAATTTATTTATATTTTAAATAAAGTTTTGTTTCACTCAAGAATTTTTTGTCAAAGTTGTACAAAGAGTTACAATCGTTAAAGCTACAAAACATCTGAATTATTTTATTTTTCTCAACTGTAAAGTTTATTAAAATTGAATATTTATTAGTATAAAATTATTTTAATTATCAATATTTCATGGTGAAAAAATTACTCATGTTGTGGGATTGTGTATGAGTTTATCAATGTCTCCTAATTACTTACAGTTTAAATAACTTTTTCTTTCCCTTAAAGTTGTTCATAAAATACTCATGTTGTGGGATTGTGTGTGACTTCATCCATGTCTCCTAATAACTTACAATTTAAATAACTTTTTCTTTCCCTTAAAGTTGTTCATAAAAATTACTCATGTTGTGTTGATTGTGTATGAGTTCATCAATGTATCCTAATTATTTACATATAAATAACTTTTGCTTTCCCTTAAAGTTGTTTATAAAACATACCCATGCTGTGGGATTGTGTATGAGTTCATCCATGTCTCCTAATTATTTACAATGTAACTTTTTCTTGCCCTTAAAGATGTTCATTAAAAATACTCATGTTGTCGAATTGTAAATGAGTTCATTCATGTCTCCTAATTATTTAAAATTTAATTAACTTTTTCTTTCCCTTAAAGTTGTTCATAAAGAATACTCATGTTGTGGGATTGTGTATGAAATCATCAATATCTCCTAATTATTTACAGTTTAAATAACCTTTTCTTTCCCTTAAAGTTTTTCGTCAGAAATGTACAAAATATACACTCATTAAAACAATGAAATTATTTTGATTTTATATTCAGAAATGTTTCATTTGAATAATTATTGTTATAAAAGTATTTTGATCGGGAAATTTTTCATGATAAAAAGTTTATTTTCTAAAAAGAATCTGTAAGGGTTTTATAGGATTTCTAAATTTACTATTAATACTATTTTAGGTTCTTTAAGCCTTTTATTTTGTAAAAAGGTATATATACTAAATGATATCCCTTACTCAGCCCTTATGAAAGCTTTTGTTCTTTACAATATGTAAAGTAGATAACGATTATTAGAATATAGAAATGTTCACAAAATGAAAAAGTGGATTGATATACACTATATTTTACTTTTGTCCTCTTAACCTACTGAGACCTGACTCATTTCTGACAAATATATTTGATGAATATCTTGCATCTACTTTATTATAAACTGCACTGTGTAAGATAAATATGAAATTTCATCTACTTTAACCGCTTTCGGTAAAATGACGAGTCTAGCTCGTCATTCGTT
Source organism: Pardosa pseudoannulata (assembly GCA_032207245.1). Taxonomy (NCBI): domain Eukaryota; kingdom Metazoa; phylum Arthropoda; class Arachnida; order Araneae; family Lycosidae; genus Pardosa; species Pardosa pseudoannulata. Next base: position 111,639,422 of record CM063500.1, on the reverse strand, counting down.
TTTCATTCCATACCGCACAACGACGAGCTACACTCGTCATGCGATTAAAGTTACTGTTAAATATGATAATTAATTTAGTTTAAAATTTCCAGTGTAATGAATTTGGAAACACTTTTATCACTTGTGAAAATCACAAGTCACTATTGCATATTGTTTACTTAGAATTTCTTCGTACATGTCATTGCCAAATTAATGAGTCAGAATAAAAGAAAACCTACTAAGAAATGCCGTGTGTGTTACAAGAATCAAATTAAAAGTGAGACTACTTGGCGGTGTATACAATTAAGAATCCCTTTGCACTTTGTTTTGAAAAGTACCACTAGCTTGAAGACTATTATCTGTATACCTTATTAATGTTTTGCTTTGATATTTTCTTAATTTTACTGTTTCTGATATTATTTAACACTATGTAAAAAGTGGATTTTAATTAAGAATATGTAAGAATTGTAAAATGAAAAAGTTTTTTAAATAAAAATTAAAGGGTTATTTCATGCACAGCTTTTCATTATTAAATCATACCGGAAGGGGTTAATTATTACAGTCTACCTAAATTGGCTGTCACTTTAAATATTACAGGATATCATTTATAAAAAAATCCAAACTTTATAAGAGATTTATATACTATCAAAATATCCGTATGTTCATTAAAATTATTTCTTTCGATGCGTTGCCAATAAGTTTAAAGTGAAACAGTGACGATATGATACACAATGTCAATGAGATTAAGAACTGATGCAATATTGCAATAAAAATTGGTATGAAACAAAAGTTACTTAAATCCTTCAATTTTGGTTTGGTCCCTCAGCAACTCTAAATGAATTTCGCCTAGGGAAAAATAAGGGTACTATTAAATAACAGCAAACTGATATTGAGTTTTCGGAAAGTAATTTTTTTCCGACAATTTTTTTTTTTATCTTAGCTCCATTCCCGATTTTCAATCCGGCTACAATGGCAACTCCAAGAGGAACCCCGAAACAATTGCTGCGCTCTTTTACGTGATAAAATGGTCACGTGACTACCAGGGGTATTCTCCCCTATAAATTTCACGTCCGCGATAAAAGTGTCAGCCAGTCATTAGTGCGTTAGTTGAGAAAATTTCTGTTTTACGCCTTACCCCCAAAATAAGTGGAGGAAAAAAAACGACGCCCTTTTGCTGTAGAATATATTAGAATGCACAGTGTAATACTCCATCTCCCTTAATATGTGGGAAATAAATTTACCAATTGAAGTGACGATTTTAAACGCAAAGTAAAACATCGACCTACAGTTCTTAAGTAAGACAGAAATGTAAAAAAAGATAAATTCTGGAAATAACGTAAAAATCCTATAAAATATGCTACTAAGAATAAATTAATTGTTATAAACTTAGTTCTAAATACTTAAATTTTTGACCAGCGGATGTTTAACCCATTATCGCCCAGCGTCCTCATTTGAGGACAGTCAAAAAATGGTTTGTAGAGTTTTTGTTTTCTTGAAACGATTCTTCCTTTTTAATGGAAATAGATATTAATCTTATGAATAATCTCCCAAGTTTTCAAATAGGATCTTATCTATAATTTTGCCATTTCGATCGGCCTTTTATGATTTTCAAGCTTAGAATAGGAACATACTATGACCGGTATTCTGAACGTATACCGGTCAAAATCATGGCGAATAGCCATATCTGTAATAAGTCATCTCTTTTCACTACTTTTCTCATATACGATAGCAAATAAATCTATTATTGCGAAGCTTTCCTTTTTTTTAAAGACATCTTATTGTGTTTTAAAATGACACCTCCTCACTAATGATGACCTGATGTCATATTTAAAGGTGATTAAATTTCATATTTTGTTTTACTTCCAGGTGTCTATAATAGCTTTTATGGTAGGTATTTACTAATATATAGTCATCAAAAATATCCGGGCATTAATGGGTTAATCGACAAAGAACACAATCTGATAAATGGAAGGTTCCAGGCCGGATATCAGAAGATATGAACAAAAATTTTCAACTATGAACACTAGAAAGAATAATTTCAGACGTAGACTGACATATGTATATATGTATATTTAGCCTCGTTCTTTAAAATCAGTACATCTAACTTCGAACCTCAATATAAGGAGTTATAAAAATAAAATCGTAATTTCATTCATCTCATTAAAATATTTAAATCATAATACTTGTAAATGGATTTTGAAAGTTTGGAAAAATTTAACTTGACGACACAAACTTATTTTTTTTTCGATGTTTGGCCCGCTACCGAAAAAGTTTGCCAATCTCTGATTTACAGTTTCAAATCTTAAGAGATGTTTGCTCTAGCTAATGGTGTTCTTTGAACAAAGCTTAGGTTTAGCTATTAGGAAGTGGACACCAGAATTGAAAACCATTATACTGACCTTTTCATTACATAGATACTTCGTTATAAACTGTAATGCAGGGTGTTTCATATTGAATAGGACAAAAATAAAAAATTATGGTGAAAGTTTTAATTAATATATTTAGAAAATTCAAATTAACCTCAAAACTACATTTATTCAAGTTTCTACAGGTGTTCAATATGTGTCCCTCCGGTGACACGACAAATGTCTACACGGTAATCAAGCTCCTGTTAGGTAATGTTACATGGGCATTTTCCGTGCCCCAAAATCCCAAATTATGGCCATTAACTTTGCTACATAAGTGGAACGTGGCTTCAGGGGTAAACACCAGTGTGTTCTCGAAACCATTCACGTTCAGCTTTTCTTGAAATTTTACACAAAAAATTCTTATGCAACGGTTTGTCAGTAGGTTTTAAGGCCTGGACCATCTGATATCTGTACGGCTTGAATTAGAGAGGCTTCCGTAAAATACGCCCCACCGTTGTGTGAGGGACAGTCATTTCTGCACCTTCATGTCGCGTTGATTTTGAGATACTCCGTAAAAATCTTTCCGAATTCTTTCAACAACGTCGGGTTTTGTTTCTTTTAGTCCTGGGCTTTTGTTCTTGCATAAGGAGCCGGTATCATGGAACTGCTTCACCCACCTGCTTATGTTATGCTGATGCGGAGGTTCTTTACGAAATTTCGTGCGAAAATGTGTTTGCACAACGCTTACCCAGGAGATTTTGTCATATTCGAAACGCAGTACGCTTTCTGCTGCATGGACGACATGTTGTTTAACAGCGTCTCTAGCAGCGAGTTCGTCATTCGATAATTTTTCCCTGTTGCCAAATAAAACTTATATAGTTGTAGATGAAGAATAAATTTGTTTCGGCTGAATAAATCCATTACGTCAGTCACACAGAGCTATTCTTTTTGTCCCATTCAATATGAAACACCCTGTATTTTGTGTTTTTAATGCTATCTTTTATTATACCAGAAGTAACAAAACATGCTTACACTAAATATTTGTAACATAAAAGTTAAAATTAAAGCAATAGTAACTTAAATATAATGGAATTATTTTCAAAAACTGAAAACATTTAAGAATAATATATGCATTACTAATTATCTATTAATTATCATGAAATAGCTTAACATTATGGTCTGAAGAATTTTATAAAAATTTGGAATATGTATAATTAAAAAAAACATTTTATGGATTATTAAAATTTCAAAAAATATTCTATACATTTTGTCATTCTATACTTTATGTCATTTTTTAAAAATACGATGTAGCTTATAATGTAAGTAACTTTAAATCTTTTAGATCTAAAAATATTTCATAATAATTTTCTTCTTTCTAAAAATGCATTTACTTTTACCTTGAAAGACCGTCACTTTAACTTCGCAAATTGTTCTACAAGAAAGACGTAGAACATTTTCCCCCTCAGCTATTCATAAAACGCGTTCCCATTTGAAATGGCATTAAATAAACATTTCCGGGGGTTCCAAATTCATTTAATTTTCCCACGAATTTATTAAAACCCCTTTCTGTTACGACCGTCCACATCAAAAAGCAGTCAAAAATTTTCGCTGGATTCGTACTACGCATTTTTTTTTAACTGCACCCCATATCATGGAGTTAAAAAAATTATGCAGTTCTCCAGTACGTTATTTTGATTACGCAAGCAAAGTAAATGACTGAATTAAAAACAGGCAAGTTAAACAAAATTTATGGTTATTAAACTTCTGAATTCTCATATATTTTAATTGAAGGCTGAAATCCAGAACCGCTGATTTCATTTATCTTGGTTTTTGTGTTACGGTTTACTTTTATGGCTGAAATTTTACTTGTTGGTAGGAGATATAAATGAATAATGTGGAAGTCAGGTCTTATGAAACCTCAGAGTGCATGCTGCTATCAGAATATTTATTTACTTCCAGTGTCTACATAAGCGTTTGCGCGGTTTTATATCTTACCATTTTTCTGTCGTAAAGCGCCAGTGTATGCAAATACTAGAAGGTTAGAGTATATAAAGTCATTCTTCTTTTCCTTCTTATAGAATGGATTTCCATGAAAGTATACGATTCAGGTTTAAAGAAGAGAACATTTTTTAAAAGTAGTTTTTACTTTTTGGTAGGAAAACTTTATTTATTATTTTAAAATGAAATAAAGTTTACTTTAAGCTTTAACTTTTTATAGTATAAGCTGATCACTGGTAATATAATTTTTATTTACGTTTTATCTAATTAAAATGAAAGAAATGTTTGCGAAAAAATTCTGAGCTGTGTTATTTTTAAACTTGATTAACTTATTCTTTTTTCTCCTACGACGCGAAGTCATTTTGACTATTACATATTTTATAATGTTATCCCACTTACTTCGATCTGGTGAACTATGTAGTATTACTTGAAAAACAAACCTCCTAGTTGGTTTGGTGGTAAAGGCGGTCGTATACCACTGTTGAGGGTGTTAGTTAATTGACTGTAATTGTAATATCCATGCATGTAGTCATTTGTAGTGTCCCTTCATAAAAAGCAAAGGTGACCTACTTACATAGTTGGTATTGTTGTCACTCATTCCTCTGGTGAAGGAAAATTATACCAGGTCTAATTGATCCAGTCACAATATGTGACTGATCCATGGTAAAGGTAATATATAGCTTCACTTGATCAAGGAACATCGAGGACTGAATGCTTCTTAAACCTTAAGAAGGGGTGAATCTTTCGTTTGATGGACACTTTTTGGGTAGAAGAACGACTTTACTCAAGTTATTTAGAAGCAGGGACCAAGCAGAAAAACCCAAGGCTCCGCCTGCTCTCCAATGGTATCTTTTGGGAACTTCGAGGACATATCGACCAAGAACCAATTTTACGTGCTTCAGCCATCGTATATGAACGTGGCAGATCTTTGGGTCCAACATCACGAATTACATTATGACCCCCATATTAAGGACCACTTTTGACCCTCAAAACTGACAGAACCCGACATGGCATTCACACCACAAGGTGATCATTGGTAGACTGAAAAGTAAAGAAAACGGAGTACAACTTTATGGAACTTTACATTTATAGAAGATTGAAAAGCCTGGGTCTAAGAAACTTTCCTCAAAGGGAAATGGCTATGCATCAAGCGGTCAGGAATAATACAAACATTCAGCAACGTTAAACGACTGTTTTGATTTTGTTTCCATAAGACTGTAGGCTGTTCATCACTTTTTGGGATTGATGAGTGAAACTTGATAATTTAGTCAGATCTTTATTACCAGAAGCTGGTGAACATGTTCCCAATTCTAGAAACTTCTAGAAATACTGAAAAGCATGTAACATGAAGTTCTAAAAAGATAAGGAACATCTGGGTCAAAATCTAATAGGAAACCTCAGTCAAAATCTCTGTGAAAAACTGTTTCCGATCTACTTTTTGTTCTGAAATTTCCGAAATTGGAGTCTAGGACAGTATAAAATGTTAATTTGTTATACCCCTTCACTTGGGGCGTGAACTGTAGTTCCAGTGATCAATTTAGATTAGAGGTTAAAGAGGGGAAAGCAAAGGGACGCGGGGTTTTTTGCCCTTGATTTAAGATTTGAAAACCCCTGATAATTTTCTCAGGACTTAATGAGGGCCGTCTTTGGGGTTTTATACTAAATATCTACATTAATTTCCCGATCTAGTTATATATATATATATATATATGTGTGTGTGTGTGTGTGTGTGTGTGTGTGTGTGTGTGTGTGTGTGTGTGTGTAATATGGGTGAAACTCATTGAAAAGCACAACACATTTTATTTCTGGTGACATGAACGAAATCCATACAATAGACAAGCACTTTTACAACATCGTGCACCGAGACAATGTGATCCTGCACACACACACACACTTTTCAAGTAGGGATTTGTCAGGTAAAAAGACTACGAATCACAATTGATCACGTGATAAAAAATACCCATGTTTAAAGAGAACGCTCTAACTATTGCCTAAAGTAGTACAGATAGAGGATGAAAGAAGTCTATAGCGTGTCTGGAGGGAAAAATCAGAATGACCGCGCAAACCTCCAAAGTACTTTATGAAGAAAAGTTATTAAATTAATAATAAAATATGTAAATTAATGGATTTTAATATTACATATATATGATTGTATATATATATATATGTGTGTGTGTGTGTGTGTGTGTATACATTTATAGATGGCAGAGTTAAATAAAAACTATTGCAAAGAAATAATTAAATTATCGTTTCATTACTCGAAAGAAATACATTCAATTTACTCACGAACAGAGTGGTTGTAAAACATAAGACCAATCGTAAAGTTCCTTTTATTGCCATCCCAAAACAGTTTTAATAATTCTGCGTCAAACATGTTGTCGTGCACCCCCGTTTATTACTGAAATACAATGAGGACGTACTTTTCTAAACCCACAATGCTAGCGTTAAGCAATCCCAACATCAAGCGGTGTGTAACAATTCAGCTTTGCTCTAACTCTTTAATGACTGCTTGACATTTTTATGGGCCCCACACAATTTATGGGTGAGGTTCGTTCGC
>CM063500.1:111617540-111625040 GCA_032207245.1 Pardosa pseudoannulata | reverse complement strand
TACTTTTCGCGACTCTATCGACAATTCTATTCAAAAGAATTTTAAACATTTAGGGCAATCGAACGGTCAAAGTAAACCCAATCCATATTCCGCGCATTGGGATGGCATTTTTAAGAAAATTTACTGGGGAAAAGAATCATTAAGTAATCAATATCGGAATGAAACGGCCGACATTATCGATTATTAACCGATATCGTAAAAATTTTTCCTCTCCCAGCATCTCCGTGGGTTCGGTTTCAAACTATAAATTCATTATGAATTCCGTAATTCTTAACGTTACTCTTTTGGGGGGCTAAACTGTTTCTATAGTGCTGGAATTCCCATTTTTAATCAGTGAATAGAAAATTATTGGGAGATCGAAGTGTTAAAGGTAATTTGAGGAAGGAAAAAATATCGGATCCGGTAATTTTATAAGACATTTTGGCAACATTAAGATAGAATTTAATAAGAGATCGATTACGCATTTCTGCCTCGGCGTAGAGTGGGAGATTCTTAGTAGCTAGCGTAAATATGCAATTAACTTGCATGCCTTTGGTCAACTGAAAATTAATTAACTGTAACTGATGAAGATCTTTGCTAGTCCGGATGTGTTACTTCGAATTTCGAAGTATTTTTAATCGTTTAAGGAGCTTTCTTTGGTGTTTTTATAGTACACAACTACAGTTCAAAGGGTTTATTTATTAATTAATTCTCTAATATTTGAACGTACATACAGATAAAATATGCCGAAACAAAAAGCAACTTTTTTTATTTTTGTTTAAACCCACATCTTAATATATATATATATATATATATATATATGTATATATATAATATATATACAGTATTAACAATAATTCTCTAATATTAGAGAATTATTAAATATTAGTCAACGTTAATAATAACTCTCTAATATACAGCGTTAATAAGTTATTCTCTAATATTTCAAAGTACATACAGATAAACAATGTTGAAACAAAAAGCAACATTATTTTTATTTCTATTTAAACGCACATCTGAATATATATACAGTATTAATAATAATCCTCTAATATTAATTAGAGATTTATTAATTATTAAATATTAGAGAATTATTAAATACTAGTCAGTGTTAATAATAACTCTCTAATATACAGTACTAATAAATTAATTCTCTAATATTTCAACGTACATAAAGATAAAAAGTGACTAAACAAAAAGCAGCTTTTTTTATTTCTGTTTAAACGCACATCTAGATATATATACATAATTAATAATTATTCTCTAATATAAGTTAGGGAATTATTAATTATTAAATATTAGTGTAAAGAATAACTCTCTAATATACAGTGTTAATAAATTAATTCTCTAATATTTCAAAGTACATACAGATAAACAATGCCGAAAAAAATAGCAACATTTTTTATTTCTGTTTAAATGCACATCAGAATATATATACAGTGTATCCATAATTAAACTTCTCTACATTAAATTAATTCATGTCTACAGTCAAAATTATTCTTCAGAAAGTTATGAAATGTGTATACCATAATAATGAGAATTAATAATTTAGCATGATAATTTATTAAATATTTTTTAAAAAATGTTCAAGTTTCGCCACCAGAGGGCGTTTTTGATCAATTACACATTTAACTAACACATACTCGAGATAAAAACAAGTATTACAACTAGACATGTTCAACAACGGCGATATTTTCATCTACTATATGAAATCTCAAGATACCATGTTCTTCAGTTGACCATAGTGTGTCTGCACAAATGCTGAGAACAGGTTGTGAAATGCTGTATATCAGATCAGGTATAGTTCTTGGTTTATGAAGACTGAGACGATATTTCAAATGCCCCATATATAGCTTATCCTATTATAATAATATCCTAAGTTATCTGTCAGCCTGTCCTCGAATTTATGAAGCGGTTGGACCTGGAATGAATAGAGGCATTCATATTGGATAATTGATGAGTTAGGGTTAACAAAATTGAAAGCTGGTAAAGTTTATCTTCTCCTAAACTACCGATCCGATTATAAAATAAATTCGTATAAATATGCTTCATATCACACAGAAAAATTCTTTGTCTTTAAGACGTTCGAAATCCACACTTTCCCCCCTTTTCGAGCTTTTAATTCCATCATTTCGAGCCTTATTTTCCCAGGTTAAGAGCAGGCGATCCAATTTATCAATATATCACATAATAAATAGGTAAAAATAACATTTTCTTTCTATCATTATGACGCTATTCCTTCAACCATCTCATTTAATCATTTTTTATTTTAAATTATTTAAATATCGTCTGCATTATTTTCATACGTTTTATCACTGAACATAGATATTACGTAGATAATTTTCTTTTATATTTGGCTTAAATAATACATTAGGTACATATGTGATAATTTTAAGTATAGTCATCGATTATTTTTTAATGATAATTTTATCACCGGTATTAACAACAAATTCTTTTCATAAAAGTCTAGGCGCCGTTCTGACCCAAGTCTTATAAAGGGTAACCGCGATTAATTTCTGTTTAAACGGAGAATTGTGTCCCGCCATTGGTTGGCACCATGGGTTAATCACGGTTAGCAGTATTAATAATAATTCTCTATCATTAATTAGAGAATTATTAATTATTAAATATTAGAGAATTATTAAATATTAGTCAACGCTAATAATAACTCTCTAATATACAGCGCTAATAAATTATTCTCTAATATTTCAAAGTACATACAGATAAACAATGTTGAAACAAAAAGCAACATTTTTTTATTTCTATTTAAACACACATCTGAATATATATACAGTATTAATAATAATTACTTTGGGGAGACTGGCCCTAAGTATATCAAGAAAGCGTCTGTTTAATTTTCTATTATAATATTAAATATTTATACTAATACATATTTTCTGTTACACAAATATTATTTTAACATATTTTTACCTGCCTCATAAGGTAATTTATAATTCTGGAAAATTAAAAGTGTTACTGATCTGGTGATATGACGGGCTATATGCTAGTTATATAGATATTTCAAATGAAAGTCAGTTGATGTACCGGGATCGGGGTGGCTGCGTACCTCAACCCGTGAAACTCACATTAGGAAAGTAGCGGCTTATGACACGTTCTTCAGTAACGTGATTTTTGAAAACGTTCTGAAAGGAAAAGCTAAAAACTTATCTCCAGAAAAACCTTTTTTAAAATAAAATCTTTCTTCGAAAACATGCATTCTCTTTCTGTCAAGAATTTTCTAAATTGGCTGCTAAGGTACTGTAAAGTTTTAATGCTTTAAACCCTTTAACTGAGGCTTGAAAAGTAGACCCAGTGGTACGTTTAGAGTAGGGGTTAAAAAGGGGGGAAAGCAGAGACCCACGTGGTTTTTTCCTTGATCGTAGATTTGAAAATACCTAAGAACTTTTTCTAGCCATAATGACGGCTTTTGACTATAAATTTACTTAGGTACTATTGATCTAAGAGATTACAGCATCCATTATGCAGTATATGACTTTAAAGCGTGCATTTCGTGGTCTTATACTAAATTTCTACATGTGTTTAACGATAAAATCTACGTTCTATTTACTTATATATATATATATATATATATATAGATGTAATATTATGTAATATTAAAATCCCTTATTTAAGTATTTTAATGTTATTTTTGCTACATTTTGCGTATTACATCTTATGTTTATGTTCACGTTTCATAATACTTATTAAATTCAGTAATATTTCAAATAATTTTCTAATATTTACATAATGTTTTACAATTAATATCTTTAGATTTTCATGTTCATATGAAGTATATTTTTATTTATAGTAGTCTGTTCTCATGTTATATTTTGTATACTATTTTTATAATTTCATTGTAAATTTCATATTTTTGGGGACACTAACACTAACAATCATGCAGCAATTAATCCACTAAGTTTCCTCACTATCTGGAATGTCTTGGGGTCGAGGCGCCCGGCTTCAAGGGGGGATATTCTGTAATGTAAAAACTTAACACTTTAATCCTAAACTAAAATTATTAACAGCACTATTAAAAAACCACCAAAGCTCCAATTTCTTCATCTTTTTAGTGGGCTTTCGGCGTTGCATTCTTTTGTTTCATTCCTGTTGGCGAGCTTAACTCGCCAACCTACTTTGATGGTTAAGAGCACTTAAAAGCACTTATAATTTGAAGAGTAACAAATTCCTTTCTCAAGCGGTTAGCGCCCCCAAGGTTATATAAGGCTGCACGACCATCCTTTGTTGGATTTTTGCTCCGTAAGATGCATAATAAAGATGTTATAAAACTTATCCTGAATATTCGTATTCTTGTTTCGACCACGCTACATCCGCGAAGCATAGCAGGCCAAGTTATGATTCATATATATATATATATATATATATATATATATATATATATATATATATATATATATATATGATACGTTCCACTAAATGACAGTAGAATCCTGACATCAGCTTCATATCTTTATTTAAATCTCAAATCACACTACTCGACAATCAAGTTCAATGGCGTCTCAAATTGGCGCCCAACTTCTAACTAAAGGCAGGCTTAGCTGCATCGGTTGGCCACAGCTCTGTCCGTGGAGTGTGCATACTGCTCTCTGCCCAGATCACTGCGCATGAGCCGTATTTATGTGGCTAACTCCTCACGCCGCCTCACTCTCAGTAAATGAATCCCTAATTAAAATCTCTTAAAATTAATCTACATTTGAAATCCTGACATATATATATATATATATATATATATATATATATATATATATATATATATATATATATATATATATATATATATATATATATATATATATATATATATGTGTGTGTGTGTGTGTATACACACACAGGGTTTTATATATATATATATATATATATATATATATATATATATATATAATATATATATATATATATATATATATATGTATATATATATATATGTATATATATGTATATATAGATATATATAAGTTATATATATATATATAAATATATATATATATATATTATAATATATATATATATATAATATATATATATATATATATATATATATATATATGTCAGGTTTAAAAATGGGGGTTAAGAATTAAGCAAGTTATAATTAAAAATAGTTAGAACTCATTAACGATAACGTAATAGGAAAAATACACGCCTTCGAGCGGAACTGTATACAGTTAAGAAACTGACGCGGAAATAGACATAAAAATTTTCTTTGGTATCAACGCCAAAAAACACAGTTCTGTGCGGGAACTCGGGCTGATAACATCCTCTACGCTTGACGTGGCAAAATATGAGAACAAAGGATATCCAAATGACATAGCTATGCCCAGAAGGATTACAATAAAGAAGTTTTTATACATGAAATCAAATGTGTCTTCCATGCCTTAACCACTTGTCAGTGTCATATATATATATATATATATATATATATATATATATATATATATATATATTATATATACATAAACTTCACAAAATATACTAAAGAATTAACTACATCAACAACATTTGAAGTTTGAAAAAAAAATCATACAGTGAAATAAAGAAGTTTGAAATAGCGATCAAAAACGGTCAAATCACGACTCCACATAGCAACTGATTAAAATAACATGACCAAAAAAAAGTTGTAAAAACAGCCCATAAAAATTCGGAATACGTTTTCGCTTCTCTCCTATCTGGCATCCAGAAATTATTGATCAGAACAAACCTCTTGGGGGACCCCGGAAAACTCGGTTTATCTGATTTTTCTTAAGAACACATCTTGGGCATTTACGAACATGTTAATAATTAGCTGACACTTTTATGGCCGAGGCAGAATTTATGGCGGAGGTTCGGCCTCCCGTGCCACGTGATCGCTTTATCATAGTGAAAACGCATTGTTGTTTTTCGCGCTTCTTTTCGAAGGTTCGTGAGTTCGAAATGGAATCTGCCTGTGAAAAGTGGTTGTTGAAAGTAACTACTCTTTCGAACCATAATTTATAAGCAACTTTCCTTTGCAAAGACTGCGCAATCCCTGTTTATGAATGTTTTCGAAAAAAGGTGATTATTTTATGATTATAGATTATCGATACCGAAATAAGAATACTTTATTTGAAATTTCCTGAAATACTGTCATGTTTATCTTGGTCTGATACATCGTTTCAAATCAGATTTAGTTGGATCAGGTTTTAATAGTTCTTAGTACAAGATTGAATACTTATCATTATCTCTATGCCTGTTCTTTGTCTTTATTAGGGATACTAAAATAAGGTAAACCTTCAAATCGTGGTATTTTAGTATTTTAAAATGATTTGTGTTTTTTGATGGGCAGAGATGAGTTTCTAAAAATTTGGTTTCCATATAAGAGCGAACAAGAGGCTTTGAAGCAACCCATTTCTTGTTTAACACTTCTCATTTTGACAACGTATTTTAACGTTTTTTGCAGTCTGCCACTGGAGCTCGGGTCACGTAAAAATACGTATTTAGTAGATTTGTGGTGTATACCCGCTAACCACCACATATCTACTAAATAGGTATAATTATATGTATTTGTGACATTATATGCGTGTTGTTTGCGTTGCTATGCAACGCTTTGAATTTTTTCTTTCCACAAGTTAGGATTGTCGAGTGACTCGGTCTTTTGTTGAGTTATTTCGTCTTCAATCGAATTCCTAGATCCAGAACGTACAAGTCGTGTTTTGTCAATTTGAAACTTGGTTTTTATTATTGTTGAATACAAAACTGATAAAATGATTCATTGTGACAAAGATAGTGATGAAGAAATACGCGCTGATAGATTATCGGACTTTAATATTAAAAATAGTTTATTTTTTTGATTTCGTAAAAATACTGCTTTTTTTTTTGTTAAATAATCATACAGTATATATCAAAATTTAAAATAAAAAAAGTTTCGTTGATAAAAACAAAGTAGTTTTTGATTGACTGCGATTTTTCTGAATAACTAAACATTCGATCAATTCACGAAAAAACTCCCGTTGCACGGGTAAGTTGGCAATGAAGTATACCAGCATGCCATGTTTTATCATCGTATGATGTTGTAAATAAAAATTATGAAATAACAAACAGATAATAAGGAATCTTAGTGATCACTTGAGCTAGATTAACTCTCTAAGAGGTTCGCACCTACAATTCCGCCAAACCGATGATGTCGTCAAAGCGGTTTCAAGTACAATTTTCAACCTCCAAAAACGTTCTGAAAATGGATGTAATGTACATTTCTGCCAGTGTTTCCCCCTATGGAATTTTGAGATAGGAGGGTCAGGTCGATTGTTTAGGAACTACACCCCTCTTTGACTGACATTTATTGAGGGATGCACCCCTACTCCCTGAGGCACAAAGACGCTGAGAGCTTTTCATGAATTTGTAAATCTGTATTTCGAAGTATTTCATTTGCTGTAACAGATATATCTCTAATTGCACTACTTATATATCTTGGATGACTTTCGTAAAAAAATATAAATAATTCTCTTAAAGAATATTTTTATTTCTACTTTTATAATCCATTATTTCTTATGG
>CM063500.1:111582540-111612540 GCA_032207245.1 Pardosa pseudoannulata | reverse complement strand
TAATTAAAATTATTTTAACTATAAAAAAGTAACATATGTAGGGTTCCGTATATCCTTTACATACAGACATACATCTGTCTATGTATGTGTTGTGTGTATTATGTATTTGTGTGAGTCACATTACATTATTTCTATAACGTAGATGTATAAACATGTAATGCCATATAAAGACAGATATAAAGTACTAAATCAATGAATCCCCAGACATTTGTAAATACTGCTAAACTGGAAATTTAATAAATATTTTTTGCGGTTATTTTATAAAAAATCATTGTGATAAATCGTAATATTTTTACTAGTTAATAAACCATGAAAAAATAATATTTTCCTCACTTACCAAATGTTGAACACACTAAACCATATTCTTACACTCACCTGCAAGAGAAAATTGTGAAAAATTTAGAAAACTGCAATAAACACAATTTAAAAATTATATTACATATATTTCATAAAAAAGCATCTTTAAGATAATATATATCAACACTTATATAAATTATAGTTAAAATACTAAACATTATTTATCGGCGTTGAAGCTGGTTGAAATAATTTGATTTGCTGTAATGTATTTTATCAATGACAAAGTAATATATGAAAACGTAAAGTAATGTTTTCTGTTTATTATACAAAATTATTTTATAATTCAAACTGTTTAAGATTTAAGAGTTCTGGCTTTCTTTAAGCTAAATTTTTTTCTACTACTCACTGCTTTTATTTATAGTTATAAATGTATTATATAAAATCTAAATTATGATCTCTATATAAAAGTGTTTTACTGCCTTCTATAATGGTATAGGTGTACATTTTTCAACAGTTATATTCATCGTCTGAATAAATTTTGAGTTACTTCGTATTTAAGTCTTTAAATAAAGTTTTAAATAAAGTTAAAAAAAATAATTCCGAAATTAAAAACGTCAATTTTGGCCGTGAAAAAATTATGCCGTGAAAAAATTATGACAATTTCCAGTTTGATATCTGAGTGTATTTCGTATAATTCAAAACCAATTAGAGGTACAATTCTGAAAATTTGTTTCACTAGTTGTGCTATCATGTAGTTGTACTGTTCATCTAGTTGTACATTGAAATCTGCATTCTATATACCGAAAAATTCCAGTACAAGATATCCCCTATATAATAATAGCCTAAGTTGTCTGTTAATGTGTCCGTCTGTCAACGAATTTATAAAGCGGTTGGACCTGGAATGGATACAGGCATCCATATTGGATATCTGATGAGTTTGGGTTAGCAAAATTCAAATCGTGTGTTTATCTTTTCCTAAACTATAGATGATTTTAAAATATAAAATAAATATGAATAAGCCTGTATTACAGCAAAAAATATTGTCATCTTTAAAACGCTCGAAATCCACCCCGTCCCCCTTTCGATCCTTTAATATAATATATTATACAAGCCTCATTTTAACCCTTTAAAGAACAGTGATTTCGTAGTAAAACCATTATCTATTTATATATATATATATATATATATTTATATATACATATATATAAATATATATAGACATACATATACATAATACATATTTATATAATATATATATATATATATATATAAATATATATATTATATATATATACATACATATATATACATACGCACACACAACACATAAACATATATATTATTGTATAGATATACATGTTAAGAAAATTCTCAGGGTTTTTTTTTAAATCTGAAGTCAATTGCTAAAAATTCACGCCATTTCATTCCCCTTTTTAACAAACTAACTCAATTGACCATTAGGGCTACAGTTTACGCTCTCAAAAAGGGGTCTGACCAATTATAACTCTACATCCTAGTGGACAATTTGGAAATATTCAAACAAAAAGGATTGTACGCTGTCGGAGGCAGATTTAGATGTTGACCAGGTGTTAAGAGCTTTTTACATATAACATGTTACTGCCTCAGTTTTCTGTCTATATAAGTAGGAACCCATTACAACGTTATAAAAGTTATTTAACTAAACGGTGATTTTTGGACATGACTAACCACAGAAGTCCGCACATATATTTATATCTATTATATTATATATATATAATATATATATTTAATATATATATATATATTATATATATGTATATATATATATATTGTGTATGATGTGTGTGTGTGTTTGTATATATATAAACACGTATACATATATATATATAAATATATATATATATTATATATATACATATATACATACATATATATATAGATATATATGTGTGTATATATATGTATGTATGTATATATATGTGTGTGTTTGCGTATATGTATGTATAGTGTTTTTAGTAAATCTGAAAAAAAGTAAAAAAAAATTGATACTTCATAAAGGTGATTTTAAAATTGCGATGATTTATAATGATTTATAAATTTTAAAATTTTAATAAAAGAAAATGTTTAAACAGACACTACTTTTCTGTAAATGATTTAAATTAGTTTCTTAACTGCAAAAGATTTAACATATGTAGGGTACCTTATATACTTTACATACAGACATACATCTACCTATGTATGTGTTATGTGAGTCACATTACATTATATCTATAAGAGAGACTTATAAACATGTAATGCCATATAAAGATAAATGTAAAGTACTAAATCAATGAATCCCCAGGCATTCATAAATACTGCTAATGTTAAAATTTAATAAATATTTTTTGCGGTTATTTTATAAAAAATCATTGTGATAAATCGTAATATTTTTACTAGTTAATAAACCATGAAAAAATAATATTTTCCTCACTTACCAAATGTTGAACACACTAAACCATATTCTTACACTCACCTGCAAGAGAAAATTGTGAAAAATTTAGAAAACTGCAATAAACACAATTTAAAAATTATATTACATATATTTCATAAAAAAGCATCTTTAAGATAATATATATCAACACTTATATAAATTATAGTTAAAATACTAAACATTATTTATCGGCGTTGAAGCTGGTTGAAATAATTTGATTTGCTGTAATGTATTTTATCAATGACAAAGTAATATATGAAAACGTAAAGTAATGTTTTCTGTTTATTATACAAAATTATTTTATAATTCAAACTTTAAGATTTAAGAGTTCTGGCATTCTTTAAGCTAAATTTTTTCTACTACTTACTGCTTTTATTTATAGTTATAAATGTATTATATAAAATCTAAATTATGATCTCTATATAAAAGTGTTTTACTGCCTTCTATAATGGTATAGGTGTACATTTTTCAACAGTTATATTCATCGTCTTAATAAATTTTGAGTTACTTCGTATTTCAGTCTTTAAATAAAGTTTTAAATAAAGTTAAAAAAAATAATTCCGAAATTAAAAACGTCAATTTTGGCCGTGAAAAAATTATGCCGTGAAAAAATTATGACAATTTCCAGTTTGATATCTGAGTGTATTTCGTATAATTCAAAACCAATTAGAGGTACAATTCTGAAAATTTGTTTCACTAGTTGTGCTCTCATGTAGTTGTACTGTTCATCTAGTTGTACATTGAAATCTGCATTCTATATACCGAAAAATTCCAGTACAAGATATCCCCTATATAATAATAGCCTAAGTTGTCTGTTAATGTGTCCGTCTGTCAACGAATTTATAAAGCGGTTGGACCTGGAATGGATACAGGCATCCATATTTGATTTTTCAAGAGTTAGGTTTAGCAAAATTCAAATAGTGTAAAGTTTATCTTTTCCTAAACTGTAAATCTGATTTTAAAATAAATGGGTATGAATAAGCCTTGCATCACAGCGAAAAATACTGTCATATTTAAAACACTCGAAATCCACCCCGTCCCCATTTTCGATCGTTTAATACTATTTTATCGAGCCTCATTTTAACCCTTTAAAGAACAGTGATTTCGTAGTAAAACAACCGATTAACATATATTTCCCTTCTATATTTCCCTTCTTTTTAAAGATATAATAATGATTTTTTGGATGTTTTTGACACCTCAAACTATTAATGAAGGATAGCACTACACACAATCTATTTTTCTCTTTAAAATATACTTGTTTAAACTGGGAAAAAAATTTAGGTATTTGATTTCTTTCTGTCATGACCTCATATAAATATATCTACCAAAAACATCACATATCAATAGTTTAGCTATTTATCTGTTACATCCCTTTAATGATAATAATGCAGTGTTCCTTAAACATTATTAACATTTTAAGAGTGTATTATTTTCGAGTTGTACGAGGGAGTAGTTTCACAGTTAAAAACAAATCATCCGACCAAAAATAAATTTTAATATTTTTCACACATTTCACATATGTAATGTTCATAGATAACATTTATAGCCAAATTCCCTTAAATCCTAAAGAATTTTCAGTAGTGAACTTTAAAGGGGTAAGAGCAGGCGATTAAATTTATGACTTTACCACATAATAAATAAGTAAAAATAACAATTTTTCTAGCATTATGACGTCATTCCTTTAAGAATCTCATCTAATCATTTATTTTAGATTATTTAAATATCGTCTGCATTGTTTTCACACGTTTTGTCACTAAACTTAGATATTACGAAAATAATTTTATTTTATATTTGGCTTAAATAATAGATTAGTTACATATGTAATAATTTTAATCGATTATTTTTGTTAAAATATAATTCTCAGCCAAGAAACAAACCATTTTTTTTACCAGACTTATAGGGTACTTTACAATTCTGGAAAATTAAAAATTTTACTATTCCCGCCATTTGACGGGCTATATGCATGGTTTCTGCGCACCTGGAAAGTCAGGAAAACTCATGGAAAGTCTTGATTTTTCAAGTAAAATGAGTAAACATCATGGAAAGTCATGGATCCGCTAAACTACCGATTAAAAAAATGCATTGAATTGTTTAATTCTATTTTTACTTGTCATTTGGCTGAAGTTAGTGAGTTTGGTATTTATGTATTATCCTATTCACCATATTGCCAAGTAAAATTTGTTCACCAAGGAAACTCAAAGCAAGAAAGCTTAATGGGTGAGTAAATATATATTATTCTGGTTTTTTCTTGAATTGTAGATTAAAATTTTATTAATATAATAATAACTATTTTTTAATAAAAATTAGTTAAGATTTTTGCACAAAATATAAGTTTATCTCTAGGAATACTGTATATAAACATTACAGGATTATATTTGGCTATTATTCATGGTCACCTGAATAATACCAAAGTACCCTGAATTCAAATTGGAAACCTTTTGATTGAACAATTGCTATAGGATTAAACTTAGGTATGTAGATACAACAATTTATTTTTATGTATGTGAGTTTATTAACACTTATAAAGTAAGTTTATAGCTTTTTTATGATAAAATTCCTGTAATTTCTTTAAAATCATATATTTCATTTGTATGTACATCAGAAGTTTTATTCATATATACTTTAACGAAAGCTTTCTAAAGTCATGGAAAATGATCTGCTAATTCAGGAAAAGTCATGAAAAGTCATGGATTTGAAAAATTTTATTTTGGTAGATACCCTGTATATGCTAGTAACTTAAACAAATGTTTCTTTTAACATTGAAGATAATTTATTTTATTAATTAGAAATATAAATAACATTAAAATCTAAGTTCATTGTGTTTCTTCTTTATTGATTGAATTATTAATGAATTATTGTAGAACAGTTTTATATCTTCTATTATTTAAAAAAAAATTCATTAATACGATTATTTGGAATATTTGTTATCCAGGATCGGATATTTCCCGATAATTCCGCATAATCTAAAGTCTACTGTGTAATTGTATTTTATATTAGGAATAATTTTAAGCAGAATGATATGTTGCAAGCTTCGGGGTATTTTCTAATATTTCGACAGCAATAAAAAGCTAAATAACTTAGACGAATAATGATAGCTGAACAAGCGTAAGATGTTTTTTCCCTACAATTCTTCTTTCGCTTTGGAACATTGTAAACATGAATTGCCATTCGAATGGCACATCTGAGACCCATTAATAATTCCTGAAAGATGCTCTTACAAATCATCTCCTTAAAAGGCGTTCGCTTATTTTTTTCGTCCCAAGAAGATTAAACTTTTGTCAGCATAAAGTGCTTGCTACATATTGCTTTCGAAATCTCGAGAGCTAAAGACATATATTTTTATTGCATTTACAAGTGGAGCAGTTACCTTGATCAAGATATTCTACCAAGTTTGTTTTCTATTTATTCACTTTGGATTAATAACTACGATCTATTGAAAATCTTCAATGGACTACGCATGACTTCTTTGTACAGCCATTAAATTTACCCATTATTTTTTTTTGTTTTCAAAATACCATTTCTGTTCGGTACATATCGACATTCGCCGAACGATGGCCGATTGGTAGTGTGCTGGCCTTCGGTACTGGAGTTCGTGGGTTCGAATCCCACAGGATGTTCGTAGCTTTTAGAAATTGTCTTTAATCCTTTAATGCCTGGCATATCCTTTTTGATAGATTAAAAAATAGCTTGTAGAGTTTTTATGTTTTTAAGAACAAATTTTCCTTTTGAGAGTAGGTAATGGGCAATCTTACAAACAATCTACGAAATTTTCAAGTAATTTCTATTAATTTCTATTTTTTTTATTTAGATCTAGATTTTATGATTTTTCGATCAGCTCTCATAAATTTACTTTTTCGGCAGGTACAGACCGAGATCATGACAAATTTGCCTTTTCCATTACACTACAGCATTTTACAGAGATTATTTTACTTGTAATATCAAATAAATCTTTTTTCAGGAAGATTTTCCCTTTTTTTATAAATGTCACTCTATGTTTAACACGATAACTGATCACTAACGTGACATGCTCTAGTATTCAAAATTGTTTGATCTTCAAATTTATTTCGTTCTGTACAGTCCATATTAACTTAGATTTAATATAGGCTCCGAAATGTAATCGGCAGAAATGACTTGGGCATTAAAGATTTCAGCTGTAGATGCCGGTCTTATTACCCCCCGTGTTGCAAAAAGTAGACCGTAGCACTCCAAACCAAACCATACCAAACATATCGACATTCACCCACCAATTATACGCAATGATTGCGTCCAGCGTGTCCCCTTCCTTTTTTGTTTGTTTTCCTTTATTTTTTTTCATTAAGTGTAGTTATTTTATTATATTTTGAAAACAGTCCTAATTGAAAACCTACGAGATTTAAACCTAATTTAAAAGAAAACCCGAGGTAAATGAATTAAAAGAATTCAGTGATCAAAATTTGGAATCATAATAAAAGGTCAATACATATGGGCCAAACGATGGCCGATTGATTAGGATGCTGACCTTCGATACAGGAATTCGTGGGTTCGAACCCCACTGTGGCATGGATGTCCGTAGCCATTCGGAATCGGCTTTAAGCTGTAGGTCCCAGTCTCATTAAACCTCGTGAAAACTTAATTAAAAGATTTAAACCTAATTTAAAAGAATTCCCGAGGTAAATGAATTAAAAGAATTGAGTGATCTAAACCTGGAATCATTATAAAAGGTCAATACATATGGGCCGAACGATGGCCGATTGGTTAGGGTACTGGAATTCGGTACCGGAGTTCATGGATTCGAATCCCACTGTGGCATGGATGTCAGTAGCCGTTCGGAATCGGCTTTAATCTGTAGGTCCCGGTTTCATTAGCCCTCGTGTTGCAAAACTAGTCCGTAGCAATCCAAAACAAAACAAACTAATACATATGGCCCTGTAATACAGTGTGCAGCAGCATAATTTGCTGATTTGAGTTCTAGCCTAAAAAGCAATAATTCATCCTTAACCCCTCTCCCTGTTTTGCCCGTACGCCGTACGGGCACAGCTTTCGGGCCTTTACTGATTTCTATTTCTCTTGCACTGTTTCAGCGGTATTTTTTAAACTTTTAGTAACAAATTATTCTTACAGATGGCCAGTAAATGATAGTTTGCAGTTTATTGTATTTTCTACTCTGATTGGTTCAAAAGCGCGGTTTTTTTTTTGCATGTTTTGTATCAGAAGACGAATTGTTATCTTTCAGTGTATAGCTTTCTGGTTATATTTTACTAAACGTCTGATAATTTTATAGATGTGAGAGTTGAATAATATATTTTTACTTTTAAATAATGGATAATTCAGAGCGTATGGAACTAATTTCTTGTGATTCGAACTGTGACTCGGAATCAGAAACTGAATTATCTGTAAATGATAGTAGCGAAGATTACTAGATGACCTGGATAGTAGTGATTCTGATAGTAGTACAGATGGAATCAGTCAAGCAAGACAATTTTTTTAAATTAATTGTGATAATCCTTTGGATCCGCCTCCTAGATTTGCTTTCACTGGAATTCCAAAAATGAACTTGGATATCGATGAGACTAAAGGTAAACTTCAGTTCTATGATGCTTTCGTAGAAAGAAAAAAAGTTGTAATAATGGTTAAAAATATTAGGAATGATAATTTTAATAACATATCTTTACTTAAAAATGTAAAATGAACAAAAAAATGCAATTAAAAAAATGTGACATTTTTTGACCGAATTCTGGAAAAAAATGAAACTGGGTTAAAAAATAAATAAAAGAGTTAAAAAATAAATGAAAGGGTTAAAAAAATCGTGGTTGATCTTATTCAAAAGGGTGGATCTGGAATGTTTTTTAACATTTCATTTTAATACAAGGAACGGGTTGGACAAAATAACAACGGGCATTTACAGAAGAGGATTACTTTTCTAACAGTTGATCAATCGTAGCAAAGCAACGAAGTTCTGTGATTTTTTTTTTGTCAACCAGATTTGGTTTGGTTTGGAGCGCTACGGTCCACTTTTTTGCCACACTAGGGCTAATGAGATCGGAACCTACTGCTTACAGCCGATTCCGAATGGCTATGAGCAACTTCCTTTATTTTCAAACAATTATATTTAACTACATTTGTGTGTCAGTTGATATTTTGAAATCCCCTTTTAACTAACTTTCTGACTAGCAAGATGTAAAAAAATTTGCACATAGATTTAATTTCGGAAAAAAATACAATATTTAATCATAAAAAATTAAATTAGTTGCAAAAA
This sequence comes from Pardosa pseudoannulata, assembly GCA_032207245.1. Taxonomy (NCBI): domain Eukaryota; kingdom Metazoa; phylum Arthropoda; class Arachnida; order Araneae; family Lycosidae; genus Pardosa; species Pardosa pseudoannulata. Next base: position 111,603,559 of record CM063500.1, on the reverse strand, counting down.
ATAAAAATGAAATCAGTTTGCTAGATTTAATAAGCTGTTCAGCCTACTTAGAATCCCAATTACAAAGATTTTAAACTAGTATCTTTTATAACTAGAACTTGCAATGATTTACTAGTATCTAGTATAAACTAGTATCTAGTCATCTATTTTCAAGTGGGATAACTAAAAACTCAAAAGGAATTTCAACTTTTTGATAAATTTTTATCTCTTTTCTTCTTAAGTAAAAGCAATTAAAAACATATCTATACGAATAATTTGACATTAAAAATACAACAGATACGGCCAAAAGAGTGAGAAAGACAAAGAAATGAGATTGCCCGAGCGCCGTACGGGCAAATCATTAAAGGCACGGTAACTGCCCCCGTACAGTGTATGTACAAAACAGGAAATGGTAATCTATATCCACCACCATTATTTAGGAGTGATACAAAAACACGTGATAGATACTTCATACTTCCATCAAAATCCATGAATAAAGACCAGTATCAGATAAAATAATTTAATATTATTTATTAATTTCGTTGTTTTTTCTTCACTTGATAGCGACAAAGATTTTTAAAAAGATGCAGACTTCGTAAAAAGTTTAGCGTGTTGTCACGCTAGTAGTGCGTGAGTTTAAATATAGATTCAAAGCTTAAGACTAACTGTGTAAAATATTTCATAATTATTCACCATTATTCATGAAATAGTATGGTTAAAATTTATCACATTATCTTTTATGTTTTATGAGAAAAATCCAAAAAGTTTCTTCTGTGTAGTTTTTTTTCTCCATTTTATATTTCGCTTATCATGCAATGTTTTGTTTCGAAACACTTTTATGGAGTAATTAATTCAAACACTTCTGAATGCAAATACTGTTAAACAGTTAAGTGTCTAAAAATAATTAATTACTTTTTTAGACCACATCATTAGTTTTTGTTCACCAAGTTTGTTTTTTTGGCATCAATTAATGCATTTTTAGGTATCTTTTGGACTTCCACCAAACTCGAATTAAACACAAGTAATGCGCATGCTTAATTAAGGTGATATCGAAGATAGTGTGGTATGATAATTTTTCTTCTCAAAATTCTACTTGGTGTAATGTTAAACTAATAGAATTTTACTACCTTGATTGAATATGCATGGAACGTTTTTTAGGAATATCTAGAACATACTGTTTCAAATCTCCACTTCTAAGTAATTCTAATCATCTAAGATGTTATAGCATAAAAGCAGAATAGTATAAAAGTATAATGAGTAAAAAGAATGTGTTTACCCAAAGGTAAGTGGTTTGAAATCCTTGGTTTGTTGCTACTGTATGTTTTCGGATGGATCAGAGAAACAATTGACTTACCCGGCAAAACAAATGAAGAGTACTTTACTGACACATGTAAACGGAGCTTTAAAGAGTATTTAAATAACACCCCTCCTCTCTTTTCTTTAACTTCAATGCGAATAAAAGGGTACAATCATTGCCAAAATTATAATTTAAAATTTGTTTTACAAGAACAAACACATTTAAGTTATCTGTACGTCTATCCCCGAATTTATGGTTTGGTTTGGTTTCGAGCGCTACGGTCTACTATTTGCAACACGAGGGCTAATGAGACCGGGACCTACTGCTTAAAGCCGATTACGAACGGCTACGAAAATCCATGCCACTATGGGATTTGAACCCAAGGACTTTGGTACCAAATTCCAGCACACTAACCAATCGGCCATTGTTCGGCTGGAATTGAAGAAGCGGTTGGACTTGGAAGGGATAGAGCCATCCATATTGGATTCTTGGTGAGTTAGGGTTAGCAAAATTCAAAGTGAGTAATATTTATCTTCTCCTAAAGTATCGATCCGATTCTAAAATAAATTGGCATAAAAATGCTTCATATCACAGCGAAAATTACTTTCGTCTTTCAAAACGTTCGAAATCCACCTCTTCCCTCCTTTTAGAGCGTTTAAAAGCCACTATTTCAAGCCCTATTTTCACCGGTTGAGAGCAGGTGGTTAAATTTACCAATTTATCACATAATAAATAGGCAAAAGTAACATTTTCCTATCATTATGACGTCATTCCTTTAACCATATCATTTAATCATTCCTTATTTTAAATTATTTAAAAATCGTCTGCATTATTTTTATACGTTTTACCATCACTGAACTTAGATACCACATAAATAATTTTCTTTTAAATTGGCTAATTGGATAATTAAAATTCTTTATAATTGGCTTAAATAATAGATTAGGTACATATGTGACTGTTTTGAATTAATCATCGATTATTTTTTGTTGCAATGAAAATTTTATCACCGGTATTAACAACAAGTGTTATCTACATCCAGGGTGTAGTGGAAATGATAGTTCCATTCATTTACTTCCATTAATTACTTTGGCAAAAAAAAACGGGAAGAACTTAACGATAATTTCGACGTAGCTAAGAAGACTTTGAATTATCTTTCTAAATGAATTAAACGTGATTCTGAACTATATTCACTGTATCGGGAGACTTAAGAGGTTGGTTGGTTGGTTGATTAGAATTTAGTGGCGCTAATTCCTGAAAGGACAAACTGCGCCAAACAAGACGAAAATAGAGAACAAAGTAATAGAGAAAGGAATTTTGAGGATGAAATAGACGAAACTATAAATTAAAACGTTAAAATCACATTAAAATCAAACAAACGGAGATAATAAATTGCAAATATAAACAAGATAGATTAATAGATTATAAGAAAATTAAAAAATAAAATTGAAAATTGAGAAATTGAAAATCAAAAAATTGTTAAATTGAAAATTAAAAATTGAAATAGAGATTAACGTACAAAGAAACACAAATTCATATTTCATAATAAAAACCTGTACAGCGAAGAAAGGGAAACAAGCCAGGATGTGGCGTTTCACCGATGATTGTGTCAAGATTCGGCGATAAATTTTTAAAGAATTTTATATACATTGATTTGAGACAACAACACGATGACAAAATGTGTGCGACTGTGTAAGGTGTTTTACAATAAGAACACTGTGGAGGATCTTCACCCAGCAAGAGATGGACATGGGTAAGTCTGCAATGACTCACTCGTAGACGAGTGAGTATTACGTCTTGTCTCCTAGAAGGGAGTTGGGACCAATTGGTAATTTTTGATTTTACTTCTCGCAATTTATTTGACGACACGTTATTCCAACAGTTCTGCCATTTAGCATGTATTAATTCTTTGATGTAATTTTTTAAGTCTGAATAAGGAATACCAGAATTAATGTAATTCGTAGCAGATTTTGCAGCTTTATCTACAAGTTCGTTGCCTTTGATGCCGACGTGAGCGGGAATCCAGCTAAAAATTAACAAGATTCCCATGGATGTAAGGTTAATTATTGCAGAAATTATTTTCAAAATGAGAGGGTTTTCAGGATCAGGAGAAAGCAAAGAATGTAAAACACTTTGAGAATCTGTGTAAATAATAAAATTTTTACTATCGTGATGCATCATTTCCTCTAAAGCCTTCAATATGGCAAAGGCTTCAGCAGAAAAGATGGAAAATTTGGGATGTAATTTGTAGCTATAGATATTTTTCTCGATAATATAGTCACAGCTGATATGGTTTGTGGATTTTGAACCATTAGTGTAGACAGGAGTGTAGATTTTAAAATATTGTTTGTGATTTTCAAAAATTTGTTGATAAATGATATCGGGAGTTGAAGTTTTATCAAATGACTTAAAAGGGTTAATAACGGAAAAGTTAGGGGTGTACCTAACTTTTCCGTTAGGGGAGACTTTAGAGGAGTATGCAGATAAACAAATTATTAAGCGTGTACCAGATAATTCTCCGCAAAAACAAACCATTTTTACGTGCCTCATATGGTACTGTTTAATTCTGGAAAATTAAAAATTTTACTGATCCCGGCATGTGACGGGCTATATGCAAGTATCAAATACTGTTTCAGCAGAGTGATGCTACAATGGTTACAATGTGAAGAAAACAACCAAATAGCTCTCTTAGAATATATATGACAGTACTTGAGAGTAATTTAAATGTTTAGCCCGTAATCATGTCCAATAATCTCCCTAATTGAAAAAAAATCATATTTATGCGCTGATATTTCAATCAATATTTTGACGAAAAGATAAATACGGTGAAGTAATCTTGAAGTAAATATCATCTGCATTATTTTCTTACGAAAATAATTACTCAAAATTCACGCAAAATTTTACTGATCCCTTAATATGACGGGCTATATGATAGTATCATATACTGTATCAGCAAAGTGGTGCTACAATGATTACAATGTCTAGGGAAGAACCAAATAGCTTCCTCTCTTAGAATATATATGACAGTACATAAGAGTAATTTAAATCTTTTGCCCGTAATCATGTCAAATAATCTCCCTAATTGAAAAAAAAATCATATTTATGCGCTGATATTTCAATCAATATTTGCCGAAAAGATAAATACGGTGAAGTAATCTTGTCCTTCAAGAGATCCAAAATGACAGTTAAAAGTTATCTAACTCTTTAAAATTATACACATACTTTAATCTAGCGTTATCTATATCGAATTCCAACCGGATAAAGCTGTCAAATTTAATTCCCCAAAAATTTAATTGGTTAGAAACAGCATTAACCCTAATCTAAAAACCGTATCAGTTTGTGTACTTTATTCTTTTTTTAACAAGATCGTTGAGATCTGAGATATGGAGAAAACATGCCTCCGAGCTCTTTTATTAAACGAAAATCTATTTGTGGTACGGAATCAAACACTGTAATGGTTTTTCTCACACAGAGCGCGAAAATATGTTCGTGTTAAAAAATATTAAGTTTATGATTGCTAAGAATATAAGTCACTTTAAATGTTATTTTTCATCAGATATGCTTGGAATATTTCGGATTTTTTATATTTTATTGTTAACATTGCTCCGAGATATTTTTCTCTCTATTTTTACTAAACGAATCACTTGCAATGAAATTTCAAGTATAAGATTAAGTTCCCATTTTCTATACAAATATAATTGAATTTATTTTTATAGCTGAACAAACGATAAATTACTGATGAAAGAGTAGAAATGCTAATACGATTATCTGTTCGTTTTCGATGTGAAAATAATCTTATTTTCTTGATTTTAGAATAAAAAAAAATCTTATCTAAATAAATGAATTTTAAAATAAAGAATCTTCTTAATATTGATAAGATTACTAGGACGCGACGGAAATTGTTATTATTATTCTAAATAATTCTTTGGAATTTCTAACTAGTTACGACGCGTATAACTTTTAAATTTGTAGACTGAAACCGAATACAATCCGTAAATAATCCTTAAATTTAACTTGATGTTTTGTGCAATTATTAGAAAACAGCATGTCGTAATTAATTATTTTATATTCAGTTTGGATTTTGCAGCAAACTTCGAGAAATATTTTTTAATCAATGTTTTCTAAAGACTGATCTGTGGAGTTTGAAATTTTCATTACATTCTGATAATTGCTGAAAAAATTGCTTATAAGGCTCGGAAATAGCTTTTATGAGAGAATTTAAAATTCTCTTTTGAGGTATTCATGCAATTAATATTATTCTATTCAACTTTGTGATCTTGGAGCGCCATGAATTTGTTGAAAACTACAGTTAGATAATATAGAAAAAAAATTCTTTCAATCTCTATCGATTAGGGAAACGCACATATGTTTTTGACATGAGATGTAGGATTGAGATGGTCTTAAGAAATTTTAAAACGTGTATTTCTTCCGTACGTGTTTATTATATGTATGTGTGTACTATATGTAATTATATGTATTATATGTAAACGTGTTTATTATATGTATGTTTGTACGTATATTTACATATGTAACTACACACACACACATATATATATAATTTATTTATTTATTTATATATATATATGTATATTTATACATACCTATATATATTACATATATAAATATACATAGTATTATTTGACGTATATAAGCATATATAGGCTCTTAGTGTTTCAGCAGAAGAAAAAACACCCTGCATTTCCAGGATTTTTTATTGTATTCGAAGTAAAAAGGAAGGTTTAAATAAACTACATAATTTTAAATAAAGGAAATTAAAAATATAAAAACACATTCCTATACAAGTGCATTTTTATGTTCACAGTAGGAAATTAAATTTAGTGTCTAAATTTACTTTCGATATATCGTTACATTTGGAGACTTTGCAACATTTTAAGCACTTTTTAGTTTAACTTCTATTAGACTAAAAATGACATAGTTATTAATGTGTATATTTTGTCTCTCTCTCTCTCTCACACACACACACACAACTGATGGAACAGCAAGTAAAAAAAAAATAAAAATACATCACGCCACCTCGCGTACGTCCATCACAAACGTAATTAGATTAAATTAAAATTCCCCGTTCTCCTGTACGGGGATATTGTCCTGGGACTTGTCGTACTGAAGCCCGTTGTGAAGACCACTGCGCCACAGATACGTTGGCTGTGCAGGGTTTCGAGAGGCATTATAATAATCTCCGTAAGTGCTCAATTCTGAATTTTTAATAAAAAAACATTTTCAATTGTATCAAATTGTGAATCTAAACCAGTCTCGAATCAGTGTAATGACATACACAAAATTTCATCCAAAACAATTCAGCGGTTTAGGGAGAGTTCTATTACGGAAGAATTGTTTATATATATATATATATATATATATATATATATATATATATATATATATATATATATATATATATATATATATATATATATATGTATGTAACCCAATAATTATATTGCTGCCGGACATTATAGCCCATATTATTTTTAATTGTCCGGCCTATCAAGGAAGGAGAAGAATAATCAGCTAGCAGTAATAAAAATGAAGTCGGCCGACATTGATGAGAACGGTACACGTCTAATTAAAACTTTATTTTAGAGCTACTTAAATGGTTATCTTTACAAGTCAACGACAGAAAAGAGAAAGACAAAAATCATTCAGCTCGAACAGAGGTGCACCAAAGAGCGATGACAGAAAGACTTTTACCACTTACTCGACAAATTTAAGTGTAAGACCAGGGAAAACGCGGAGCCATTTCCCGGCGACAGCTGCGATACGTGTTGCATAGACAGAAAATGTTATCTATAAGATAGAAATCTTTAGGAAATGGATCGAAATAATTTTAAGTCAAGGACGCTAATTTGGTTAAGACATTTAGAGGCTGGGGAAAAGATTTCAAGGAATTAAAATGGGAAAGAGAAGGTTTTTAAGAAAATATGAAAGTGAAATAATTATATATATATATATATATATATATATATATATATATATATATATATATATATATATATATATACATACGTTTTAGTTGACGTATATAAGCATACATACGCTCTTAGTGCCTCGGCAGGTTGCTAAGCCATGGTTTTCCATCTTATCACCTTTCAAGAGGTAGATCTTGTTTCCAAAATAACATAAAGTAAGAAGGAAAGTTTATTTTGCTTGCTCCGTAGGGTGCTTAAGGAAGAACACTAACTTCTGTGACAGGAATTGCTGTTTGGATGTTATTTATGACTTAGAGTATCTCCTGTGCGTGTTGTGAGAACATTTTCACGCTAAATGTTGACACAGCTGAGATACGACAAAAAAAGCTAATTAATATATATTGTACTGAGAAAGGAGAAGTCTATTCGTCTAGCAATAATAAAAACGCAGTCGGTCGACAATGAAGAGAACGGCACAAGTATAATTAAAATTTTATTTTAGAGTTGCTAAAACGGACTTCTTTACTAGTTAACGACCGAGAAGAGACATACAAAAATTACTCTGCTCGAACAGAGGTGCACCCAAGAGCGATGACAGAAAGAATTTTCCCACTTACTCAGTGAATTTAAATGCACGATCCTGGAAAATGTGGAGCCGTTTGCTGGCTACAGCTGGGAAACGTGTTGAATAGACAATAAATTGATATATAGAGTATAGGATAGAAAGCTTTGGGAAATGGATCGAAATAATTTGCGAAATTGATCGAAAGTCCAGAACGCTCCTTTGATTAAGATGTTTAGAGGCTGAGAAAAAGATTTTAAGGAATTAGAATGGGAGAGAGGTTTGGTTTGGTTTGGAGCGCTACGGTCTACTTTTTGCAACACGAGGGCTAATGAGACCGGGACCTACTGCTTAAAGCCTATTAACGGCTACGACCATCTATGCCACTGTGGGATTCGAACCCACGAACTCCGGTTCCGAAGGCCAGCACCCTAACCATTCGGCCATCGTTCGGCAAATGGGAGAGAGGAGGTTTACATATACACATATATAATATATATATACATATATATACACATATATACATATAAATACATATATATATACATACAGATACATACATATATATATACATATAGATAGAGATATACATATATATATATATATATATATATATATATATTTATATATATATATATATATACATACAGATACATATATATATATATACATACATATATATATATATATATACATACAGATACATACATATATATATACAGATACATACATATACATATATATATATATATATATATATATATATATATATACATACAGATACATACATATATATATACATACAGATACATACATATATATACATACAGATACATATATATATGCATACAGATACATATATATATGCATACAGATACATATATATATATACATACAGATACATACATATATATACATACAGATACATGCACACATATACATAAACACATACATGCATATACATACATACATATATATACATATATATACATATACATGCATACATATATATACATATATATACATATACATACATATATATATATATACATACAGATACATACATATATATATACATACAGATACATACATATATATACATACAGATACATATATATATGCATACAGATACATATATATATGCATACAGATACATATATATATATACATACAGATACATATATATATATACATACATATACATATATATATATATACACATACATATATATATATATATATATATATACGTATACACATACATATATATGCATATATATATACACATACATATATATACAGATACATATATATATACATACATACATACATATACATATATAGATACAGATACATATATATATATATACAAACATATATATACACATATATATATATATATATATACATATATATTATATATATATATATGATATATATATATATATATATATACATATATATATTTCAATTTTTAATTTAATATTCACTACAAAGGGATTAAAAATATGAAATTTATTTTATTTAAAATGTTAAAAAAAAGTATATGCCTGCCTCTAGGAAGTACAGAGGAAAAAGTTCATCCGAGAAATTTTACTATGCATGCTGTATAAAGAGAGATAATAATCTCCAAATTGAATTTTTTTAATATACTATAAAAAAGAATTTAAAACATCACAAAAGGAACGTTTAAATGTAATTTAAAAATTTTTGAAACTGGACGTATAGTTCTACCTCCAACAGTTGCAGAGAAAAAATTCAGTTTGAGAACTTGCTGTATATATAGAACGAAAATTCTGTTTTAAATTTAAGATTAACAACTTTATTATTAGATATAAAAGTTTCATTTTAATGTTCAGCTCGCTCTCAGTATGCCCAAACATGGCCTCTTCAGTCATTTTGGATTCCGTGACTCAGCTCTATTTGGAATCTATTTTTTGAGCTCTTTCAAGAAGGCACGTGTGTGTCTCTGCGCAAGACCCTTCCTTCTCCGTGTTGACGGAGAATTTTCGATGCCGTCGAGTGATTAAGCAGAAACATAAACATAAGAATGTCGAAAAATTCCAGCTCTGGCATTGTTTACGTGTAGAGGGGAGAGATGGAATCTGATGGGTGGAGACGCTCTACCTCCCCGCACACCCTTGTGTTTTTAGAAGCCAGTTTGGAGTGTTCTCTCTTATCTGGGTAAACTTTAAAACTGTTTTCGTAAATGATTATTCTTTGGAGACTGCAGCTTCTCTTAGGGAAAACGAAAATTCGGGAATAGAACTGATTTACGTCAGACCATGATTTTAAAAGATTTCCTCTTATTTTCTATGATTTCTTGATAGTTTTCGTATGTTCTGGAAAATATATACAGGGAGGTCCAAAATTATTGAGGCACTTCATATTTGAAAAAAATAGAGAACAAAATAAGGTACGTTCAAACTTATTATTTTCTAAAAACAACAACAACAACAAAAAAATGAAAACTGTTTTACACAACCAAATTTTAAGTTTTAAATACAGTATAATCTACTCATATTACGAATCTTGAATTTTTATTTCTAAAGTATGTTATAGTTCGAACGTTTGGAACTTCATTTTTGCATGACCTTAACTGACGAATTACTGAATTCATAAGAAGAATACCTGCTGAAATTCAGCATAAGATTGTGGTGAAATTGGATATCGGATTGATATATTGAATCATCTGTATAACAAATTAAGTCATTAGTAACTTCACGAGGAAGTTATTTAATGTTTAACAGCATTAAGTTGTTTAAAATTGTATTTTTAACCCTTAACTTGGCAAAGTCTGGCCGCTACTCCGGACATGTATATTTATAACTACTATATAACATGATTCTCAGTGTTAGACACAGTTGACATTAATTATCTCAAAAATGGAAAATGATATATTTTTTTTGCTTATTTCACAGAGATCCTAATGTCTATACAGACATGGGAAAATAACAGAAATTAAAAAATATTTGAAAAACCTCTTAATTAATATCAATACCTCAAATTAAGTGTTAAGAAAAAAATAAACCTGTACTACTTGACATTTATGTGTGAGTAATAATGCAATCTTAACAATTCTAAATTATTTTTCCTAATTTCTAATCCACTTCGTTGTGAATAAAAGAACCTCAATATAAGGGCTCAATTAATTTGCATGCTTTAACCATTTCATTTCCAATCTCACGAAATCCCTTTTACACAGTCGGTCCCTGAATGTTGATTTTATAAATTGGAGTGACCAACTGGCCCCAATTAAACCCCAATAAAGATGAATTTGTTATGAAATTATTTTATTTGTAAATAATCATATGTTAATTCTAGTTTCGGGATAAAGTAAGCTATGGAAATATACTGTTAAACACAGTAATAAAGTTACAACACTTTTCTCGTTTTTAGTAAATTAAATTACTTAATTGGTCCTTTACTTATTTTAGAACGTCATTATATATATATATATATATATATATATATATATATATATATATATATATATAGTCTGCATTCTTTTCATACGTTTTATCGCTGAACATAGATATAACGTAAAAAAAATTCTTTTACATTTGGCTTAAATAATAGATTAGGTACATATGGGATAATTTAATTTAATCATCGATTATTTTTTTTTACAATGAAAATTTTATCACAGATATTAACAACAAATTCTATCTGCCACCAAGGTGTAGTGGAAATGATAGTTTCATTCCTTTACTTCCATTAATTACTGTGGCAAAAAAAAAAATGGGAAAGAACATAACGATAATTTCGACTTAGCTAATTAAATTTTGAATTATCTTTCTAATTGAATTGAACGTGATTCTAAATTACATTCACTGTATCGGGAGACATTAGAGTCGTACGAAAATAAACAAATTATTCCGCGTGTACCAGAGAATTCTCACCTAAAAAACAAACCATTTTTATATTCCTGTAATAATAAGTTACAATCGGTTCAGCTTTTTTTTTAACCTCTTCGAGTGAGTCACCGTCAAAGACACCCCAGAACAGGACCGGTTTGAACTAGAAAGAAACTTCGGACTTTTCCCAACCAATAGAAGGGTCTGTTGATTTGGGGGATTTCTGACCTCCCGTCGTTCTGGAGTGGACCCCTGTTTTTTTTTTCTCCGCGAGGCAGTCTGATTTTTTAGAGGACAAACCAGAGGTTGTGACCAGAGGAGAGCAGAAGTTGAACGCTGCTGGCATCCGCGGCTTGCGGGATAGACCTTTTGAGAAAAATCATCGCCATATTGTTTTTTAGGGGTGACGCTGATTCGAGAGCAGTTTTGGATATCTACAAATGATAAGTGGATTCCAGTTGTATTCTTTAGAAATTTATTTAATTGTATAAATCCATTTAATCGAGACATATCTGCCCATGTGTTTATTAATGAGTATTAATTTCTTCTTTCTCAAACCCTAGGCCAACGTAACATTTTTACACTGCCTCATAGGGTACTTCACAATTCTGGAAAATTAAAAATTTTACTGATCCCGTCATATGACTGATTATATGCTGATTTTTTATAATAGACAATAAATTATGATAGAATGAGGACTTATAATATCGTGACAATGTGTGAGGTGCATATATAAAACATAAGATCCAGTTCAAAGGCGTAGGTGTAAAGGGAAGAATATGATCTAGCAGTGATATCAATAGATGGCGCTACGGTAGCTTCGTTCCCCAACGTTGCCTAATTAAACCTCGATTAGGTGTACTGCGACCATGAAAAATCGTTTCACAGGATCAGGAAAGCTCTTCCATTGTACCAGAGCTATCGGGATTATTACTTATTCCTTACACTAGACGACGTTTTCATTACATCTAGAAAGAATCGAATCATCCCATTTTCATCTCTCTTTTTAAGAGGGTATACTTTCAGAGACATGATATAATTATTGTAGCAGACTTTTTATTATTCATCATAAAATAAAACTATATGTTTCTTTTAGAATGATTCTTTTAAGTTTTATTTGAAAATGCTTCAGCTTTGAAAAATTAGTTTTGTGATTGTAAGTAATATTTTTTTTTTAAATTGATAGTGTAAAAAGTGTAGAGCAAATGAAAAAAATAAATTCACGTCTTCCCAAGGAACGGTTTGAAATATGTATATTAGAAATAAAATTTTATATCAAATTGAAGGAATTATCTGTTTTACCTTTAAACTAAAACTTTAAGGGTATCTGACATTAAAAAATTAAGAAATAAAATAGTCTTAATAAATTAAGAAAAAAATAGATTTTATCATGCTATAATAAAAAATTTTATATCAGATTGAAGGCAATATCTATTTTACATTTAAACCAAAACTTTAAGGGTACCTGACATTAAAAAAATTAATAAATAAAATACTCATAATAAATTAAGAAAAATTAGATTTTATCAGGCTATAATAAAAAATTTATATCAAGTTGGAGGAAATATCTGTTTAAGTATAAAAAAACTTTAAGGGTATTTGATATTAAAAAATTAATAAATAAAATACACTTAATAAATCAAGAAAAAATAGATTTTATCATGCTATAATAAAAATGTTATATCAAATTAAAGGAAATATGTTTCGCCTTTAAACCAAAACTTTAAGGATATCTGACATTAAAAAATTAATAAATAAAATACTCTTAATAAATTAAGAAAAATTAGATTTTATCATGCTATAAAAAATGTTTATATCAAGTTGAAGGAAATAACGGTTTTACCTATAAACCAAAATTTTCAGGGTATCTGACATTAAAAAAATTATAAATAAAAAACTCTTAATAAATTATAAAAAAATTATCATGCTATAAAAATTTTTTATATCAAGTTGAAGGAAATATCTGTTTTACATTTAAACCAAAATTTAAGGGTATCTGATATTAAAATATTAATAAATAAAATACTATTAATAAATTAAGAAAAATTAGATTTTATCATGCTATAATAAATATTTTATATCAAGTCGAAGGAAATATCTATTTAACCTTTAAATCAAAACTTTAAGGGTATAAAAAATTAAAAAAATAATAAATAAAATACTCTTAGTAAACTAAGAAAAAATATATTTTATCATGCTATAATAAAAACCTTATATCTAGTTGAAGGAAATATCTATTTAACCATCAAACCAAAACTTTAAGGGTATCTGACATTAAGAAGTTAATAAATCAATTAGTCTTAATAAATTAAGAAGAAATGGATTTTATCATGCTATAATAAAATTATTTTTACATCAAGTTGAAGGAATTATCTGTTTTACCTTTAAACCAAAACTTTAAAGGTATCTGAAATTAAACATTATAAATAAAATACTTTTAATAAATTAGGAAAAAATATATTTTATCATGCTATAATAAAAATTTTTTATATCAAGTTGAAGGAAATATCTGTTTTACCTTTAAACCAAAAATTTAAGGGTATATGACATTAAAAAATTAATAAATATAGTACTCTTAACAAATTAAGAAGAAACAGATTTTAACGTGCTATAATAAAAATTTTATATCAAATTGAAGGAAATATCTGTTTTACCTTTGAACTAAAACTTTAAGGATATCTGACATTAAAAAATTTATAAATAAAATACTCTTAATAAATTAAGAAAAAATAGATTTTATCATGCTATAATTAAAATTTCATATCAAGTTGAAGGAAATATCTATTTTACCTTTAAACCAAAACTTTAAGCGTATCAAACATTAAAAAAATTAATAAATAAAATAATCTTAAATAAAAAAATAGATTTTATCATGCTATAATAAAAATATATCCCTCTCACTAATGTATGTGAGGCTATCAAAATGATAAAGAAAATTAACTTCTATTTGATACAAATATTAATTTAAAAAAATATTTTCAAAAAATTAGTTTTGTTGCTTCTATTTTATAAATTTCAAAATATTATTTTCCCGGTAAGTTGATTCTATTATTTTTTCACTTGCTATAGATATGTTTTTTAAAAATTTGTTTCTTTACATAGCAAAACTAAATAATTTGTTTAAATTTAGAATCCTATTTATGTTTAAAGAAAAATTTTATTCTAGACAGAGATTGATTATTTATTTTATATTAAATCAAACCTAAGCTGAAAGAACGTTGTTGGGCATAGGTTAAATTCCTCAATATTTTTTTTTCTTGTTTATGTCCCTCTGATCTGAATTAGATCAGATAAGTTCGTTCCATAAGAGCGTGTCGCCCATAACTTAGTCAATAGATAGCGCGCAGATACCGGCTTAATTGCATGTGTTCATAAAACATTAGAAAAGAATGCTTTATGGATATATTCTTCATTCGACTTGTTTTGCTGTGTTTAAATCAACAATTCCGAAATGAGTGCCACACATGCGAGCCGTTTTGAGGTAGTGTTTCTGTATAACCATCCAAAAAGACCAAAAATGTCTTGTGCAGTTGCAGTCCGGTACATCAGAAAGTAGGAGTCGTTCGTCAAGAAGTAGGTAGCACTTTATAAAGCGGTACAAAATTTAGACGACATACCGGAACGGGGTAAAACCGAACGTGAAAACCGAGTGATAAAGTGATTCTTGCATAATCGATAATAATGGGTACTGGACAACTTATTAGGTAATATGCATTTCAGTTTAATATGTATACTACACGGTACAAAAGTATTTTTAACTAATCCGTTTGTATTTTCAGAGAAATAGACGACACGCTCTTATGGAGCAGACTGTACATGATATTGTTCACTTTAAGTACATCCCAGACGAAAGTTTGTCTCATTAAAAGATTCTCTCTACACACACGATACATCAATCTGTTCATTACTCCTTTACTTTCTTCATAATGGCTTAATTATGTTTACATATTTATCTAGCTAAGATTATAAAGAAACATCATTTTCTCTAATTGGCTACATGCCTGTCTAGATACTTACGCTTCACCTATGACGCCTACACAGAGAGTGCTAATATTAGTATGTTTCCCCAAGGAAAGAAAATTAAAAATATACCACTTCCAAGTATAACAGAAGTAAATTATCACTGAAAAATTATAAAAAGAATTCTGTTAAGCAGAAGAATTATAAGTATTTGAATTGATGCCCTATTAAATTTTACCAGTGTTGGTTGTCGCGTACCTGCCTACTGTCTAGATCCGATCATGATATGGATAAGTTAGTAACATATTGACAATAGTGCTCATTGTTTTCTATCAAGGGATTGGAGCACAGCTGGCCAAGAGGAAGCAAGTATCTTCCCCTATCCTGAAAGGAAAATATGATACTAAGTAACTTGTCTGCAAGGTTTACAGTTTAAGCTGTCACATGCAGGAGGTGATGTCAGCTTCAACCTCACGGAGATACGTTCAAGCTGTTGGTCTTTGCCTCTTCCCTTCTTGTGCTATACATACTCAACGTAATATGACATTCCCTATAAACAATCATGCCAATCCAAAAATTTGACTTTTCTGATATTTACCATTTATAACTGACTGTAGAAAAGTGTGTGCTTAACTTGTAAGGTAGATTTTTACCGTTTAAATTTACTCATTGAATCACAAAGACAGCATTTTACCAATATCTTGCAGTATTCATACACTTGAAATAAGTTTCTTTTTCATTTTCTAATGCCTACTTTAACTTTAAAATGTTTTTCAGGTCAGATTTTAAGCTCATATATTATGTGTTCATATATTTGTAAGGTATGATACAAATTAGCTATCTCAAAATAACCCCTATATAATAATAGCCTAAGTTATCTGTCCGTCTGTCCTCGAATTTATGAAGTGGTTGGAACTGGAATGGATAGAGGCATCTAAATTGTATTCTTGATGAGTTAGAATTAGCAAAATTCAAAGCCAGTAAAGTTTATCTCCGAAATTTCCCCTTTCCCACTTTTTTAGCATGTAATGCCATTATTTCAAGCCCTATTTTCTCCGGTTAAGAGCAGGCGATCAAATTTATCAATTTGTCATATAATAAGTAAAAAAAAACCCATATTTTTTTTCTAGCATTATGAAGTAATTTCTTTAACCATCTCATTTAATCATCTCTTATTTTAAATTACGTAAAAATATTCTGCATTATTCTCATACGATTTATCACTGAATTTAGATATTAAATAAATAACTTTTTTTATATTTGGCTTAAATAATAAATTAGGTACATATGTAAAAATTTTAAATTTAATTTGCTATTATTTTTTGCTACCATGAAAATTTTATCACCGGTATTAACAACAAATTGTATCTACCTCCAGGGTGTAGTGGAAATGATATTTTCATTCTTTTACTTCCATTAATTACTGTGGAAAAAAATTTGGGAAGAACTTAATGATAATTTCGACGTAGCTAAGAAAACTTTGAATTATCTTTCTAAATGAATTCAACGTGATTGTAAACTGCATTCACAGCATTGGGAGACTTTAGAGGAGTATGAAGATAAATTGTTGAGAGTATACCAGATAGTTCTTAGCCAAAAAACCAAGCCTTTTTTATCTGCCTCATAGGGTACTTTACAATTCTGGAAAATTAAAAATTTTATTGATCCCGTCATATGACCGGCTATATGCTAGTCTATATGCTAGTTTTGTACAATAAAAAACACTGTAACACCTCATCTTGGTTAAGAATAAAAAGAAATATAAATATAGAAACTCACTGTAGTTGTGTTATAGTGACAAGGTAGACTGCATATATAACGTCTGCTTGTATTTTTAAACTATTATTTATTATGCAAAGTTACCAAATTAAAATATTTTATCTGTTGTTTACAACAGATGATTGTTTGGAACATAAAATTTTGACAAAATATCTCTAAAATTGAGCTGACGCAACAAACTACTCTATCAACAATAACACAACTACTAAAGCATCAACGAAAATAGTTACGAAACGAAAATTGAATTCATTGAAAAGAAACACAAAAATGAAAATTTAAGAAAGTTAACAAAGAAAGTTCTTTAAAATTAATAAATGCTAGTAAAGAACTTTATTTGTTACCTTCATTAAATTTTCCTTTCTGTGTTTCGTTTAAATGAATTCAATTCTCTTTTCATAACTATTTTCGTTGATACTTTAGTAGTTATCTTGTTGTTGATAGTGGAGAACAGTAAAATTAATAAATGCTAGTACTGTGTTATAAAACTTTCAATAGCAAGTACAAGTGTGTTATAAACAAACTATTCTCCACTATCAACAACAAGATAACAACTAAAGTATCAACGAAAATAGTTATGAAAAGAGAATTGAATTCATTGAAACGAAACACAGAAATGAAAATTTAATAAAGGTAACAAAGAGAGGTTTTTTTTTTTTACTATTTTATAAAACTTTCAACAGCAGGTACAAGTGTGTTATAAACAAATTACTCTCCACTATCAACAAAAAGACAAGTACTAAAGTATCAACGAAAATAGTTATGAAAAGAGAATTGAATTCATTTAACCGAAACCCAGAAATGAAAATTTAATAAAGGTAACAAGTTCTTTACTGGTATTTATTAATTTCACTGTTTTATAAAACTTTCAATAGCAGGTACAAGTATGTTATAAACAAACTACTCTACACTATTAACAATAAGACAACTATTATAGCATCAACGAAAATAGTTATGAAAAGAGAATTGAATTCGTTGAAACGAAACACAGAAATGAAAATTTAATAAAGGTAACAAAGATAGTTTTTTTTTACTATTTTATAAAACTTTCAACAGCAGGTACAAGTGTGTTATAAACAAAGTACTCTCCACTATCAATAACAAGGCAACTACTAAAGTATAAACGAAAATAGTTATGAAAAGAGAATTGAATTCATTTAAACGAAACACCGAAATGAAAATTTAATAAAGGTAACAATGAAAGTTCTTTACTAGTATTTATTAATTTCACTGTTTTATAAAACTTTCAATAGAAGGTACAAGTGTGTTGTTTACAAAGAGGATAACGCCACTCTAAAACACAAAGGTGTCTTCTATGACTAAAAATTCTATTCTAGGAAATGCTAAAATATTCATCAACCCTTGCGCCTCTCTAATCGGAAGAAAAGAATTATGGCTGAACGTTAAGTATATGCTCAAAACAAAAGGCCGGGAATATTGTATTAAATGGGTCCCAGAAATGGGTTTTTTCTCTTTCCAGAGCTCGACGAAAGTGTATATATATATACCTTTTGTCTCTTTTTAGATTTGGGAAAGGAGAACTCTTCTGATGTGATGGGATCATTTACCAAATGGGTTTTCCAGGGCGATACTTTATTTGAACACACACCAAGATACTTCTCCCGAACCGAAAAGAAGTCAATAATTCTGAGGAATTTTCAGATTTGTTTCACTAATAGCGGAGAGGATATGGCGTTTTGGGTTAACCCAAATTATTCTCTTTTACCACGGTAAACTTCTTTTATGGTAATTCCACAATTCAATAACGGGGAAGGGATTTTAATTTTAGGTAGAGTCTCCCTTAGTTTAAGTCTAGTTCTATGGTTTCAGTTACAGTTGTCGGAGTTTTATCCCGGTTAAATATGCAAAATACGAAATAAAAATAATGGCAGATGAAAAAAATCATCTATTATGTTACATTTTATTTATGCACAATGATAGTAAAACTTTTTTGCTTAACAAATCCAGGTAATAGATATTGTTAGTTTTTTAGATATATTTATTTGAACCTAGCATTTACATATCAGACAAGGTCCAATCAAAATTTTTAGTTACGGGTATAATCTTATACTGATATGTGTTCAAACTTGAGAAACACCAAATAGCTCAGGATTTATTGTCATAAAAATGAAATTATTATGATCTTTTGAGATGATACATATTTTAATCTATTAAAACAAAGTAGCAAAATTACAATTACTGCACCACTTTAGCTAAAGTCTACAGCAAAAATCATTGTGCAAAGACTTACTTGTGCAGTGATATTTTAACCAAATGTGTGCAATGATATTTTAACCAAACCAAAACAGCTTATTCATAATTTTATTCTAAAACAAAATTGGGGTAATTCTATTCCTAATTCTACTTTCGGCGAAATACATTTCTTTTCCTAACTGTGATTACCTTTCAACTGTGATAACCTCTGGCTACTCCGAGAATATCAAAATTAAATTCAGCTTAACTCAGCTATTCTTATATAACTCCTTTCCGTAATTTTGTTTCATTTCTTCGCCCCTCCCGTAACAAACAATTAACTCTGTCTTTGGCTGACTTCCTTTTCTCTTTATGGTACTGTATAAGCGAATAGACCAAGCTTTTATTTCTTTAAATAATTGTTCAATAGTTCACACCATTTTTTAAATTGTCTTTTAACAAATTATACGAAGTAACCTTAAATAATATAGTGTGAATCCTGTTTATAACAATACTACCTGTCATGAAGAACTTTTATGTAGTTTCAAAGAATTCCTTATTAACTAAATGTATTTTATGGGAATTTTTGACCATATGATCATGCACTCATTAGATGGTTTGAAGCAAATATTTACAAATGTAACCTGATTTTTTTAATTACCTTGTTTAGAAGTGATCAAAGAAAATTAACAGTTATTTTTTTAATAACATGTATGTCATTAATATTATTACTAAAATTGCTCTTAAAGCTAAATTATTGTTGAATTATTGTTAATGTTAATAATGTTAAGTCTGTTAATAAAAATTTTACCTGAAATTTTCCAATATCAATATAAAGTTTATTGGAATACATCAGTTTATTCGAATACGTATAAAATATTATCTGTATTCTACGCGTTACAAAACAAATCGCCAACTAAATTTTTTTTCGTAAAATGTATTATAGTCTGTGAATAGTGTAAATGTTAGAATTATTGTTAAAGCCATTAACAACTTTAAATAAAACTACTGAATACCTATATCAAATCACAAAATTTTATTGTAATACTCTTTGTAGTCTAGAAGTGCAAAAAAAATTTTGGCTAAATTTTTCCATCTTTAAATTCAATGTTTGCTATGTCTAGTATTACTATTATTGTTAATCCTATTTACTAAAACTTTAAGTGAAACTGCCGAATATCAATATCAAATCATAAATTTTTTTGTAGTACTTTTTGTATTCTACAAGTGCAAAACAAAATTATTGACTGAGATTTTCCTTCCTCAAATTCAAAGTTTGCTATTTCTGGTGTTAATGTTACTATTATTGTTTAATACTATTAAAAATTTTAAATAAATCTGCCGAATATAGATATCAAATCACAAAAGGTTACTGCAATAGTCTTTGTATTCTACAAGTGCAAAACAAAATTACTGGCATAGTTTTTCCTTCTTCAAATTCATTGTTTGCTGTGTCTAGTGTTAATGTTAC
>CM063500.1:111550040-111577540 GCA_032207245.1 Pardosa pseudoannulata | reverse complement strand
TTACTAACGCAACAATATAAGGAAAGGTTATGCCCTACATTAAACGATATAATTTTAACTTAAGATTAAATTAGCAACAAATGCAATACACTCATTTATGATGTGAAATTATAAAAGCAGCTGACACCAAATTTTTTTTTATTTGACGAAATCCAAGGTATTTTTTTAATTTTTGACGATGCTGTCAACTTTTATTTTACGCTCTGAAATGGTAACTCATTTTGGCAGTCAGGTCAAAATATCTCAATGACTTCTCAAACAATGTTGCTAACGCAACAATATAAGGAGAGGTTATATTCCGGGTTATCGCGATCGTGTTTTTCATTAAACTCTCCAGTTTCGCTTTTCCCAGAGGGTGTTTCGTCCGCCTTTCGCCGCAGCAATCACCCAACCCTTTGGAGTGAATAACTGCCTCAATACAACACAACCCTTAAAAAATATATTCCCCCGTTCTTCGTCATAGAATAGGAGACTTGTCAATGGCTATCGATGAAATAAATCAGGATGGGGGGAGGGGAGTACCGTTGCAAAGGGGACCCCCCCCCTGTCTCCCTAGAGACAATCCGTTCTATATGTGGTAGGATTTACCTACGGGGGGACGTCATGTTTTGCTGAAAAGAATGAAAATAAAAGCCATGGTCGGTTACTACATTCTATGGCAACATCTGGGTTGTTCTTTTATAAACATTATTGTCCTTTCCTTTTTGGGACGGCGAGTTACCGGGTTTTTGATATCGTGGAGAGAGAGAGAGGAAAAAACATGGTGATGAGTGATAATAGCGAAAGATAAGTATGAAGGGAGAGAGGGGGTTGGTGGATCTTTTTTCAAGTTTACTTTTTTTACTTTATCAAGTGATCCCCTTGTTGAATCGTGCGTAATGAGAACAGAGTGCCGCTAATCTCCTGATATTAAAGTTTTACATCCTCAGCATTCTAATTACACTTCAGTCTTACCATTTTATCTAGGATTTGGAAATATAAAAAAAATTCTAATTTATGGTATGGTAGGGGATTTTTTATGTAATTTGTACCGAGGTATATGATATTTAGTTTAAATTTTTGATTTAGGGAATGTAGAATACGGCAATTATAATAAAAGTACATTAAACGTATTCTTAAATAAAAAAAAAAGTTTACAGATTGCTGTTGAAGGTATGGTTTATAATCAAATATAGTTTTTATATTTACTTTTAAATGAAAAAAATTTATAATAATCTGAGTTAATAAGAAATATTATTCAAAATCAGATATAACATTTGCAGTCATTTTAAAATTAGAAATTTTTTTTTTTTCAAATTCTGTATTACTTTCATTGACACTTGAGATTTTACAGTTTTTTAGCTGTAAAATCTCAAGTGTCTCAAAGCTAAAATATTAAATATTTCTTTGAATAAGATAAAGCATATTATCATTTTTCTGTTATCAGGAATTATAAAAAAAAATTGAATTTATGGTATGATAGGTCTTATGATGCAAAGTAAAATTAGATAAATTGTATTTAGTTTTAAACTTTTAATTCTCAATTATGTGAACCGAGGTATATAATATTTAGTTTAAAATTTTGATTTAGAGTATTTAGAACACTGCAATTACAATAAAAATACTTTAAATGTATTCTTAAATTCAAAAAAGTTTACAAACTGCTGTTGAAGTAGTAGTTTATAAACAAATATAGTCTTTACATTTATTTTTTAAATTGAAAAGTTTTTAAGATCTGAGTTAATAAGAAATATTATTCAAAATCAGATATAGAATTTGCAGTCATTTTAAAATTAGAAAAAATAAATGCATACCATTTTGGTAAAACTTTCATTAAATTACTGTAAAATCTGAAGTGCCTCAAAGCTAAAATATTAAATATTTCTTTGAATAAGATAAAATATATTACCATTTTTCTGTTATCAAGAATTATAAAAAAAAATTAATTTATGGTATGATACGGCTCATGATTATGCAAAGTAAAATTAGATAAATTATATTTAGATTTTTAATTCACAATAATGTGGAACATGACACAGAAAGCAAATCTATATCTTCTCTTAAATTCGAAAATTCTGCAGGATGCTGTAGAAGTTATGTTTATAAGCAAATATAGTCTTTAAATTTATTTCTAAATTGAAAAGTTTTATGATGACCTGAGTTAATTAGAAATATTATTCAAAATCAGAAATATAATTTGCAGTAATTTTAAAATTAGAAAAACTAAATGCGTACAATTTCTGTATAGCTTTCATTAAAATACTGTAAAATCTGAAGTGTCTCAACGCTAAAATATTAAATATTTCTTTGAATAAGATAAAATATATTACCATTTTTTCTGTGATCAGGAAATATAAAAAAAATCTGAATTTATATTATAATAGGGCTTATTCTGCAAAGCAAAATTAGATAATTTATATTCTGTTTTAAACTTTTAATTCGCAATAATGTGTACCGAGGAATATAATATTTAGTTTAAAATTTTGAGTTAGGGTATGTAGAATACGGTAATTATAATAAAAATACTTTAAATGTATTCTTAAATTTAATAAAGTTTACAGATTGCTACTAAATTTATGGGTTATAAACAAACACAGTCTTTACATTTATTTTTTAAGTGAAAAGTTTTATGATGATCTGAGTTAATAAGAAATATTACTAAAAATCAGATATAGAATTTGCAGTTATTTTAAAATTAGAAAAAATAAATGTTTCAATTTCTATATAACTTTTAATAAAATAATGTAAAATCTGAAGTATCTCAAAGGTAAAATATTAAATATTTCTTTCAATAAGGTAAAACATCTTACCATTCTTTCTGTGATCAGGAAATATAAAAAAAATTGAATTTATGTTATGATATGGCTTATGATTATGCCAAGTAAAATTAGATAAATTATATTTAGTTTTAAACTTTTAATTCGCAATAATGTGGATTCGCAATAATCTGTACCGAGGTATATGATATTTAGCTTAAAATTTTGATTCAGGGTCTGTAGAATACGGCAATTATAATAAAAGTACTTTAAATATATTCTTAAATTTAATAAATTTTACAGATTGCTGCTAAATTTATGGGTTATAAACAAATATAATCTTTAAATTTATTTTTTAAATTGAAAAGTTTTACGGTAATCTGAGCTAATAAGAAATATTATGCAAAATCAGATATAAAATTTGCAGTCATTTTAAAATTAGAAAAAAATAAATTTTTACAATTTCTGTATAACTTTCATTGAAATACTGTAAAATCTAAAGTGTCTCAAAGCTAAAATATTAAATATTTCTTTGAATAAGATAAAACATATTACCATTTTTTTCGGATAAGGAATTATTAAAAAAATTGAATTTATGGTATGATAGGTCTTAAGATTATGCAAAGTAAAATTAAATAAATTATATTTAGATTTTTAATTCACAATAATGTGAAACATGACTCAGAAAACAAATTTATATCTTCTCTTAAATTCTTCTCTTAATTCTACAGGTTGCTGTAGAAGTTATGGTTTATAAACAAATATAGACTTTACCTTTATTTTTTAATTCAAAAGTTTTGTGCTGATCTAATTTCACAAATAATAGTACGTAGAAAAAGAAATATGATTTAAGGTCATTTTAAAATTAAAAAAAAAAATAAATGCATATATTTTTCGCCGAATGGAAGAGCGCTTCCTTTTGGTAGAACAATTCAAAGGTTCGAATCCCATTGATGGCATATTTGTTCGTTGCTGCTTGGAATCAACTTTAAGAGGTAGATTCCGGTCTCATTAGCCCTGGTGAGTGAAAGAGTAGACCGTAGCACTCCAAACCAAACCATATATAGTTGTATGTTAAGTTTATAGTTGTATGAGCCAGACATTCGGTGTTTTAATGGTTAAACATGTGTTGAAGCTGAAGAAACGAAAGTATATAAAACATTATATAAAAAGATATATATATATATATATATATATATATATATATATGTATATATATATATATATATATATATATATATTATATATATATATATATATATATATATATATATATATGATATATATATATATATATATATATGTATATATATATATATGTATATATATATATATATATATATATATATATATGTATATATGTATATATATATATATATATATATATATATATATATATATATATGTATATATATATGTATATATATATATATATATATATATATATATATATATATATGTATATATATATATATATATATATATATATATATATATGTATATATATATATATGTATATATATATATATGTATATATATATATATATATATATATATATATATATATATATATATATATATATATATATATATATATATATATATATATATATATATATATATATAATTTTAAAAACACTGGACATTATAGTTATAGCCTCCATTATTTTTACTTGCCCGGGTTACAGGGCAAGGAGAAACCTAATCAGCTAACAGTAATAACGAACGATGCAGTCTGGTCACATTGAAAAAAACGTCACAATTCTAATTAAAACTTTAGTTTACAGCTGCTAAAATGGACATCTTTATTAGTCAACGACAGACAAAAGAAAGACACAAAAATCCCTTTCCTCCTATAGAGGTGCATCCAAGAGCGAAGACAGAAAAAAGTTTCCCAAGGGACAAGAAATTACTCGTTGAATTTAAGTTTTAAGAGTAGAAAAACACGGAATCATTTGCCGGAGACAGCTGGACAATGTGTTGAATGAACCAGAAATTTACATTTTTTGCACAGAAAGCTTTGGGAAATGTGTTGGAAGAATTTTAAGTAGAGGACGCTCCTTTGTTTAAGACATTTTGTGGCTGGAAAAAAAGATTTTTAAGGAATGAGAATGGAGGAGGTTTGTAAAGATATATTAAATAATTTATAAACATTACATACATATAAGGTTTTGAGATACTTATAATTTTGAATAATCTACTATACTTTATTATTTTTTAATATATTATAAATTCAATGCTATTTTATATCTCAGCAAAATGGAAAACAGCGTTATTTAGACAATACTCTGCAGATCTTAACTCTAGAAGTAAAGTCTTAACTGTGACTAGACAGGGAAATCTGCATTTCTCTTCGTAATTTTGAAATTCGGTAAACGGCGTCATTTCCGGTTCAAACCGGAAAGAATAGACATTATGAGGAAAGTAAGCTTGAAAATTCCATTTGAAAAGAATAAATAAAATAAAAATAAAGGCATTGGTAAAAAAAAAATCGGAATCAATGTATATGACTATACAGGAGTAGGTGGGTAGGGAAGAAAGGAGCTCTTTTATTCTACTTTCGCGAAATTTTGTGTTGAAATCCAGTTTGAGCACCAAATCCCCGATGCCGCATTTGCTGCAAAACAAAATCTAGTGCACAGTCAACACGAATCCACACTTTACAGAATACACTGGCCATTCGCATATATTTGTATAAAAATCCACAGGCAAAAAAAAAGCAAAAATGTAGATTTGGGAATACGAATTCTAGCAAAATCGCGTCTGAAGAAAAATCCAGGCTCCAGTTTTGCAGGATATAAAAGCTGGCAGGGAAAATCTTATACATCCACTTTTTTTTTCTCGGAAGTATTTTTTGGGGGGTATCGAGTGGCACAAAGTGTGGAGTGTATGTGTATATATATATGCAAGGCCACTTAAAAAATAAATTCACGCTCTTCCCCTGGAAAGTAAAAGTCAGGAATATTTTTCCATTCGTGCTCCACCCTGCTCTCTGAGAAATTCCCCGGGGTGCTATCAGGGGAGGGGGAGAGAAAAAGTAGGTTCTCCACTTTCGATAGTGTCCTTCACGTTCTTCAATACTTTGCTTCTTTTCAGTTTCACTGTAACCGAATCTGGGCGTTTTGGTGGAATGGTTTAAAGGAATAGACTCAGAGCGTAAGGGTTTTGAATGATCGAGTAAAAGGAAAATGTTAAGAGTGGTAAAGTTAATAGAAAACAAAGACGGCGTGAAAGGTTTTGAGGATCTGAAGATTCGGTAGAGAGAGATCCTTGCATTTCTGGTCTACTGCATAAAGTAGATCGGGTACAGCATTTCTCTTTATACACACAAATAATAAATAATAGAATTTTTCTCATAAGGAATAATTAATAAGCTTTAATAAATAGAAAGTGAGCATCAAAAAATCATTTTGCTAGCATCATATTTGTAGTTTTCTGGGCTACACGCTTTAATTATATATATATATATATATATATATATATATTTATATATATATATATATATATATATATTATATATATATATATATATATATATATATATATATATATATATATATATATATATATATATATATATATATATATATATATATATATATATATATATATATATATATATATATATATATATATATATATTATTCGATTCCCATCTTATAAACTCTACAGATTGAGTAACTTGAATCAAACATGGAAAAAAAAATTTGACTAAAAGAATTCAACAACAGAAATATTTCGCAAAATGTGCAGGAAAAAAAAGATGACCGTCTCTTTTGGTGAAAAGAAGAGTAAAGTTTTATTAGGGAAAACTATAGTAGTGATTATTACTGTAGTTCCACGGGACTTGGTGTGCATGTATAGGAATATTCTAATATTAATTTAAGGTGTTTGGTAAATACTGTACACCTAAAAAACATTTTAAAGCTAATACAAAATATAAAGCGGGATTGATGGCACTCCGGTCCAATATATTAATGAATTCAGGCAATGAAGAGACAAAAGCAAAATAAATTGACTATTTGTAAAGTCTATTTATTAAACAAAATAAAGAGCAAAAAAAATGCTATTTTGACATAATTAATAAAAATTCGATTTTTTCCCTGGAGCAAATTTCAAAAAAGAACCTATTTACAGAAAACAGTATAACATGGTTAGTATGATGGTTAATACGGAGTATGTCTCCCGGACGATGCAATACAAGCGTTACAACGCCTACGCATGCTGAGTATCAGATTATCAATCTGATCTTGGGGAAAAGTACACCACTCATCAAGCAATGCTTGAAGTTCCCATAGATAGTTGGGAGGGGGTTGACGGGCTGCAATTCGTCGGCCAAGCATGTCCCACACATGCTCTATTATTCAAGTCCGGTGAGTATGCTGGCCAATCATACGGGTGATATCCTCCGATTGAAGGCATTCGTCTACAATGTTTGCACGTGAGGTCGGAGTTGTCACATATACAGAAATTCAGGACCCATGTCCGAAACAAACGTACATGTTGTTCCAGAATGACATTCCGATAGATGTGGCCTGTCATCGTTACACTCTGAACATGCAGGTCATTCTGGAACCAAGAATAATTCCTAAACGAGCATCCTGCACCACCGTAACGGTGTCGTTCAATGGTGTTCTCTTTGTAACGGGTACCTGCGCTTCCATATGAAAGTTCGAGAATCAGATTTTAAACTGAACTGACTCGTCGGAAAACATCACACAAGACCACTGTACGGTGTCCACAATGCATGCTCTCTAGCCCAGCATAATCGCAGGCGACAGTGAGTTGCGGTATAAACACATCTGACAGGCACACGAGCATATAGACCAATGTTCCCTAAGCGTCTGTACACGGTTTGCTTTGAAACAGCCGTACCGGTAGCTGAAGAAAGCTGACGAGACAGGTCTGATGTTGTGCTCCGTCTGTAACTTTTGGCAGTAACTGCCAAATATCATCATTCGGAGTAGTAACTCGGGGGCGACCTGTGCTGTAACATCTACTCACATTACCATCATGTTTGAATCGTTGCCAAAGCCTGGAGATGACACTCTGGGCGATTCCAAGTTCCTCGGATACTTCCAGCTGGGTACGTCCACATTCCAGTCGTCCGATAATTCTACAACGAAAAAAATCATCCAAATGCTTCTTTGGAAACTATGCGGTTATTGCACTGAACTTTTAAAGCGCTTGTGAAATTTTTACTTTTGCTACCATTCCTTATATACCCTTTCATACACTCTCGTCATTGTGACGTACTATCCGCGATCTGGTGGTTTCCTGCAATTTGCATATTCTTCTTCAAGATGTGTGTTTTCTACAGGTGAAAAATTTTATTTTAGAGCTCAATCTGTGTGATCTGATTATCCTTTATTTTCATGAGTATATATCGAATTATACAAAATATGAGCTAAATAAACATAATAGAATTTATTAAAATATAAAGTAATAATAAATTATTTTTATATTCTCAAATTTTGCAGGTAAGAAAATATATTGAATTTCACCAAATCATAAAGAAGCTATGATTGTGCCCATTTGTTTTTGGTTTTATAAGCTAATATTCAGTTATCGTTAATGGCATAAAATGCTAATTCTCTATAAGAGTTATAATTTTCCCACTGTTTTAAAAACTATACATCGGTGACGTATAATTATTGTGTGTATGTCTGTGTACTGCAAATAAGGATTTTCAATTTTGAAATATTATTCATATTTTATATTTATTTCTACTGGGTACTATTTCATAAAAGGCAATTACTATAGAATGAAGTGAATTTAGTTGTAAAGTGAGTACTGTAAGGATTTCAGAATGATTTTGTATTTAGAACAACATTTTAAATACTTAACTGTAACAAGTTAATTTAACTGCAACAAAACTATTTAACTATAACAAGGCGATTTGTACAGGAAGAATTGAATTCAGTTGTAAACTAAGTACTGTAAGGATTTCAGAATGATTTCGTATTTAGAACAACATTTTAAATACTTAACTGTAAAAAAACTACTTAACTATAAGAAGGCGATTAGTTCAGAACGAAGTGAATTCATTTATAAACTAAGTACTGTAAGAATGTCAGAATGATTTTGTATTTAGAACACCATTTTAAATACTTAACTGCAACAAAACTATTTAACTATAACAAGGCGATTTGTACAGGAAGAATTGAATTCATTTGTAAACTAAGTACTGTAAGGATTTCAGTATTTAGAACAACATTTTAAATACTTAACTGTAACAAGTTTAAAGAGATTGCGATTTTGAAAGAGACAGTCTAAACAAAGTAATCCATCCCAAAAACTACGAAAAAAATCAAATAATATCAACCAGACTCATTCTATTATTTTAAACTTACCCCAAGCTCATTTTTCAATAAAAATACAACTTTTGAATAAATTGAAATATTTTATAAAATAAAAACGAGCATTTTAATGGAACAATTTTAAATTAAAAATGTTTTTCTCTGCATAAAACCAATACTGTCTAAGACAAATTTTCTTTTCATCATACTGTGAAGTTCATTTAAAAACGACCTTATCATAAGTAATATATAAGTCAGCACGGAACTGTGTGAACTTAATATAAAGAAAACCCATTCAACACAATGATCCAAACGCATTTCAAGGCGGCTTGAATAAAATATTTTCATTATATAATAAACCATGAAAGTTTTAAAACCCACACTTTGAAATGATTTTCTGCCTCAAAAGCGCCCCAATTGCAATAAGAAAGTTTAAGCATAAATTACCAGAAATGTTTTCATTCAAATTACATTATAGTTTTATCAGGCCATACACCACTTTCCTCGTATTTCACGTTTGATCGTGTCTTGGGGAAAAGAATTCACGGCAATTGTCTGAACAGAAACACAGACGCGCTGCGGTAGTGGAATCAGCTTCCCCCCCCCTTCCACCTGCTCGCAGACCTTTCTAGAATTCCCCCTCTTATTATACGAAACGTTAAGCCTGGCCTCATTTGCATATCAAGGCATTCGCTCTTTATTTGGAGATGTCTGAGACTTAAAATGGTCTGAAAATGGTCTTAGGGAACAAAACCGGCTGAATCTTATTATATCTGTGTCTGTGTTAACAGTCTCTTTAACAGAGCGCAATAAAAAAATTAGATATGCATCTCGAAGTAAATAACAGATCATTTAATGGCCTTAAAAAGTAAATATATTTGTATTCGTAATGTACAAATAGAAAAATTATTTTATGTTCTTTGAGAATAATTATTCAGAAATCTGAAATATTTCAGTTCATGAGAATGTTAAGAATTATTGAAAAAATTCGTAGTAGGGAAACAGATTTAAACGCTCCTAATTTTTTAGAACGTAAAATTTATTTTACTGGTGTTATAATTTGAAATTTAATATTGGGTAAATATATTTTATTTTTAAAATGAAATGATCAATATATATTTGTGCCAAATAGATGAAAAGCACCACTTGCATATTAATGTTAATTATTATTTTATGTTCTTTGAGAATAATTATTCAGAAATCTGAAATATTTCAGTTCATGAGGATGTTAAGAATTATTGAAAAATTTCGTAGTAGGAAAACACATTTAAATGCTCCTTATTTTTTTAGAATATAAAAAAATATTTTTTTATAAAAAAAAATTAGATATGCATCTCGAAGTAAATAACAGATCATTTAATGGCCTTAAAAAGTAAATATATTTGTATTCTAATGTACAAATAGAAAAATTTTTTATGTTCTTTGAGAATAATTATTCAGAAATCTGAAATATTTCAGTTCATGAGGATGTTAAGAATCATTGAAAAATTTCTTACTAGGGAAACAGATTTAAATGCTCCTCATTTTTTTAGAGCGTAAAATTTATTTCACTGATATTATAAAATGAAATTTAATATTAGGGAATATATTCTATTTTATAAAAAATATTTTTTAATAAAAAAAAATTAGATATGCATCTCGAAGTAAATAACAGATCATTTAATGGCCTTAAAAAGTAAATATATTTATATTCGTAATGTACAAATAGAAAAATTATTTTATGTTCTTTGAGAATAATTATTCAGAAATCTGAAATATTTCAGTTCATAAGGATGCTAAGAATTATTGAAAAATTTCGTATAAGAGAAACAGAAATTTAAATGATCCTCATTTTTTTAGAACGTAAAATTTATTTTACTGTTATTTTAAATTGAAATTTAATAGTAGGGAATATATTTTATTTTATAAATTATTTTTTTAATAAAAAATTAGATATGCATCTTGAAGTAAATAACAGATCATTTAATGGCATTAACAAGTAAATATATTTGTATTCTAATGTACAAATAGAAAAATTATTTTATGTTCTTTTAGAATAATTATTCAAAAATCTGAAATATTTCAGTTCATAAGATGTATTATTGAATGATTTCGTAGAAAAGAAGAAATTTAAATATATTCTTTTTTTTAGAACGTAAAATTTTTTTACTGAATATTTGGAATTTAATTTAAATATATTTTATTTTTCTAATGAATGAAATATCATATTCCTATGAAAAGCAACTCTGATATTAATAAACAGTAGATTTTTGTTTATATTTTTTCTCATTAATTTAAAATATAAGAATCGAAACTGTTTTTAATATTATTGTTAAATCAGCAATTTATTATTCAGTTAAATTTTCAATAGATAGAAAATTGTTTCATTTTTTTTTTTCGTATTTTATTTTGATAATATAAACGATTTATAAATAAAAGATATGTAACAACCATAAGATTTTTGTAAACAAATTATATTTTTTAGTGAATAAATTATAATAATATCTTAAATATAAAAAATCAAATAGAAATAGTAGTATATAGTTTTAATTTTTTGGTTATGTTATATACAACATTTATACATTATAAAAAAAATGAAAAAACATTCGTTCGTTTTCCTGATATAGTTATTTTTGTACCCACAAACAAACCATGTTTAAACAAAACCCGCACTAAACTTTAAGTATAATTGTCAGAAAATGTATAAATATCAGATATCAATCGTCAGAAAATGTACTAGTATTACCATCTTTAGATCAATCGTGAAAAATGTACTGTTCACAATGTGTTAAATAAGGTTATAGGAATCATAAATGCGTTATCAATGTCTGTTCAAGAGTTGATTTTCCCACAACATACTGTAAACTTGCTTTTCTTCTCGTACAGTATCCCAATGGTGTCTTTCCCTGCCACACGTGTTCCTATTATTTAACATATCTCCTACCATCCACAGCAACTACTCGAAACATACACCACTGTCGTCGAATCCAGAGCAGTGGTTAGACATTAGAGTTTCCAAAGGGAAAAATCTTCAGTGTCAGTACAACGATCCATAACACGGTACGACTGTCTTATCGCGGAAGCCTCCTCAGGAATTATTCAGCTTAACGGGAAGACTTAGACTTCCACTCCCCACTCTTTCTCTCTCCGGCGTCATTTGCATATCAAGGATTCGTAATCGGAAAGGGGTGGGGAGGTAGAATCTGCTCGATTTCCAGGGATCTACACCACGAGGGCTAAAAAGAAGTTGGTCGCCGTTAGAGATAAGTCTCGACGCTTATGCATGTTAAGGGTTATGAGGAGTCGTTAGAATGGATTTTGAAATACTGTGTGGAGGAAAGAACCATCGATACTCATGCGAGGGAGGAGGTAGGATGACACTGAAAATTCACAGAAGAAAATTAGACGCTTTAACTTGGCTCCCTCTCCCCGTCCTGATTCCCATACAGGTTTTGCAAAAGCCATTTCTTAGGGAAACGCTGTTCTAATCCACAAGTCAGGATAAAAGTATTTGGGATTTACTTTCTTCCCCTCTCCTTCTGTCCAACATCATAGTAACTGAAAGTGTATTTAAGGGGAGAGGAATGTCCCCAAAAGTTTCATTTTTGAGGTAACTGGTAAAGTGAATTAAAAGACAACATACAGTTAATACAGACGTGCACAAATGAATAATGTATAGGTTATTGAAGTGGTGAAAGCAAATCATTTCTGAAAGCAAACTCAGGGATATATTGATTGTAAATATATTTATCAGATACCACGAAATCAACTTTAACAATTCTTGCACATATAAATCATCTTACAAAGAAATGCATAAAAAGTTCTACATAATTATCTTTTAGAAAATTTTTATCTCATTAAAAATCATTTGTGACTCGATATATTTTCAGAGTTCTATGGCTAAATCATTACCGGTCATGCAAGTATCCCAACCTACTTACACAAAATTAGAAACTATAACCACCAAATTGTAAGTAGGTAACCCTCAGAATTACATGCAAATAGAATGTAATCTTGTTCCTATATTTATTAAAAAATACGAAAACGAAACACAAATCGAATACTTCAAAAGAACAGATAATAATCGTAATGACATTAAAAAGTTAAAGAAAACCAATAATATATTAAATTCAAACTACTCTTTTAGACAAATTAAATTTTGAAATGATTGAATTTGGGATTTACTTTCTTCCCCTCCCTTCTGTCCAACATCCCAGTAACTGAAAGTGTATTTAAGGGGAAAGGAATGTCCCCCAAAAGTTTCATTTTTGAGGTAACTGGTAAAGTGAATTAACAGTCTACATACAGTTAATACAGACTTGCACAAATTGATAATGTTTAGTTTATTTAAATGGTAAAAAATTAAGGAAAGCAAATTTAGGGGTATATTGGTTGTAAATATATTTATCAGATACCACGAAATCAACTTTAACAATTCTAGCACATATAAATCATCTTATAAAGCGATGCGTAAAAAGTTCTACATAATTATCTTTTAGAAATCTTTTATCTAATTAAAAATGATTTGAGACTCGACATATTTTCAGAGTTCTAGGTCTAATTCTATCTCTAGAGAAAGGCTCTTAAGAAGGGCCTTAGAGTAAATGAAAATAAGACAAAATATATGCCATGCACAAAAACTGGGTACATAAGTGAACATCTAGAAAATGAACGATATAAATTTGAGGTGGTTGATTCTTTCACCTATTTAGGATCTGAGGTAAACCACAAAATTGATGTTACGACATAGATCCTCCAGAGAGTTGATGGCAATAAATGTTTTTTATACGGAAATATATAAATCAAAATTAATAAAAGAAACACAAAAATTTTACTTTATAAAAGTCTAATAAGATCTTTTTAAATGCATGTGAAAACTGGACAACAATTTGTCAGATGAAAAGATACTGGCGACCTTTGAAAGAAAAATCCTTAGAATATATTTATAGGAATACAAAAAAAATAATCTCATTAGAATTATATAATTTATATAATGAACCTGACATAATAAATTTCATCAATTGCAAAGAATAAAGTCAGGCCATTAATCAGAATGGACAATGACGAACAACAAAATTGTTTCGATGCATTAACGAAGACGAGGGAGATCCAACCTGAGATGGACAGAGTGCCTGGAAAAAGACCTTCAGGTACACTTCAGGAGTAAAAACACTGGAAGAATTTGGCCTCCAGAAGGATTTCTTGGAAAAAGCTTATTGAGAAAGCCAGGCCCCATCCTCGGCTGTCATGCAGAAAGAAGAAGAAGGTCTAACTCTATACAAATCAACGAAAGAGGATGTGAATATACCTATCTTCAGATTATTGCATAAAAAAATATGGCCTACAGTCACACATTTTTGAAAGATCTAACAAAATAAGGCTTCTTTTTTTAGTTTTCGATTTCGTTTTTCAGTAATGAATGATAAAAATCTGAATGTGGGTTACCTACAATGTAAAGGAACAGTCTTAGATTTAAAGGTTGTATTAGAAGAAAGATACACTACTATCCTTCAAATAATATTTTAAACTTTATGATAATTTTAATTCCTGAAAATAATTCCTGTAAATATAATAAATACATCGAGAATATAAGACAAAAATAATTGACTCTATAACTTAAATGAGAGGCTTATGATACATTTACAAGAGGGAATAAGATTTAGAATTGAAATCATTTCCATGCAACAAATAACTTCGATTCCGTAGAACTCCCAAGAGAGTGGTGTTACATCATTTTATAGTAACCCAATAAGTCTCGTGGGTTCATAGCAACTTAGAAAAGACAGATATAAGCTCGAATTTCAAGTAATATATCGATAAAAATATGACATACTAGAACCTTCATGGCCTATCAAGTTTAATATATATAAATATTTTTCTAAAATGTATCAGTCTGAAGTCTTGCATAGTCTCTCAGATCATAATATTCATGTTATTTAATGCTAAAATAATTTGAACTTAATTTCACGTTGTTTCTTTGAGATAGTACTATGGTAATTTGGGAGAAAATTAAGTAATACTTCATTGGGAAAATATCAAGTTTTATATTAATTTTAACTTAAACTTGTGTGCAAAATCTCTATAATATGATTACATTTAAAACAGCCAAGTTGTTAAACTTGGCTATTTTTAATGTAATCTTAAATGACTGATGTATGATTCACTTGAATCAATGACTGTCTAACATCTCTACAGAAATCAGTTTTATTAGCATGGTAGTTACAAATAAATAATCAGCTCTTTTCACCCTTTTTCCGGTTGTCTGTAAATATTTACTAATAAAACCATAAGAAATTTGCTACTTGCCCTGTAATTTAAGGTTTTATTCGTATTTTAATTTTTTTATTTGACTTTTGCTCCAGTTAGATCTGCAGAGTTGAATCTGTAATACTCTACTTTCTGCAATCATAATGAAATTTGATAAAATTGAATACAAATAGCTATTTCAAATATTTCTGTTTTTAAAATATTCCAATTAGTTTATCTGCAGATATATAAATGAAAACGCTAAACAAAATCTTAAATTGCAACAAATGACATATAAAAATACCAACTAGAAGTTAAATACTAAACAATTATGTCTTGCACCAACAGGCTGACAATAAATATTTCATTTAAATATATAATACCATTCACTACTCAATTGTATTACCAAAAATATCTAATAATCTGATTTGTTAACATTGGAAGATTTCAGTATTGCAGACTAACTAAAAAGTATTGTACTTTTAAATACAATTTTTAAAACTTAAAATTAATTTCGTTGACATCATTAACTACAGTAATATTTTTGTCCAATTTACAAAGCCTAAACAAACATTAAAAAACTTAAAGTTGCATAAAATGTTTGTTTTGTTTCTCTATGGATGACTACCAAGAAAATCATTGTGGTTATTTTTGTTAGAGATGAGAGTATTTCTATATATATTCCAAAACCAATTAGTACCATGCTTAATAATCTAGGATTACTTAAAAAAATAAATCTTACTTTACATACAAAATGTTTTACAGTTTTTCTAAATATAATTTCATATCATTACCTAAAATGTTTTCTATCATGTAAACAAGCAAAATACCGACTTTTAATAAAAGTCTAACAATGACTTAAATAATTATTTTTCTTCTTGTCAAATGACCGAAGAAACAGCCATAACTGTAAATTTTATAAGATTACTGAAGTATTCAAAAACTAATTATTAAGCTAACTAGCTAATAAACCTTTACTATCGACTAATTATTAATTATTGAATATTTAGATACGAAATGTTTCCCTGTTTCACGAAAAACTGTTTTATTAGTATCTTTATATAAAAAAGACTATTATTAAATATAGGTATTATTCTACCAATTTTTTTTCGGTCGAATTCCCAATAAAATAATGACTATAATAATTTTTATTAGATATTTTTGAAGGCATTCAAAAGTAAAATAACTAACAAATAAACCAATATAAACAACTAATAAAAATGTTATTAATAAGGTGTAAAATATTTTACCTACCTATATTGCTTTATATTAACTGCAATATATCTACTAAGCCTAATAAAGTCTGCTACTAAGTCTTCTAATATTTAGCATAATTTTTATTCTATTTTCCGTAGAGTAACCTTAAAATAAAGAGTGTTGTGAACTTTTTAAGCATATGGCAATATCAGTACCTATTTTAAAACGGAGTACTTAATAAACCACTAATACAAATCAATTAAAAATAATTATTCATTTAGATACAAAAAATTTTTCTTTAATACCAAACATCATTTTCTACCATAAATAAATAAGCAAAAAACTGACTGTGGCCATATCTTTAATATAATCTGTGAAGTTTACATCACTACGAATGTTTATTAAAATACCTGTTATTTTATTTATGTATTTATTTTGCAGACTTGTCTATCTTTGAATGAATTACAAGACTAATTAGAAAACGAAGCAATGATTAAACCAATATTACAAAGTAATTACACAGTATTGGATATTTCAACAAATAATATTTAAGCTTCTTATTAAACATTGTTTTCTTTCTTTAACTGCAGTAATTTTTTAAACCAAATGAGCAAAATAATACTATCATTACCTCTCTAATATTGCTACAAAATGTTTACTTCCCATTGAATGTACATAGAAACAAAGATATCGTAAATTTTATTACAGACATAGTAATACATTCCAAAATTAATAAGCAATATGACCAATTAATACAATAATACTGTTAATTAATTCAAAATATTGGGGTAATTTGTTTAGAAATTGGATTATTGATTGTACTAAACATTGTATTTTACCATTAATTACAATTATTTTATTAGCCAACTAAGCATAAAGACGAATAATTAAGATTGTCTATAAAACTTATCCTTTTTTTAAAAATTTCCGCTGAAATAAATTAATTTTCTATGAATACCAAACGTCTTATATGGTCTTTAAATTTTAAAATCAAGCTTTGACGTTCATGCATTGAACACAGGCTAATTTGCATGCACCAATTCATGCAAATTAACCTGTTTTTATCAAGCA
The DNA here is from genome assembly GCA_032207245.1 of Pardosa pseudoannulata. Taxonomy (NCBI): domain Eukaryota; kingdom Metazoa; phylum Arthropoda; class Arachnida; order Araneae; family Lycosidae; genus Pardosa; species Pardosa pseudoannulata. Next base: position 111,560,013 of record CM063500.1, on the reverse strand, counting down.
ACCCTACATGATGACTAATTAAAATTTATTATAGATTTAGGTAGATTTTTCTTGTGTCTTCTATATAAATATTGTTTTCTGTGATTCAATCTAATAATTTTATTAGAAAAGAAGCAAAATACAGACTATTACTAGACGTCTAATATTGCTCCGTGATGTTTGTTTTGTTTTTCGTCCAATATTCTTTGAAACGACATTATCGTTATTTTTGTTCCAGACGTGGTTAATTCTGCATACATTCCAAAACTAATCAAATATCTGACAAATTAATATAACAATGCTGTGCATTCCTTTAAAAAATGTGCGATACATTTAGGTTAAAAATTTATGATTGGTTGTATTAAGAATTGTATTTTATAATAAATTACAATTGTTTTACTAACCAACTAAGCTACAAGAGACAAATATGTGCGAAAGCTATAAGATTGACTATAAAGTTTGATTTTCAAAAAATAAATGACCTTTAAAAGAAATAAATTTTCTATAAATTTAAATTGCGTCTGGTCTTTAAATTTTATATTAGCTTACCATGATTACCCAAAGAAAATAAATGTTTAATTAACAACCCATTATGATGACTAATTAAAACTTAGTGTACATTTATTTCTATTCACATATTGTTTTCTGTCATCTTTATATATAAAATTCTTCTGTCCGTGTGTATGTAATAGAACTCCCCCTAAATGGCCTGACTGATTTTGATGAATTTTTGTGTATATAATGAAATTGATTGGAGAATGGTTTAGATTCATATTTGATCCGACAAAAAATATTTTTTTAATTAAAAATTCAGAATTGCGCGCTTATTGAGATTAATATAAAGCCACTTGAAAACTTTCTCTGCCAACGCATTTGTGGAGCAGTGGTCAGAGCAACGGGCTTCCGTACGAGAAATCTCAAGATTGAAACCTGTACAGGCGATGTGGGAATTTTAATTTAATCTAATTTCGTTTGTGATGATTATACTAGTGGCGGCGACAAGTAATTTTAACACATTATGTGGCGTACATTTCGTAGCGGAACTGAACTGGGAGCGGCTGTTTTGCGCAAAAATTTAATTATTCAGTTAAATCTCAATAGATCGAAAATTGTTTCATTTTTTAACCAACTTTTCATATTTTATATTGAAATATATAAACAAATATATAAATAGAAATATATAAATAACAACCATAAGATTTTTCTAAACAAAAAATATATTTTTGGTTGATAAATTTATAATAGTATCGTGAATATGAAAAATCAAATAAAAATAGTAGAATATACTTTTAATTCTTTTCGAATTATGTTATATATAAACATTTTTATATTACAAAAAATGAAAAGAGCAATTATAAAACTAATAATGTTTTAGAGTGTGGTAACGTTCAACTCATTTTCCTCTATGAAACGTCAAAACTTGCATATGTAAGATGTTTCACTCCACACTTTTTTCACCGCACTCACACGAGATTGTCTTTGCGGCTTTTTCTTTTTCCCAGTTGTAACAATTTTCTCTAAAATATGTTTCCGCATATTCAATGACAATCTTCCAGGAAGGTATTATTTAGGTGCCCTTTGTGTACTAGATGTGGGCAGTCCTAGATCTGGAATGTTAGTTTCCCTGTATATACCGTTATTTTTGTATCCACAGACAAACCATGTTGTTACACTAAGCCGTACTAGTAGAGCTGATATTCGGACAGAAACGATCAGCAAGTTTCTACTGATCTGACTACTGAGTCTTTAGCACATTAGCATGGCCAAACTGAAGACTGAGTTTCTATAAAGAAGTTACACACAAATGTAAAAACATTAAAGTTTATTTTTTCTATCTCAAAACAAAGTAAATAAAAAAACAGTTAAACGGAACATCCAAAACAGTTCGCCGATAATACAAAACTAAGTTGGAAATTAAACATTCTGGCAAGTGACTAATTTATGTAGTTTACCGATGGAAAAAAACTATATCGACGAAGCAAAAACACTTAGGAGCAACAGGCAACAACAGGCAAAAGCTGAACATTAAGTACCCCCTTTACTCCTTGATTTCGTAAACTTTACAATTATTCACATGCTGAAGAAAGACCACGGAGCATACAAAAAAAATGATTTCTAAATTACTAACTAAATTTCTCTCACATGGGCTACAAACATGAAAAATAAAACGAGATCAAGTAACCTAGATTAAAAATAGAGTTAAATTCTCGTGATTTATATTAACCTTTATCAGAATGAAATTTGATAAAAAAAAACCTTAACCCGCTTAACCCATATTGGACCGCTGTCCTATAAACAGGACAGCAAATAAAATTCCATTTAATAATAAAGTTATAAATATTTTCTGGGTTGATTTTATTTTAACACCTTTAATATAGACGCACTCTAGCATAGTAACAAAAAAAACTGAGAATTCAAATTATATTGTATTGCAAAATTTATCTTCAGCAACCTTTTAAAAATTGTCATTTTTAAATCTTTAATTTTATATTTATTATTATTTTTTTCAAACTTTGTGAAGGTTACTTTTAGTTTAAAAACAGAGCTAATAATGTACGTGAAAGTTTTTGTTAAGAAATATATTTTACACTTGTATTTTGTAAGTATACAAAAGGTGCCCTAAAATTAAGATAACGGTCAAATCCCGATTATTTTTTCATAAATTCGATATTGCATTGATAGCGCACATTCTTCTCTTATCTTTCAATGAAAACCAGTTCAAACACCTGTTTACACACCTGGACACAAAAAGGGGTAAATACATGTCTATTCTATTCAGAAAAACTGGAGATTGCAAGATAAACTTACTCTCTTACTGCCAGTTCAATAACTGCAAGGGGAAAACAACAACAGTATGCTTAAAATGTAATGTTGGACTTTGTTTTGACAATTTCTCCAAATTTTATCTGCCATTCAAATTGAATCAGCCTAATGCAATGTAAGTGATATTTGTTAAGTTTTTGTAGTGTATTGGACCGTTGTCCTATTTATAGAACATCCAATTACATAAAAAATTAAATATATTTTCAAAATTTTGGTTTTATATATTTAGTTACACCATATTAATGATATGGATTAAGTTTTAATAACTTATAGAAATATTTAGTTGGTGTGGTACGATATGGGTTAACTTAAACACACTTGCTTCGTGTCAAAAAGATTAAACTATGATTCAAAGTTTAACGAATTACAAGGAATAGAGTCCGTGTATTTAGTAACAAGTACGTGTCCCGCACTCAAGTACCAATCGTCAGAAAGCGTACTAATATGTGTCCAGCACACAATGTGTTAAAATATTTTTTCCCTTACCTTTCCATCAAAACGGTTTAGTTTATAATTTATTTAAAATTATTTTTGCAATTTTTGGATTTGCAGCGTTATAAAAGGTAAACGCCTGTCGGGTCGTCTTGTATGCTATAATAATTTTATTAAGAAAATAAGGCAAAAACAGACTATTACCAAGCGTCTAATATTGCCTCGAAATGTTTATTTTGTTTCCCGCCGAATGCCCATTGAAACAACGACTGTCATTATTTTTATTACAGACGTGGCTATTCCTTGTACGCATTCCGAAACAATGCCGCATGATTTATCCAACCGATAGCCGTTTTGAGCTCGCTACCCTAGACGATACTTTTTTTTCTTTTCTTTCCTGAATCGCTATCGAAAACGGAGAGGTGATGCAGTATTTCTTCTCGCAGTATGATTTATTTGGTCGAGTCTTAGGTTACTTCCTTTCCCTCGTTCCGAATTTATGGTATTGTCGAAGTTTTTCTTCCGTCCCATTCCCTTTATTCCGAAGAGATGAATCGAATTTCGCGCGATAGAAATTTTTGTCATCGATTATATTTTGATCTCTGGCAGTTGTCAGTGAGATGGAGCGAGGCAATAACTTTTAATCTTAATCGTTGCAGACTTAAAGCCATAACCGTACTTCTCGTGCAAAATTGATACTTTCAAATAAAAAACCCGATACAATATGACAGTTTATTAGCTTTTTACACTCTTTTAACTCCCACTGCATGTACGTCTAGGTGTAATAAATATTGCAATCAATTTTTCTCTTTTTCAATTCAGCTACAATTTTGCATTCTAATGTGCCATCAATGGTAAGATATTAAATCAGTCATGAAATTACTCTAACAAAAATATATTTATTTATGTATGTAATATTAAAGTCTCTTATTTACGTATTTTAATATTAATTTAATAAATTTTGTTCATAAAGTGAGTTCGGAGTTTGCGCGGTCATTCGGATTTTTCCTCCAGACAAACTATAGACTTAATTCAGCCTCTGTTTGTACTACTTTAGCCAATAATTAGCACGTTCTCTTTAAACATGGGTATTTTGTATCACGTGATCCACTGTGCTTAGGGATTATTCTTAATCTTTTTATCAGATGAATCCCTACTTAAAAAGTGTATGTGCTGGATCACATTGTCTATGTGCACGAAGTTGTAAAGGTGTTTGCCTGTTGAACGGATTTCATGTTTATTACCAGAAATAAACTGTGTTGTGATTTTGGATGAGTCTCGCCCATATTACATGTATATATTTATTTATTTACATATAAATTATAAATATGTTATTTATGTTAAATTATAAATATGTTATTTATAAATAAATATTTATGTATATTTATGTATAAAAAAGCATCGAATTTCTAATCGATATTAATCAGTGCATTTTTCTCCTTTTACTAGTATATAGCCCGTCATATGTCGGGATCAGTAAGATTTTCAATTTTCCAGAATTGTTTTATAGAAAATATTGTAGTCTATTAGATAAAATCCACATTAAATCTCATTTCCTTAAAATTATAACTTTAAATTAAAAAGTTTTTGGAAAATAAGTAATAATCGTATTATTTGCAACTAGCATATAGCCCGTTATATGACGGGAGCAGTAAAATTTTCAGTTTTCCAGTATTGTAAATAACGCTATGAGGCAGGTAAAATATTAAGGTAATCGAGTTGAAGTTTTACATGCTGCATGAAACAATCAAGCACGTGAGCAGGTGGCAACATGTATTAAGGTGAAAGGGTACACTATTCATTTATAGAGAACCGCTACGTTAAAAAAATATCTAATTTGCTTAAATTGGGTTCCCGTAATTCAGAAGCAGAGACCATTCTGAAGACTTTCAGGTTTGACCTACTACTTCTAGAAGTATCGTTCTAATTTGAAGCGTAATACCACTTATTTTAAGTGCTCCAGCTTCCTTTAATAAACATAGGGGACTTTTCGGTCCAGTCGAACCTGGAATCTGCATCCCTCCAGTTTAAAGCTCCTTGTCTTAGTAACTGAATTTCCCCATTTTTGAGGTAATCATAATTTTATTTAATATATTAATCGACTTTAGTAATGTAATAAGATTTTCAACGACATTAATAATTACATTATTGGTAACTACTAACGATTATATATTGTTGATTAATAGATGTTAATAAATAAAAATAAATCAATATCGTTTGATTTTAATTTCAAAGAATAAAGGATATTTATAACTATGATGTTGTTTGATATAAATTTTGAAACATTCGAATATATGCGTATGACTATAAACGTACACGTATATATATATATATATATATATATATATATATATATATATATATATATATATATATATATATATATATATATATATATATATATATATATATATATATATATATATATATATATACATATGTATATATATATATATATTATGTATATATATATATATATATATATGTATATATGTATATATATATATATGTATGTATATATATATATGCATATATATGTATATATATATATATATATATATATATATACATACATATGTATATATATATGTACATATACATACATACATTATATATATGTATATATACATATGTATATGTGTATATGTATATGTGTATCTATCTATCTATCTGCCTGCCTGCCTATGTATCTATCTATCTATCTATCTATCTATCTATCTATCTATCTCTCTCTATATATATATGTATGTATATGTATATATAGATCTATAAATATATATGTATGCATATACATTTATACACACACACACATATATATATATATACACACGTATGTACATATATATGTATACATACATAGTTATGTATATGTGTGTAATAATTAGAGGCAGAGTATCATTTTAACGCTGTGCGAAAGGGAATAATTCAGAACCTAAAATGTGTGCAGAATAAAACTCATTCCTCAGTTTTCCTTTTCGCATAAACTCACTGAAAAGGACTTGAGAAAACCGAAGTAAATCACGTAAAAATGACTGTTTTTACATATCCACGAATGTTTATACTCCGCAACTTAAATCCTTCCCCCCCCCTTTCCATGAATGATGACTCCAGTAAATTCCACAATAAGACTGCTTTATGGCATGCCTTATTGCCCCGGTGCAAAGTGTACGTATGCAAATTTTACAAGACATCGAGGTACTTCGAGGATGAGATCTGTGAGGGAAAAGGAAAGGTGTAATTTATTTTGAGCCGCATCGAAATTTATAGAATCTCTCGGAATTCTTTTCCAGTTCGCACCGTGACTTCTTCACTCGTAAATAAAGTTTTTGATATGGAAATTTCCTACCGAATTAATTTCGGGCAATTTTCTCCTCAAGAGTTCCCTTTTTCCATCTTTCTCGTTTAGAGAAATAATATGTGTGCGTAATGTGAGCACCATTAAATTCGTGTTCGCTCTAAAATTTTACCTTTTAGAGTTCTTTTACACGAATGAGGTACTTCAGAGATCATGAAAATAAGGTCGGAGATTGAGTAATATACTTGAATAATTTTGAGGTCTAGTCTAGATTAAATGTTGACAAACTAAGCTGGAATTAAATAATCACAGGAGTATGGAAGGTAGGTAAGGTTGTCGGAAAATTTAAGAACGGTGCTTGAAATCTTTCAGCCTGAAATATTAACCTTTATGTTGTTAGAACTAATTTTACCTATTTCTAGTAGACTGGTCCATATTAAATTTTGATTTATAGTAATTTATTGTCGACTTAGCAGTCTTAATAATTATTTAAATATGTCAGGAATTTGGTAATTAAACCATAAGCCTTCTATCTCCCCTATATTTTTGAAAGACAGAATTAAAACTGTACAATGCAGTATACAGTTTTAATTCAGTTTACAGATCCGAAAATTTTCCAGTTCATTGGCAGTCCAAATTTTCATAACCAGAAATTAGAAGACCAGTCTAATCCTAAGCAAATGAACAGTAAGTTATTCGTGTCTAGTAAGAATTTTTTGATAATAAACATTTTATTTTAATTAACCCCTTCCGGTAAAATGACGAGTCTAGCTCGTCATTAGTTTTTCATTCCATACCGCACAATGACGAGCTACACTCGTCATGCGATTAATGTTACTGTTAAATATGATAATTAATTTAGTTTAAAATTTCTAGTGTACTGAATTTGGCAACACTTTTATCACTTGTGAAAATCACAAGTCACTATTGCATATTGTTTACTTAGAATTTCTTGGTACAAGTCACTGCCAAATTAGTGAGTCAGAATAAAAGAAAACCTACTAAGAAATGCCGTGTGTTACAAGAATCAAAAGTGAGACTTCTTGGCGGTGTAAACAATTAAGAATTCCTTTGCACTTTGTTTTGAAAAGTACCACTAGCTTGAAGACTATTATCTGTATACCTTATTAATGTTTTGCTTTGATATTTTCTTAATTTTACTGTTTCTGATATTATTTAACACTATGTAAAAAGTGGATTTTAATTAAGAATATGTAAGAATTGTAAAATGAAACAAGTTTTTTAAATAAAAATTAAATGGTTATTTCATGATGAGTCATGAATGCATGTATGAGTCAAACTGACTCACTTCAGTAAAAATAGGCATATGGTCAACATCAGTAAATCTAGTGTTTAGCAGCTATGTATTTATCGGATATCATCAAGTAAACAAGTCATTACAATAAACTTATGGTTAATAGAGTTACAATTTACTCTTTGTTGTTACGCTTTTGTGTTTGCTATTTTTCATTTTCTATCAATTAACTTCAACTATGTAAGCCTCATTTCTTCCAAATACACGCAAACATCTCTCATTCTTTTTATGGATTTTAACTTGCCTCAAAGCCATTAATTAAAAATTCGAACATTATTTATCCAGGAGATTAAAAGGAAGACCAGGAAATTTCTAGTAGCAGGTACTTGAAAACGATTTTTATCTTTGGTCCATTCTCGTTTTGCTACAGTTTCCCATTCTCTGTAAAGAGAAAGTTTTCGAAGCCAATCCATCACGCGGGAAGGTGGGGTATTTGAAGTTCCGCGAACTTTGGGATGGGATGTGAGTATCGAAGGAGATAAGCGATATCGAATGAGAAGATCTAAGCTCTGTGTCCTAGAATCAATTACGAGGCGTGACTCTATCTGTAACACCGTCACGAACTAATACACTGGTGGAATTTGTTTTTAAAGAAAGTGTTCACGGACACTCAAGGCATAAAAATGGCGTCAAACTTTATTCTTAGAATTGTGAAGGTCTATTGCGATATCAAAATAGAATTATTTTTCTTTGAATATTCTTTAATGGATAATTGAAGAGCATTATTAAGAAATCTTCGAAAGTTATTCACAATAATTATTATGTGTGCTGTATTATAAAATACAGCTATTATACGGTAGCCGGATCCAAAATATCCTATTCACAGTTATTCACAGAAATTATTATGTAGTATGTTGTATTTTAAAATACAGCTATTATACGATAGCCGGATCCAAAATATCCTATTCACAGTTATTCACAGTAATTATTATGTTTTATGTTGCATTACAAAATACAGCTATTATACGGTAGCTGGATCTAAAATATCCTACTCACAGTAATTATTATGTAGTATGTTTTATTACATTATACAGCTATTTTACGGTAGCCGGTTCAAAATATCCCATTCACAATTATTCCCAGTAATTATTATGTAGTATGTTGTAATACAAAATACAGCTACTATACGGTAGCCGGATAAAAATATCCTATTGACAATTATTCAGAGTATTTATTATGTAGTATGTTGTATTTTAAAATACAGCTATTATACGGTAGACTGATCCAAAATATCCTTTTCACAGTTATTCACAGTAATTATTATGTAGTATGTTGTGTTACAAAATACAGCTATTATACGGTAGAAGGATCCAAAATATCCTATTGACAGATATTCAAGTAATTATTATGCAGTATGCTGTATTACAAAATACAGCTATTATAAGGTAGCCGGATCGAAAAGATTCTATTCACAGTTATTCACAGTAATTATTATATAGTATTATATAATACAGCTATTATATAGTAATTGATTCCAAAATATCCTATTTGTTTCTCATTTTACATATATATTTTACAACTAGCATATAGCCCGTCATATGACGAGATCAGTAAATTTTTTTATTTTCTTGAATTGTAAAGTACCCTGTAAGGCCGAAAAAAATGGTTTGCGTTTTGCAGAGAATTATCCGGTAAATGCTCAATAATTTATCTTTATACTCCTCTAAAGTCTCCCGATACTGTGAATGCAATTTAGAATCACGTTGAATTCCTTTAGAAAGATAATTCAAAGTTTTCTTAGCTACTTCGAAATGATCGTTAAGTTCTTCCCAATTTTTTGCCATAGTAAATAATGGAAGTAAAGGAATGAAACTGTCATTTCCACTACACCCTGGAGGTAGATAGAATTCGTTGTTAATACCTATGAAAAATTTTTGCTGCTACAGAAAATAATCAATGATTCAATTTAAAATTATCACATAAGTACCTAATCTATTACTTAAGCAAATATACATCTATTACTTACAAATCTATACAATCTATTACTTACAAATATAAAATAAAGTTGTTTCCGTAATATCTAAGTTCAGCGATAAAACGTGTGAAAATAATACAGACGATATTTAAATACATTAAAATAAGAAATGCACATCCAACCAAAAAACGTGGCGTCAGTCAGTTGGCGGGCA
>CM063500.1:111532540-111537540 GCA_032207245.1 Pardosa pseudoannulata | reverse complement strand
TCACATTATACGGCGAAATAAACGTACCCCGCGACAGTACCTGGACTGTTGAAATCTGTCAAAATCGGTCGTGTGAAGTCGGCACAGTGTTTTTTATCGTCCTCTCACGACAGTTCTCGCGGTTTCAGTTTTTCTGTTTTATGTGCGATTTCGGTTACGATTTCAAACGAGGCAATTAATTGGATCTCGTGGGATTTTAATAAGTTCCTATCAATGCTACTTTTAGAGAAGCAATAAAATATAAGGAGCCGGGAAATGATGGTCTACGCATTGGATTTTTCAATATACATATATATATTTCAAACATAAAAAAGATACTTTTAAAAATTGATTAAACATATTGCTTGGTTTTAATACGAATATAGATTCTATACATGATCAAGAGCGGCCCTAAGGCCGAATAAACTAAACTCTAGTCAGTTTCCAAAATTTATAAAAAAAAATCTTCCTATGAATAAATTTGTATATATTTTAAGAAAAAAGCAATTTTTATTTCTTCGAAATCTAGAGCATAAATATTTTTCATAAATATATAATTGAAATACCAACTAGTGAAAGTAAAATGTGTAACATACAAGTATATCTTTTAATTTAACACATTGTGTGAGGGTACATTTCGCAGCGGGAGTGGGCGTTTTGAGTGGAAATTTAGTTATTCAGTTAAATTATTTGATTTTTAACCAACTTTTCGTATTTTATATTGAAATATATAAATAGAAATATATAAATAACAACCATAAGATTTTTGTAAACAAAAAATGTATTTTTTAGTTTATAAATTTATAACAGTATCGTAAATATGAAAAATCATATAGAAATTGTATTATATAGTTTTAATATTTTCGAATTATGTTATTTATATATATATATAAATTTTTACATTATAAAAAAGGAAAAAAGCAATTATGAAAATAATAGTGTAAAAACTAGTTTTTATTTGTCTAAATTTTTGCAGAATCTATGTAGTAGACAAGAACATTCGGCTTCGTTTCCCTGTATATACCGTTATTTTTGTACCCATAAACAAACCATGTTTTTACACTGACCCGTACTATTACGTGACCCGCCCTCAAGTATCAATCGTAAGAAAACGTACTAGTACGTGTCCCACATACAATGTGTTAAGAAAGATTATGGTACATAGCCATATCTGTGACAATTTAAGGAAATTTTTTAAACTTAATAATAATAAATTAGCTAAAGAAATTATTTAAAAAAAATTTAGGAAACAGATTGCAGAGTTAAAAGCCAGAAAAAAAACTTCAATATTTCTATGTTTTATTTTAATATTTTTATCAATTTGTGTTTTTAAATTTTATCTTATGTTTCTAAGAAATATTTTTTGTTTGGAAGATCTGTTTAAGTTTAATTGCATTGTGTATATAAACATTTTTTTTTAATTAATTTTCATTGTGGCCCCCCACAATGAAAAGGTATAGTGGTATTTTATATTTTTGATCAGAGCCGCTAGATCACATGCTATGGTTATTGTGATTTATGTATTTGAGTTAAATGAAACTGGTTCAATCGTTTTAATGAATCATTATTGTCATTGAAGAAGTATCAACTTATTTCTTGATTCTCCAAGAAAAATTTACTCAGATGTTACACATTAAAAATTAAATTTTTGAAAAAAATTGCGCTACAATATATTTGCCTAATTTATGTCCCTCTAGTGAACTATATTCACTACAATAACAAAAATTTACGACCAGAATCAAAACAAATCTCGGAAGTTGTCAATCTACAAAAAGTATTATCAAGGCAGAAAGTGCTCTAAATGTCTTATACTACATGTGTGCAGATTCTCTGAAGTCGTGCTTCTGGCAGATTTCAGAGAAGCTTTCCAGGATATACACTTCCCATATTTCTCCTATTTCTAAGATATAAATAACTATGTTAATTTTCTTGAATAATTATGAGATCATTACAAAGCAATTGTCTTGCAGTAGGTCCTGGATTTGAAGGGGACATTGCCACTGACGTCTTGGCAAAGGTGGGCTCCTGTCTTCCTGCTTATTAATCAGTAGTTAACCTGCCATTCCGTTAAGATGATAGTAAAAAAGATCCCAAGATGTTCCCTCTCTCATGTTGTTCCCTGTTGTCGACATGCATTCCGTATAACTTGTCCTTTTCAGCATCTCCATAGAATTAACTTAACTACTGACACTTTTTGCACCCTGTGGGATAATTAGGATGATAGAGATACTCCTTACATTTTACCCTGTCCCGCTATACCACTTTATCCTATATGGAAGTGGTATTTGACGGCCAAACTTACATTTATGGATTAACAGGATTTTTTTTCAATTTGTAGTTTTTTATATTTTTCGTCCTGTAATTTACTATTCAGGATTCTGAGAATTAAATGGGCAGGCACATGAGCAGAATGGATGAAGATCATGTAACCAAAAACGATCTTCTTGGCTAGACCATTTGGCTTAGGTGGTTCAACTTCTTGGTATCGGACTTGAAACTTTTAAAAATTACTAACTGGATGTCCATGGCCAGGGACAGAAGAGCCTGGAATTCAATTCTGAAGAAGGCAAGGGCCCATCTTGGACTGTCTGGACATTGAAGAAAAAGAAGAATTTAAGCTTGGAAAGCAAAAATAATCTATTCAGGTGATAGGGATTAATTATGGTTATTATATCGCATTTGAGTACTTTAAATTTTAAAAAACTTAATAGGGAATTAAGTTATTATCTATTGAATCACGTTCTAAGTTATATTACCTGATGATTCAACTGTGTATGTGACCATCTAATCATATTAAGTTACTTGAAGTTCTTTACAATTCTTCTCATTTTCATGTAAATTATACTCATTTCCTACGTATCTTTTTAAAAATTTCTTCCTCTAAAAATTCGGAGATAAATTTATATAATCTAATTGTTTACTAATGAAATAATAATATGATTTAAAAAACATACTAAGTATCTAAAAGGCACATATGAAATAACACATCACAAATTCCGATGTTTGTTCTCTTTCGAGTTCACAATTAAGCTTCATTTACCTCACCATTAACGGATCTATAAATTCATCTTCATTGAAATTTGCAACAAAACATTTGTACTATCCAAAAGCTTAAGATTAATAGAGAGAAAAATTTAAATAGACCTAAAATGACTTTCAATCAATACATGAAATCGCGAACAGAAAATCAATCTTCCAGATCATGCACAGAGAATGTTTCTGTGACTCTCCGCTAAACCTGTTTTCTCCCCTGATCAAGCTCCATACGTAATTCTGCCCAAGAGTTTACCCACGGAAAATTTATTCTGGAAATTCTGAAATATTTTCGCGTGTCCCTTTTCGTTTGTTACGGCATATAAATATGTCAGCCTTCACATGGTGCGTATTTACGCAGCGTCGTTGGGGTGCAAGACATTTGTGATACCAATTGATTAACGATATCGGGTGGTTTCTGCGTCCTTAATTTGCATAATCCCGGGCATACCTCGCGGAACTTAATTGAGTGTCTAGACGGGCAACCACCTATCAATTTTTCACGCGATGTATTTATAAGGCGCCTTTTGAAGGTGCGGGAGATTTTGGAGAGGGTAGATTGCACAGGGCTTTTGTTCAAGAGCCAACAGCAGTGGCTTTTGAGGGCGTATCAATTATTTAGGATTTGGGGAACTAATTCCCTCGGTTTGATCTCCACCCTCTCTTTTAGAATATGTTACGCTATCTTGTTGAACTGTCGAGGATGAATGACTCGGTCGCACCACACAGAGGATGGACAGTAATTCAATGTAATTACATATTCAGAAGTGTTCCTTTTGAATGAAGTGCAAAATTAGAACGAACCAAATGATAAAGTTGGTAAAACAATTTTCGTCACAAGCAAATACTTCTATTACCACTTTCAGATATGAGCTATTTTGACCAAACGTCTGATTGTGGATTGGGGTTTGGAGGTTTTTGAACGTTATTTTTGATTTCTTTAAATATAACACTTAAATAACTTCACATATGACAGCTTGTCTTCATTATAGACTGGATGTCATTTTAAACGTTTTCAGAAGCCATCTATAGAAACAAAAAACTACATAAAAGAAAATTATTTGGTATCATATGCAAAGATGATACTATATAATTCAATCACACTATAACATTCATGCTATATACAATTCTATACTATACAGTTTTGGTATAGTATAGAATATATACTTTATACAAGGAAAAGCTATTTGTCATGATTTCAGTCGATGTAACTTAAGATCAAAATAAAAAGTTATAAAAGTTATAAATAGAATATACTAAAATAATTGGTAGACTGTGGATAAATTTTAAATCTATCTTAAATTAAAGGTAAAAATTATTCTAAGAAAATCTAAAATTTTTACAAACTGTTTTTAATTGTTCTAAAAAAAGTCACTAGGCATTAATAGTTAAAAAATATTCTGAAGATTATATATATATGTATAAAACTTCGCTCCAGTTTCTTAACATTCATGTCTTACTCACGATCATCTTTCTTTTGCAGCAAGTACAACATCAAGCGTAGTTCAACATGTTCTTTTCTACATGTTTCTAAGAATTAGTGTTCCACTTGTTTAACCCAATTAAAATTGTTAGGTCAGAATTAAATTGATATAACTGAAACATTAATTTGGTTTGGTTTGGTTTGGAGAGCTATGGCCTACTGTTTTGCACACGAGGGCTAATGAGACCGGCACCTACTGCTTAAAGCCGATTCCGAACGGCTACGAACATCCATGCCATAGTGGGATTCAAACCCACGATCTCCGGTACCGGCGATCAGCGTTCGAATCAAACATTAATTTGGACCAGACTACTAGAAATGGCTGAATGTTGGCCGAATGGTAGGGTGGTGCTTTTCGGTACCGGAACTTATGGGTTCGAATTCCACTTCTGGTATGGATGTTTGTAGTTGTTCGGAATCGATTTATGCAGTAGGTCCTGGTATCATTAGTCCTCGTGTAGCAAAACAATAGTCAGTATTGATTTGAACCAAATCGAACCAAACT
>CM063500.1:111520040-111525040 GCA_032207245.1 Pardosa pseudoannulata | reverse complement strand
GCTAACAGTAATAACGATGCATTCGGGCCATTGAAAGAGACCGGCACAAATTAAATTAAAACAATTTTTTTGAGCTGCTAAAACGGACATCTTTACTTATCAACGACAGACAATGGAAAGACACAAAGATGACTCTGCTCGAACAGAGATAAACCCGAGAGCGAAGACAGAATGAATTTTCCCAAGGTAGAAGAAACTTACTTAGGGAATTAAACTGTTAAGATTTGGAGAATAGTTGAGCAATTTGCCGGCGAATGCTGGAAAACGTATTTAGTGGACACAAAATTTACATCTATAGAATAGAAAGCTTTGAGACATGTATCGAAAGAAATTTAAGTCGAGGACGCTGCTTTGATTAAGACATTTAAAGGCTGGGAAAAAGATTTTAACGAATTAGAATTTGAGAGAAAAGGATATTAAATAAAATAGTAAAGTTAAAAAAATTTATACATATATACATATATATAATATATATATATATAATATATTATATATATGTCAGGATTTAAAATATAGATTAATTTTAAGAGATTTTTAATTAGGGATTCTTTTATGAGAGTGATGTGGCTTGAGGAGTTAGCCACATAATACGGCTCACGCGCAGTGATAAGAGCAGTGAGCAGTATGCACTTTCTACAGTCAGACTATATGAAGCAGTGAAAACTGCCTTTGTTAGCAGTTGGGCGCTTTATGTGAGACGCCATTGTTGAGTAGAGTGTTGATGAGCTTAAAATAAAGAGATATTATAACTCTAGTGTGTTTAATTTGTCATAATATATATATATATATATATATATATGTATATATATATACGTACATATATACACACAACACACACATTATATATATATATATATATTTATATATATATATACAATATATATATATATATATAATATATATACATATATATATATATATATATATACATATGTATACACACACACACATATATATATATATATATATATATATATATATATAATAATATATATATTTATATATATATATATATATATATACATATACATATGTATACACACACACATATATATATATACATATATATATATATATATATATATATATATATATATATATATATTATATATATATATATATATATATATATATATACACATTTTTATTTATATGCTACATTGTAATAAGCTACGTAGTAATAAGTTCCAAAGTGAAACGACATATAGATATGCAGGAGAATTTATTAAACATTCATAAAGTAGGAAAACATTAACTGGAAAATGTTTTAATTGTTAACATAAAATATTTTTTTTTATATTTTGGAAAAAAAAATTATATATTTATAACAGTCTGATGTATGTTAAAAGAAAATGCTTTTTTAATTCTAATTTCTTATTCTTAATTAAAAAAAAACAGAAATACATCCTTCTTTGTCAAATTCCACTTATTTTATGTATTCTGTCACTTCAAGTTGTTGGGAAGCATGTCGAAGTTGCTTTCAACTAAAATTTCCCTATTTGAGATCTTTCACGCAGTAGCCTCTTCAACCCGGGCGCAGTTTATTCAGCTAATAAATAGACCGGCGCCGAATAGGGTTTCAGGATGATGTAGCATTAACTCACATAAACAAATCTGCCCTTTCACTGTGCGATGTTTGTGCTCCGTCCAACAGGATTAATTATCGACAAGAGATCAGACTGGATTAGGAGAGAGAAGAGCGAGAGAGGGGTGGTGCCGGCATGGGGAGCTAATCGAATTCATCTCTTACACCTTTCCCTATCATTGTTTTATTCATGAATGCAATATAAAACCCTCTATAATGATTTGATCTACCGACGCCCTCGTGGAAATCCTCGTATTCTACCATGACGTGTTGTGTCAAATGCTTAACAATTAATTTGACAAGATGTTTTTTCACCTATCGATTAAAAATATAAATAAATAATAATGATATATATTTATTATATTATATATTATCAATAAAAAATATATATATTATAAAGATTTTATTTACTTGGCTATTCGTTGTAACGGACTTAGCCAAATTAAGGATTAACTTAAACAATTGTGTATCAAGTACAAGTGCATCTACCATGACGTGTTGTGTCAAATGCTTAACCCTTAATTTGGCAAGATGTTTTTTCAAATATTGACTAAAAATATATTTAAATAAATAATAATAACAATAATGATATTTAAATAATAATAGTTAATAATAATAATAATAATAGATAATATATTTAATATATTATATATTATCGATAAAAATATATATTTATTATAAAGATTTTATTTATTTAGTTATTCGTTGTAGCGGACTTAGCCAAATTAAGAATTAACTTAAACAATTGTGTATCAAGTACAAGTGTATCTACCATGACGTGTTGTGTCAAATGCTTAACCCTTAATTTGACAAGATGTTTTTCAAACATCGATTAAAATATAAATAAATAATAATGATATATAATATATCTATTATATTATATATTATCGATAAAAATATATATTTATTATAAAGATTTTATTTATTTGTTTGTTGTAGCGAAATTAAGGGTTAACTTTAACAATTGTGTATCAAGTACAAGTGCATCTACCATGACGTGTTGTGTCAAATGCTTAACCCTTAATTTGGCAAGATGTTTTTTTTTCAATTATTGACTAAAAATATATTTAAATAAATAATAATAACAATAATGATAATAATTTAAATAATAATAATAATAGTTAATAATAATAATATATAATATATTTAATATATATTATCGATAATATATATATATATATATATATATATATATATATATATATATATATATATATTATAAAGATTTTATTTATTTAGTTGTTCGTTGTAGCGGACTTAGCCAAATTAAGGGTTAACTTAAACAATTGTATGTCAAGTGCAAGTGCATCTACCATGACGTGTTGTGTCAAATGCTTAACCCTTAATTTGACAAGATGTTTTTTCAAATATCGATTAAAATACATTTAAATGAATAATAATAATAATAATAATTTAAATAATAATATATAATATATTTAATATATTATATATTATCGATAAAATATATATTTATTATAAAGATTTTATTTATTTGTTTGTTGTAGCGAAATTAAGGGTTAACTTTAACAATTGTATGTCGAGTACAATGATTTGTAAAAATATGTCTTCAAATGTTAAATTCATCATTTTAAGCATGGAAAAATTATTAAAACAAATTTAAATACAACATGGATATTTATTAGAAAATGTGTTCGAAAATGCATGTTTAACAAATATATTGAATTATTACACATAAATGTATGTAACATAAAATATTAAAAATTTCTTTGTGAACACTCGAAGACTCCTTATTTTTAGTAAATATAAAAAAATTCGAAAATTATTTCAGTAAAGGGGAGCATCATACGTAATGATGAATGAAACTTCGATGTAAGAAAAGCATTTAATACCATAAAATTTTTACTGATAAAATGTACATAACATGAATTTAAACTTTCTTTGTAAACTCTCGAAGATTCCTTATTTTTAGTAAAATTTAAACAAAAAAAATCGAAATTTATTTCAGTAAAAATGAGCATGATACGTAACGATGAATGGTTGGGTTTGGTATGGTTTTATTTTGGTCTCTACGGTCTATTTTTGCAACACGAGGGTTAATGAGACCAGGACCTACTGCTTAAAGCCGATTCCGAAAGGCTCTGAACATCCATGCCATAGTGGGTTTCGAACCCACGAACTCCGGTACCGAAGGCCAGCACCCTAACCAATCGGCCCCATTTATTTCTCCTAATCGGTTGAATACTCTTTATGAGTGTACAACCCATCAAAGTCAAACCTGAACTAGATTTTGAAATAGCACTCAATTCCATTTCGTTGATTCTCATGGTGGAAACATTATAAATAAATTGTTGGTTGAGTACTCCTAATAAGTATAATTTCTTAATCCTAATGAGTTCAATACTCCTAATAGGTTGAATACTCCTAATGAGTATACAACCCATCAAAGACAAACCTGATCTAGGTTTTGAAACTGCACTCAAGTCCATTTCGTTGATTTTCACGATGGAAACACGATAAATAAATTGTTGGTTGAATAATCCTAATGA
Organism: Pardosa pseudoannulata; assembly: GCA_032207245.1. Taxonomy (NCBI): domain Eukaryota; kingdom Metazoa; phylum Arthropoda; class Arachnida; order Araneae; family Lycosidae; genus Pardosa; species Pardosa pseudoannulata. The sequence goes on along the minus strand of CM063500.1, from coordinate 111,520,948 downwards.
GTGTAAGTTCTTTCTTCTAACTGGTTGAATACTCCTAATGAGTGTACAACCCATCAAAGCGAAACCTGAACTAGATTTTGAAATTGCACTAAAATCCATTTCGTTGATTCTCATGGTGGAAACACGATAAATACATTGTTGGTTGAATACTCCTAATGAGTGTACAATCCGTCAAAGCCAAAACTAATCTAGATTTTGAAATTGCACTCTAGACCATTTCGTTCATTCTCATGGTGGAAACGCGATAAATAAATTGTTTGAATATTCCTAATGAGTGTAATTTCTTTCTCCTACTGAGTTGCATACTCCTAATGAGTGTAATTTCTTTCACCTAATGAGTTGAATACTCCTAATATATTGAATACTCCTAATGACCATACAACCCATCAAAGCCAAACCTGAACTAGATTTTGAAATATCACTCAAGTCTATTTCGTTCATTCTCATGGTGGAAACACGATAAATAAATTGTTGGTCGAATACTCCTAATGAGTGTGCAACCCATCAGAGTCAAACCTGATCTAGATTTTGAAATTGCACTCAAATCCATTTCGTTGATTCTCAGGGTGGAAGCACGATAAATAAATTGTTGGTTGAATACTCCTAATGAGTGTAATTTCTTTCTCCTAATTGGTTGAATAATCATGAGTGTACAACCCATCAAAACCAAACCTTATCTAGATTTTGACGTTGCACTCAAGTCCATTTCATTCATTCTCATGGTGGAAACACGATGAATAAATTGTTGGTTGAATAATCCTAATGAGTGTAATTTATTTCTTCTAACTGGTTGAATACTCCTAATGAGTGTACAACCCATCAAAGTCAAACCTGATCTAGATTTTGAAATTGCACTCAAATCCATTTCGTTGATTCTCAGGGTGGAAGCACGATAAATAAATTGTTGG
>CM063500.1:111502540-111515040 GCA_032207245.1 Pardosa pseudoannulata | reverse complement strand
TAAATAGTGATTACTTGAAAATAGAACTATCTAGTATTGGAGAGAGAGAAGAGAAGAAAATCTTATACACATAACCAGGCCAAAAAGAACTGTAATTTTTTTGTTTTCTGATTTAAAACAGAGAGCGTTGTCACTTTGAATGAAAAAGTAGTTCATGTTTATTTAAAGAAACAATATTTTATGTATATAATTTGGAACTATGCCATATTTCAAACAGTTAATTACTATATGTTTACCTATTTTTATGCATATATATGAAGAGAGATTTGGTAATCTAATTTTTTATAGTTTTAAGAGGTGAAAATATCAGTCATTGGAAAGGCTTAGAAGAAAATAATGTAATAGTTGATTTAAATAATATTATGACTTAAATAATATGCAGCTCATTGAGAGGGTGTTTTTTTTAATTTATAATGGAGTACAATATAATCCTCATAATATGAAATATTACTAATATTAATTTTAGTATTATATTAATATAATCTTACCTCTGCCTAGCTTAAGATTTTATTGAATATTAAAAGCTCTTGTAAATGCTGAATATTTAAATATTACTTATATAGTAGCGTTAGGGCAGTTATAAAATTATTCCTAATTAATAGAAACCTAGAATGTTGGTATAAATATACTTTGTTATGTATTCTTTAAATGTAGATCCTTGAGAGAGGGTTTATTTAATTTAGAATGGAGTACAATCCAATATTCATAAAATGAAATACTAGTAATACTAATTACAGTATTATATTAATTAATATAATCGTACCTCTGCCTAGCTTAAGATTTTATTCAATATTGAAAGCCCTTGTAAATACTGAATATTTAAATATTACTTATCTGGTAATGTTAGGGCAGTTATAAAATTATTCCTAATTAATGGAGACGTAGAATGTTGGTATAATTATACTTTGTTATGTATTCTTTAAATGTATATCCTTGAGAGGGTGTTTATTTAATCTAAAATGGAGTATAATCCAATACTCATATGAAACATTAATAATACTAAATTTAGTATTATATTAATATAATCTTACACCTTTTATATTATTAGTATTGGAATATTCTCTATTCTAAATTATATAAACACCCTCTCAGGGATCTACATATAAAGAATACATAAGGTGTAATTATACCAATATTCTGCACCTCCATTAATTAGGAATAATTTTTAAACGGTCCTAACGGTACTATATAAATAATATTTGAATATTCAGTATTTATAAAAGAGCTTTCAATATTCAATAAAATCTTAAGCTAGGCAGCGGCTAACTTTGTAACTTTAAATAATACATAATATAATTCTACACGTTGTAACGGGTATGTTCAGGATAATAATGCACAAAATTTTTATTATTGGATTAATGGGAGTATTAATAGCATTACAAAAACTGATTACTAATCACAATATTTAATATAATAGTAATTAAAAGATTAATATTATATTAATATAATTCTAAAATTATTATTACTAATATTTCATATTACGAGTAAGGGATTATACTCTATTCTAATTTAAATAAACACCCTTACTGGGGGCTACATATAAAGAATACATAACAAAGTATAATTATACCAATATTCTACGTCTAGATTAATTAAGAATAATTTTATAACTGTCCTAACGCTACTATATAAATATTTTTTAAATATTCCGCATTTACAAGAGCTTTCAATATTCAATAAAATCTTAAGCTAGGAATACTAATTTTAGCATTATATTAATTAATATAATCGTACCTCTGCCTAGCTTAAGATTTTATTCAATATTTTATTGATTTTATTGAATATTGAAAGCTTTTATAAATGCTAAATATTTAAATATTACTTATCTAGTAGCGTTAGGGCAGTTATAAAATTATTCCTAATTAATGGAGGCGTAGAAGGTTGGTATAATTATACTTCGTTATGTATTCTTTATATGTAGCTCCTTGAGAGGGTGTTTATTTAATTTAGAATGGAGTACAATCCAATATTCATAATAGAAATATTAGTAATACTAATTTTAGTATTATATTAATTAATATAATCTTACACTTTTTATATTATTAGTATTGGAATATACTCCATTCTAAATTACATAAACACCCTCTCAGGGATCTACATATAAAGAATACATAACAGTGTGTAATTATACCAATATTATTCACCTCCATTAATTAGGAATAATGTTAAAACTGTCCTAATGCTACTATATAAATAATATTTGAATATTCAGTATTTATAAAAGAGCTTTCAATATTCAATAAAATCTTAAGCTAGGCAGAGGTAAGATTATATTAATTAATATAATACTAAAATTAGTATTACTAATATTTCATATTATCACTATTGGAATATACTCCATTCTAAATTATATAAACACCCTCTAAGGGATCTGTATGTAAAGAATACATAGCAATGTGTAATTATACCAATATTCTTCACCTCCATTAATTAAGAATAATTTTAAAACTGTCCTAACCCTACTATATAAATATTATTTAAATTTTCAATATGTACAAGAGCTTTCAATATTCAATAAAATCTTAAGCTAGTGAGCGGCCAGCTTTGTTCTCTCCAGTCCGGTCGATATTCTGCGTTGACCATGCGTAATAAAGATATCAAAAGTTGCTTCTAAAAGCCCCTGCGTGAAAAGCACCACGTCCGGGCCTTAATTAGTCCTGCTCAGTAAATCACTCCCGTCATCCATGGCAAAAAGAACAACAGCATATTCTAATTAATCAAAATAGTGCCATGGCAGGCTTTGTTCGCTGGACACGAGGAGCTGTGTTATTGGCGAACATGACACGAAACTTTTTGTAGTTTTTGAGCGCCATCGACGCGTATCTAATTTTCTCGGGATCTCGAGCAGAATTTATAGACCCCCTGAAAGAACAGCTCGGCGATATTAGACTGCATAAAAATGGTTCTTTATTGGACAGTTCATTGGCTAAGTGAAGGTGCGTCGTAATTGAAAATAAGGCAAGTAAAAAATTATTTCGAGAGAAATATTTCTATGAGGTTTGAATTAGTTTATAACCGATGCTGAGTTTATAAGACTAAAAACTATTATTTAAAGATGATACTAAATAGCAATTAACAACCTATGCCAGCAGTTTGATTTCTTACCCGAATGTCTGGTACCAACTAAATCGGATATCGCTCGAATTTAATAGAGCATTATGAAAACTAAAAGTCGTAAATAATAAATGAAAAATAATAATGCTAATTTTAATTAAAAATATATGCAAAGATATTTTAACTCCAAACTAACTAGTTAACCCCAAACTAACTAATTTTCTAGAAATTTCTCCTTTTAACACTTAGTAGAAATTAGGTAACTCTCATGGCAAATACTAAAATTTTTCTTCAATACATATTTAGGCACTTCTTTACATATTTCTTTACATATTTAGGTACATCTAGCATAATAGTTACTTAACGACTTGTATGCTGGACAACTACTACTAGTACGTTTTCTGACGATTGATATTTGAGCTCGGGACACGTACGGGTTAGTAAAGCAACATGATTTATTTGTGGGTATAAAAATAACGGTATATACAGGAACACGAAGCCGAATGTTCTTGTCTACTACATAGATTCTGGAAAAATTTAGAGAAATAAAAACTAGTTTTTACATCAGTCGATTATTATTAGTAGATATTTATTAGTCTGTGAAATATACTCCTAGGTAATATAGGTGATAAAATTTCCATTGCAACAAAAAGTAATCGATGATTAAATTTAAAACTATCATATATGTACCTAATCTATTATTTTTGCCAAATATAAAAAAAAAATTATTTACGTAATATCTAAGTTCAGTAATAAAACGAATGAAAATAATGCAGACGATATTTGAACAATTTAAAATAAGTGATTAAATCATATAATTAAAGGAATGGACGTCATAATGCTAGAAAAAAATGTTATTTTCATCTATTTATAATGTGATAAACTGATTAATTTAATCATCACCTGCTCATAACCGCGGAAAATATGGCTTAAAATAATGGCATTAATCGCTCGAAAAAGTGGATTTAGAACGTTTTAAAGAAGACAGTATTTTTTGTTGTGATATGAAATATATTATTCCAATTTATTTAAGGATCGGATTGATAGTTTAGGTGAAGATAAACTTTACTAGCTTTGAATTTTGATAACCCTAACTCCCCAAGAATCCACTATGGATGCATCTATCCATTCCAGGTTTAACCACTTCAAAAATTCGTGGGCAAACCAACAGATAACTCAGGTTATTATTATATATGGGATGTTACTGTAAGTTAAATTTCCACTTAATGGCTAAATTATTGTAATTATATTTTCTTATATATGCAGTGATTTATATGATGTACAGAGTATATGAAATACATAGATTTCACTGAAATACAGCGTAGTATCGGAATTAAGATATTTAAATAGCACTTCACCCGGTTGCAAATTAAATAAATACTAACAATGTAACAAAACAAAACAAAAAAACCCTCTTTTTTCTCGTATCACTTTAACCATATCGTATTTCGTGTATTGAATCATTCGCAATATTTGAGAAATTTTTGTAGATCAATATAAGGTAACCACGTATAATAAAGTCATTATAAATCCCCTAAATGACCATGCGTGATATCGACCACGTTTTGGGCATAATTAGATGGGCACCTCATTCTCTAAGTGGAAAGGAAAATAATGTAACTACAGACCTCTGTTCTAATTAATCAAAGTCCGGCTTTGACAGTGAAAATCGAACTTGTACAAAAAGGATTCGAACAATGTCACACAGTAATGGATGAGATTTTGACAAACAGTAATTTCAGTTTTTTTTTCTCTCTGTAATAAACCGAACAAATTTGATAAAGTATCATACGATCACTACAAGATAATAATTACTCAATTTCATCTACAGAAGTACGGTGTAATTCATCAAAACATTCTGATTACATGTCAAATATATATATAAAAAGATGCATTAGAAAATAGAAATATTTTGAAAGAAATATATTATTTACTGAAAATAAATGGTTTGTAAAATTTGTAAAAGTGTAATCTATACTCCTCTATTCTCGTTAATAAATTACCTGTTGAATGCAGACAATCTGTTAGTGACTAGTGATATGTGAATTATACCTAATGTGATACGGCATTGCCTAAAAGAAAATAAAAACATGAGCATTTGCACGATTTAATGTATGAAGCAGTGTTAAGCAAAAGTGTGGACAAGTTTTAGATTATGTAGAAACATATATCAAAATTATTACATTTAAAATATCTCTTAATTCTATTCTTTCCCAATCTTATCCTTTCAAATCTATGTTTTAGTCAAAAAATATATCTAAAAGAGTGTTCACTGACTTAAATTCTTTTAGAAGTCTCCCAAAGCTAGTTCTGAATTCCTGCTAATTTTCTGCTCACTCGCCACATTTTGCAGCTGGCCCTGGCAAATTGCTCACTCCTACAATGATTAAATTGTTATAAGAACTCTAAATTACTTTCCGAGTGAAAAAATTCGTCTCATATCTCGCTGTGGGGCCAACCCTTTAATCCACAAATGTTTCAACGTATCATTCACTTCACTACTTTAACCAGTGTAACATGTTTTCTGAGCTCTTAAAATAAAGTTAAGTTTCATTCAGATTTTGGACATTGATTGGAATCCCAGGAAGTTTGTGTACCGTAAGGAAACTGTTTTAACTTTACATAGAAATCACTATTTCAATAACTTTCTTTTCAAATTTTATTATTCCATTACAATCAAAGCTAATGTTAAACTTAGTGTTTTATTGAAAAGGACCTAACACAACCTTTTCCTATTGGACATCATTGTAAAATCCAGAATGTCGCATGAAATCTGTGTACTTACTGTAAATGGATGCTTAGCTTATGTTGAGAATAAATCCAAATTAAATAAATACAGGAAATATATTTCTACGTGATATAGATGGTCAGCTGAACCCCTGTTCACTTGAGTCGAACGAAGGTCGAATTGGTACAGTATTGGTCTTTAGTGCCGTAATGCATAAGCACATATCCCACTGTTGGCAAGAAATTCCATAATTATTTGATTTAATCTATAAAGAGTAGCTCTTGGTGTCTTCAAACCTTAAGTAGCAAAATAGTAGACTGTAACCCTCCTAACCAAATAAAACGAGAACACTTCAATTTCCTTTTCAGATGACCAATTATATGGTCTACCCACAAACCTAATATGATAGGTTTGGTTTGTAGAACTACGGTCTACTTTTTGTAACACGAGGCCTAATATGATAGAAATAAAATAGTAGACCATACTGCTAATAACCAAATAAAAGGAGGTTATCTCAATTTATCCTCTGATAATCAAATATATAGTCTTTCCACAATCCTTATATAATAGCTATAAAATAATAGACCGTATCGTTCCTAGTCAAATGAAACGATATCCTATCATTTTCTTCCTTAATAACCCAAATATATTGTCTTTCCCCAATCCTTGTACCGTAGCTATAATACAGTAAACCATACCTCTCCTAACCAAATCAAATGGGATACCATCATTTTCCTCTCAGATAACCAAATATATCGTCTTTCCCCAATCCTTATATCGTAGCTATTGAAGAGTAGACCGTATCTCTCCTAACCAAATCAATAGATATACCATCGTTTTTCTCTCAGATAGCCAAATATATCGTCATTTCACAATCCTTACACCGTAGTATAAAAGAGTAGACAGTAACTCTCATAACCAAATCAAACGAGAAACCATCGTTTTCTTTTCAGATAACCAAGTATATTGTTATTTTCAATTTTTCCTATGATTATTATAGCAGCATTTAGAGAGTATGTATACTCTTTAAAATATAAAGTATTTGAGTAGACATTTATAAGATAACTTAACACTTTTGAGACACCATTACCATATGAAGAGCAGAATTTTTGGATCAATAACGTTGTATGACTTTCTTTGGAAACATAATATGTACTCCAGACTTAAAATACCTTGCCCAACTGTGAATAAATGTGTTTCATATGTCACGAATGAGCTCACGGCATATTCGTGTCTGAAATTATGATAGAACTTAATTGCAGAATTTAATTTTTCTCTTGTGATCTAAGAAAGGTAGAATAAAAGCTTAATAACTGCTGATAATTAATATGCCCAAAAAGTATATATCCTCTTTAAATTATTAATATGATGAGTGGTACGGCACGTTCAATTATTTATAAAGAAGTGAGACAAGTCTATTCGTGTTACGGTACATACAGAAATAAGCATGAATTAATAAATAATAAAATGGTTGTAATCAACAGAGATCAGTGTTTCAGCAATTAAGGATGATATGCTCCAACATATTTAAAAGCATTTAGACAATCGCAGCTTTCAATTTCCTTATCAATAGAAAGGAGAAATTTATGAGATTTGAAAAGTAGCTTTAAAATTTTCTCTGTTAAAGACTTTGTATAAATTGTATTAGTAAAACTTCTAGTCAAAAATGCCTTCACTACGACTCGAAAATTTTTTCAGGTGTTTTCAAATCTACAAACAAGGAAAAATATACCACTTCTCTCTGCTTCCCCCCTTTTGATTCCTATTCTAAACTGATCACTGGGGCTACAGTTTACGCTCTCAAACTAGAGATCTAACCAATTCAACCTTTACAGCACAAGCCGGCTTAGAAAATTCTAAATAAAAAGGAGATGCACGATAAGACTGAGTGTTAGATAACCTTGCAGTTCATCCTTCCAGTTCTTTCATTACAGGAACTGGATGGACTGTCCCTATAATGAAAGGGTAATCAATTTAATTGACTCTTTAACAATAATTCTTTTTTTATAATTAAAACGATGTCTTTGTTTATTACATCAACTGGCCATGACTGCAACTACCCCATCATACACTTCGTTTTAGACACACACACACACATACACATATATATGTGTGTGTGTCAGGTTTTAAAACGTAATGTTAATAATTTAGAGATTTGAGACAAAAAACGCTGCATACTCTTTTAATGCAGGAGAATAAATCTTTAAAAACTCATTAGAAAAGCCCTAGGGATTGGGATAGAACGTCTTGAGAAAGGGTTTCTATACGAACAATCGCTGAGTAAGGGTTCTTCGTTAGAGTTTGGACTCTAGCCATGCGCTGTCATGATTGATGGTTGACTGTTAAACTGTGCAATACATTTGAATATAAAGACATTTTCAAGAAAATTACGGGTCCTCATATGGCTGCAAAGACTCTGACATATATGTGTGTGTGTATATTCCCCCTCTCTCTCTCTCTCTATTTATATCTATATATCTATCTATCTATATGTATGTATATCTATCTATCTATCTATCTATCTATCTATCTATCTATCTATCTATCTATATATATATATATATATATATATGTATCTATATATATATATATATATATATATATATATATCTATCTATATATATATCTATCTATATCTATCTATCTATCCATCCATACATACAACTATTAGATACTCGAAAAATAGACATGGGTATCAAATTTGATGCCACACTTGCATTGTATTAGACTACCTAATGAAGAAAGATGCACCTCCTTATTTAATTTAGATATCAGTTTGCCATTTTATAATTTTATTGAGTCCCATACGCACTTGATTCCGTTGTGTGAAAGAGAAGGAAGAAAAATCGGGGATCACGTGTCAAGTATACAATTAATCAACTAAGTGAATATGAAATAAAAATTCTATATTTAAATAAAGGATATAGGTAAAATGCTAGATACATTGATTTTTTAAAATGGTTAACATTATGTATTTGTAATACTCATAATTATATAAAGAATAATAATCAATAATTATTTTATAAATTGTATTCAACACTTGGTTGGTAAAGTCTCCTTCGTTTAATAGATCAAAGAAAGCAGAAACAGTGTGGCAACTTACCCCTTAATGCACAGGTTTTTTTTTTTTTTTTTTTTTTTTGAAAAAGACCTGCCAAAATTCATTTTTTTAACGTAAAAACACAATTTAGAATGCTTTCTTGCAATACAAATATACAAAAATAATCAAAATTTTTATTGCAATTTTGGATTTTGATAACATTGCAGAAAATAGTTGAAAATAGCTTATAATCCTATGTAAATGATAAATATCAATAAAACGATTTTTTTTGCTTTCCTAATGTTATTTTCAGTTCTCGATTGGAGTGTGAAAAATTATAGAAATATAAAGTGCAAAGAGGTTTGAATTATCTCGAGAGTGCACAGTTTGGCCAGTTTAGCGCGCTCGAGTTAACTCGTGAACGTTAAGGGGTCAATGTAAGAGTAGAAACCAAATTTATTTAATCTGTGTATCAAAACTTCGTTTCTAATCCAAGAGTTTTTCATATTCTTAGCAATAACAATATTTATTTTCTTACAACTGCTCTTAGGGCATTTATCGGTTTGGTTTGGAGAGCTACGGTCTACTCTTTTGCACACTAGGGGTAATGAGACCGGGACCTAATGTTTAAATCCGATTCTGAACGGCTACGAACATCCATGCCAAAGTAGGATTCAAACCCGCGAACTCCTGTACCGACGATCAGCTGCCTAATCAATCGCCCAGCGTTCAGCTAGGTCATTTATCGGAGATATTAGACAGGGAACATTTCTTGAACAGAATCTTTTCTGCAGTCACATCTAAACTTAAACTCTTTTGTCTACCTAAAAGAGTTATTTGAGTACAGAGTTCAATTTTTTCCTTTGTTCCTTCCTTTTATTTATAATTTTTGCAGATCTGACATCCATTCGGAACCGACATCCCTCGAGTCCCATTCATTGCCATTAACCCAACCAGCCATCTAACCAAAAAGAGATGCTTTCCGACTCACGACATGCCCAACAAACGATTCTACAACTCACCCCCCGTCTTTCCTCCTAATCAATTTTGCATAGCATCTCGACCTCCCTCCCAAGATTGGAAATAAACCGTCCAGATAATCTAACCCCTCTTTTCATAAGCCAGAAACTATGATGTCAGAGTCTTCTGGGGGCTTCTCTTCTGCGGAGGCGTACCATCTCTCATCCATCATATAACCCACCCCACCCCACTTTGCTTCCTTTCTTTTCATTATATATACATCCCTTTTATATAACTAGCAGACCGACTTTTGAAAAGGCGAAGGCAATTTTAATGCGATTACTCCCTTCCGGAAATCTGCCTCCTTTACCCCCTAATGGAATATGCAAAGGCCGGGCCTCCAGAATTCCAAAAGCCTAGTCAATCTTAAAATAGTGATTAATTTGAAATCGGATTAAAACTAAGTGTGTGTATAAACAGGAGGGTCGGCTAGGGGAATTCGACTCATTAGAGAACTATCCCTCTATTCTCTCTCTCCCTCTCTCTGCAGACTAGAAAATACCTGGAAAAGCTACACACAAACACCCCGCCCTGCTGTCCCGAAAATGAAGTTAAGATATTACTCTGATGAGGAGAGAATGCTATTAAAAATATATAAAGAACGAGCTTGGTGGAGCCAGTTACGAAATACTGAGCTGCGAATTTTTAATTGAGTCGTCGGGTTATTTTTTTTATTTTACTTCTTCCTCACACACTCTTGCAAGATTAATTCTTTGTCATTTGAGTGGCATAGCAGGAGTAAAAAAAAGCGACTAAAGTATAAATACCCAATTTTCCCCTCCCTCTCTTTTGTGTTAAGCGGTTACTCTCTCGGATTGCCGAAGGGTAGAGAAGAGCACTGTTTTTACATCGGTAATCTGAATTAAGTACATTATAACAATTGAAAGCTTTTCATAATACGTTTTCATATTCAATTAAGAACAGTTTTTAATCGCTTAAGTAATGAAATTTTTAATATCAGAGTCAAAAACACGTTGCGGATCTCAAGTTTCTTTAACGTATTTTCTAACCTGTAATGCAATTAATAAAGAGGAGACTTTAAGAAAGAAAAATATTTACAGTGCTATCGTTTTAATACCTGTTAAAGGGATTAGCTATTTAAAAACATAATTAACTATTTCATACCTATATGTTAGTTAATTGCTTGTTATTAATTATAACGGTATTTAACCATAGGGAAAGAAAGATAATCGCTTTATAAAGAACTATTATTGAAGATTGTAAGAATATTAACTGTAATAATAAACGATGGCAATAAATTACTGGCGTATTTTGTCAGTGAATTAAAATTTATTATTAAACTAGCATATAGCCCGTCATATGACGGGATCAGTAAAAATTCTTAATTCTCCATGATTGTAAAGTATCCTATGAGGCAGATAAAAAATGGTTTGTTTTTTGGCTGAGAATTATTTTGCAACAAAATATTACCTTAATAAATTATTTACGTAATATCTAAGTTTAATGATAAAACCTATGGAAATAATGCAGAAGATATTTAAATAATTTAAAATAAATGATTAAATGGGATAGTTAAAGAAATGACGTCATAATGCTAGAAAAAAAATTGTTGTTTTTAACTATTTATTATGTGATAAATTGATACATTTAATCGCCTGCTCTTAAAATGGGTCTTGATATAATAATGGTAATACGTGAATTTAATAAAATAAAAATAATAAAAATTATAATTTGAAAAATGATAAAAATTTATTTTAAAAATAATAAAAAAACTTTAGGAATAAGAATTCAAAAGAAAAAGCAGATATTATTAAATTAATTAGACATTTAGAAAAATTCGGCTACGTAGGGGGCTGAACCATCAACCTGAGAAGTACGACAATCAAATGGGCAACCACACTACCCCATGTATCAACCTACATGTGGTGAAGGAAATGGTTGGAATGTATAAGGGTCAAGTAAAAACAGTCCAGAAATTTAAATATTGCTCTCCATTCTTGCCATCCTATAAATAATGAATTCAGTATAGAATAAGAGAGATAATAAGGCTTGAAATAATAGCATTAAACGCTCGAAAAGGGGGGGATGAGGTGGATTTAGAACTCGCTTTGAATTTTGCTAACCCTAACTCATAAATAATCCAATATGGATTCCTGTACCCATTCCAGTACAACTGCTTCATAAATTAGCTGACAGACGGACAGACAACTTAGGCTATTATTATATAGGGGATAAGTCATAAAAATTTGTCATTAAAATTAAGAAAACACTTTAAGATAGCTACTTGAAAAAACAGTACTGAGATTTTGATGTAAATTATAATATTTCTTATATAATAGGAATTTGTTGTAGAGAAGTTATATAATCTAATGTAGTAAAATATCTGAAAGTTTTGTAAATCTAGATAAAAAAAAACATTGACTGTATAAAGAGTATTATGTGTATCTACAAATATATAATGGCTCTAATCAAATATGACTACTCGAATCTTCCTTAAATATTTAAAAAAAATCAATTTCCTATTTTCTGAAAAGTAAAATACAAAAAATACATGTTGTATTTTAAAACATTTAAAGCAAATCATTCAATTTATGCACTTTTAAATAAGCCGCAATCGTATTTCTCATTTAAAATTTAATCTTTTACACTTGTAACTCAGAATAGCATATTTAAAAATAAATATTAAAATCAGTTTTT
>CM063500.1:111465040-111492540 GCA_032207245.1 Pardosa pseudoannulata | reverse complement strand
ATATATATATATATATATATAAATTATATATATTTTACACTTATCATTAAGTTTTTATGTTTAAATGAATACGTTACACATATGCATCAAAGTTTGTAAGGAACTTATCAGACACATTTTTTTACTTTTGCAATTTATCCGATCATGAAGCACATGAAAGTATTTGAATGAGCATATAATTTAACTAGTTTTTTAGTATATTATTTAAACAGGGCTTTTATAATTGACAAGATTTTGATCTTGAAATTTCGAGGAATTTAAATGTTATACCCTCTTAAATTCCCAAAATATCAATTATTCAAACTATGCATGTTTATTCGGGAAACTATTGTAATCATTAAAATATTACAATAATTATAAAATATTTTAATGATTAAGTCTTCATTATTTCTTTAAATTAAAGAAGACTAAATCATTCTATATATGTTTAAATATAATATATATATATTATATATATATATATAAGAAATTATATATTATATATATATATATATATATATATATATATATATATATATATATATAATGTTTATTTAATTTTACTTTATATATATTTTACACTTAACATTAAGTATTAATGTCTAATTGGAAATATTGTATGATATAATCTTGGATTTATGTTTAAATTAATACTTTACACATATGTATCGAGACGTTTGTAATTAAAATATTATCACATACATTTTTTTGTTCTTGCAATTTATCCGATTATGACGCACATGAAAGTATTTATACTAGTTTTTTAGTATATATATTTAAACAGGCGTTTTATAATTGTCAAAGTTTTTATCTCGAAATTTTGACAATTAGAATTTAAATATGTTAGACCCTTAAATTTTAAAATATTAAAAACTACTATTTCAAACTATGTTTGTTTATTTGGGAGACTATTAATCATTAAAATATTACAGTAATTATAGAATATTTTAAGGAATGAGATTCCTTAAAATATTCTATAATTACTGTAAAACATTTAAAATAACATTTTACCATTATGTATCTATGCATCTAAAGGAATATTTATGATTAAAACTTGGTCTCCCATTTATAAAGAATTTTCATGTTTCAAATATTCCTTAATCTAACCAATTCTGACATTATTTCTCCTTCTGTGTCTTTCAAACTCTTTTAAAAATCAAGAACTAGATACAGTATAAATATTTCATTATTTAAATTACTTAATTACTTGAAAATCGTTTAAAAACTGCTTCTATATTATTTATGATATCAGTGTAATTATCAAATACTAACATCAAGAACAAGTTAAATTCTAATCCATCAGCATTTCTTTGATGCAAAATAATCACCTTTGTACCTGCTTCTATTTCTATTTATTCGTGCGTGTATGAACATAACTGATAAACGCAAATGCTAACTAAAAGAAATTTAGAATGTGGCGGCCAAAATTATAGATGTCTATCAACTCCTGCACGAAATCCGTCAACCGTGCGAAACACTTTAGTTTATTCATAACTCTTTTCACTTTGACAGTCACTTGGAAGAGTTACTTTGCATAATTTCAAGATAATTTCATCAATGTCACTCTGTAACATTTGGTTGCCTAGAGTATAGGTGCACATTGTAAGTGGAATTCAGAAATGGAAGCATAGGAGAGTGGTAAAATAGTTTGTAGAATTTTGGAAAACTGAGGCACTAGTAATCAACTTGGTTAGCTGAATTCCTGAGGTTTTATGTCCAATCTTGGCAGATGCACTAAATATGTTTGGGAATGAGAAGTACCAGAAGTTAGCTTGGTGAGTTGATTTTACGAGGTTTCGGGTTTGAGCTTCGAATTTCCAATTTGTTATATCCGTAAACTCTTAAAATATCAATTTTCAAATTATGGTTTTATATTGGGGAAACTATTGTAATCAGTAAATATTACGGTAATTATAAAATATTTTAATTATTGAAGCTTACTTAATCTTAAAATAACAGTTTTGCCTTTATGTGTACTTTTATGCATCAAGGAATTTATCACGATTAAAACTTGGTCTCCCATTTATAAAGAATTTTTATGTTTCAAATATTCCTTAATATAACCAATTTTGACATTATTTCTTCTTCTGTATCTTTCAAATTCTTTTATACACCAAAAACTATTTGCAGTATAAAGAATTCCCATTTTTTAGAATTACTTAATTACTTGAAAATCGTTTATGAACTGTTTCTTAGTTTATTTATGATATCAGTGTAATTATCAAATACTAACATCAAGAACAAGTTAAATTCTAATCCATCAGCATTTCTTTGATGCAAAATAATCATCTTTGTACCTGCTTCTATTTCTATTTATTCGTGCGTGTATGAACATAACTGATAAACGCATATACTAACTAAAAGAAATTTAGAATGTGGCGGCCAAAATTATAGATGTCTATCAACTCCTGCACGAAATCCGTCAACCGTGCGAAACACTTTAGTTTATTCATAACTCTTTTCACTTTGACAGTCACTTGGAAGAGTTACTTTGCATAATTTCAAGATAATTTCATCAATGTCACTCTGTAACATTTGGTTGCCTAGAGTATAGGTGCACATTGTAAGTGGAATTCAGAAATGGAAGCATAGGAGAGTGGTAAAATAGTTTGTAGAATTTTGGAAAACTGAGGCACTAGTAATCAACTGGGTTAGCTGAATTCCTGAGGTTTTATGTCCAATCTTGGCAGATGCACTAAATATGTTTGGGAATGAGAAGTACCAGAAGTTAGCTTGGTGAGTTGAACTTCCGAGGTTTCTGGTTTGAGCTTCGCAGTTGCACTAAATATGTCCCTTTTTACCCAAATGTTCTTATACCCTGTATAAGTAAACGTATAGCATAAACCTAAATATCTGTATGTTCTCGAATATCTATCTATATCTATCTATATCTATCTCTATATCTCTCTATCTCTCTCTCTCTATCTCTCTTTCTATATAAATATTTAATATATATATATATATATATATATATATATATATATATATATATATATATATATATATATATATATATCTATATATATCATATATCTATCTATATCTATACATCTATACATATACATATCTACCTATATTTATATATCTATCTATATCTACCTATATATATCTATCTACCTATATCTATCTATCTATCTATCTATATCTACCTATATCTATCTATATCCATCTATCTATCTATATCTACCTATATCTATCTATATCCATCTATCTATCTATATCTATCTATATCTACATATCTATCTATATCTACCTATATCTACTTATATATCTATCTATATCTACCTATATCTACTTATATATCTATCTATATCCATCTATATCTATATCTATCTATATCTATCTATATCCATCTATATCCATCTATATCTATATCTATCTATTTATTTATCTATCTGTATCTATCTATATCTATATCTACCTATATCTACATATATCTACATATATCTACATACATATATATATATATATATATATATATATATATATATATATATATATATATATATATATATATCTATCTATATCTATCTATCGATAGATATTAGCAAAATTAGGAAAATTAGCAAAGGGAGATAGAAAATTAGCAAATGAGAGGTGCGAAATCAAGGACAAAAGTGTCTCCTATCAGGAGGGTCAAATTTAGGTGAACAAGTATTATTCAACGTAAAATTACTAGTTCTTTACCCCGTTAGAGTAGACCGCTCGTTGTGATATATCATGTATTGAGATATAAAGATAGGTTTTGTGTTGAATATTAATTACCGCTGAATCTTTCCAATCAGTTATATTATTCTCATTTGTACAAATGAATATTTAATATTTACAAATTAATTTTTTTTTTAAAAAATATCAAAATGTTTTATTATATCTTATATATTTTAGGAAACTTTTAAATAAAAAGTTTAAAATCGTATCGTGCAGTTTTCATTGGATGAGTTTGAATGAAATGGTTTCCAGTAATATTTTAAATCTCATATTGTAAATAATTAAAACACATAAGAGCCAAATGTAATCATAAGTGTTGTTTTGCCAAACTCCCATGTATAGCAGAAATAAAAGTCTTGGCCCAGGCAGTTCTGTGCCAGCTTCATCCCGTGAAACATAATTAAACTTCCCTGTTTTAAAGGTGTATACATTCGAAGATGTTGTACAAAAAGTTATAAAATGCAATGTAGGACATAAAGAAAGGATAGGAATTTGTTTGAGCGAATAAATATTAGTTTAAAATTTTCATCACTAGATGACGTTTTTATCAATCAATTCATCATTTGGGTAATATTTGCAATTAAAAAAATATTAGAACAAGACATGTTGAACATGACGATCATCATTTTTTAGGCTGCGAATTCAAATAGTAAAATAGCATGTTCTAAAACTAACCACAGTGTATTTGGAAATATGCTGAGAATATGCCGAGAAATGCTGCCTTTGTGATCAGGCATAGTTCTTAGATTTATCAAGACTAACTAGATGTTTCAAATCTAATAAGTTTAAAGAGAAGTTTAATTTTAGAGACGATATATATTCCCAAAGAAGCCCAGTGGCGTTGGAGTAGCGCTTCGCATTCCCATGACACAGGTCCGATGTTCGATTCCTGGACTGAGCAAAGTAGATTCAGCTTTTCATCCCTTCAGTGGGTAAACAAACTGAGGATCAAGCATGCTGGAGAACTAAACACTGGGAGTTCCGCGTAAGGTTGACCACCTAACCGGATTATATGCTTCGCACCCCAGGGTCCTTGGTCTCAGAAACGGAGATTGGCACCGTAGACCCTGGCCCGTTAGGGACTGTTGCACCAAGAAGTTTATATATTCCCAAAATATTTTAATGGATGAGAGCTGAAATGTATTACGCTTCCTGCTCACTCATATATTAATAGTGAAGAAAACTCAAGTTCCCAGTTTCCCTGAGAAATGTTTAACATATTGAAAAACATTTTTCTTTTTAATTATATATCTTATCAGCAAATCAATTTAATAGCAAATTAAGAAAGTCATATGTTCACTAAATAACTCGGCGTTTACTATTTAAAAGTAGAGGCATTACATCGCGATATTTCGGAATAATTCTATTTCCAAACATCCATTTGAATATAGTGTAAACTCTGTTTAAAGGAAAGAGATAAATATTCACGAGAGTAATGGGTTATTATTTAACAAGTTCAATAAAGAACTAGTAAAAGCTATTTCTAGTTATGCTATCTACTGTCCAAACAGCTAAACGGGGACAGTTCTTTTTTCGGATAGTTGTATCATTAACCAATACCTCTTAAACATTCACTTTCCCTCCACCACATCGATTGGATGCTAATGGTGTGATTTCATGCGTAGGGTGTGTTCCAGAGAGTGGAGTTTGCCACTTTTTCAAGAGTAATCGGCGAAACGGGGTTGTTGAGGGGTGTGTAGCCTGTTAATAGGCATGTCGGAACATTGACCACTGGACTACGAGGATTCGAGCATAAATGGTACAAAGCACGAATATCTAGCTTTCTATAAATAGCTAGAGAGATACTTAAACACTGAAACAAAAATCCTCTTTTATTGAAAGTTACTCAAATTCTATGTATCTTCTTTTATTAGAAATGAATATATGTTTCAAGGTTGTTGCATATTTAAATTTAAAGGTCCTTGAAGAGGTCTCAAAAGAAGACATTAGGTTTGTTTAAAAAGGTCTCAATGTTAAAACTAATGCTTTATGCTAAGTACTCGATTTTAATCCACAAAAAGGAATGTTTATATTGCGATCATTATGGTTGAGAATTGCCTTTCTTCGGAACCATTAGAGACAGAGCTAATATTTGTGTTAAACTGGATAAAAACTTAAAAAAAATTATTGAACTCCTCCAGTTGTGTGGACCCAAAAGATTACTAAGAAACAGAAAGATTTTCAGAAGAGAAAATAATTTTTGAATGCGTTACATTCACCCCAAAACACTCCATAAACCCTTTTTAACATGTATTTAAATATAAGTCTGAGTAAGCTCTTGCTTAGCAAAACAGTTGACCATAGCACTCCAAACCTACCAACCAAGTCAACCATAATAGAGAAACGAAGATGGAATCAAACAACCAAATTATTCTTTTAACTTTGTATCCCTAATCTAATATACACCAGTTTTTAATTATTCAACAATATTAGATTTAACATTTAAAGGCAAAAAAGTAGGATATACAATATATTTTCTATTATCAAGATATGCTAGTAATAAATAGGGCTTAAAAAAGTACTATTCTAAAAATACCCAATATTTTATAGTTGTTAGATTCAAGTACTCATTAATTGTATTAGGGTATCCGTCTCAGTTCGGAGAACTTTTTCTTTAAACGTAGGAACTAGTTCACGTTTTTACATTTTTAGATTTATTTTTTGTATTATCATAGAGAATTGCATTTAAAAAACTTATCCCTGGAGAAGTTTTTATAAAATTTCTAATAAATATAGAAAATTTAGTAAAAAAAAAATCGGGTTTTTTCAAAAGGTCTAATTTTTAATAAATTAAATTATTTCAATATTTTTGTACAATATATTTCCTATATACTGGACTAGTGAATCACCTAAAGACTTTGCTTAATTTACATTTGGCAAAAAATTTTGGTCCTTCAAAATCATACACATTGAGTTTTTAACGAATTTTCATTACTTTTATATTTAACTATGAGTGTAACATCATTAAAAATTATCCACATTTAAAGCGTTTAGGTCATTCACTAGCAAATACTATCAAAAGCATTCATAATAATTTTCCACAACATATTTTAAGAACTTTTTGAGAAATCACATTTCAAGTTTCGAGATTTTATTAAAAATACCATTCTGAGAAAAACGCATTTGAAATTTATGAAAGCAACTTTAACTATTAAAAAATTAAAATACATGTTTAAAATTCCCCACACTTTCTTACTTTAAAACTGTCTAATTGCCAAGTTGCTAATTATTACAAATCCTAGAAAAATGTTTAAACTAATCTTCATGAAAATTTAAAAATTTTGCCCCAAAAATGCTTCCAAAAATTCACAATTTCCGGTTCTGAAGTTACTACTTCCATTTTGTTTTGACAGCTGTCACTGATGTTTAAACAGCTGTAACTTTCCTTCAAAATGCCGTAGTGACAAAACAAAAACAAATTTAGAAGCCTAAAAGTTGAAATTTTGCAATAGAGAAGCCGAACGATGGCTGAATGGTAAAGCGCTGCTCTTCAGAACCGAAGTTCGTGGGTTCGAATCCCGCTGCTGCAATGGATGTTTGTAGCCGTTAGGAATCGGCTTTAAACTGTAGGGCTCGGTCTTATTAGCCCTCGTTTGCAAAACAGTAAACCGTGGCGCTCCAAAACCAAACTAAACCAAACCTTTACAATAGAGAAATAAA
The DNA here is from genome assembly GCA_032207245.1 of Pardosa pseudoannulata. Lineage (NCBI taxonomy): Eukaryota > Metazoa > Arthropoda > Arachnida > Araneae > Lycosidae > Pardosa > Pardosa pseudoannulata. The sequence continues at coordinate 111,485,193 of CM063500.1, read as the reverse complement.
AATAATTATGATTTTTGGCAAAAAATGACGTTTTCAACGTAGACGGATACCTTAAATTCCGAAAAGAATATAAAACTTCTAAAACAAATGTATTGAAATAGTTATAAAACAATTTCAAAATAGTGTTTAGTTTTAAGAATTCTATCCCTTACAAATATACGTTAAGTACAGAATTATCTAAATCTTTTGCAAGATAGTTCTTGAAAGCATTCCATACTGCTGGATTAAGGTTTCGCCTTAACTACGATACTCTTGAATTCTCTGTTATTCCATAGAGAATGCTTTGTACATACCAGCTAATCGATCAAGATACGCTTGTGTACTTAGAGACTCCATTACCAAGAAATAGCCCGAAATTTTCCAACTCTTTCATCAAATATTCACTGCCAACTAAAGCTCGGACTTTTCCTTTTGAGGGCCTGAGAGAATATCGCCAAAGAATCGCCCAGTCTCTATTTCCTCCGTCTCAGGTCACGGCTTTCTCGCCGTGTCTTGCTCTGAGACAGTTCCCAAAGGACGAGTGTCCAATTACTACGACCATTTTGTTTCGCCCTTAATTCTATTCCCTAACGAAGGTTTAGGAGAATGCTCCAATTCAATTCTACCATCGCAAGGATTAGTTCAGATTTTCGGCGCCGGATTCGCACAGCGTAGACTAAATGATTACGGGAAGGGATACCGGCATAGACAAATTGCTCTAGAGGTTGGAGAATTTATTTCCCTTTTTTTTCCCTTCATTTCATCAGATATAATGGCATTTTGTACATACAGAAATAAAACGTACCATATAATACATGGTGTTTCATATTGAATGGGACAAAAAGAAAACATGATTGTGAACATTGTAATTAATATATTTAGAAAATTCAAATTTACCTCAAAACTACATTTATTCAATATGTGCCCCTCCGGTGACACGACACATGTCTACACGGTAATCAAGCTGCTGCCACACTCGTGATAGCGTAGCGGGTTTTGTTTCTTTTCGTCCTGGGCTTTTGTTCTTGCATAAGCAGCCGATATTATACCGGCATGATTTAGAGGTGTATCGTCATCAAAGAACTTTGCTTTGAAAGGTGGACTTGTGTGGATACAAAAGGATTGTTTTCTAAGGCACCATGAAGTCTACACGGCCGTGCCCTATAGTAAAGGAACAATATGCCAGACGACAAGGCACCGTCACTGACAGCTGAAAAAATGATCGCGGGAACGACGAAGGATTTGCCGCCTCTCAGATGTAGCCGCTAAGAATTCCAGCGACCCCTGGCTTTGTGGTCGATGATGGTTTAACCCAGACCAATCCCGTTGGTCGAAGGTGAGGTCATCGTTAGGTAACCCAATAATGAAATTGTGGGTGAGGTCACTCTCTTAGAGGCTCCTCCCATAGAAAGAGACGAGAGAAGATTTGTTTTTTAGCTAGCAACCAGCTAATTCAGAGGTCGCCTTGACCAGTCTCTCTACCGCAGAGTTTTTTTATTCTTTTTTTTCTTTTTTGCTATAATCCCAATTTGGGATCTTTTCCTTTAGGAGTAGCCCGCATCGGCTAACTCGGAGGTCACCTGGACCAGTCTCTCCATCGGAGAGTTTCATTTACCGAAATCCCGTCTAGGGATAAATCTCTTGCTGAGATTGAAGCGATACCCTGTGCTTTGGGTTTCCGTATTCTAATATAATCCTCTTCAGGATTGTTGCTGTTTCTTCAGAACTAACAGTACTAGATCTTCTACCTGTACTTCAGCGAACTATCGAGGGAGCTACGAATTGTTTCTTCCGTCTAATCACCCATATATCAGCAGAGATTGAATTTAGTTTAGATACCCATCTCTACTCAGGCCTACGTGTACTAATCACTTACCTGTGATCAGAGTGTTTTTTTCATAATTGTGAAATGATGTATATAGCCGAAGTGTACATAAATCCATTAATCAAGATACATCTGATTCTTCCTTCTGTCTCCTGAAACAGGGACCGTATACGTCACAATATCCTGGAACCCACCTGTTTATGTTATGCAGATGAGGTGGTATTTTACGAAATTTTGTGCGAAAATGTCTTTGCAAAACAGTTACCGAGGAGGTTTTTGCATTATCAAAAACGCAGTACGCTTTCTCCTGCATGGACGACATTTTGTTTAACAGCTCCTCTAGCGAGTTCGTCATTCGATAATTTTCCCTCTTGCAAATTAAAACTTGTATAATTGTAGTTGCAGAATAAATTTGTTTCGGCTGATTAAACCCATTACGGCAGTCATACAGCTCTATTCTTTTTGTCCCATTTAATATGAAACACCCTGTATAATGTATCAATGTCTGCAGTTCCACTGATACCACATAAAACACCAACTTGAAATATGTTGCTGGGATTAGCTTCAAAAAGCTTTCTAAATTTAATTTAATATATGACTGAGTGCTATTGCTTTTAAAACACCACCAAACGATTAAAATATATCTACATTATTAACACTCTAAAATCATATTCCAGAGTTACTTGCATTGTCTGTCACCACTGTTGACAGATTTAACATATTGTTTCCTTGGACAGAAATTCTAATTTAGAAAGAAAATTGCATGTTTTCAGCATAATGACTCTTTCTATCTTTTCTAAGTACGCATACACTAACGTATGAATGAGTGAATATAGGTTTATTCTTCATTGAATTTTTTATTTCTTATGCAGACATTAAAAAGTTTGGTTTAAAATAATTTTTAATCTCCGAAGCATATATACAAATGATATTTTAAACATACATAATAATGTAAAAAGTATTGAAATATTCTTTTCTTTATCAATCTCATTTCTTTTGCTGTTTTAATATACTATAACATATATAAATGAAATCATGAATGCTTATTATTGATATATAAATCCACGTATCGAGGCATATATAGGTACATTTTTTAAGTAATTTTCATTTCAAAATTAAAAACATATAAGTACATTTGTTTCCTCAATTTTATAAATGAACAAATACACTAAAATATACTTAAAAAAAATAACTTCCAATAATATCAAATCACTCGTCCTATTATAAAATCAGTTTTTGCATTCAATCCTTATAGAAATCTTCGAAACGAAAAACTGGTTTCAGTTCAATATATTAATCATATTACTTGATAGATGCCTTTTGATAATAAAACTTATACCTGACTTCAAAACAAAAATTCATTACTTACAAAAATATGAAAAAAAAATCTTATAAGTTTTAAAATGGTAGATAATACAAATAATTTAGTTCTTTATAAATGTTTTTTTATCACATAGAAACTAGTAACTTAAAAAAAATATAGAAAACATTTAAAGCTGAATGTATAAAAAAAGACGAAAAATACAAATTTAAAAGTTTGATAAACCTCATATATCACATTAAGTATAATGACAGTATATGGTATTCTAATTTCGTTAACTAGGAAATAATAATCCTATTTATACATGAGACCTTAACATAATATATATTTTATATTTTATTCTGCTATTTTATGATTAATTCATATTCCATTTAAAAACAATATTTAGTGCAATTTTTTAGTCTGAAAGAACAATCCAATGAACAATACATTTTCATCTGATAAAAATTTCACGTTTCACTGAATATATTTTTGTTACTGAGAAAATGTGAATGTTCAGAATGAAGTGACAACTATTTATTCACTGAAAATAAAAATTATTAATACAAATTTTATTATCTTTATTCGCCGACATTATTGATCGACCAATATAAAAGGGATCTATCACATACATTGTTCAGATAAAAGTTAAAAGATAAGATTTAAATAATTTTACTGGAATAATTTGGATTTTAACGGTTTCAAACAATATAGAAGTGCAGTATTTTAATTTATTACATGTATTTTATTCTGATTCTTAAATAAATCAAAGCCAATTGTTTGTCTATCTATCTATGTATCTATGTATCTATCTATGTATCTATCTATGTATCTATGTATCTATCTATCTATATCTATATCTATATATCTATATATATATATATATATATATATAATATCAGTTACGTATTGCATTGCTAGTAGAATATCAGCAGTTTCAGCACACTATATATAAATGTACAAGATGTTTGTGGGACCTACTAATTATCGAACGCTTTTCGAAGAGGATTTTGTGGCGGAAAGGGTTAAAGCAGGGTTTTGAGTCATTCCCCCTTTTGATTTAAACTAAATGCCGCGCGAAAACCACACAAGGGGACCCCTTTTAATTAGATTGGGGGAGGGAAGCCCTGTGCAGCTGATCTGTTTGTTCGCAGCAATTAAACATCTCAGCTTAGCTCGGTAACTCCGAAGCGCGGATTCGCGGTTGAGCTATTTAGTCCCCCCTTTTTTGAATTTATGTCGAGAATATATTGAGTTAAAGTTTCCTTTTGAAGATAGTTTTTTTTTCAACGTATGTGATATTCATTTGTTTAAATTAATGTGAGATCAATTTATTGAGTGCTAAGCTGTAAAATATTCTTCATTATTAAAATGTTTTTAACCTGACTTCATTTCCACCTAATTTAAGCTAAATTAAAAAAATGATTTAAAGAATAAAACCCAGAATAACTGTAGAAAACACTGGCGTAATGCAAAGGAGTCAGCAGGATTTTTAAAAGATCAGCTTTGCACAGTTGGACAAATATAATAGAAAAAATTAGTAATAAAGGTTTAAACACCCAAATAACGATTTAAGTGTTTAAGGGGCATCACAGATCAAGTCTGCACAAAGACAAACATGTAGCAATTGTTGGTAACTTATTACTTCAATTTGTATTTAAAACTTTGTACAAAAGAAATCTACAGTTATCTGTATCCTTCTATAATAATAGCACAGTTCTAAGGCATGGGATCTTTAAATTTTCTTAACATATATGGACACATTATATTGTTCGTTTATAGTACTGAATTGCCATTTAGACATGTATTAACTAGAAAAGAAACTTGGTTTGTTTTTGTTCCTAATCGCATAACCAGTAAATGCATTAATCAATAAAACATATTAAAGATATATTTGTCCTTTTGTAGAGTATTATTATTAAATTGATGCCATGAAATTTTCATTCAAAAGAACTTGAAACAAACTATGTGTAACTAATAGATTGGTTTGGTTTTGGAGCGCTACGGTCTGCTTTTTTGCAACACGAGTGTAACTATTAGAAACACAATATATGCTAAAATGTAATATAACATGTAAGAGAAAGGTGTAATAAAGGATGAAGTAATTAACTTTAAACGAGTCCCAAATGGCATTTTATATATATATATATATATATATATATATATATATATATATATATATATATATATATATATATATATAATATATATACATACACATATACATATACACACATACGTATACACACATACACATATGCATAGTAAGAAAGGGAGAGGGGGATGTGTGTGTGTGTAAATAAAACGTATAAAATACAAATATATTTTACAAATAATATAAAGGTGAGGATAGGTGACTTTAAAAAGATATTTCAAATACGCACAGGAGAAAGTATCTATTTTCAAATTGGCTTTAAATTAAGATATTATTTAATAGGCACATTAGTATACTAGCCTTTAAAATAATATTATTTATGAATCACAAACATTCATTTACATATCCATTTCACGTACACATGCATACATTTCATAATTCCTATTCTTATAATAGGGTATATGCATAGCTATTTTTGTCCCATTTTTAAAATCACATATTTAAAAATACATTTTTTTCTACTGAAGAAATAATTTTGTAAAATAACTGAATCTATAGAAAATATTAAATAATGTATTTTTAATGAAAATGCATTTTCTGTAATTTTTTTTAAATATATTACTCCTTTCGTAACATATTAGTAAAATATTTTTTATTAAACTCTTAATTATTTATCTCTTTTGTTTCTCTTGTAAAATACAATAATATCATGAAAATTTCCATCAAAAAGAATTTGAAACAAACTATGTGTAACAAACAGAAACACAATATAGTAATAGTAATTTAAAATGAGCCTTAAATTATCATAAAAATGAAGAATTTCTTTTGAAAATTTGTATTAAAAATAAAAGTAAAATAGTTTATTAAATTACACTATTGTGCATTATTATTCAGAAAATTAATTACTACCATAACATTACTACTTTTTTAATGTATTTATGTGATTAAATGTTTTCAGTCAAAGGACTATTTTGTGAAATAATTATATGTAGTTGAAATTTTATTCAACAATGTTTCAGTAAAAAAAATTAAAAATTAATATCAAATTGGTCGTAATAATGAATATCTGGATGATATGCAATTCAAAACTAGTATCTAAAAATATAAAAAAAGATATGGTATAAAATTTCAAGTACTGTTATTAAAAAGTTTTTCAAAAAATTCATGATTACCATCTTTATACATGAATTATGCAAAACAACCCTCCCTTTCTTAAAATTATTCATACTATGAAAAATCAATTTTTTTTTATCAGGAAACCAATTTTGTAAAATAATTGTATGTAATTCAAATTTTATTCAACGATGTCTTTTTTCATAAAAATAAGTTATCTTAGAAACAAATTTTAAAATAAATCACATGATTGGTTAAGGAAGGGGAAAAAATCGTTGACTTCCATCTGTCTACTAAGAAATTAATTTTCTTGAAGATCTGACACACATAAAAGCTTCTTCTTACGAATATGATTAACATTTTTCGTAAAATGTTCTCCCTATCGCGTGCTTCTCCGACGTTAAAACTTGATATTAACAACGGAAATGACGCGTAAAGTCTCGAAAAGCTTTGTTCTCAGACAAAGCAGCTGATTGATGCAATTTATAGTCGTACAAAAGAAACATGTATCAGCGACAGATATCGAATCATATGAATGATAGCTCACAGAAAAAGAGTAAAAAAAATCTTTGTTGCTGTTTCTTTGAATTGTGGAATGGAATAAATTTTAATGTTTGCCTGTGTAATGCCGTATATCGATTAATTTATGAGGCATTGTCTGTGATTCTTTTACGCATAACTTTTTTGGCCTATTTAAACATGTGTTTCACTTCTGTCTGGAGTATAAAGAAAATGGTTTTAACTTTTGGTTTTTTTTTCTTTAAATATTTATCTTGAGGAATGAATTTTGACTAAGGCTTGAATGGAGTAATCCCGAAATTCATTAATTTTATCGTTTAATTGGGTTTTAATATAGAAGTGTCAGTTTAAGGGACCCTATGGAAAATAGAACTGTTAGACATTATGGGATTCCATTTAAGGGGAAACACGTTTCAATGCTGAAACATGGATATTTTTGTAGGTAGCGAATAAGTATTCAAGATTTTTGCATTGAAAATAGAAAAACTGTCAGTTGAGATAATTGGAAACTATTAGTCTGAAGGTTTCAGCATTATATATAAATTAGTTTAAGTGTACAAGTTTCAACTCAATATGGAAATGTTCCAGTAATCATATATATATATATATATATATATATATATATATATATATATATATAGATAGATAGATAGATAGATAGATAATGTCAGGTCTAAAAAAGGTGTAGTTGGAAATTACGTGAGTTAAAAGTGATTTTAAAAAGTGAACTCTTTATAATAATAAAATAAATGAAAAAGTCTCACGCTAGCGTAAGCTTTTAGGATAATCCGGTCAGACGGAAGAACTTTGTGAGTTTGCAAACAGATAAGATAATTTGGCAACACACTCTACGTATGTCTTCGACCAAAAGTTGAAAATAGCGAAAGTTGCTTTCAAAAAGAACTATGATTTAATAGACTTATTATTATCAAGAAAGACTGTTTTCCAGTCCCCTTAACACTGAACCACCACCACACAACCAAGTAAAAGAGTTGACTCGAAAATAGACATAGGAATTTTGCTTAGATAGCAACGCCAAAAGAGGCAGTTCTGAGCCGGAATTCGGGCAGGTAATATCCTCCACGCTTGTCATGGCAAAGTATGAGAACAAAGGATTTGTAAATGACATAGCTATAGACAGAAGGATTACAATAAAGAAGTTTATATATATGAAATCAAAAGTGTCTTCCATGCTTTAACCACTCGTTCATGTCATATATATATATATATATATATATATATATATATATATATATAAGGAAAAATCTCGACCAAAATTGACCACTGGGGCTACAGGTTACGCCCTGAGAGAAGGGGCCTGGCCAATTATAAACCTACATGGCCCTAGCGGACAATTTAGGAAATTTCCAAATAAAAAGAAGATACACGCTAGCGGAGACAGATTTTTCTAGAGATATTTTCCCACAGATGTTGACCCAGGTGTTACTTGTACATAGAACTTCATGCTAGCTAACCCTTTAGTTTGTCCCTATGATGAAGTGGGAACCCGTACTTCAAAGTTATCTTAATAAAGGTCTTTAGCTGAAACGGTATCATTTTTATGGGCATGACTGCTACCCCCCATCGAGAAGTCAGTCTCATTACATATATATATATATATATATATATATATATATATATATATATATATATATATATATCACTGAAACATTCTATATATATCAAGTTTAAAAATGGGGATTAAGAATTAAGCGAGTTATAATTAAAAATATTTAGAACTCAAAACGACTACGTAATAGGAGAAAGACACACCCTCGAGCGGAACTATACAGAAAAAAAAGAGCTGACGCGGAAGTAGACATAGGAATTTTGGTTAGGTAGCAAAGCCAAAAAAGACAGTTCTGAGTTTCTGGTAATATCCTCCACGGTTGTCGTGGCATTGTATGAGAACAAAAGATTTCTAAATGTCTATGGTAGAAGGAATACAATAAAGAAGTTTTTATATATGAAATCAAAAGTGTCTCCCATGCCTTAACCACTAGCTCATGCTATATATATATATATATATATATATATATATATATATATATATATATATATATGCATATGCATACTGTACAGGGCTTTAATTGGGGTAGACAAAAAATTGATAAGTGTGTAAGTACAGATATGAAATCAAAAGTGTCTCCCATGCCTTAACCACTCATGCCATCATGCCTATATATATATATATATATATATATATATATATATATATATATATATATATATGCGTATGCATACTGTACAGGGCTTCAATTGGGGTAGACAAAAAATTGATAGGTGTGTAAGTACAGATATATATGTATATATTTATGCCACTAGTAAATTTATACAATGTTTCAAGTCTACTGAAATAATTTCTTAATTTAGTGACTTGATTCTCCACCCCCAGCGTCATGGGGGAACGCTGGGGATCTTGTACTTGTCCCTGCTTCCAATTTACGAGGGCTTATGCTTTTATAATAAAGGGCCAACAGAAGTGGCGGCTTTCTATGCTCGATAGCTTAATAGACAAGTGTCCACGAGTTATTAAAGTATAAGATTAATGCTTTTTTATATGGCATTACTTTAGGAATTTTATCACAGATGGGAGCCTAATAAATAAATTATCACCCAAGATGTATCATAATGTAACTAAATACGCGTTGAAAATTAATCAAACCTTTCATAGCTAGCGGAAATTATTAAGTACCGATGTAATGAAAGGTATCATTACTATCTATAATTAAATCGATATTAAAAGGCGTTCATGGGTGCAATCGGTAGCTGTTCGCAACACTCAATAGGATATTTGGTATTCTAAGATGATTGAAGTGATATTAAAAAACTAAATATATAACACATTAACTATTTTAAGTAAAAATTTTGTGATCCATCAGTGTCATCAAGATGGAGAGATACTGGTTTTGTAATTAATTTCCACATTTTAATCAAGTGATGAAAGCTTCCTCTTAAACTCATCTGATGATGTTGTGGTTTAAAAATTTTTAGTTATTTCTGTGCTATAACTATTAAATAATTCAATGTAATTAAATATACAAAATTCTAGTAGAATATTAGTTTATTTTATTAAGCTTAAAATTCCTTAAACCTTTTAAAAATTGGTGCATGATGAAAACGTTGTTTTGACTGTTAAACGTTTAAATACGTAATAAAAGTGAAACGTTTAGAAACGCTGATATAAAAGATTAAATACGTAATAAAGTTATATAAAAAAGTATGAAAGATTTAAGAATATCTTCATATATTACAGAGGTATGAAGTTATTTCTGTTACATAATAAGAAAATATAGTCCACTTATTGAAATAGAAATTAAATTGCGTTAATGAAAATATTATATGATAAGATATAAAAAGATAATATAATATGATAAAATGATATAAGATTTTCTGTAAATATATCGTTGTATTATCTATATAATAAATAAATATTATTGAGATACTCGGGTAACTTTTGATGAATGATTAGTAAAAATTTCACTCTGTATTTACTTACTGTATTACTGTTAATTTATTTTGCACGAGGTTTTAAACTTTTTATATCATGTTTTTTATTGTAAATTTATTTTGCATAAAACAGTTTTCCGATCATTGTAATTAAAGTCTTAGTTTAATATACCTATAATCTAAAATAAGTTAAAGCTTGTGTTTTTTTCAAAATTCTAATATATATATATATATATATATATATATATATATATAATTTATAATTCTTATATATATATATATATATATATATATATATATATATATATATATATATATATATATAATTTTCATTATAATAAATTAAATTTAATTATGTATGATTTTATAAGAGTTTAAACAGATGTTAGTGTTTCGGAAATTTATGAATAATTTTATTAAGTTTTAAAATACTTATATTATTTTGAAACAGATACACTTACGGCATTCGACAAAGCTTCTTTGTAAGGTATGAAACCTCTTAAATATTAAATGAGTATTTAAATGAAATGATGTAAGTTACATGCTTTTGTTTAACACAGCATTTATACTTCTTTTTCTGTTATGCTGACTGTATTTGGCACATTCTCAATCTGAAGAAGAAATTTATTTGTCTTTAAATACGTTTAATTTTAGATTTGGCTTATTTAAGTTAAAATATTTCATGTACCTTATTGGTATATCTAGTTATACGTGATATATGACACAAGTACATTTTCTGATATATTCTTTTCGTATTATTTGCAAAATTTTAAGTTATGGGGAAAAACGGTGAACTAAATTCTTGTATTACAAAAATTATGTTTGATAAATTATCCTTTCATTTTAATAATTATTAAAAAAGTTTATAATTTAGGGAAACACGGAAACAATTAAAAACATTTCCTTATTCAAATATAAATTTCATTTGACATACCTACCACATTTAAATTTATAGAAAAATATAAATACTTTTTAGTATTTTTAATCTTTTAAAAATTAAATTAAAATATCTATAGAAAATGTAATTATAAGAAATAAAATAAATGTAAGCATACAAATTTATAGAAAAACATTCATAACTTATAATATTCCGTTCCAGACTACATTAAAAGTCTATAATCCATCTTGCTACGTGTAATTCTGGTTCTGGGGGTAGAGGAAACTTACATGGGACCGAAATTCGAATAAAAAGTAGTAATTAAATCTCATTAAACTGTACAATACAATAAAAAACGTGAAAACTATTGTGTGTTAATTTATTCGTACATGTTTACGTTTAAAACACAGAAAGATATTATTTTGTTTTAACGACATTGTTTTTCAATTGCACAATGATACTAGACGACTCTACAGACATTGTCCTGTTTTAACGCTGTAAATTAAAAAATTGTAAAATGTTATCAAATAAATTATAAATTGGACCGTTTTGATGGGAAAATAAGGAAAAAATGAAATATACTTGACGTCACCACGCGTACAGTCATCAGAAACGTAATTAGATTAATTAAAATTCCCACATCGCCTGTACGGGGATTCGATCCTGGAGTTTCTCGTACTGATTCCCGTTGCGCTGACCACTGCGCCACAGATATATTGGCATTGAATTGTTCAAGCGGCATTATTATAATCTCAAAAGGCACGCAATTCATGATTTTTAATAAAAAAAAGCATTTTTTATCAGATCAAATTTCGAATCTAAATCTTTCTCGAATCAACTAAATTACATACACACAATTTCCTCCAAATCAGTCCAGTCGTTTAGGAGGATTTCAAACACATGGATAGAAGAATTTAATATACATAAAAATATATGTGTATATGTAATATTAAAATCCCTTATTTACATATTATAATATTAATTTAATAACTTTTGTTCATAAAGTACGTTGGAGGTTTGCGTTTTAATTCTGATTTTTCCCTCCAGATAAGCTATAGACTGAATTCAGCCTCTGCCTGTACCACTTTAGCCAATAATTAACGCGTTCTCTTTAAACATGGGTATTTTTTATAACGTGATCAATTGTGCTTAGGGATTATTCGTGGTCATTTTAAATGAGAAATCCCTACTTGAAAAGTGTGCACGATGTGGTAAAAGTGCTTGCCTATTGTATGGATTTCATGTATCTCTTCAGAAATAAACTGTGTTGTGATTTTGAATGAGTCTCGCCCATATTACATATATATATACATAAATGTGTATATATGTTTATATACACCTAATATTATATATATATATATATATATATATATATATATATATATATATATATATATATATATATATATATATATATATATGTCAGGTCTAAAAAAGGGGTAGTTGGAAATTATGTAGGTTAAAAACGATTTTAAAAAGGGAACTCTTAAATAAAATAAATAAAAAAGAATAAAATAAATGAAAAAGACCCACGCTCGCTTAAGCTTTAAGGATAATCAGGCCAGGCTGAAGCATTTCTCAGTTATTTAAAGAGCTTGCAAATAAATAAGTTGGATTTGGCGCGTGGACATGGAGAGGTCAATACCTTCACGCATAGCTCCGGGTAGATTAATGAAAATGGCGCATGTTGCTTTCCTTAAGAACGATGGGTTAATAAAACTTATTATTATCAAGACTATTTTCCATTCGTCTTAACTCTGGATCATGACACGATTTGTCATATATATATACATATATATATATGTATATATATATATATATATATATTTATATATATATATATATGTGTGTGTGTGTGTGTGTGTGTACACATGCACACATATAAATGAGAAAATGGCACAAATTGTAGACATAGTTCAAATTGTTAAATAGATGATTTAAGATGATAAAACTAATGTCACCTTGTAAGATAACACGCCATCCAGAAAAAAAAAAATTGTAGAAAATTTTTTAAAAGAGGAAAACAAGCCACGAAAGAAAAAAATTAACAGTCCAGAGGAAAATAATATATCCTGCAATTACATTTCGATTAACTTTCCCCCAAACGCAATTTGACACCATTATATCTTTCACGGCAACATCGAAAACTGATTTCTGTAGCCATATCTCTAGTCCTTAATCTAATAATAATGCAAAGAACCGGGCATCTCCCGATACATTTCACATTTGGTTGCAAAGGAAAAAAAATCTATCGATTCCGTCCGTTTGGAATCGTGCCATTATCCGTGTGGACCCCGTAAATGAAATGACGTCCGAGTCGACAGACTAAATTATTAAGTTTCCATTTTACCTCGGAGAGACGATTTTTTTTGCCAACAAATATTCTGAAATATCGCTCTTTTTATTCAATTTTTTTATAGCCATTTTTTTCCTTCTTTCGCTACAGAGGAAACGGGTCATCAATTGATAATGAATCAAACACGAAAAGATCGCATAAAAGTTGTGTTTTAGGTGGGAAAATCAAAGTTAGGAGCTGTGTTTCTGTTTTTTTTATCTCTTGCTCGTTAACTCTCTTTCATTAAAAACGCTATCAATCCCAGTAGCGAGTTCTGCAAAAGGTTTATTAGGTAGTAAACAATTTATTCTTAGTTTGAAAGGTCGAGATATTTAAGTGTTGATAATGTTAGCAAAATATCTATCGCACATGTATTTCTCAAGTGACTCATTCACAAACCTGTTTGAACAATCATAGAGGCAAAATTAAATTAATAGTTATCTGCCAATTATTAGAAATCTTCAAATTAGTCTTAAATTCCTTCAAGCACAGAGTGACATGATCTATAAGCAGGGATGAAGCCAAAGATTCAGCCTCGTCTCTTCACACCCCCAGAAGTGTCGAATAAGAACTTGGTGGATATATTTTAAGCTCCACAGTCACCATTAACGAACAGTTACCTTTTTATTTTCCAATACAGCTGCCAATACAGGGAAATATACCCTTATTCCACTACAAGTCTGAGGAGCTGTTACTCATTTAGCCCCACCAGGTATTCACGTGTGGCTTAAGGTATGCTATGGACGCGGGTAACATTACCCCCGTTGGATCTACAAATTAGTCTAAATTCCGTCAAGCTCATTGGGGAGTGATTAAAAAGCAGGGACGAAGCCAAAGCTTCAGCCTTCTCTCTAAACACCCCCAGAGGTGTTGAATGAGAACTAAGTGGATATATTTTACGTACCACAGTCACCACTAACGAACGCGGTTACAGTTACCATTTTATTTTACAATGCAGCTGCCAATACAGGAACATATACCCTTATTCCAATACAAGGCTGCGGTGCTGTTACCCATTTAGCAACCCCAGGCAAGCACGTGTGGCTTAAGGTATGCTATGGAATCGGGTAACATTACCCCCGCTGGATCCTCGTAATTTAGACACAGAGTGTAACAATGAGTTAACAACGCCATCTCGGGAGACTGACCGAGGGACGAGGACGATGTCAGTGACTCCCCTCTTTGACCCCATTGGACAAGAGGGGTTGCTAACGAGGGTCAGTCGTCTTCGGCCTTAGCAATAGGAATCTTCGGATTTTTGCTTGGCAGATTTGAAGGAGTCCAAGACAGAGCGAACGGAGAACTTCAGCAGAAGCAGGGAATGCTCAACCATTTTGTCCATTTGCAGATAGCGTCATTAGCGGGAGTTGCTCCAACATTCCAACAGTTTAAAGCGTTTCCATATTGAGACTGAATATATTTTATTTGCATCACCAGATTGTGAAAAATTAGATTTGTAAATAAAATAGTCTGCAAAAGGATAAGTCTTCGCTCATTTGTATCTGGTGTCTTAATTATTTGTGTTATCTCAACAGGCCTCTTATAAGTTATTGGTACGTAATACAAGAACTAAGTAGAAGATCCCAAGCTTGGCCGGCCACCCCCAGAGGTATCGTTTGAGAACTTGAGGTCATTGGGATCCCGAACATATTTTACGTGCCCTAGTCACCTTTAGCGAACACGCTGGATCTTAGGTCCCAAACCCGCAACCTTTCAGTTAAAATATCGCTGCCTTTGCCGACTGAGCTACCACGGGTCAATCTACAGTTACCTTAAATGTGTTACCTGACTACAGTTATTTTACAGTTAAAATAATAGTTATAAGGATATAAGCTCTATATTCCTAACAACTATTAATCACTGTTATTTAAAAGCAAGACATATAAAGTTGACGTTTTGCCGGCTTTCTCTTCGTACAATTCAATTCCACTTAGATTTTTTTTTTAAACTTATGACTATAATTTGCATTGTTACACTAGAAAAGTCAAATTTTGAGCTAATTAATATACACCTTTAAAAATATATAAAATAAATACAAATATAAATATAAAATACATAAAATAAACCTATAAAAAATCAATGGAGAAGAAACGTTATTTTTTTATTTTTTCTACATATGACGTAAATCAACACTGTTTATAAAGTACATTTAGACATTATTCAAAAGTATCGATCTTGATATTTTCAAAAATATTTTCGCATTAGATCCAAATTCGAAAAAAATATTTTTGCGAATTATTACTCTGTATCATTCGAATCACCAGAAAATATTACTGATTTTCTGCAAAAGTGCATGCAGCTCGAAAGAGGAAATCTGACATGGGGTACTTACATCAAAATTCTAGCTACGTGTCAGCTTTTGGACCCAATCAGTCAACTGGAAATGGTACTTGGGTTTTGTCACCCCATTTTTGCCTTGACAAATTATCAGCGAACTAGGTCATTTTCGATGCTTTTAGGAGATTTCATGGATATGAATAAAGAACATCTGGTTGCGTAATCAGTTTTGACAGAATATTATATCCTTATGTAGGAGCATACAAAATCGTTGAGGTAAGAAACTTCATGCCTTTTTGTGCTGCTATTAGTTTTTTTTTTCAATACAGTGACAATAAAAGGTCAATTATAATCGATTAAATGAATATTTGAATGTAGTCATGCAACTTTTTTTTTCTGCTTTATAAATGTTTCTAAGATACTTGGAAAAATTATCTCATTTTCCTTTGTTATTTATCTACATTATGTCTTATAGCATATAAAATAAAAGTAGCTGAAATTGATATTTTAGAATGTAAAAACATATCGTTCTGTGTTTAAAAGAATTTTATTAAACATTTTGTACATGAAATATGGATATTTTCACAAATATTGATGTTTTATTTAATTTTAAAGATTTATTAATTGATTTTTTCACAAGTAAATTTTAGAAATTAATGTCTTACCTTGAAATTTTAACTGAATTTACGCATACGCATACACACATATATATACCAATATCTATCTATCTATATCTATCTATCTATATCTATATCTATCTTTGTCTACATCTACATCTATCTACATCTACATCTATCTACATCTACAGCTATCTACATACCTATCTATCTATCTATCTATCTATCTATCTATCTATCTATATATATATATATATATATAAAGAGAGAGAGAGAGAGAGAGAGAGAGTGATATGGAGAGGTAGAGAGAGGGAAAGAGAGAGAGAGTGAGTGAGAAAGAGAGAGAGAGGGAGAGATAGTGAGATGGAGGGGTAGAGAGAGGGAAAAAGAAGGAAAGAGAGAGAGAGAGAGAGAGTTAATATTTCTTTTAAAAAGAGACAGGACGGCTTTATAAAACGAACAATTTCAGTCAAAGAAAAGCACACGACAAATTGGGACTATTTGTCAGCAAATGAAATTTTATGATTATACTAATTATTTAAAACTTTTAAATAGAATAAATTGTAATCAGCTTCCAAAGCATCCATATGTTTTTACCTTCACAAAAAAGAAAACAGAGATTATTCAGAGCACAAAAATATATAAGTAAAGTGAATATTTTCGAAAATAGACAGAGCTCATTGGCAATGAAAAAAAAGAAGGAAATGTGCAACGTGGTTTGGAAATAGTTAAAATCAACACAATATATATATATATATATATATATATATATATATATATATATATATATATATATATATATATATATATATATATAGTGTTTATGGAAAAAAGAGTTAGAGGATCAAGTCGCCGTATTCTAAGAAATTATTTTAGTCGACTTGAAACGCAGTACAAATTTACTGGTGTATATACATATATACATATGTAATACTAAAAGTCAATATTTACATATTTTAGTATTAATTTAATAATTTCTTTTCATAAGTTATTGGGGTTTGGACTATAATTCTGATTTTGCCTTCCACACACGCTATAGACTTAATCCAGCCTCTGTCTGTACTACTTTGACTAATATAGTAAACGCGTTCTCTTTAAACATGGGTATTTTTATTATCACATGATCAAATGTGCTTAGGGATTATCAGTAGTCTTTTTTTTGAGAAATCCCTACTTAAAAAGTGTATGTGCACGATGTTTTGGACTGTTTTATTGTTTCGATGTATCGTCACCAGAAATAAAATGAGTTCGCTTTTTGATAAACCTCCCAAATATTATATATATATATATATATATATATATATATATATATATATATATATATATATATATATATATATATATATATATATATATATATATATAACATACTCAAATTCCAAGTTTGGTTTGGTTTGGTTTGGTTTGGTTTGGAGAGCTACGGTCTACTATTTTGCACACGAGGGCTAATGAGACCGGGACCTACTGCTTAAAGCCGATTACGAACGGCTACGTACATCCATGCCATAGTGGGATTCGAACCCACGAACTCCGGTACCGATGATCAGCGCCCTAACCAATCGGCCAGCGACACAAATTGCAAGTGTTTTGATTAAAAAGAAAAATTAATTACAAAATTAAAAAAAATGTGGAAAGGGCAATATGTCATTTTAAATACTCTGAATTGAAACGTACCTGCATTAAAATGCTATATCAATCAACTACAACATGAATTAAAGCCGGGTCGCCACAAGAAAGGTCATACTATAGCTTAACTGTATTTGATAGTGAAAAATGAAGCAATGCTATATTTAACAGTTACAAGAAATTTGACACTCTCAATAAATATATACCTGTCTCGTATTTTTATACTTTTTAAATAGTAAATGCTAATACGTCGACTAAAACACACACATATATGAAGCTTTTGAAGTAATGCTTTTGATCTTTTTCAAGAATCATTTATATATGTTTTTTGAAAGAAAGAATATTTTATATATAGATTTATTCCCGACTTGAATATGTTGATACAGCAAAAAGAAATGCAATGGCTGTGAACCTTACACTAGTTATGCAAATATAAAATGATGTAGCGATATATTTGAGACATATAAAATCTTTTCTGAATTTGAATAACATTTTTTTTTGCTTGACATAAAATTTAAAGGATACTATAAAGAAATTTTATGTTATTGCATTTGAATACTTTTAATACGAATTTATGTAGGCAGTTTTTAATTTTTTACTAGGTAAAATAATTTTATACAGTAATATGATGACATTTACAAATTATGCGTTTAAGGAAACCATTTTTAGTAACAGAAATACATTAATCTTTATTAACAATCTTATTCATCTTACTTTATTAAATGGTTTTATATCTGTTAGTGAAATCTTGATGAATATTTAAATTATATCCGTTTCTGTTAAACCTAAATTAAATAAAATTTTACTTAATAAAATTATAAATAAAAAATGAAATAAAATTACAGCTTTAGGTAATTGTAAAGAACTGTTTTAAGTTATAAAAATATTAAATATTTCGTTTTAATTACAACTAGAAATTTAGAATAATAATGCAATAGAACTTTAAATAAATTAATTTACATGTTGAATTACATTCCACCTTAGAGCTTTAAAGTTATTACAAAACTACAATTTACAAATTACATTCTATAGAAGGAATTATATAGAAAAATTTTTGATATAGGAAGTTACTAAACTCATGCAAATTTAAACAATTGTGGGAATAGAAAGAAAAATAACTAACATACTTTTGTATGACTTTATTAAATATGATTTTATCAAATAAAATTTTAGTAATATTATACTTAATAAAATTATAAAGATTTAGGTAATTTTAAAGAATTGTTTTAATTTATATAAAATTATGAAATATTTCGTTGTAATTAGAATTAAAAATTAAGAACATTTCAATCAAACATATCGGAAATTAATTTACTTGTTGAATTATAGTCCACCTTACAACTTTAAAATTATTACAAAACTGCATTTTACAAACTACATTCCATGGAAGGAATTAAAAATATAGAAATATGTTCGATATATGAAGTTACGAGACTCATGCAAATTTAAAAAACAGTGAAAATAGGAAGAAAAAATAACTAATACTTTGTATCATTTTATTAAGTATAATTTTATTAAACATAATTTTAATAAAATTATACAAAGATTTAGATAATTTTAAAGATCTGTTTTAATTTATATAAAATTTTGAAATATTTGGTTTTAATTATATTTAAAAATTCAGAATAATAAATGAAATAGAACTTTAAAGAAATTAATTTACATGTTTAATTACAGTCCACCTTACAACTTCAAAGTTCTCACAAAACTGCGTTAGATGGAAAGAATTAAATATATAGAAATATTTTTGATACATGAAGTTACCAACCTCATACAAATTTAAAGAACAGTGGAAATAGAAGGAAAAAATAAATAATCAGTCTTTAAAACAACCTTAAAAAATAATTTACCTCAAAGATACAAGAAATTGATCAGTTTTATTGACTTGAAATATTTAAGTCTTACAACTGTAAATTTTTAAAAATGTATATTACATCCCAAATCTTGTGGATTTTGATGTAATATAGAGATTTAAAGTAATCATTATTATATCGTAAACGAAATCAAAAATACATAATTTCATATTTTTCCAGAACGGGGCATATATCGAGGTTTAAAATTAAAGAAAATATGAGAAAAGCAGAAGTATTTTGTTTTCACAGACACCGTGAAATTTCGTAGTATTGCTTTTGGCGGAGGG
>CM063500.1:111455040-111460040 GCA_032207245.1 Pardosa pseudoannulata | reverse complement strand
AGTATATAGAATATAAACTGTCATATCTTCATTGAATAATAATATTAAATAAATGAATGAAAATGTTTTTACATATAACTTGTTGGACAATCACTGTAAGTAACAAGTACATACGCGTTCAGACTACCTTTCAAAATAAACACTTGACTAGTGTTGGTGAATAAAATTACTTAACACATTGTGTGCGGGTACATTTCGCAGCGGAATTTCGGGAGCGGGCGTTTTGAGCTTAACACTAAATATACCATCATTTAATACATACCTATTTCTACCATAGCCTGTCAAATAACCGGACTTTATTTTTTCTAATTATAAATGTATAAAATATGAAAATTGGAAGTAAATAGACAAATAAACTTTATTATAATTAAACAAAATTGTATATTGTCAATTTTTATGTATTTCAAACACAAAGAATAAGAATTTTTAATCCATTTCCCATCGCATTTTTTACATAAAATTTATGGGTCATTTGACCCGTTGTATGGTATGTTTAGTGTTAAATTTAATTATTCAGTTAAATCTCAATACATCGAAAATTATTTAATTTTTAACCAACTTTTTGTATTTTAAATTGAAATATATAAACAAATATATAAATAGAAATATATAAATAACAACCATAAGATTTTTGTAAAAAAAATTTTTTAGTGGATAAATTTATAATAATATCGTAAATATGAAAAATCAAATAGTAATAGTAGTATATATTTTTAATTTTTTTCCAATTATGTTAAGACTAAACATTTTTACATTATAAAAAATGAAAGCATCAATCATGAAAATAATAATGTAAAAACTAGTTCTTATTTGTCTAAATTTTTCCAGAATATATGTAGTAAACAAGAACATTCGGCTTCACTTTCCTCTATATACCATTATTTTTGTACCCGCAAGCAAACCAAAAAACATGGTTTGATGTTTTATCCACTAAAAAATATATTTTTTGTTTGCAAAAAATTTATGGCTGTTATTTATATATTTTTATTTATATATTTGTTTATATATTTCAATATAAAATACGAAAAGTTGGTTAAAAAATTAAACCAAGTGTAACAACAACACAAACCCGTACTAGTACATAAACCAGCGTTCTAGTATCAATCTTCAGAAAACGTACTAGTACGTTTCCCGCATACAATGTCTTAAAAAACTTAAAATGCTAGTGACTAATATTACTTTTATTTATATATATATATATATATATATATATATATATATATATATATATATATATATATATATATATATATATATATATATATATATATATATATATATATATATATATATATATATATATTTATTAAAATGTAAGAATCCCCATAAATTATTACTAGTAAAAGAAAGAACTATTCATTATGGATATTTTATTCATCTAGTTCTTTGAACAAATTGTTAGCTATAATGCAACGTCTACTTAAATTTTAGCAGCTGAGGTTTTATTGATTGATATACTGTGACTGACATAGCTTTTAAAATGAGCACCGTTTCATCAAAAAGGATAACACAAAAGCTTTTACAGCTTTTGTAACTGGTTATCCATTCGTTCCGATATGGAGGGCATTCAATATTGAAATTGACAGTATTGACTGATCTAGAATGCAGTAGAGGAATAATAGAATTAAATGAAGGTTTTATACCTCCACATTTACAATCCTGAAAATGGTATAAAATTTACAGTATGTATAGATTATATACAGTAAAGGATGTAAATGAGTAAAGAATAAAATTTACTAGGTAAATTTTCTATAGGAAATTTTTTAAAAAAAGTTGTTTTACATGCAATCCAATTTCGTTTAAAATATCTTTTATGCGTTTTTAAAGCATGAACTAAAAGCTATTGCTGTTTGTAAAGATTTGTGGGTCTGTTACCAGAATATTTTCAATATTTAGGTTACAGAAAAATTTCTATAATGTTTGTCTATTAGGTTTTTCATTTCCTTATCCATGCTTCGACTTTGTTGAGAAAAAGTTTTATAATTTTATTCACGAATGACTTCCCTTTATATAATTTTTATTAGTTCTTTCTGTTTGTTTTAGTGCTCAAGGTTGATTAGTCAACTTACTGACGATTTTCGAATGAAAATATGCTGAAAAACAAAATGAACCAAATTTGGTTGAGTGTGCTTTTAAAGCCACTATGTTCGTTTGCAAAGAAATTGCAGATTATTTGAAGCAATGATACTGATGTCCCTTTCCTTTGTTACACGTGGTGTTTTACTAATATATGTATTCACAAAAGGATTCATGGATTTTAATATTTCGGCTTACATCTATTCACTAGTTTATATATAGATATAATATATAGGTTGGTTGGTTGGTTGGTTGGTTGATTGAAGTTTAGTGGCGCTAAATTCTCTACAGACAAATTCCTCCAAACAAGGTGTGGAAATAAACTAAAAACGAAATTTAGATAAAAAATTTTGAAAAAAAAATTAAAATGAAAGATACATTCAACAGAAAACATGTATAAAATTGAGTTATGTACAAATAAACAAGAATTGAAAATGAAGTGAAAAATTAAGAGTTTAAATTATTAAATTAAAAATTTAACAATTAATAGAAAATAATTGAAAATTGAAAAATTAAAAACTGAATATTAGAAAATTGGAAATAAAAAATCAGATTTCGAAGTAAAAACCAGTATGGCGAAGAAAGGGGAACAAGTTTGGATTTGGAGCTTCCCTGATGATTAAATTAAGATTCGACGATGGATTTCCGAAAATTTTTATATACATTGATCTAATACAAACACAGGAAGTTAAAATATGTTCAACTGTGTAAGGTGTCTTGCAATACACACAGTTTGGACTGGCTTCACCCAGCAAGAGAGTTAATATATAGGAGAAAAGGGGTTAAGGAGGTAAAATTTCTATCAAATCTTTATATATATATATATATACACGTTGCAATAGAAATTTTTTTTTAAATAAAGTTTTAATATGAGTCTATTAAAGAAGGAAAACAAATATTAAATATATTTATTTTTCATTTGTTTAAGAAATATTCATAAATATATATAAAAAATAATATTAATGTATTCAATTTACGTAAAAAGGATGGCTAAAATTCTTGACAATTAATTTTTAGTTTTATCAATAGCATTTTATTTGTATTTGTACTTGTACTGATTAAAATGCACAATTGTTTTAATCTGACTCATATTTTAAGTTTATCACGACTGAAAATTTAAGCTGTAAAAGCCAAAGCTAATTTTTTTATAAAATTTCATAATCCTACAATATTATCTCTGATAAAAATAGTACTGTGAACTTGGCAAAACAATTTCATGGTATTTAGACCAAATGTTTTTAAAATTATATTTCTCAAAACAGCAAAAGAGAATCTGACGTGGTCTAGTGACATCCTTGTATACCGAATATACATATATTTATCAAACTATAAAAACAAGCTATGTGATGACTTCTAAGCATTGATATTTTTTGTTATTATAATACTTCCTTTATTTTGTACTAATAGGGAAGAATTGAAAAAATGTGTTTAACACCAATGACCAAACCAGTCGAAATGACAGGTTTTGCAATTCCATTTCATTGTATTTTTAAACTGCTGGTAAATATAGTGTTAAAAGCCTTTCTATTGCTTCTAAATTAAACTATAGATATATATCTAAATTAAACTATTGTACTGCTTCTAAATTAAAGAGTACCTACTTTATTTTTAAACTGATTATTTACAGAGATATTTAAATTTCACAATCAAACACCGGAAGTATGTGTTCAAATTATATTTTTCTGGGTTCATATCTGGAAAATAGAAGTCGAATAAAATTGCTATATTGCCACATATGATCGTACAAACAAAAATTCACACTGTTTGAAACCTAAAACATAACATTAAAAGAAAATAAAAATTAAAAATTAAATTTTAGCTGAAAAAACCTCTTGCAAGGCATTCTTAAATTAATTTGGTAGTTATTCGTCAACTAATTTTGAAGTTAAAAATTCATATCTTATCTAAGAAGTTTTATGTAAATAAATAATTTTCATATATCAACTCGCAAAATATTTTACCAAAACTACACCTACTTTATAAAAAATAGACCAAAATTCTCCATATAAATATACTATTTCAGATTTCTAAGTATATTCTTCTTTCAAAAATAAACTTCTAGAATTGCACCACGCGTAATTTCCTTTAAAACTTTTTCCAGTACATATAGCACCAAAATATCCGCTCATCATATCGAGTCAAAAAGTAAAAACAGATCCCATAATGCACCGCAAATGGCAACACATAGAATGACTATTATTAAAAACATTCCTCTACCATGTGATTTACATAAATTTCACGTTTGCATCCGCGTTATTTCCATCGGAAGAGACACAGATATTTAGTCATATTTTCAAGTATATGCTTTTCTGTTGAAATAATATAAAAGTATAATGGAATAATACACGACTTTCCCTCGATTAACGAAAATAAAGAAAAGTCATAGTGCTAAAATTAAGCTATCCCAAGGTCTTTTAGCTAATATTTGATTGGTGAAAGGAATGATATTTATGGTGTTAAAGTTTCTGCAGATTACTATTAACTCACAGCTATTTTTACCATTTAATGTTGCATATTAAAATCTATATGAGCACGCGCACTTGTATGTAACAACTTAAACTACCATATAGCTAATCATATATCGGGATCAGTAAAATATTTCCACAATTGTAAAATACCTTATGAGGCAAGTAAACAGCGGTTTGTTTTTTGACTCAAAATTATCTGGTACACGCTCAATAACTCACCACATGTTTTCCGAGAAATGAATCTAAATGCACTTATATGACTGACACTCTAAAATGACTCATAATTACGAAAGTAGTAGATTGCGGCTTTTCTTTGAGTTCACCTCAATATGTAGATTCCATTTGGAAAATGTTTAGGCTAATATTTAACCTTGGTGATTTTCTTAAAATGAAATAGAGCTTTAATGAATGGGAAGAAAGAAAATGTTTTAAGCTTCTTTATCAACTAAGAAAAGA
>CM063500.1:111447540-111450040 GCA_032207245.1 Pardosa pseudoannulata | reverse complement strand
GTTAAAAAGATTTATACTAAAAAATTGCTTAACGAATCTCTTAATTACAGTGGTAAATATAATATTATATACAGTTTCTATTTTCCTTAAAATTATTATACTTGAAATGTAAACGGAGAGAATACATGGACAAAAATATATTTTTTATCATAAAATAAAACATGTAGTCAATTTTTAATAAAGAATTACGACAATGAAAGTTCCTTGTTTTCATAAATTTTATACCAAATTTCTTATATTGAATCTTACATTGTATGCCTTTTCGTCGCGATTATCAGATCTAAACTTCTAAAAATATTATTTCTAAGGGATGAACACTTGCGACTCTCCACTATGTGGCGAACTGAACTCACGTTTCTTTGTTAGTTTAACTGCGACTTGTACGTTAACGATCCTCCTACAAATCCAGCTGAGTGTAAACATTCTCTGTTTGTTCTCTACTTGACGTGAGTAGCTCGCTTAGAGTTGCAAGTTTGGTCTTTCGCCAGTTGCTGGTATTTGGCGAGTATTGAAACTCAGTTCAGAGTCACTCAATTATGTAAATGAAGACAGAACATGCGGGTGCATAGGTAATTTTGTATTTATTGTGTACCGTTATTAAGTTATGAGCAAAATATGCAAAATGTATGGTAATTAAAACGAATAATAAACTTTTCTTCGTTTAGCAGAGTATGTTCAATTTAAGTGTGCCCTTTATAAATAATAAAGCAGGAATATTATTAATAAGTATTCAAATAGTTAGTACCACTTTTAATGCAATCCAGATGAAATAGCTGCAAATATGCATTTGCAAGCAAATACAATGCAACATATATGTTTCAGTAGATTTCATGAAAATAGAATATTATGTAATGTATATTTCTTAATAGATCGCTTATAAATAAACATCATAAATCAAGGAATTTATGTTTAAGGAAATATGAATAAATAAAAAAAAATCTTTTTGAATCATAATTTATTCAAAAGATTGAATCATTCCTGTTAAATATTTTCTTACATTGATCAAACGGTTTATAAAAAGATTTGACCTGAATTTAGGAAAAAAGCTTTTTGAGCTATTTGTATAATAAGATTTTTAAATGAATAGGAATCTTTTGAGAAAATCAATAGCATATTTAATAATTTTTAAAAAACTATTAATTTCTAGTGATTTGAATGTAAAATGTTTTGAAATTATGAAAGGGATCGTAAAGAAATTTATTCAGTATTCTTGTTTTCTAGTTTTTATTTCAAAAATAAACGTTTGTAAATATTTAATATTTTTTAAAGTGTCTGACTGGAATTAAAAAGAGTTGGAAGTTTTTTTGGTAGACAGAACGTTTTATAGATTCCTTTCTAAGAGCATAATGATATCTTTCTAACAAAATTTTTATTTTGTCATCATTAATTGTAAACAAAATTTTTATTTTGATAGACAAAATGGAAGATACCTTTAAAATAACCGAATTTTAAAATTTAAAATTTCATTTATAAACAAATTGTAAAATTCAAGTTTTTTAACTGGAATTATAAGTCTATTTTTAAAAAATAGATTTTTGCTAGCGATTTCAGTTCATTTTCTTTAACCTTTCGTACAGAGAACTGATAATTTTATGATAAATAACACGAAAAATCGAAAAATATTTTATTCACCAAATATTTTTCGATGGTTTTTATGTGAAAAAAGTTTTGACAGTTCTTGGACTTTATTATAACAAAATGAAATTTTACCTGATAATTTGTCTAGTATTTTGTGTTTACTAAATATAAGAATTTAACTGTAAAAAACAATTTTGGAAAAATTATTCATGTTTCTATAAAATAAATAAAAGTATTGATATAGGCTAATCATCCTTTCTATGATCAATAACTCTTATAAATTTTAATATATAATTTAGACTAATTTTCATTACATTCGTATATGTATAATATATACACATACACATATATATATATATATATATACACATATACACATATACATATATACACATACACATATATACATATATATATACACACATACATACATACATACATATACACATATACACATATACATACATATACATATATACATATACATATACATACATATACATACATATACATACATATACATACATATACAGATACATATATATACATACATACATATACATACATATATATATACATACATACATACATACATACACACATACACATATACACACATACACATATACACACATACACATATACACACATACACATATACACATATACACATATACATATATACACATATACACATATACACATATACATATATACACATATACATATACATATATACACATATACATATACATATATACACATATACATATACATATATACACATATACATATACATATATACACATATACATATATACACATATACACATACATATATACACATATACATATATACACATATACACACACACATATACACACACACACATATACACACACACACACATATACACACACA
>CM063500.1:111422540-111442540 GCA_032207245.1 Pardosa pseudoannulata | reverse complement strand
ATAAAGTAGTCTAAGGAATTTTTCTATATCAGCGTTTTGCAATTTTCCTACCAAAATTTTTCACGCAATTCCTCTTGCATGCGATATTCTAATTTTTGCACTTTTTCTCACTTTTTGTTAAATAAAAGCGGTTTAAAAAATATATTTTTATATTTATTTTATTTGTATTCTAAAGCTCTATTCATTGTACACAGTGAGGTCTGAAATAAAGATAAAATTTTTTAACAAATTCTTTTTATCATAAGAAATCACTTCAATTTCTGTTAAAGTAAAAATAACATTTAAAACTAATTTTATTATTTTTATTTTATTTGATGCAAAATACAACTTGTTCGAAGTACATGCCTATAAATTAAATAAAAATATATGTCTATGCAAACGTTCAATAAGAATAACAGTTTATAAAATAACTGTCAATAACTATATAAAGAAAATTTATATTAAAATACGAATGCGATATTTAATTATTATACGTTGAGAGTCTCAATTTTTATTTTTAATCCCTTAATCTATTATATAACAGCTGGTTCTTGTCCTGTAAAAACGTCTTTAAGCAGTTTTTCTAAATCAGCTTTTTGCAAATTTCCTATAAAAGTTTTTCACGCAATTGCTCTTGCATGCA
This sequence comes from Pardosa pseudoannulata, assembly GCA_032207245.1. Classification (NCBI taxonomy): domain Eukaryota; kingdom Metazoa; phylum Arthropoda; class Arachnida; order Araneae; family Lycosidae; genus Pardosa; species Pardosa pseudoannulata. The sequence continues at coordinate 111,441,918 of CM063500.1, read as the reverse complement.
ATATTTTAATTTATTTTATCTTTTTTGTGTATTTTTTATCACTTTTTGTTAAATAAAAGCAGTTTAAAAATATTTCATTATATTTATTTTATCTATATTCTAAAGCTCTATTCAGCATAAAAAGTAAGGTTTGAAATAAAGATATATTGTTGAATAAATTTATTTAGGACAAGAAATAACTTCAAATTATGTTAAACCAAAGTGAACATTTAGAACTAATTTTTATGATTTTTTATTTTATTTCATGTAAAATGCAACTTGTTCGAAGTACTTACTTATATGTTAAATGAAAACATACGTGTATGCAAACTTTCAATAACAATAGCAGTTTATAAAATAATTATCAATAATTGTATAAAGAAATATTTATATTAAAATACGAATTCTATCTTTAATTATTATATGTTGAGAGCCCCAATCTTTTATTTTTAATCACTTAATCTATTATGTAACACCTGGTTCTTGTCCTTTAAAAAATCTTTAAGCATTTTTTTCTATATTTTAGCGTTATGCAATTTTCATATAAAATTTTTCATGCAATTGCTCTTGCATGCAATATTTTAATTTTTAATTTTTTTTGTGCATTTTTTATCATTTTTTCTTAAATATAATTGATTTAAAAAATTTTATTTTTACATTTATATTATTTTCATCCTAAAGCTCAACCGTACACAGTAAAGTCTGAAATAAAGATAATATTTTTCAATAAATATATTTAAGATAAGAAATCAATTTAAATTATGTTAAAGTGAACATTTAGAAGTAATTTTTATTATTTTTATTTTATTTGATGTAAAATGTAACTTGTTCAAAGTACTTACTGATATGTTAAATTAAAATACATGTGCATCAAACTTTCAATAAAAATAAGAATTGTATATAAAAACAATAACCAATAATTGTATAAATGAATATCTATATTAAAATACGAATGTGATATTTAATCATTATATGTTGAGTGCCTTAATTTCTATTTTTAGTCAATATTTTACAGCAACTGTTTCTTATCCTATGTAAACCCTTTACGTAATTTCTCTATATCAGCGATTTGTAATTTTCATATTGAAGTTTTTCACGCAATTTTCTTTCATGGGATATTTTAATTTTTTTTCTTCTTTTTTTGAGCTTTTTTTTATCACGTTTTGTTAAATATAAGCGATATAAAAAATACATTTTTGTATTTATATTATTTGCATCCTAAAGCTCTACATTACAAAATAAGGTCTGAAATAAAGATAATGTTTTTCAGTAAAGCTATTTAGGTTAAAAAATCACTTCAAATTATGTTAAAGGAAACATTTAAAGCTAATTTTTATTATTTATTTTATTTCATGTAAAATATAACTTGTTCAAAGTACTTACTTATATGAAAATGAAAATATGTGTACTTAAACTTTCAATAAAAATATAAGAATTGCCAATAAAACAATTACCAATAATTGTATAAAGAAATATCTATATTAAAATACGAATGTGATATTTAATTCGTACATGTTGAGTGTCTTAAGCTTCAAATTTAAGTCAATATATTACAACAACTGTTTCTTTATCTATATAAACCCTTTAAGTAATTTATCTATATCAGCGATTTGTAATTTTCATATAGAAGTTTTTCACGTAACTTCTCATTCATGCGATATTTTAATTCTCTTTTTTTGTGACTTTTTTATCATTTTTTATTAAATATAAGCGACTTAAAAAATACATTTTTATATTTATATTATTTGCATCCCAAAGCTCTACAGTACACAGTAAGGTCTGAAATAAAAATAATAATTTTCAATAAATTTCTTTAGGATAAGAAATCAATTTGAATTATACGATACAAAATTGTGTAGATCATCTTACAGATCATCTACATTACTGGACATTAATAAAAATCAAAATAATAGCCTATGAATAGTATATTATTAATGACTAAATCATCAAATAAAAAATTTTACGGAACACCAAGTACATATCAAAAATTCACTGAACTCCCACCCTTTCGTTTTGTTTCTATTCAAAAGTTCTATTCATCACTTTAGAAAGTGTTAGTCACGACATATAAATAATCAAAAATCTACTCTTCACCCCACAAGCGCACCTGATTCTGCACTAACTCTGCAGAGTAATATAATATTAATTGCTTTTGCATGTTGTATTAACCGCATTAATATTGCATGGACCTTTGTGCCGATGGATTAAGGGCCTTCACACAGAATATAATACAGTGAAGTGACTACAAAGCTATACACTTACAATTTTAGCTTAGAGCATGAAGAACGCTTTGATAACTCATCAACGCATTTCTTTCATAAAGCGATACTTGATAATTTAAAAGCATTTCTTCTATTTCAATACATAAATATAAGCATATTGTGTAGTCTTATATTTACTAGTTAAAATCAATGCATAAAGCAACAGTTTAGCCATCATATGTAATTTAATTTTAATCATGTATTTCATGCATTAGATGATCAGTACAAAGCAACATTGAGTGCGATTTGACTAATCATATGCATAAAATTCAGAGATGTAAAATGAAATATAAAAATTAGAACAATCACGATTGCTTTTAATATTTTAAGAATGTTTTAAAGGTTTAACTGCATTCATTGTACATAAAATGTACAGATTGTACACTCAATTTAACACCTGCATATATATATATATATATATGTATGTAATATATCAAAACTATTTAACTCTAATATTTCCTTAAAACCTCCTCTCTCCCATTCTAATTCCTTAATATCTTTTTTCTACCCTCTAAATGTCTTAATCAAAGGAGTGTCTTAAACTAAAAATTCTTCCCAAATCTTTCTATCCTAAAGATGCAAATTTTCTGTCTATTCAACACGTTTCCCAGCTGTCGCTGGCAAATGGCTCCGCTCTTAAATGGCTCCTGATCTTACACTTAAATTTTCTGAGTAAGTGGGAAAATTCTGCCTTCTCCCTTGGGTGCACCTCTATTCGAGCAGAGTGATTTTTGTGTCTTTTCCTTTGTCTGTCGTTGAGTGGTAAAGATGCCCGTTTTAGCAGCTCTGAAATAAAGTTTTAATTCGACTTGTGAAGTTCTCTTCAACGTGGGCCGACTGCATTTTTATTACTGATAGCTGCTTAGCTTTCTTCTTTTCCAGCAGTTTTATAATTATAAGGATTACATGTATACAGTAGACGAGCCGGCATACGTTGTTCTTTAACACTTCAAATCCAGAAATTGTAAAATGTTTTTTTAAAAATATATTAAAAATTGGACCGTTTTGATGGAAAAGTAAGGTAAAAAATATCATCAAATAGAAAAAAATGAAATAGAAATAGTAGTATATAGTTTTAATTTTTTCGAATTATGTTATATATAAATATTTTTACATTATAAAAAAATGAAAGACAAGAACATTCGGCTTCGTTTTCCTGTACATACCGTTTTTTTTGTACCGACAAGCAAACCTTGTTGTTACACTAACCCGTACTAGTACGTGACCAGAGCTCAAGTATCAATCGTCAGAAAACGTACTAGTACTTGTCCTGCATACAATGTGTTAAAATAATCTCAATAAACGAGTAGTTTTGGATTTTTAATTAAAATAAATCACTTTCTATAGGACCAAATTGTGAATCTAAAACATTCTCGAATCAACTGTATTACATACACCAAATTAGAAACACGCACACTGAAGAATTTTATATGTATAAACATGCATTTCATTTTAAATGGGTCTAAGTATCAGATATCTATTAAATCAAGATATCTTAAATATTTTTAATTTATTTACTTTTTATTAAGGAACCATATTAAAAGTTACATGACAAATACTGATATATAAGATGTATAAGATGTTTCTATACTACATTGATTGAGAATTTCATTTTAAATTGTTTCTGAACTAAATAACTTTAAATTTACAAAGCATATTTCTTAAAATATAACAATATTACATTTCTAAAAATTTAGTCATGTATTTTCTTTCCCGTCTCTTTATACTCTACATTCTAAAACGAAAGATTATTAATATTTTATAACTAATATTTTTTATAGTTAAAAATTGGGATGTTATTTTAAACTTTTATAAAATAATTTTAACCTTTAAAATCATTTTTTAAGCTTACATGAAATTAAGCTTTATACTTAAATTGAAATTTCATTTTTTAAATTTCTGCTGAACATTATATATATAACGAATCACATGCTTTAATTATAATGTGCGTTCAACATTTAATGATTTTTTAATTATTTAATATTCTGCTGAATATTTGAGATATTTAATTTTAGTGTTATGTGTAAATTTTGTTTTCATTTATGTTATTAATAAAATACTGATTTAAATATATAGAAAAAAAAATGTTTACTGCCATTTTATTAAAGTTATGGTAATCAAAACCTGATAATATTTAATGTTCATTTTCAAGTATTCAAATATCCTGTACCAGTTTAATAATCCTTTTTGCGTATGAAGATTCACCGAAATTGAAATATTTATGAAAACAACGCATTAAATCTTCGGGGTTACCCAAACCATCCGAATAAATTCCACTTTTCTAAACTCAAAATTCCTTCTAAGAGATGAGAGATCAAGGGAACCCAATTGTAGATTCTATCCATTACTCATTTCCCCCCTTCCCAGTGAGCGAAAACACAATAAATAGCAAAAAATATGCTCCCCCTCATCACAGACTATTCATTACTGTCTTAAGAATAAAGATGTCGGTCCCAGCCGCGCGGATATTAAACACACGGGCTCCGTATCCGCAGAAAATTCCGCCTCTCTCCATATCCTCTTGGATGATTGATTTTTAATATCCGTATTTTTGCCCGATTTCCAAGAAACTTCTACGCCTTTCGTCTAATGAAAACACCTCTCGCAGACTTCGCTAAGTTTCGGATGGAAGCCCGTTTCGAAAGATGACTGGGATTTTAAGGGTGTCCAAACGCATTGAAAAGTCCTGTTCTCAAAAGTTTCGATTATTTTAGTTTTTTTTCTTATTTGGTGTGGTATTTATATGGATGTGTGAATTGGGTTCAAATTAATATCCGTACTTTTGTCTGATTTTTCAAAACTTTCAACGATTCTTTTGTTAAGCGATATCGTCTATTAGATATCGATAAGACAAATAAAACTTCATTGCGCAATGTTCGTGTTTTTTAATGCCATATGAACAAGGGGGATTTTAAGGGTGTCCAAAAGCATTGAAAAGTCCTGTTCTTAAAAGTTTCGATTATTTTCTTTTTTTATTTGGTGTGGTATTTTTATGGATGTGTGAGTTCGGTTCAAATTAATATCCGTACTTTTGTCTGATTTTTCAAAACTTTCAACGCTTATTTTGTTTAGCGATATCGTCTATTAGATATCGATAAGACAAAGAAAACCCATTGCGTAATGTTCATGTTTTTAATGTCATATGAACAAACCAAGAACGATGGATTCATAAGCTTCTCGTATCGTGGTGAGCCCACAAAACAACACAATTGCAAGGAATCTTCTCTTTATATACATCCCTATAGTACTTTATTTCAATAGACAAAGCAGTAGATCAGGATAAAGTATCCATTGATCCTGGTATGCAGGAAAAGCAAGAGACAAACTACTAAAGATTGAACTACGCAATTAAAGAAGTCGCACATATCAGTCCTTAACAGTGCGAAACACATAGATTTGATTATGGATATTAAAAAGCTAATTTTATCATTTAGGTTTGATTGAATAAACACGTGTTTTTACAGATATGTGAATAAATACTACGCTTTTACTCAGCAAAAACGTCTTTCAGACATCGATGTTTCGCAAAATGCTGTATGCGACTTCCTTTATTATGAGTACTCTTTTAGGTATTCCATACGGATTCAAATTTACCTTATACAACTGATATAATATTCGTATTTTTTCATGATTTCTAAATAACTTCTACGGCTTTCGCTTTATGAAAACTATCTCAGACTTTAGTAAATTTTTTCTGTGAAATTCATTGCGAAGGAGGTGGAAATTGTATATATGTTCGAGGACGTTAAATAAACTCCTTTTTCTTTAATCAAAAATGACGATAATTTTTTCTTTAATTTCCTAGAGTATTCTTTTTAAGAACTGCGACATAGGATTCAATTAATCTTTTATTTTAAATTTAATATTCATAATTTTTCAAATTTTATGTTACTTCAGTACTTTAAATTTGATTGTTAAAATGTTCAATATTGCATAGCTAAATGTTCTTCAAAATTTCGTAGAAAGCCCTTGTGATAAATGACTGAGATTTTAAAGATATTATATAGTACTTTGATATAAATTTTTTTATCAAAAATAATTTTGCTCTTTGTTAGGATTGATATAGCATTTCTTTTCGTATACAATTCAGTTTAATTTTATGCAACTTTTAATTAAATATACGTATTTTTCCTTATTTTTAAGTTAATATTAGACTTTGACTAACGAAAGAATCTCTTAATTTTTGGTATATTTTTATGAGTAAAATACATATTTCTCCATAAAGATCAAAATAACTTTTTAAACAACTCGCTCTTATTATAGCTTTTAAGCAGTGTTAAAATCCGGCAATTTATTTTTATTTTACTCTTTATTAATTTTGTCATGACATTATGATTCTAAAAATTTTTCTAAGGATAAAATTTATTACATATTTGTAAACATTATTAGATTTTTTATTATCGACTACTATTTTTTTATGAAATATACTTTAAAAGTTATTTTACTGTGTATTTTGATGCATTTTTGTGAGAAACTATTCTAAAAGTGTTCATCAAAATGAAGTCATTTAGTTTTATAATTATGCATTAAACACGAAATACTAAAAAAATATTTGGAAATATGGTAATCACCAGATAATAAATTCAACCTTAACAATATATGAAAGTAAAGTACACCTTATTTTACTTGCATTTTCTATAAACAATTTTCTTTTCGAGATATTTTCAGACCATCTGAAATACGCTACAATCGATTAACCATATCTTTATAGCTTGAAAATAAAAGTAATAAAGTGTAGATTGCTTGTGACTGAATCCAGTTTATTCTACTTGAAAATGACCCTATAAAATATATTCTTTTATTTTTCTTTTGATAAATAAATGCACACTTTTAGCATATATTTCATTGGAAATTCAGATTAAACTATAAATTTTATTACAATACTATATACGTTAAATAACTGTTTTCAAGTATCTACCTCTAAAGTAAAGCATATATATATATATATATATATATATATATATATATATATATATATATATATATATATATATATATATATATGTGTGTGTGTGTGTGTGTGTGTGTGTGTGTGTGTGTGTGTGTGTGTGTGTGTGTGTGTGGTGTGTGTGTGTGTGGTGTGTGTGTGTGTGTGTGTGTGTGTGTGTGTGTGTGTGTGTGTACTCTTATGCATATATTTATAAAAATATAAGATAAAAGAGAATTTTAATTTTTTCTCATATAAAGGATTAACTAAAGTCAATTTTTTAACTTGTTATTTATATTTTGTTAATTATATTCATATCTTTATTGTTACATCTGCAGTACGATTTAAACTATAAGTTTTATTACAATACTGTATATGCTAAATCATATATATATATATATATATATATATATATATATATATATATATATATATATATATATATATATATATATATATATATATATATATATATATATATGTATATATATATGTATATATATATATATATATATATATATATATATATATATATATATATATAATAGTCTTTTGTTCGTGATTTTGTAATAGAACTACTTCTAAACGGCTGGACTGATTTTGATGAAATATTATATATGTAATTATATTGATTCTAGAAGGGTTTAGATTCAGAATTTGATCCGATAGAAAATGCTTTTTTATTAAAAATTTAAAAATGCACTTTTATTGGGATTATTGTAATGCCACTTGAAAACTGGCAAACTATCTGTGGCGCAGTGGTCAGAGCAACAGGCTTCAGTACAGAAAGTGCCAGGACCGTATCCCCACCCAGTCGATGTGGGTTTGGTTTGGTTTGGTTGGGTTTGGAGCGCTACGGTCTACTGTTTTGCACACGAGGGCTAATGAGACTGGGACCTACAGTTTAAAGCCGATTCCGAACGGTTACAAACATTCATGCCAACAGCGGGACTCGAACCCGCGAACTCCGGTTCCGAAGAGCAGCGCTCTACCATTTGGCCATCATTCGGCCCAGTCGATGTGGGAATTTTAATTTAATATAATTACGTTTGTGATCACTGTAAGCGTGGTGGTGTCAAGTACTTTTAAAATAATTATTTTCCTTTTTTTCCCGTGAAAACGGAAAAAAAAACTTTTAATTTATTTAAAAACATTTTACAGTTTTTGGATTTACAACATTTTACAGTTTTATAGAAAGAGAGGGAGAAAAAGAGAAAGAGAGAGATAAAGTGAAAGGAGGAGAGAGAGATAAAAAGAGAGAGGGAAAGAAAAAGAGAAGGGGGAAAAGAGGGGGAGGAGGGAGAAAGAGAAGAGAGGGAGAAAGTGAGGGAGGGAGAGACAGACAGAGTGCTTGTATGCGTGTGTGTGTGTGTGTGTGTGTGTGCCGGCTTGTGCGTGAGTGCATAACCAGGGTGCTATGATTCTTTATTAGAACCTTTTTAAAACTACATCGTACAATGATTAATTATAAAACTTAATAGCAACAACTAAAATTGAACATGATTGCAGTCAGTAATCATGGATTGCATATGCATATATTTTTAAAATAAATATATTACAATCTTACTGATAATAATTACAATAAACCTTAATTCGTTCTTTAGAAGTTAGCTTTAAAAAATCATGATTTATAAAAGCAGTTATTTTATTTCGAGAAAAAGTATGCCTAAAGCTAAAATTTAAAAATTTTTTAACATCAAAGCAAGGCCAGAGAGATAATTACAAAATGGCGTTTTTTAATCGGCAGAACTTTTTCCAACAGGTACTTTTTATGACAAATAATATCTTTTATCTGTTTGTGTGGTACCGGTAATGGTAAATATAACGAGCCTATAATGATATAGTTTATTACGTTAATGGTTTGTTGAACGAAATCGAATGTATTCTCGATTGCTGTTTGCCGGTATGTTCAATATTGCTAATTGTTTTTTCTTCCAACTGCATCAACATGAAATTTTCAGTTTAGTTAGACTGACTTACGATAACACGGTTAAAATAGGACAGTTTATAAAATTTATTAAAGTGAAAAAGTGTGAATATTATTGTTTTAAATAAAATCTAGTTTTCTATTTTTATTACATTTATCTTTCCCTTTCTTGTGTTTTTTACAAATAATTATTAGTATTATCAATTATTAAATATTAATATGTATCAAAATGACTAGGAAATGAACATTCTCAAATCTAAATGCTTAAACAATTAACTTAACATAGATTTGTCTTTGTCCCAAGGTCATGCATTGTAAGGGCTTTTTAAATCGAAACCTATTGTTTAATAGGTCTCGTGTCTTTAAAAAAAAAGTCAAAGATGAAGCATTGGGTACAGCCTAATTCATGAAATGCTGTGACACTGAAGAAATATTTTCTTAATATGATGTGTTCCAATCAAAACATGGTGTATTTTTCATACGATACAGGTAAAAAAATATTCAAAGATTTTCTTCAAATGTTCAAAGACATCTTTGTATTTTCTAAAAAAGTCAAAGATGAAACGTAATTCCTTTATCATTGGGTACAATCTAATTCCTGAAATGCCGGGACACTTGAGAAATATCTGCTTAATATGATATAGACCAATTAAAACATGGCGTATCCTTCACACGACACAGGTAAAAAGTATTCAGACTTTATACAAATATTCAAAATCATGTTTGACTTTTCTAAAAAAATCAAAGATGAAGCATAATTATTTTATCATTGGGTACAACCTAATTCATGCAATGCTGTGGCACTGGAGGAATATCTGCTTAATATGATATGTTCTTCAGAAGTAATCTATGCTAAGCATAATTGAAAGCAATTTCAAATGTTGATAATAACAGTATTTGGACATAGCGATTTAAGATTGCTAATGACACATACGACACTAAATATCAAAATATTTGTGTCATCACACATGCTCAATTTTTATCCTTAATAAAATAACCATTATTTACGATAGTATATCATCTAATCAAGCAATCAAACTATATTTACCCCAAGCTTTTATTAAGCAATTTAAATATATTTCTTTTTTTCCCCATATATCGTAAATTTGATCTAAATAGTGAGGTATCGTTGAATAAAAGGATTAAAGACTGTTCTTTAAATGGTGAATCGCTGTTTGAAAAAGTTAAATATTAACTTCAAAATGTAAAACAATTGGTTAGTACTTCGAATGAATTTGATAATGGAAGATAGTGTTTATTTAATGATTAGTAGGCCCAAAATGGATTGAACATTGTTCTAAATACTCTTTTATAGTTCAGTCTAATAAAATTTTGTAATGCTTACTTACGTTGTGAAGTTAGTATAGTTGTAGAAACGATCTAGAGAGATCAAAAATCCTACCATATCGGTTATAACTTTTGCTTGTAAAACACAGTCACTGTATGATTTGATATAAAAACGTATTTAGAATTCTAGTACAAATTTAAAGACATGAATTCGGGATTTCGATATTATAAAAGTTAATTTGTTCATTGCTAGTAATGAATTATAGTAATAGATATGATGTCAAAGAGAACAACTTAATAACCCTTTGACAGTTTCATTTTTTTCCAGAATTCGGTCAAAAAATGTCACATTTTTTATTGCATTTTTTTGTTTATTTTACATTTTTAAGTAAAGATATGTTATTAAAATTAACATTTCTAATATTTTTAAGCATTTATTACAATATTTTTTCCTTTCTATGAAAGCAACATAGAACTGATGTTTACCTTTAGTCTCATCGATATCCAAGTTAATTTTTGGAATTCCAGTGAAAGCAAATCTAGGAGGCGGATCAAAGGATTATCACAATTTAAAAAATTGTCTTGCTTGACTATTTCCATCTGTACTACTATCAGAGTCACTACTATCCAGGTCATCTAGTAAACTTTCGCTACTATCATTTACAGATAATTCAGTTTCTGATTCTAATTCACAATTCGAATCACAAGAAATTAGCTTCATACGTTCTGAATTATCCATTATTTAAAAGTAAAAAAGTATTATTCAACTCTTACATCAATAAAATTATCAGGCGGTTAGTAAAATATAACCAGAAAGCTATATACTGAAAGATAACAATTCGTCTTCTTACACAAAACATACGAAAAAACCCGCGCTTTTGAACCAATCAGAGTAGAAAATACAATATTTTACAAACCATCATTTACTGGACGAATAAATTACTATACGAATAATTTGTTACTAAAACTGGAAAAAAATACGGTCGAAACAGTGCAAGCGAAATAGAAATCATTGCCCGTACGCCGTACGGGCAAATCAGTAAAGACCCGAAAGCTGTGCCCGTACGGCGTACGGGCAAAACAGGGAACGGGTTAAACGTAGGAACTAGTTCACGTTTTTGAATTTTTAGATTTATTTTTTATATTAGAGAAATTGCACTTAAAATATTTATTCCTGCAGAAGTTTTTATAAAATTTCTAATAAATGAAGAAAATTTAGTTATCAATAATTTGTTACTAAAACTGGAAAAAAATACGGTCGAAACAGTGCAAGCGAAATAGAAATCAGATTCCCTGTACGCCGTACGGGCAAATCAGTAAAGACCCGAAAGCTGTGCTCTACGGCGTACGCGCAAAACAGGGAAGGGGTTAAGGATGTAGTGAAAGAAAAATATGTTTATTACGTTGTAAAAGAGAACGTTTGGTAATGTCTACTGTAATACATGATTAATTTGGAGGATTAATCCCTGACCCTAAGAATCTAATTGAATTAGGTTAGTGAACGCGAGTTATGAAATGCTAAAAATCACCAGTAAATGAAAATAATTTTCTCTGTTTGTAGTAACCACACAAGTCCTCACTTGTAAAATTTCAAGCATACCGCAACATATCGGAATGAGAAAAAAAACTATGTCGAAGGAAAGAAAAATTACGCACATTACTGAGTAATATTCTATCATCTGTTTTGTACTATCGACCAAAATCTGCACATTCGTGTATACTTCCCATAAGAAGGCCGCAGCACGCCATGTTCCGGGGTTACTGCCATATACCGTGTGTAATCCCCACGTCTTATCCATTTTGGTGACCATTCTACCGTATCCAACCACGTACCACATATAACGCGCATCGGAACACCCCTTAAAGGCCGTGATATCGCTCCCTGGTGACTAGAGGAGTTACTTGGAGGATATTTATGCGTACTGAGCTGGGGTTTTCTCGAAAAGAGGGGAATGCATAAGCACTAGAGCTTGTTCGCCACCCCTTACGTGCAGTCATCGCCCAACAAGGAAATTCCCGGATGAGACAGATTATGAACTGCTTGTGATTCGCGAAAGTTCTGGACCACGGCTCAGTGAGCTAGTTTTGTACAGAGTATAACATACTAGTACCACTATGTTATAAACCTCCGATTTTCAACCTTGTACTTAAGAGCATGTACAGTAACTTAAAAATTTAAAAATTTGACGTCAGTTAAATCCCGTTATTTTTAAATTTCTCAATTTGAAAATAATTAAAATGCGTATAAATATAAAACGCGTTGGTTTGTGGTACCAAAATCATCGATATTTCTACATTGCGGAAAAAAACACTTGCAACAACGTCCGAGATAAAGTAAATTCTCAATTCTTAAGGGTTAGGTATTCGGTAATATAATGCCAGTTTAACCTAACCATTAAAAAGATAAACTTGTAATAACATGTAACGGTCACGGTATTTTTAGTAACGTTTTATTCTTTTGGGAAGGACAATCTAAAAGTAAAATAGATCAAAATTACGCAGCAGACAGTAAGCATTAAAATAAAATAAAATTTTTAAATTGCTGCTAGTGGAAAATTTCTAAGTTGGCTAAAATGGCCATGCATTAATCTTACTATCATCAAGCATCCATTGTAGTCTGATTATGAGCAATAATATAGTATTAGTTGTCACTGCGTGCTGCTATTGAATTAATTTTTTCACATGCTGACAAGGTGTTGAATTTATGCTAATTCAACTCTTACAATCACTTGACCCTTGTAGGTTTCGAAGATATTGTTGGGCATGTGTCAACTGACCTACCGCTAAAATAATGTAATATTATAGATAATCTATTTAACACCAGACTACGTAACTATTTTTTAAAAGATGAAATTTTTTAGAATGTTTGTACGCTATACATATTAACATATCTGAATCCATCGGTGCCAAATAGAACACACTGTTGCGTCAATTAATAGAGAAAACTGTGGAATTTAACATCATAGCACAGATATTTACGGACAACACAGAGCATATACGCAGTTGTAACTGATTATCTATTATTAATTAACTATCATATTCGTTTACAATCTTGCGTATGACGTTTAACATTTTTATGAATATGGATACCTATAATAATGGTTCTAAAACTTTACTTAGGAACGTTTATTACCCATACCGAAGGCTGGGTGCAAACAGCTAGTAGAAATATAATATAGTAAAATGTTACACATTTATATTATATGAAGAACATGGTACATTTTATATTTTGTTTAGATGAAATTGCATCTCTTTCGTTACTATTATTTTTCAATCTGGAATGAATCCGAGACACACCCATGTACTGTACAAGTACAAGATACATCTAAGGAACGCTATTGTACGTTTATTTATTTCTTTTTATGTAATAATTACCATATGAGAATTCCCGCATATGGTAACCAAACAACCCATTCTCATATCCCTATTACCAAATATTTTACCAAAAATTATATAAATCTAACTTTTATTATAACATAAAATAAAATTCTAATACAACGCAATTAATGTATAGAAAAATATTTTTTATATAAAAGGAAGTTACTTTAAATATTTTTGTCCATACATTTATTCAAAAATACTTTAAAAACTTTTTATAGACAGTCGTTCTGACTTAACTATAAATAACAACAGATGTAATTACACATAATTTTATTGATAGATAGAAAAGAGTTTAACCTGTAAAAACTTTATTTAGGAGACATATTGTTTTATTGCCTGTAATAATTAATTTTATTTACAAGAGTATTTTGTATTCCTCAAAAAGTCATTTCCGAAACTGTGCAAATATGTATGTTTAAAATATCACATTGTAGCTGAAGATCGAATTTAAAATATAAAAAATGTTAAATTATGTTTTAGTGCTTCTTTAAGAAGCTTAGGTTTTCAGTTTTATTCCCAAACACAGAGACATAATATATTGTGCCCAAAAATGTTTTTTGTTCTAATAAAAAATATTGAGAAACATTGATATCATAAGAAGGCAAGATGGAAAATTTCTGAAAATCTAATACTTTCCATATACTTTGTATTAAAAAAAAATGAAACACCTGAAAAGCATTTTATTGTAATCCTGTAATGTATTTATTAGGAATTCACTTGTTTTAAAAACGTTATGTAAAAAATGTTATGAATAGAATGCTGTATGCTTAATGCATATTTAAAATTCATCCATGCAAATGACTCCAGACATTTCTTCCCCACGTGAATTTTTAACCCCTTTTTTTGGACTTACACTAAATACGTATCAAACGAAATTTCAATTCCTGAACTCAAATATTTCAAGCTTTTAAGAAAAAAATTATCTAAACGATTCAAAAATAACAAACATAACGGCCTCATCATATATTCAGCCATAGCCCTCTTTAAAGCAATCAAAAACTGACTCTAAAGGAAATATTCAGGAATAAAATCTTCATTTTTCCCTGAAGCTAAAAATATATATATAAATATATATACACCCCGACTTCTTGTACCACGCTGAACTCACGAAACCATTGAAAACCGACTTTCCTCCCAAATACGGTGGGAGCAAATGAAATTTATACATAAAAACTATTTTTACATTTTTATTTATCATTTCCTTTCGGCAGGGTGAAAATGAAATAAGAATAGAAAAAAAAAGTAACTCGGATTGAGAAAGATTGCATTAAAAAAGACGGGGCCACCACTGTGATTGAAAAATATTTGATGTCTTAAGCTTGATAAAAATATATGTATATGCATATAAGCTGCGAAAAGGTGGTTTTGCAAAATAGCTTTATTGCAACCACTCTACGCAGTTTCTTTATAATATATTACTCAAACCTCTGAACCTTACCTCCCTTTTTTTTACCCCGGAATTTTTACTTCTCGCAGATTTGAAGAAAATGTATACAAAAGCAATTTACCTATCGGCAAGAAAAGGCCAGCCTATCGATTGCTTAGGCTTGCATTTATATATTATTTGCATTTTTTTGTTGCGGGGGGTTTTATCCTTTCCAATCAATTGTGACTGTTTTGCTCAAGCCTCGGGGTAAGAGGTGGAGGGGAAGGTAAGAAATTTTTAAAGGAAATCGAAAGTAAAATCTTTCACAATCATCCGAGGATGCATTTTATTTATTGTTACCTTTTTTTTTCTCTCTCTCTCTCACAAAGGAGAGAAAAGGGGGCTGAATATTTTTATTCCGCTTCCAGGGTGGTAAAAATGTTGCCGTTTAAAATCGATGACTGAGGTAAACTCGATACTGGAAGCCTTTCTTAACTTTTTTTTTTGTTCCCAAAATTTTTAAAACGTTTTATGTGATCAAAACAAAGTTTCGTTTGCCAGTCAGCTGTTTGCTGCAATTACTTCAAATGATTTTATTTTTAGGTTCCCGTACTGCTAAAAAAAAGTGGAACGTAGAATGGATGGAATAAATGATTATGTCAGTGAAGTTTAAAGATACGACATAGATTCTTTTATTTTTTTCCTCATAAATAAAGATTTCTGAATTATTCAGGTATGAATACGTGTCAAATTGAAAGTAATGGATGTTAAGACATAATATGTGAGTTAAATGGTTTAGATCATTTAATGGTATAAACCATTTAATGGTTATTTCTTCCCATCACATACCAATGTACTTATTAAAGACTTATTAAGTTATTAAGGACTGCTCAGAATAATATAAATATAAAGTTTAAAAACTTTGAATATTACCGCACGTCACGTTAGTGACCAGCAAACTTTTTAAACATCATCGTATACCATTTATGAAAAAGCTAAAACTTCATGAAAAATAATTTATTTGGTATTAAATATAAAATACTTTAAAATATAGTTTTATAGAACAAAACAATTTATCTTGTTTTCAGTCTAAGTACCTGCCGAGAAAGTAAATTTGTTAGCTCCTTTTAAAAAGTCATAAAGTGTTGATCTAAAAGAGTCTTATATATAATACAAATTACTTTAAATTTTGTAGATTGCTTAAAATATTGCATTCTACCTACTCTTGAAATAAAAACTGGTTTTAAGAAAACATAAAAATTCTACAAATTATTTTTAGCGGTTTATCGATCCTAGACTAATCGTACTGAAGCCCGTTACGCTGAACACGGCGTCACAGATACGTTGAAGGTGAAAGGTTTCAAGAAGCATTATATTAATCTCAATAAGAGCACAATTCTGGAATTTTAATTAAAAAAAAACGTTTTTATCGAATCAAATTGTGAATCTAAACCATTATGGAATCAATTTAATGACATAAATAAAATTTCAACTAAAATCGGTCCAGCCGTTTAAGAAGAATTCTATTACAAACACACACACACAAGATATATATATATATATATATATATATATATATATATATATATATATATATATATATATATATATATATATATATATATATATACTCCATTAAAAAGACATTGCATCTTCTTATTTGATTAGTGGCTAATTGTTTCATATTTAACACCACTGCGTATGCATGCATGAGAAACACATTGGCTCTACGAAAAAAAGAAAATATTTACAAAACAAACTGAATTTTTATAATTTGTGAGTGATCAAAAAATGCAGGAATAGTAATAATTAAATTTCTATCATACGACCTAACACTACTTCAGAAGGTGCATTTTTCTCACAGCACCACGCGGTTTCGAAAGGGCTAATTAGGAATGATTTATAACAACTCATTTCCAGCAATATTTATTATCTCACATGAAATTCAATGCATCTATTTTGGAAATAGAGACTGCTCTATGTGCTTTAAGTCTTCCATAGCCTGTTGAACAGAACATTCTGTATTCCCTAATCAGAGCGTCAAGGTCATGATGCAGATGAAATGCTCCAAATTGAGGTATAAAAAATATCTGACTTCCTAAAGAAACGCTTTTTTTTCTACTGTTCCTGATTGCCTATTAACCTCTCGACATTTTCAGGATGAGTAAGTGCTGAAACTGTAAAATCCTTATATTCGTATTACTTCTGTTCTAACTAACAACTGACGCAAAACTTTCATTGAATTTGACAATAATACATAAAGTTGTGATAATCATGCTTTTTGAAGAGAAATCTGTTGAAACCAATAGATTTTACAAATTTTTCAGTTAAAAATACCAGTTTTTAAAAGGCGTTTCATACTATAACTTCTTTTAGGAACATTTTTGATACAATATAGCAATCACTATTCTTTAATTTAATATAATGCTCAGTCGGTAAAAGCAGCTATCTTCATACTGGAGGGTCGTCCCGAAAATAAAAATTTCCCTCATCAGAATTATCTACTATCAGGAGCAATTCCATCTAAAAATAATCATTCTCTTAATCCTAACTAGCACTTGAATCGGACATCGAGCGTTGGCGTCGAACGTCGAATCCCTTCCTCGTCCATCAGAGTCCAGCGCCAACGTAAATCATGTTCCTTAAACTTTGAAGATGATTTTCGACACCTAGGTGTTGTGCTCCTAATCTAATCATCGATTTAAGAAAATTTGCTCTTTTCTTTTTAACATTTTTTGCCATTCAGCTGTAATGTGTTTTTGGCGAAGTAAATGTTTATATCTTATTTTCTTGAGGAATTTACATCAATTCAGAAATCATACATTCTTTAAGATGACGATAAACTGCAATGTGGACGAAATTTAACTGAAATTTTTATATTTTTATTCCACTGGACATAATTTTTTTATCTAAGAATATGAAACAAAAGTATTTAAATCAATTAATGAATATAATTATTACTAAAGAACCCAATACAAATATTTCTGATAACAGCTTAATTTTTTTTCTATTTTAAGGAATCAGTAGTATCTCATAATTACGGAATTTCATATTTTAAGGGCTATTTTTATTTTTGTATTATGAAATATACAAATAATTTAATTAAAAGGTTTTTAATATCCTTAATTCTGCATATAAATATTACCACCCAATAGAATATAATTAGTACTAATTATAAAATAAAAGGTTTTTAAAGCAAAGGGTCTTCTATTTTATGAAATATAGTGCATTTATAACCGCCTTTTCTCTTTTGATTTTATGGACTATGTACTGTTTAGCATATAAAATGGTGATATTTCAAATTGATTCATTTTATATCTTCTATCTCTTTCTATTACGAATTATAAAATGAAATAAATTTAAAGGTTTTAAAATTCTTAGTTCCGCATATAAAATATTGCTGCACAATAGAGTATAATTATCACTTATTATAAATTAAAATGCTTTGAAACAAAGGTTTTTATATTTTATGAAATATAGTGCATTTATAATTGTTTTATATCTTTTGATTGTATTGATTATTTACAGTTTAATATAAAAATGAAGGTTAGTTTACATTAATATTGTGTACTATCATTTCCTTACTTATAAGAAGTATTATAGGTATTTTTTATTTGATAGAAAGATATATTATTTATTATTAAAATATTTGTTAAAAATTTTTATATAATTCTTACGATAACCACAAAATTATTTTCCAAAGTCAATACTTGACCTATAAAAAGAATACGATGTTAATATATGTAACCTCGGAAATTTTTTTAAGAAGCTCTCTTTTAAATTATGAGTAAACAATATTTAATTATAAGTAAACATAATTATATTTTGCAAGTACGATTTAAACCATATTTATAAAAATACAGAAGGTTGTTAGTACTTTACGGAAACTTTTTTATAATTTCTCGTTGGCATTTTTAAATAAATTTTTTAAGCTTCAGAATAACCTTCAGATACAGTACCTTTTATGTTCTGATACACTATCTCTGAGCTTGCATTTAGTTAATACTGTAGGAAAAACAAGCAAGATTATGATATAAAACAAAAGCTTTATTTTGAAAATGTCTCCTAAGTTTGGTTTGGTTTGGAGTGCTTCGGTCTACTTTTTTTGCAACACGAGGACTAATAAGACCAGGAACTATAGCTTAAAGCCGATTCCGAACGGCTACGAACATCTATGCCACAGTGGGATTCGAACCCATGAACTCCCGTACTGAAGGTCAAAACCCTAACAAATCGGGTCATTCGGCAAA
>CM063500.1:111355040-111417540 GCA_032207245.1 Pardosa pseudoannulata | reverse complement strand
AATAATAGATTGTTTTTATTGGTTTGTCTATACTGACTTGTTCTTATTGGTGGACATTTTTCACATGTTTTATATCATTAGTCGAATTTCTTTCTTTCAGCGCTTAACGTTTAGATTATGTTATAGTAATCACTTAAAAATTATATTGAAGTAGTTTCTTTTTACTTTAAAATAATGACTGATTTAGAGCATATGCAGCTGATTTCTTGTGATTCTAACTAAGATTTGGAATCGGAAACTAAACCATATAGTTAGTCTAGTAAGAGTTAGAATTTACTAGATGACTTCGATATTAGTGATTCTGATAGTCGTACAGATTGAACTGTGCTTTCCCCTTGCTTTAAGCTAAATCACCCTAAATTTTAAGAAAGAGGGAAATATATGTAATTGCAATCAAATAAGAGAAGTAAAGTAATTGTATTTTTTATATTTATATCTGTAAATGTAGCTTTCCCTTAGTTAATCATGTAGAAAAAACAGACAATTACTTGGAAAACAGTTATTTTTACTATAGTAAAAATGTATTCTGAATATATTATTAACGTATCCTGAAAAATATTATTAAAATTAATATTATAAATATTAATTTTAATAATATTTTCCTATTTAAAATTGTAAGATATTCAATAAAAATGGGACCTTTTTTATCAGATTCTGGAAAAAAATGACCTATTTTGAACTTTTAGACCCATTAACGTAATAATTTCGAACTAGTGTATATGGAAAACATAAGACAGTTAAATGTTCTGCACTATTACACGCAAAGCAGTGTTTTTTTAATTTACTCCTGAGGTAGTATATAATAAATTGCCTCGTTTATAACAAATCACTCAGCACAAACCTATTAAAATATTCAAGATAGTGTAGACGTAGATAGAACACTTGGATTTCGGAAACAAAAGACAGTTTAATGTGTTTGGCTTCCTGCATTGTTATACACAATGCAGTAATTTTTGTACTGACTCCTCAGGTAGTAATAAAAAACTGCATCATTTATGACTAATCGCTAAGTACCAACAAATTGAAATGTTCAATATGCTGCACACACGGTTCAAAACCAAGGATTTCTGCAACAAAAAACAGTTTAATATTTTTGGTTTCTGCATTATTATACACAATGCATTAATTTTTTGTATCGACTCCTGTGGTAGTATAGAATTAATTTTATAGTTTAAAACTAATTCCTCATCACTAATTGAAGTATTTAATCTAAAATACCCAGTATAATTAAAAGAATGATACTAATATATTAATAAAATAACTAAAAATCTATAAATAGTCTTTAAACAATTTTATTAATGTTACAAGAGGAATGATGTACCTAAATCCAGATAAAAAAGAATTAAGCTCAGCAAAATAAAATGATTGCATTAGAAGGTTAAATAAGTAATAGAAATTAATAGAAATCAATAGAAATAATTAATTTTATTATCTCTGAGGTAGTTTTAATTATCAATAATAAAGTGCAGGTTTAATTATCGGTAGTAACTAATTATAAATGATTTTATTAAACGCAATTTGACTTTATTGATAACTAAACAAGTGAATTTTCGATGTTCGCTTTTGCATTCTTGAGTGAAATGTGCTTTTTTAACAAGCTGTAAATAGTTTTAGAAGTATATTCATGTTGTTCTTTTTAGTATAATAGTTTGGTTTAAAAATTTTCAGTTTGATGTTCCTGTTCATCAGTTAGAGATTTTTCTGATTTGTTTATTTATTTATTTTTGCGAATGCTGTTTACTATAGAATCTGATTGTTTGTTGAAATTTATATTATATGGACCCCATATAGGTAGCACAACATCACTTCTTATGTGGGGTCAACACATAAATACATCCAAGCTTTCTTCAGGAACTGAACTCCAGCCCATCGGGTGGGAGCACAATACGGTAACCAATACACAATCTGAAGAAATGTTAAGCATCAGAGATTTCTGAGCTAACAAAACCTGAATGTATGAAGAAACTAAATTTCATTCGCTATCATTATAGTTTGAATTTAGCCGATTAGCACCATAAATATGATGTTTTCTATTTGAAATCGCCTCTTCATAATTTTGCTTCATATACATATCTTCCAGATCTTAAGCTGAAACCGTTAATAATGACAAATTAATTAATGCTGCAATAAAACCTTAAACGTTTGTTCTAGCGTTTGTGGCACCTGTACGATCAAGTAATAAAGCTGATTATTTGCAGGGTCTAAACGAAAAGTAATATAATTAATACTATAATATTTGTCACACACACACACACACATATATATGACAAATAGTATAGTATATATAGAATAATATATGTATGTATGTATGTGTATATATATATATATATATATATATATATATATATATATATATGCAATTCTAAGAAAAAGCTTTTTAGTGAGCTTTATTTCGTACTTATCGTATTTTTTTAATAAATAATAGTTGCATTTTCATGCATGTATACAAAATATAAATGAATCATGATTTGAATGGGAAAATAATGTAATTTGAAAGTTAAATTTTATAATTACATAGAATTTAAAACTTATTTCAACAACAACAAAGGAAAAAAATCTTTAAGAAATGTGGATTTGGGCCATTACAGAGGTCGAATATTACCACTTCCCGTTTTTCACATAATATGGAAAAAAATTATGGATATTTTACCTTTATTTAAACTAGACATCATCTCAATACTAATAGAATCCAATATATTTATAGAAGGTAAATCATATGTTTCAACACTAGATGCTATGCCAGAGTTCACAAAGTAAAAACGCCTTCCACAGTTTTTGTGTAATTGAATTTTTGCTACTCAGATTACTGATGAATATGCATTTTCCTTCATTTTGGCTGGATAATCCACCTTCCTCAAATCACTCAAATTCTCTAACCAAATAGAATTTACATTTATATAAAAATTTTTTTGCTAACTATCCCCGCTCTCTTTCAACCCCGGGCTGTTTTACCTTTGGGTAAACGGGGAATCACCTTAATACTAGGATAATCCGAGGTCCCTACGATAGGGAAAACATAAATTTCCGGACCAATTGCTATCCCGGAGCCCTGGAGACCAATATCGTGGCAGTAAAACGGATATCTGGGGTTGCTTGTGGGTTAACGGGGCTCTGATACGTTTGATTGACCATTAAATTAAATGGCCCAATGCCGGACTGCCTGTAGGAGCTGCAGAAACGCAACGAATTGTTTTGCCATATGTCGATTCTAGCATATAGTACCATTAAGAAATGAATGCCGATTCGGAAATACAGTGATTACATGCCCCATAAATTAAATAAGATAAACCTTTCATCCCCTTAAAGTAAAAAAAATGGTGGAGCAAAAATATCCAATGTACCTTTAAAAATAGGAGAAATTTTTTATGTCTAATTAACAGCACTGTGAAGGAAAATATTCATTTACAGATTATTTCACTGTGAACAGATTTTATTGTTGAACACTGTATAACATAAAATTTCTATGGTAGAAACCTAAAAGAAAGACCTCTGTGCCACTTTCGATGAAAGCTGTTCTCATGCGTCGTCACCAGAAGCAGTTTCATCATGGGCTAAATTGGGAACAAACCAGTGGACATTAATAGTACTCATTTACTATTTAATAAAACCACAGAATTGGATAACTATATTTCATTCCGTTTTTATTAATGTTTTTATTTCACATAATATTATTTCTATATTTTTTGTTATATAACAAAAGCAAAAAAATTCAGACGTTTAAATATTTTCTATGTAGAATTTAGTGTGTGAATAACCTATACGTGAATAATGTATAATATTAATCAAAATTTTGTAAGGGTTGTTGTTTTATTACTGATACGAGCTTTTCCCTTTTGGCTAGAAAGAATCATCACGTGTCTGACACGAGCTTTTTACTTTTGGCCAGAGTGAATCATCTCGTGTGTGATACGAGGTTCTCATTTAAGGCACAGCAGAAAGATCACGTCTTCCATAAGTTGATTTAAGGCAAAGGGTTAATTAAAGTTATCGCAGTCATTAAATGTTAAATTTATGTTTACAAAATTTACAGTATTTTGCTACTAATGAAGACTTTCAATTGAAGCTATATTGTCAAATGCTTTAAATACTAATGTGATTTATATCTTGATCTACTCTTTTAAAGCATTTAGAACCTGCAAATGTCTATCTAGTCTGCTATATTGGAACCCGTAGAGTAATGTACTGAAGTTTAATTCTTACCTGATTTTACCGGAATCCGTGGATTCAAATTCTGATGTTGTGAAACATAAAAGTAGCTTTTTGGTAATCAGTTTAAAGTGGTATGTCCCCACATAAGTAGCATTGCTGTTGCTAATTGATTTTTATGCTAGAAACCAAAATAAAGGATCGGTTAACCAAAATACAGGTTTAGTACTAATTATGATAACTAATTTAGTTATTTAGACATTAATAAGGAGTTAATACTGAAATTTAACTTTCTTAAAATGTAATTAAAATTATATATAAGTAGAGAAATAAATATGTTTTACGAATATTGTTTTAAACGATTTCAATTCTTCAAAGATCCTAAAGTAATAAGAAAGAGCTTATAACTTTTTTCCGTGCCATTTTTCAAATCGCATGTTTTAAAACAAAGTTTCAGTTGACCAGGGATAACTGCTTAAAATACAGTACCGAAATTAGAACACAAGAACACCAATATCGAAAATCATAAGTTTGTCCTTGGTCAGCATATTTATTGTTGTAGGTGGAAAAGTTATTGAATTATTGAGAGTTTCAAGATTGTAGGTGGGTTTATACACATAAACTTTACCCAAAAAATTTTCACAAAGGTTTAATTAAAAATGATTTTACAGGTTTTTACGAATTACATCATATACTCTAATACCACAGACTGTAGAAACTGTTCATTAAATTTCATTAATTTAAAATGACTCATAAAAGAACATCCTACTCCTTCATGAAGAAAACTTCAAGATAGAAAAAAATAGTGAAGTTTAAGGTTTCATGTTTTAATCTTTCAATCTTTACTAATAAGCCAAATCTCAACTATAGATACATAAACTTTGACAACACCCACACATCTGCTATTTTAAGAAAACATATCCCAACAGTAAACAGTGTAGCATTTACCGCCGAAGTTTAAAAATAGAACTTTAAGAAGAGTCTTCTATAGAAGACAAAACAAAACAAAACCCTACTTTAAGGAACTTATCGTCTAGATGTTGATTTGTTACATCCCTTCGTTGGTGTAGTCTAAGTCTATTTTTATAAGTAATTCAATACAAATACTTGCATTAGTGTAAGTCTACTTTCAGTTTTAGTTTGGTATGAAAACTATTTATTTTTTATTTTATAAATCTTGCTGTATATGTACAAAACCTAACAAATAAATACGCAAATAAACACATGCATATTATATATATATATATATATATATATATATATATATATATATATATATATATATATATATATATATATATATATATATATGTGTGTGTGTGTGTGTGTGTGTGTGTGTGTGTGTACCTATATGTAATATGCATGTATGAATTTATATGCAAAACATACACACACTTATAAAACCAAACCGCTATATATATATATATATATATATATATATATATATATATATATATATATATAATTTTAAAATCCCTTATTTACATATTTTAATGCTGATTTAATAACTTTTTTCATAAAGTACTTTGGGGGCTTGAGCGGTAATTCTGATTTTTTCCCTCGAGATACGCTATAGACTTAATTCAGTCTCTGTCTGTACTACTTTAGCCAATAGTTAGTGCGTTCTCTTTAAACATGGGTATTTTTCATCACGTGATCAATTGTGCTTAGGGATTATTCGTAGTCTTTTTACATTAGAAATCAGTACTTGAAAAGTGTGTGTGCGAGATCACATTGTCTGTGTGCAAGATGTTGTAAATATTCTTGCCTGTTGTATGGATTTCATGTATCTCAAAAGATATAAAATGTGTTGTGCTTTTAAATGAGTCTCACCCATATTACATACATATGCATATAATCTTTATGTATAAATTTTTCTGTCCATGTGTTCGAACTATAACTCCTCCTAAACGGCTGGACTGATATGGATGAAATTTTGTGTATGTAATTAAGCTGATTCGAGAAGGGTTTGGATCCACAATTTGATCTGATAGAAAATTATTAAAAATCCAGAATTGCGTGCTTATTGGAAATATTGTAATGCCGCTTGAAAGCCTTCTTGTAAACGTATATGTGACACAATGGTCAGCGCACCCGGTTTAAAAACGAGAAGTCCCAGGATCGAATCCCAGTACAGGTGATATGGTTTGGTTTGGTTGGTTGGTTGGTTGGTTGTTTGAAATTTAGTGGCGCTAATTCCTCTTGGGACAAACTGCGCCAAACATGACGAAAAACAGAATACAACACAATTTTAGAAATAATTTTGATGGAACGTTAAAAAAGAAATATGCCTGAATCTAGTAGAAAAAAACACTTAAAATTAAATAAATAAGTAGAAAATTTAGAAAGACAGAAATTTAACACGAACATCAGTAAAGTATGATTAAATAATTAAAGATTAAAATGTAAAAGAGAAACAAAAAATTGAAAAACGTACAGCACAAAGAAGAAAATTAAGAATTTAAAGATTCAAATTCAAATTTATTAAAATATTAGAATTTAAAATCAAGAATTAAAAGATTAAGAATTAAATATTAAAAAATTGAACATGAAAAGTTAGAAAATAAATACAAATCAGATTTCAAAGTACAAGCCAGTACAGCGAAGAAAAGGGAATAAGCCTGGATGCGGCATTTTTCCAATGATTGAATTAAGATTAGGTGACGAATTACCAAAGAATTTTATGTACAGAGATTTAAAATATATACAAGAAGTTAAGATATGTGCGACTGTATAAGTAGTCTTACAATACGCACACTGTGGAGGTGCCTCACCAAGCAAGAGATGTGCATGGGTGAGTCGGCAGTGACCCACCCGAAGACGAGTGATAATCACGTCCTGTCTTCTAGAAGGTAGTTGAAGCCACTTGGAAATGTTTTCTTTTACATCTCGCAATTTATTTGATACTGTATCAACCCAAGAATTCTGCCATTTAGAGTGAGCTAAATCTTTGATGTAAATTTTCAGGTCAGGATAAGGAAGGCCAGTGTTAAGATAGTTTTCGGCAGACTTGGCAGCTAAATCCACAAGTTCATTTCCTTTGATGCCGACATGAGAGGGAACCCAGCTAAAAATTAACGAGATTCCCATGGTTTTAAGATTGGTTATTAAAGTGAGAATTTTGAAAATAATAGGGTTATTACAATTAGGAGAGATTAATGAATTTAAAACACTTTGAGAGTCAGTACAAGTAATGAAATTTTCACTATTGTGGTGCATCATTTCCTCTAAAGCCTTCAAGATAGCAAAGGCTTCAGCAGAAAATATGGAGAGTTTAGAATGTAGCCTATAGCTATTGATCTTTTCTTCGATACTGTATGCACAGCTAACAAAGTTTATGGATTTGGAGCCATTGGTAAAAACCAGAGTGTAAGTTAAAAAGTATTGTTTGTGATCTTCAAATATTTGTTGATATATGTTATTAGCAGTTAAACTTTTTTCAAATGACTTAAAAGGGTTTATAATAGTAAAATTAGGATTGTACCAAGGATGAGTTCTAATGTCTATAGGAATACTATCAATATTGTCAAAGTTAAGATCTCTTAAAATTCCTTTTATCCTTCCCTGAAAAGGCAGAATACAAGAAGGTCTAGCATCATAGCATAGTAGTTTGGTTTGTAGCGCTACGGTCTACTTTTTGCAACAGGAGGGTTAATGAGACCGGGACCTACATCTTAAAGACGATTCCGAACGGCTACGAACATCCATGCCACTGTGGGATTCGAACCCACGAACTCCGGTTCCGAAGTTCAACATACTAACCATTCGCCATCGTTCAGTACCGGCGATGTGGAAATTTTAATTTAGTCTAATTATGTTTGTGATAACTTCAAACTTGGTGGCTTTATGTATTTTTAAAATATTTGTTTCCTTATTTTTAAATCAAAGTGTTGTCATAATTTATATATATTATATATATAAAAATATATATTTATATATATATATATATATATATATATATATATATATATGTATATATATAATATATATATATATATATATATAATATATATACCGTATATTGGGTCATATATATATATATATATATATATATATATACATACAGATATATATATATATATATATATATATATACATAAATACCTATATATACATACATATATACATATATATTTAACGCAAATACTGGGTGCAGTATGCATTTCGAAGAAAATGAAGTGGAACATCAAATCTCAATACAAATTAACAACCTCAGTTTATTCTAATCGTTGCATTAAAACATAAAAATCTTATTAGAATGTTTGATTTACATAACAAAGCAGTTTAAAAATCGATAGCAAACATATGTTTATCAAGCAACTCCTCCTCCCCCAACAAATTAGCCTTCAAGGAATCAACGAGTGAATATTATGAATGCGTATTCAGTGCGAAATGCCATTCGTATCGCCAAACAACAAAGGACTTAAAACAATTAATCAGAATTATAAGCTAAGTGAGTTTGTTCCTATCTAATGAACTGCCCGTAACCTAGACATTTCTCGAACCTTCTATGCAGAAACAGCTATTTTAAATTAAATAAGTCTTTATCAAGATTTTACTCATTTAACTCCGTTACGTATAATGATATGTTTCCATTATTTTAATATTTAAATTTTATTCGTACATTTCTACTTCTAAATGGAGTATGTAAATGTGTGTCTACATGTATGCATGTATAACAATTAACGTTGTTTCTTTAAATGATATTTTTTGGTTAATTTTGCGTTTCTTAGAATATTTATTCAACAGAATTTTAAATGGATATTCTCAGAATCTCGGTTTGAAGCTATTAACTGTATTTTAACTGTGTCTGCAGGTGTTTAAATTAAATGCTTTGTTAACTAAATGCTTTATTCGCCGATTAAAATATATGCTTAAAAAATCATATCGAGAAAGTG
Organism: Pardosa pseudoannulata; assembly: GCA_032207245.1. Taxonomy (NCBI): domain Eukaryota; kingdom Metazoa; phylum Arthropoda; class Arachnida; order Araneae; family Lycosidae; genus Pardosa; species Pardosa pseudoannulata. The sequence continues at coordinate 111,408,496 of CM063500.1, read as the reverse complement.
AGACAATAGAGCTGCTGGTGAATAATTTTTAATAGCTTGTTGTTTTCTCAAATTATCAAAACACTGCAAAAATAAGAAACAGTGTTTTTCAATCCATAAAATGACAAAATGTCAAGTTGTTTATAAAGTAGAAGGCTGTAAATTTCCTACAATAAACCAGGTAGAACATGTACACAGAATGCAATGTACTCTCGGACTTTCTGCAAATGTTAGCTTAGTTCCAAGGCTTATAGCCTAGATTCCATTGCAGCTTAGATACTAATAGACCTTTGTCATGGATATTTAGAAAGAAAATTGGGTTAAACTTAAGGTATAACAAGCTTATTACAAGTTTTCAATTTTAACGTGGTCTTAACACAGTGTAACATTAAATCTTTAAAATCAAAGTTAAATCAAATCATCTAAAGCATGTACCAACTGTACCTGCCTAAAATAGATAGCATGATGCAAACTTGGATATATTTTCTTGCATAAATCATGTATATATTCCTCATGTACACCATTATATAATTCTTCAAAATTAAATTTATTATGGCACCATTATTTTATTTATTATAGGAGCTTCACAATCTACAAAAAATGGTGCTCCACTTCTCATGTCTGCATATTTAGCGAAGTTTCAGTCTGTTCCATCGACATCGTAATAACCTAAAATTTCGAGGTATAGGAACTTAAGTGAATAACTTAGTATAGAAGAAATATATAAAAGAAATCATTCGGAATCTTTCCAAAAACAATTTTTTTTTGCTTTTAAACTATAATTATCTGTTTCTTTCACCAAATAATTCCCTATATTCTTTTATAACATAACAACCGATACTAATTTTAAAAAATCTGACTTTAGATATTATATTTTTAATATTATCAATTGCCTAAGTGCTGCTGCAAATTTTGCCTATATGTTTTTGTTTTTAATAAAATATTCAAAGACTGCAACAGCATTTATGAAATATATATATATATATATATATATATATATATATATATATATATATATATATATATATATATATATATATATATATATATATATATATATATATATATATATATATATATATATATATATATAGTGTGTGTGTGTGTGTTAATTTTTGAAGTTTTGGGGTTGGAGCCGGCCTAAGATCCGCCGTGTTCACTAAAGGTGACTGGGTTAAATATGTTCGTGGTAATAAAGTCCTTCAAGTTCTCAAACAATACCTCTGGGGGTGGTAGGCCAAGCCTGTGGGTCTTCTGCTTGGTCCCTGCTTGTATATTATGAGGACCCATTAGGAGTAATATTACTCACATCCGTAGCATACATTAATCTACACGTGCTTCCTAGATGGTGCTAAATGAGTAACAGGTCCGCAGCCTTGTAAAGGCGTTAGGATAATATCTGTATCGCCTGCTGCGTTGTAAAAAAATATTTGCAAATTTTTACAATAAGTAACAATCGAACTTGTTAAACAGGCTCTATTATTTTAACATAAAAATAAAAATCATACAAATAAGCTTATATATTTATCTCTTTGTTATACTAACGTATGATATAATGAAAAAGAATGGAACTTCTCCCAGTTTTCGACGCAAACACCAAAATAAAAAAAGGATTGATTAAAAAGAACTTTGCCTGCCCGATCACTAAAACCGTCCTTTCAATTAAGCCTAAATTCAAACTAAAGTTATGGAAGAAATCCCGGTGTTCTCGGAAAGTCGTAATTCCGAATTAACTCGGCGTAAACACAGCTGCACCTTAATACCGGATAATCCTAACGAGCTCTCCCCGGCGGGCATAAATAGTGGCCCCAATATCACTCGCTCACCCCCAGGGACCGATATCCGGGCACTAAAAGGGATGTCCAAGGCTTGTTTATAGCCAACGCAGTTCGTATTCCCTTTAAACGTCTATTGTTATTAAAGATATCGCCGTCGATAAAGCAAGGCTTTGGGGTTTCTGTAACGTATAACCATGTGCAGTGCATAAATGATTAGAAAAAATTCTAATCCTGTAATATCAAGCTTTGTTTAGCATATATTTATACTCTCTTAGGAATACACACATATATTACAATCGTATTATTAATAATCAACCTTTAAATGATTAGAAATTTTTTTTCTGCATCGCATATATTGCAGGATTAGAAAAATTACTAAATCTGCAATATCAAGCTTTGTTTAGCATATATTTTTACTCTCTTAGAAATACATACATGTATTACAATCGTATTATTAATAATCAACCTTTAAATAATTAGAAAAAATTTTTAATCCTGTAATATCAAGCTTTGTTTAGCATATATTTATACTCTCTTAGGAATACACACATATATTACAAACGTATTATTAATAATCAACCTTAAAATGATTAGAAAAATTTCTAATCCTGCAATATCAAGGTTTCTTAAGCATATATTTTTACTGTCTTAGAAATACACACATATATTATTATTGTATTATTAATAATCAACCTTTAAATGATTAGAAAAAAAATTTCTACATCGCCTATATTGCAGGATTAGCAAAATTGTTAATCCTGCAACATCAAGCTTTGTTTAGCATATATATATTTACTCTCTTAGAAATACACACATATATTACAATCGTATTATTAATAATCAACCTTTAAATAATTAGAAAAAATTTTTAATCCTGCAATATCAACCTTTGTTTAGCGTATATTTTTTCTCTCTTAGAAATACACACATATATTACAATCGTATTATTAATAATCAACCTTTAAATGATTAGAAAAAATTCTAATCCTGCAATATCAAGCTTTGTTTAACATATTTTTACTGTCTTAGAAATACACACATATATTATTATTGTATTATTAATAATCAACCTTTAAATGATTAGAAATTTTTTTCTGCATCGAATATATTGCAGGATTAGAGAAATTACTTAATCTGCAATATCAAGCTTTGTTTAGCATATATTTTTACTCTCTTAGAAATACATACATGTATTACAATCGTATTATTAATAATCAACCTTTAAATAATTAGAAAAAAATTTTAATCCTGCAATATCAACCTTTGTTTAGCGTATATTTTTTCTCTCTTAGAAATACACACATATTACAATCGTATTATTAATAATCAACCTTTAAATGATTAGAAAATTATCTAATCCTGCAATATCAAGCTTTGTTTAGCATATATTTTTACTCTCTTAGAAATACACACATATATTACAATCGTATTATTAATAATCAGTTATTAAAAGTTTGATAAATATCTATATTATCAATTTCTTGAGTATGTCCTAAATATGAATATATTTTGAGTAAATGGGCTAAATAGAAACTAAAATTTTTTATCGTCATGCGAGAAAAAAGTTATAAGAAGAAGAAATCTGAAATAGAATTCATCAATAATTCATCCATTTAATATCATTACTGCGAGATTTAATTTTCATGCATGAATTATATAGAATTATATGAAATTAAGATTTTGTTTAAGGTTGAAATACATAAAATGCATAAGAAATTGAAAAGCTTCCGAGGTGCATTTTATATCATATTTAAAATGCGTTTAAATCCACATAGAACTTTAAAAGCTCATTTTTTAAATAATTTTTAAATATTCTTTTAAATACCAAAATACCTTTATTTGAATCTATAAATTGATTAAGTATGAAAACTATTTAATGTAATCGAATTTATTTAATTTATAAATGTAAATTACGAAGAAAAAATAATACAAAAAGTTATATTTAATTATTATGAATACACTTAATAAAATTAATTATAGTTTTATAAATTAAATATTCACACCAGATAAAATTTTAAATAAAAGTTGGACATAATTTTTATTAAAACTACTAATTCCTTTTGATGTAATTATGCATAAAATATTTATCTTGTGAAATATAAATAACAGATTTCTATTTTTCCAATATTAAGATGATTTTGATATATATATATATATATATATATATATATATATATATATATATATATATATATATATATATATATATTATTAATGTAAGTACATTTATAAAACCCATATATATATATTTATGTTTGTATATGTTTATAGATACAAAGCACATATATGCAGTAAGGCGGACTTCAAAGTGGGTGGTTTCCGTTATGGCCATATAAATGGTACCATTTTACTCAAATACCTTTATTAGAAGAACGTTGGTTGACGGGCTTCGTCTTTATTATCTTCGAAAAGACAGAACAGATAACATTAAGTTCTAAAGAAAAGAGTAAGTAACACCTGGGTCAACATCTCTGTGAATCTAGGTCACCTCAGTGAAAATCATTGTTTAAATCTGCCTCCGATTGCTTGCATCTTCTTTTTGTTTAGAATTTCCTAAATTGACCCCTAGGACTGTATAACATTTTAATTGGTTGGACCCTTTCCCTGAGGGTGTTAACTGTAGCCCCAATGGTCAATTTAGGTTAGGGTTTAAAAGTGAGAAAGGAAAGGGATGCGGGTTATTTTGCCTTTGACTTAAGATTTGAAAACCCCTAAGAATTTCATTGCGTCTTAATCAGAGCCGCCTTTGGGCTTTTATACAAAGTACCTATATTAGTTTCCCGATATAGTTTACTTTCCTCCCCCCGTCTCTCTCTATACTACTTCTTCCCTATCCCTCTCTTTTTCTCCCTCTCTCTTTCTCTCTTTTTCTCCCTCTCTCTATCTCTCTATCTCTCTATCTATATCTCTCTATCTATATCTCTCTATCTATATCTCTCTATCTATATCTCTCTATCTATATCTCTCTATCTATATCTCTCTATCTATATCTCTCTATCTATATCTCTCTATCTATATCTCTCTATCTATATCTCTCTATCTATATCTCTATCTCTATCTCTCTATCTATATCTCTCTATCTATATCTCTCTATCTATATCTATCTATCTATATCTATCTATCTATATCTATCTATATCTATCTATCTATATCTATCTATATCTATCTATCTATATCTATCTATCTATCTATCTATATCTATCTATCTATATCTATCTATCTATATCTATCTATATCTATCTATCTATATCTATCTATCTATATCTATCTATCTATATCTATCTATCTATATCTATCTATCTATATCTCTATCTATCTCTCTTTCTTTCTATCTCTCTCTTTCTATCTCTCTCTATCTCTTTCTCTCTTTCTATCTCTCTCTCTATCTATCTCTCTCTTTCTATCTCTCTCTTTCTATCTCTCTCTTTCTATCTCTCTCTTTCTATCTCTCTCTTTCTATCTCTCTCTTTCTATCTCTCTCTTTCTATCTCTCTCTTTCTATCTCTCTCTTTCTATCTCTCTCTTTCTATCTCTCTTTCTTTCTATCTCTCTCTTTCTATCTCTCTCTTTCTATCTCTCTCTTTCTATCTCTCTCTTTCTATCTCTCTCTATCTCTCTCTTTCTATCTCTCTCTCTCTATCTCTCTCTTTCTATCTCTCTCTTTCTATCTCTCTCTTTCTATCTCTCTCTTTCTATCTCTCTCTTTCTATCTCTCTCTCATCTATCTTTCTATCTCTCTCTTTCTATCTCTCTCTATCTCTTTCTCCTCTCTCTCTTCTCTCTCTCTATCTCCTTCTCTTTTTATCTATCTCTCCCTCTTTCTATCTATCTCTACCTCTATCTTTCTATCGCTCTCACTCTTTCTATCTCTCTATCTCACTACCTTTCTATCTCTCTCTATATATCTCTATCTCTATCTCTTTTTCTCCCTCCCTCACTCTCTCTCTTTCTCTCTCCATCCCTCTGTTTCTCTCCGTCTTTCTGTCCCTCTTTCTGGCCGACTTTCTCTCTCTCTTTCGCTTTCTATCTATATCTATCTATCTATATCTCTATCTATATATTTATATACTTTATGATTTCTGATCGGCAAAGCAAGTTTTAAGACTTTTCTCCAGAAATAAATGATGAAAATAAATATCTAATTTTCTAATATATACCTCAAAATTTTTTTAGACAAATACATTTAATGAAACTCTTATTCTAATCTTTATGCAAGCAATTTTTAAAAATTTCTCCATTCAAATAACTTTTACTAAAATAAAATTACTTTACGTCATAATATATAATTGAACACCAAGATTCTAATCTGTAAATAACCATTTTTAAAAATTTTCTCTCAAAATGGCATTTTTTTAAAAACGTAACTACTTTGCCTAACAATGACTAACCCATTTAATGCCTCTCCGAGATTCCAATCTAGCGAGAGTATATATCTAATTTCCTACCCAAATACCTAATAACGCTTCAAAACAATGCCCGCCGTCAACAATTTTGCCGGATGGTGTTTGCATAGCAGCAATATCTCTTGTCCTTGTTAATGAAGGAAGTTTCACGCGCAATATCCTCTATACCTAAATTGCATCCTTAGTGTTCAAACAAATAACATTTCAACGCACTGCTTCGAGATTAAATGACATTAAAGAAAAATTACTCCGGTGGGGGTGTCTTGATGAAATCAGACGCGCACACATCACTGAGCGCGTGTTTATTTATCAAATTTCGCTTAATCACGTAAAGAGCGTGTGCCCTTTGTCATCCCGCTAATGAGATACTGAAAATTTCACTTCACATTTACGCACAAACACTTCAATGTGGAGGCTTAAAAGCCGACAAAAGAAGCGCTCTTTGCAAGGCAGGTGGAAATTGCGATAATTAATTTTTGTCGCATCTGATTGCGGCGAAGTGCTGGTCATATGCTAATTCCTTCTGGCTGAGCAGAGACGGCTTACGTTTATTTGATATAACAGGATGAAAGGCCGCTAAAATAATGGATAATGTCAGCAAAATAAAACAAGATTTTTTTTAAATTTTAAATTATTTACATATTTTTACTTATTGCGTTGCAAATAAATGTGTTCGATTTGTTAAAACCCGCAGTTACAAGGTCGTACGCAAGGGGGGATTTAGGCTGACCGGTTCCCCTCCGAAATTCTAAAAAAAACCATTTCGTGGAAAGAAAATGGAACATGTTTGTGGTTCTGTCATCTGCCTAAATGTGCATAGACATCAGTGTGTTTAGTGACGTTTAATTAAACAGAAGTGCAAATTATATTCTACCTGTAAGAGCAGATTGACAACACTTTCAGCAACGCATCTCAATATTGATGCATAATCGGAAGAAATTTGGAAACGGCTTACGTTTATTTGATATAACAGGATGAAAGGCGGCTAAAATAAAGGGATAATGTCAGCAAAATAAAACAAGATTTTTTTAAAATTTTAAATTATTTACATATTTTTACTTATTGCGCTCAAATTTGTTTGATTTTTTAAAACCCGCATTACAATGTACGCAAAATTTACAGTTTAATTCAAAAAACATTTCGTAATGGATCATGTTTGTGGTTCTGTCATCTGCCTAAATGTGCATAGACATCATTGTTTATGACGTTGAATTAAACAAAGGTCATTATATTCAACCTTAAGAGCAAATGACAGCACTTTCAGCAACGGATCTCAATTATTGATGCATAACGAAATTTGGAATTTTTTTTGAATTTTCAAGGTGAACATATTTCAAAATAGACAGATAAATGTTCATTTTTCAAAATTATTCTTTTTGTTGGTTTGCTAATTTTTGTTTTTACTTATTTTTAAAAAATTTAAGAATTGAATATCATGTATAGTTTTCAATGTTATTTTTACTATTATTTATTATGTAGTTACTTCAATATATTTAGACATTAATATATTGCTATTATATATATATTCTTAATAATATAAATCTTAAATATTTTATGATATTTAATGTACATATAAGAAAAATCTGTATTTTACATTGTATATTAAAAAACATCTTTCACCTTCGTTTTCAATATAATTTTTGCTTCTTTAGCTACATTTTATAACAGACGAAAAAATCTTAATAAAACCCTATAGTATAATACTATATTTATGTATTATACAGATTAAAAGAAAATTTTAAATACATAATAAAAATTTTAATAAAATTTTTAACTTTGGACAAAAATCATTTTAACAATGTTTACTTTTATGTTTTCAACAGTGAATATTTAAAGAATATATTGTCTAAGAATACTAGCTATAATATATATATATATATATATATATATATATAATAATAATATATATAATATTAAAGAAATAATAGCAATGAGAATTTAAATGATTTTATGTACAACTTATGTAATTAATTACCATGTTAGTCTTATCATACACTCATTTTTTTCTTCTCTCATTGGCAATAAAGTGTATTTCTCAACTTTCATAAACAACATGGCGGATGTGAAAACAACGTTTGTGGCGTTAGATAATATAGAAATAATATAAATAATTAATATAAAAATATTAAAATAATATTTGTATGAAGCAAAGAATCCTCTGTACAACAGATAATGTTTAGAATAGCAAGAATTGCTTCTAGTGAAATAATATATATATATAAAATATTAAGCGGAAATCAGACTAGAAATGTGTATGTTATGACGTAGAATAGACCAATTTCTTAACAAAAAACTAATAAATTTTAAGAATAACTCGCAAATCTACTGGATGATATGTAAAATACTGGGGTCAGTGAGAGTCTCCCCACTGAAACACTAAGAGGTAATGAATTAGTGTCAAATAAGAGGGAAAGGATGAAAAGTGGACCACTTAGCAAATATTCTCGTGCTAAATATATTTTTGTATTTTATTTAGTTATAGTTTATGTTGACACTTAACACGTTACAGTAACTGTTGCATAAAATGTTCCTCATATAGGACATGAAGAGATTCTAAAAATAACTTTCTATATTTTTATGTTCGTATGACAAGTAACTCTAATATAAGAATGTCGAATCTTAAATGATGAGTCTAATTTATAATATATATAGGACATAAAAATATTCTAAAAATAACTTTCTATATTTTTTTGTTTGTATGACAGGTAACTCTAATATAAGAATATCCAATCTTAAATGAGGAATCTTTAATTTCTAATATATATATATAGGACATAAAGAGATTCCAAAAATAAATTTCTACATTTTTATGTTCGTATGACAAGTAACTCTAATGTAAGAATGTACAATTTTAAGCTATGAGTCTTTAATTTCTAATATATATAGGACATAAAGAGATTCTAAAATTAATTTTCTATCATTTTTATGTTCGTATGACAATCATTTCTAATATAAGAATGTCCAATCTTAAATGATAAGTCTTTAATTTCTAATATATATATATATATATATATATAATATATATTATATATAGGACAATGAGTTTCTAAAATTAACTTTCTATATTTGTATGTTCGTAAGACAAGTAACTCTAATATAAGAATGTCCAATCTTAAATGATAAGTCTTTAAATTCTAATATATATAGGACATAAAGAGATTCTAAAAATAACTTTATATTTTTATGTTCGTATTACAAGTAACTCTAATATTAGAATGTCCAGTCTTAAATGGTGAGTCTTTAATTTCTAATATATATACAGAATTTTCACTTGTATAAAATTTAATAACAGTTATGAAAACTTCTTTTTCTTATTCATATCCTAATAACATTCTCAAAACTAATTCTCTGTACTTGAGTGTTACAGTGAACGTTTTGCTGAAAACTTATTCGCAAAAAGTCTAGAGTGTCCTCAAATTCTTTAAGTATACAATAAATACTCGGAAATTCCCGTATTTAATCTTCTTTGAGTTGTGCAGGATAGAATCAACTCTATTTAGCCGAAGATAAAATATTTTTTGGTGAAAGTTTCGCCAATCACTTAGTGGTCCCTTGACATGGCGTTTGAAAGAAAGACAGTCTGATTAAATCCGTTTTTATAAATCAGCTTAGAACATAGTGGTGAAAGGATACGGTTGAAGTTAATACTCGGGGAAAAACTTTTGAAATGGTTAAGTATTTTGAGATGATGATTAAACAAAGTGATAGCATGAATGGAAGAGTATGCTCAAGAAATGAAAGCAGTTAAGTCCCATACAGTTATTTGTTAAAATTATCTCCAGTGGAGAAATTGAAAAGAATAATTTCGTATAGAAAAATTTAATATTTCTAAGTTCTTCTAAATATTTACTAAAATATTTTTGTTCATTTTTGGTTTTTAAGTTGTTGAAACACCTGTTTCAGAATTATTTTATTTATTCAGATGTAGATTAAAAAATAAATGACTGACGATGTACTTAAAAGATTTAGTTAAGGGAACAAACACATAACTTTTAAACTACTTTAAACTGAAGATTTTTTTCTCATATTTCATCTTGCCATATCTTTTTTAATTATCATAACATGGAATTTTCAACATTTGATTTCAATTTTTCTTTAACTAGCTTTGTTGAATTTGGTTTGTTTTTTTTTAATCTTTTTTTATAAGGTAAAAAGTGAGAACTGATATGGAATTAAAAAAATATTAGCACAATGCATACAGACTTACAAAAGCACAAAGTAAGTTCTATCAATAATTTTTGCATTTAACCATGATTCTGCACCTACTTAAAATTTTAAAAAGTGTCAGAAATATTACACCAGGGGATTAAATTTTCGAAAAATTTAGAACGTGTTTAAAAATTCCATTTGAAATATCCTATATAATATTAGCCCAAGTTATTTGTCCGTCTGTCCACCAATTTATGAAGCGGTTGGACTTGAAATGAATTCCCCGGTTAAGAGCAGGCGATTAAATTTATCAATTTATCCACATAATAAATAGGTAAAAATTAAAATTTTCTAACATCATGACGTCATTCCTTTAACCATCTCATATAATCATTTCTTATTTGAAATTATTTAAATATCGCGTGCATTATTTTCATACGTTTTATCGCTGAAATTACATATTAAGCAAATAATTTTCTTTTATATTTCTATTAAATAATAGATTAAGTATATAGGCGATAATTTTAAATTGAATAATCGATTATTTTTTGTTGCAATGAAAATTTTATCACCGGTATTAACAACAAATTCTTTTCCTAAAAGTCTGGGAGTCTATTTCGCGGACTAATAAACATCTAGCGTTTAAGATATATATCTTTGAAAATTAAGAAGTTTGTTAGTTTGTGTGTTTGTTTTTTTATACATAATTACACAGTATGACTAAATGAATTCAGCCTGAATCTAAACTGCATTTACAATATAGGGAGACTACAGAGGAATATGAAGATGAACACATTATTGAGCGTGTACCAGTTAATTCTCAGCCAAAACCATTTCATTACCTGCTTTGTAGGGTACATTACAATGCTGGAAAATTAAAAATTTTACGGATCCCGTCATATGACGGGCTATATGCTAGTCCTATATAATAATAGCCCACGTTATCTGTCCGTCTGTTCTCGAATTGATGAAGCGGTTGGACCTGGAATGGATAGAGGCATCCTTATTGGATTCTTGATGAGTTAGGGTTAGCAAAATTCAAAGCGAGTAAAGTTTATCTGCTCCTAAAATATCCATCCGTTTCTTAAATAAATTGGTAAAAATGTGCTTCGTATCGCAGCAAAAAATACTATAGTCTTTAAAACTTCGAAATCTACCCCTTCCCCGCTTTTCGAGCTTTTAATGTCGTTATTTCATGCTCTATTTTCCCCGGTTAAGAGCAGGCGTTTCAATGTATCACATAGTAGATAAAAAATAACACTTTTCTACCATTATGACGTCATCCCTTTAACCATTCCATTTAACCATTTCTTAGTTTAAATTATTTAATTATCGTCTACATTATTTTAAACGTTTTACCACTGAACTTAGATATTACGTAAATAATTTTATTTTATATTTGGCTTAATAATAGTTTAGGTACATATAAGATAATTTTAAATTTAATCATCTATTGTTTGTTGTTGCAACGAAAATTTTAATACAGGTACTAACAATAAGTTATTTTCATAAATGTCTAGGAGTCTATTTCAAGGACTAATATATATCTAGTGTTTAAGGATCGTGGAAAATTAAGAAGTTTATTCATTTGTGTGTTTATTTTTTATACATAATCGAACGGTTTGGAATCGATTCCCTAAATTTTGGACATCATTTATGTATACCGCCAAATAATCACTGTCAATATTAAAACCGCTGCTGTCCATCCTATCATGTAATATGATAAGATAAATTAAAGTCGGCAACTAACGTATGTTCAGTAAAGATAAACAAATTATTGAGAATGTGCTATATAATTCTCAGCAAAAAAAAGAAACCAATTTTTTACCTGCCTCATAGAGTACTTTGCAATTCTTGAAGATTTAAGGAGCTAAAACATTTCTTCATATTTTTTCTAAATTTAAAATATCTTGATCTTTTAAAATCTTTTTAGCTTAGAATCTCTTTGAGATTACTTAATAGTTACATTTCACTATCTAAATATTATCATTTCTAAATTTAGACGAAGGATATACTTGGAGTTGGAAATAATTGAAAAATCATTTAAAACTATATTGGCCCGTAAGTAAGCAAATATTTAGCAACGAATGTTTATTAATTGAATAAAGTATCATTTTGTAATTATTTTCTGTATTTAGTGTTGAGAGACGTTTGGAATAGTAGATAATTTGTAGTGGAAAAGAACTAAGAGAATCCTGTTAGAATGTGTTAAATAATCTATAAACATCCTATTTTTTACCGAAAAAATATGTTGGGGAAAGACTAAAAGCTTGAAGTGTATTTCGCTCGCTTACTGTCACTATACTTCACTAGAATAAAGAATTTTGTTCTCAAGACAAAATATCAGTAAAAAACATTTTTACTTCGTATCACTGAACTTAGTGAGATGTATCCCATAAAAACGTATGAGAATGCAAATTTCAAACAAACGTATCGTAATATTACTCAACTAGCATATAACCCATCATATGACGGAATTAGTAAAATTTTTAATATTCCAGAACTGTTAAGTACCCAATGAGGCAAGTAAAAAATGGTTTGTTTTTTGGCTGAGAACTATCTGGTTCACTCTCAATAATTTATTTATCGTCATACTCCTCTAGAGTCTGCCGATCCTGTAATTAAGTTTAGAATCACATTGAATTCATTTAGTCAAATCGTGTGGTTATGCATAATAAACAAACACACAAAAGAACAAATTTCTTAATTTCTAAATATATGTAAATTAAAAGTTAGATATTTGTTAATCAGTGATATAGACTCCTAGACTTATATGAAAAGAATTTATTGTTAATACCGGTGGTAAAAGTTTCATTGCAACAAAAAATAATCGATGACTAAATTTAAAACTATCACGTATGTACCTAATCTATTATTTAAGCCAAATATAAAAGAAAATCATTTACGTAATATTTAAGTTCAGTGATAAAAGATATTAAAATATTGTAGACTATATTTAAATAGTTTAAAATATGAAATGATTCAATGAGATGTTTAAAGGAATGATGTCACAATGCTAGAAAAATTTGTTATTTTTACCTATTTATTAAGTGATAAATGGATAAATGTAATCGCCTGTTCGTAACCGGGGAAAATAAAGCTCGAAATAATGGCATTAAACTCTCGAAAAGGAGGGAAGTGGTGGATTTCGAAAGTTTTAAAGACGACAGTATTTTTTGCTGTGATATGAAGCATATTTATACCAATTTATTTTAGAATCGGATGGATAGTTTAGGAGAAGATAAACTTTATTCGCTTTGAATAGATGCCTCTATCCATTCCAGGTCCAACCGCTTCATAAATTGGAGGACAGACGTGCAGATAACTTAAGCTATTATTATATAGGGGATTATGAAGTATTTATAAATACTCAATCACTACATAACTTTCATCCAGTATCACATGTCATGTGTATACCCTGCTCCATTCGGCTTAGCGTCTTTACAGTAATAGATCTTCTTTGGAATGTTTAGTTTCGAATCGATTATCAATGAGAAAGAAAGGTTTTATTGTGATAAAAAAAAGCCTTTATAAGTACCACGAATCTCATAGATTTATATTATTTTCTGATAAAAGTGTTAGATTACATTAAAATACAGACATTCAAATGTCATTCTGAGTAACTAGTTATGATATGGAAGGATGGTGTGTTCGTTGAGAACCCTACACGAATGATATATATATTTCAAGTTTTATTATTTACAGTCCAACCTGAAATTTTACGAATATTCACATCTGTGTTTGGGAATAATAGTAAAAAATCTTTTTCAAGATTTGTCATCTTATTCTGAGGTAGCCCTCGTATAGCAAAGACAGTAGACCGTAGTGCTACATATCAAACCAAAAATTATTGAAATGATAACAAATTGATATTTAAATAATCAATATCAATTATTTTAAATGAAACATAAACAAAAGAGAAAAAATTTCACGCGATACGCAATGCCAAATAAATATAAAATCCCCTATTTAATAATAGCTTAAGTTATCTGTCCGTCTGTCATCCAATTTATGAAGCGGTTGGACCTGGAATGGATAGAGGCATCCATTCAAAGCGAATAAAGTTTATCTTCTCCTAAACTATCCATCCGATTTTAACATAAATTTGTATAAATATACTTCATATCACAGCAAAAAGTAATGTCTTTAAAACGTTCGAAATCCAACCCTTTCTAGCCCCTTTTCGAGAGTTTAATGCCATTATTTCAAGCCCTATTTTCCCCGGTTAAGAGAAGGCGGATAAATTTATTTATCACCTAATAAATAGGTAAAAATAGCAATATTTTCTAGCATTCTGACGTCATCCCTTTAAATCTCATTGAATCATTTCATATTTTAAACTATTTAAATATCGTCTACACTATTTTAATATCTTATATCACTGAACTTAGATATTACGTAAATGATTTTCTTTTACATTTGGCTTAAATAATAGATTAGGTACATACGTGATAGTTTTAAATTGAATCATCGATTATTTTTTGTTTCAATGAAACTTTTACCACCTGTATTAACAACAAATTCTTTTCATATAAGGAGTCTATTTCACGGACTAATAAATATCTAATTTTTAATTTATATATATTTGGAAATAAAAAAGTTTGTTCTTTTCTGTGTTTGTTTATTATACATAACCACACGGTTTGACTAAATGAATTCAATGCGGGATTCTAAACTGCATTTACAAGGTCGGGAGACTCTAGAGGAGTATGAAGATAAATAAATCATTGAGAGTGAACCAGATAATTCTCAGCCAAAAAACAAACCAGTTTTTACCTGCCTCATAGGGTACTTAACAGTTCTGGAATATTAAAAATTTTACTAATCCCGTCATATGATGGGCTATATGCTAGTAGTTTAAATAATGATTTTAGTCTTTTTATTCTTGCGTAAATAACTCGACAATAAATATAGATAAATAATTAGATACCGTGCTCTATATCTGGTCATCGTTATACCCTGATGTGCAAATAAAGACATACTAGTTTATTTTATTTTCTTGTAGTTCCTCAACAAATTATTTCTGTACAAATCAGTGCCAAACAGTTATAAAGAAGACGACTAATTTTCTAGAAATGTTGCAAAAAAGAGCTATGAGAGATATATAAATACATCAGGTGATGTTTAATCTCTCACCTGTCTACCCCTCTTTACACCCCCTTCGTGCCATCTAATCCTTTTTATATAATTGCAAATCAGAAGTCATAGAAATGCGTCGAGCTTACAAAAAATAAGCTGATTGAATACGGAAAAAAAAAATCAGAGAAACGAATTAGGGAATCACAATAAGCGGCACAATACATCATTTGCCTGACAGGCCGAAAAATTTCGGCCTTGCGAACAATGTAGGGTGGGCCACAGACTCTGGCGTGACGATTCTGATTCGACTAGCTTCAGGGTGCAGAATTATGCATGAAAACATTTGTCATGAGAAATCGGGCTCGGATGAAGTTCAGAGTGTCTGATCGGGAATAAAATTAGAAGCACAAAACTATTTTTCATATCTGTCATTAATTGTAACCTATTAAATATGGATGAACAGAGATGGATGTACTCGTAATATTTAAATTGTTTTGTGCAGGTTACGGCAGCATTTAAATGTATAGCTACACAAGAAAAACGAATTTCATCTTATTTTTTTGCATACAAATAGATTTTATCTTATAAAGCATCTGTGACAGAATATAAATGCTGCAAAGCTAACGTAAGTATGGCAAGTAGGGCCCAGATTAAAAAAGATTGAACTGAAAGAAATGTTTCACAACTATGAATGAACTGCATTATCGATTCGAGCAATGAGAAGATTGAGTTATAACGTTCTTCATTGATAGCTACAAAAGTTGTTTAACTGATATAATTTTGTATTGTAACTTTAAGTTCGTAACCCTAGTTTAACCTTTTGAATCCAATCCAGATGGCTAAAAAAAATGTTCAAAATGTTGTTCCCATTTTCTCAAGAACTTACTTCAGGATGTTTTCCATTTAAAGGTTCTGAATAACAATAAATATATTTGTGATTCCCTATCAATAGAATACTATGTACTTGGTAACAAGAAGCTAAGAACCATAGATATCATAACCAATCAGTTAAACCTTCAGTCTGCAATTATGATATTTAAAGGGAGAAGTTAGTTGGCTTTGAGATTAGTAACACTGAATCCCCAAGGGAACATATTATACCAAAACTCCTCGGCGCAACAGTCCCTAGGGGACAGGGCCTACTGTGCCAATCTCCGTTTATGAGACCGTGGGCACTGGGGTGCGAAGCATATGTTCCGGTTAGGTGGTCAATCTTACGCGGAATCCCCAGTGTTTAGTTCCCAAGCACGCTTGGTTCTCATTTCATCTACCCACTGAAGGGATGAAAGGCTGAGTCAACCTTTCCCAAACCGAAGATCGAACCTCTGACTTGTGTCGTGGGATCGAGTAACGCTACACCAATGCTACTGGGCTTCATATTATACCAATATCAAGGTGAAAAAATTTCACATTTAAGAGTCAATAAAGGAAAATAATTTTTCATAAAATCTGTAATCGGAAAATGAAAATAAGAAAATAAAAAAAAGAAATTCTTGTATAAAAGAGTAAAAAGAAGAAATAAAAACAATTTATATATAAATAAACTCTCAGCACTTCCTAGAGTTAAGAATCACTCTAATATAATTAAAATTTGGAATGTTTGCTAATTAATGATCGAATTACTCAATTATTAGCAAGATTAATAATTATCTGTATTTTTTAATCAAGTTTTACTTACGGATTTTGTTGTTTACCTAAATCACTTTACGGGATGCCTGAATTGG
Organism: Pardosa pseudoannulata; assembly: GCA_032207245.1. Lineage (NCBI taxonomy): Eukaryota > Metazoa > Arthropoda > Arachnida > Araneae > Lycosidae > Pardosa > Pardosa pseudoannulata. The sequence goes on along the minus strand of CM063500.1, from coordinate 111,391,384 downwards.
CACTGCTAGTCTTAATGACCTAATTGTACTGTGATTTGTTACATTAATGGCATTTTAATATAAATCACAGCACGATGTCGAGGGGTGACATTTTAATGTAACAAATTACAGCACGATGTCGTGGAGTTATATCATTATAATAAATAATTTCATTTTATTGTCAATGGATGAATTAAACAAAATATACTAGTATTAAAATAAAAATTTGAATATTAAACCTTTTTTATTTAATATTCCATTTGTATTCTAGTAGTGTATAATATTCTAAAATCTGTTCCTCCCAGAGGTTAATATATAGACTGTAATGCGACATGGCGTGCTCAAAATTGCAAATATTAATGGCTCGAAAAATGAATAATCGTTGAATAAACAGTGCTGAATATCAAATACTGCATAAAGTTTTCAGGTTGCGAGCCCTAAATCCAGAAAATTCGCTCTCGTCTCGGAGGGCTCTGCGGTCTACGGCTTCCTAACCACAAGACTCCGCCTAATTTAACCCTTTCGCACAGGCGAATTCGAACTCAAGGGGTTAGAACGCGGAGCAGGTGGTGGCCCCGGATACGTCGCTTCTAATAATACGTTCGGCGAGCTGGGAGTATCACCGCTATTTGTCAAAACATCGACTGCTAGGGTTTTTCAGACGCGCAATTACGCCGGAGAGACAGTCATTAATATGAAAGCGTGTGTACGTATGTGTGTGTGTGTGTGTATCAGAAGAAGCAGAGGTAACTACGTTACACTGTTAATGTGTTATCGATCCGGGGACGGGGGTGGGCGGGAAAGAGAAACGAGTTTGCGAGAATTTGCAGGTATTTAATTGAATACCGGGGACCTCGCTTTGTTTTGAAGAAGCGTTCCAGAGGCGGAAATGTTTGATGTATCACACCTGATATTGCACGGTAGATCTCCGGTGCTTTTGTGTCGCCCAGAAATGGTGTTGTTCAGAAGAGTAAAAATGCTGTCTAATGAATAGGAAAACAACTTGCGTTTTGAGGGCGTTAAGACTTGTACCGTTATTTCATGCCTCCTATAAAGTATTTACATAGACAGACAACAGAATCTGCAAGTAAGAAATAATATGTAATATTGCTAATTATTTTGAGTTTTAATAAAGAACAATAAGTGTATCTCCAAATTTAAAACGAATTTAAAATAAGAAGTTAATAGTAGTAAAAAATACTGCACACATGATCTCCGCTGTTTTTGTGCATACCTAAATTGTTGAGAACATAACATTTGTTTAATGAATGCCATAATATCGTATGTTTTTATTGCAATAGATCACTACAGTCTACTGTTTGTACCTAAGGATTTCAGATGTTTGATTACCACACTTAATATTGCATGGTAAATCTCCGGGTTTTTTTTGCATCCGCCAGAAATGTTTATTAGAAGATCAAAAGATGTTGTTTATTAAATACGATGACAACCTGCGTTTTGAGGAAGACTATCAACATAATTTCTTTAGAAAAACAACAAAATTTGCACGTAATTTTTTTCAATTGCAAATAAATATTAACACTGATAATTATTAAAATTTAATAAAAAATAATCCTCTTTCCTAAGGTAAAATAAATTTAAAATCTTAAAAGAGAAATAAATACTTGTAATGCATGTTGCACGGAAAATCTTGAGTTTTTTCTTGTAACCTTAAAATGTTCAGAATGACAAAAATGCTGTTGATAAAACACAACTTTTTATTGCAATAGGTTTGGATCTCCAGTATTTTTGTGTAGACATAAACTGTTCAGAAGGTCAGAAATTTAATGTAATGAATCTAATGCTTCTTATTACAACAGGATTGCATTACAGTGCTACGGTCTACTGTTTTGTGACACGGAGAATTCAGAGGCAGAATTGTTTGATGTATCACACCTGGTATTGTACGGTAGATCTCCGGTGCTTTTGTGTCGCCCAGAAATGGTGTTCAGAAGAGTAAAAATGTTGTTTAATGAATAGGATAACAACTTGCGTTTTGAGGGCGTTAAGACTTGTATCGTTATTTCAGGCATCCCATAAAATTATTTAGAAAAACAGACAACAGAATCTGCAAGTAAGACTTTTAAAAAATTAAAAATAATATTCCTAATTATTTTGAGTTTTAATAAAGAATAATAAGTATATCTAATAATTTAAAACTCGTTTAAAATATTGAATAAAAAATAAATAGTATTAAAAAATATTGCACGGACGATCTCCGCTGTTTTTGTGTAGATCTAAATTGTTCAGAAAAAACATTTGCAATAAAAACGCACGTTATTATGCCATTCAATAAAATGACAGAACGTGCGTTTTTATTGCCATGCCGTTTTTTGTCACCCAGAAATGGTGTTCAGAAGAGTAAAAATGTTTAATGAATAGGATAACAACTTGCATTTTAAGGGCTTTAAGACTTATTTCATGCATACCATAAAGTTATTTACAATGACACACAACACAATTTGAAAGTAAGACGTTTAAGAAATTACAAATAAGTAATATTGCTAATTATTTTGAGTTTTAATAAAGAATAATAAGTATATATAATAATTTGAAACTCATTTAAAGTATTTAATAAAAAATAAATAGTATTAAAAATATTGCACGGACGATCTCCGTCGTTTTTGTGTAGATCTCAATTGTTCAGAAAAAAACACAATAACATGCGTTTTTATTTCAATAGAGAACTACGGTTTTCTGTTTGCTACATAAGGGTTTCAGAAGCGGAAATGTTTGATTAACACACATGAAATTGCATGGTAAATCTCCGGTTCTTTTGTGTTGTTCAAAAATGTAGCTCAGAAGACCAAAAAATGTTTATTGAATACGATGACAACCTTCATTTTGATTAAGACTATCAACATACTTTCAGGTAACCTATAAACTTATCTAGAAAAACGATAGAATTCGAACGTAATTATATTTCGAAATAATTGTTAACATTGATAATTATATTAAGTTTTAATAAAATATAATAAGCTCCATTCCTAAGGTGAAATAAATGTAGAATCTTGAGCTTTTTCGTGTAGCCTTAAAATGTTCAGAATGACAAACATGCTGTTGAAATAAAAAACGACTTTTTATTGCAATAAGTTTGAATCTTATAGTACTACTTATTATTGACATCTTTGCCGGCTTAGCGAAACAATATATAGCTTGTTCTATCATTAAATAATGTTTTAAATATAAACTGCATTTAAAGGAAAATGATTTTCCATGTATCTAAGAATGCATGATGCTTTATAAACTGAAACTTCATTGTAAAGACATAATCCTTACGTGATACAGTTCATGTTACTTATATTTTAAACTATTGCTTGAATTAGATATTTCACTAGACTCAAAGATATTATATACACAATATGTATATAAACATAGACTGCAAAAATAAACAGTTTATAATAAATTATCTATAACAATATTTTCATTTACCCCCAAAGTATCGACATAGCCCTATATAACTAAACAGTACTATGAAAATTTATTTAGACTATAACCATTAAATTAGTAAAATGATATTTTTTTTCTTGTTTGATTTAAATTTGAATGATCCGAAATGATCAAACAATCTGTAAGATTGACTTATATATAACAATATTTTTTAGCCCTTTGAAATATCGTTAAGCAACAGTTTTGGCTGCAAAATATAAAGAAAGAAAATTTAATCAATTTCCATAAAGTAAGTATATAGATAAAATTTTGTTCGTTTGATAGAAAATTGATAGTGCAAATGATCAAGAACCTTATAACGATAACTAGTCTATAACGATATTTTTTATGTCCATACAATTTTTTATAAACAGATTTTGATGGATAGTATAAAGAAATATTAATCAGACTATAAACATGAACTGATCAAAAATAATTTTTTTATTCATATGGCAAAATATTGTCTGCACAAATAATCCAACAATCTATAACAATGACTTATTGGTAATAATATTTTTTCAGACACCTAGCATTATGGTTAAAATCAGGTTTTACTGCAGTATGTGAAAAGAGTTTAATTATACTATAATCACCAAATTAGTATAAATTACTTAAAATAAAAATATATTAAGCACTTGTACATTATTAGAAATAAGCTCGCAAACAATATTAAGCATTACGTGGCATACCAATATTATTAGGGAAATTATACTTAAAATTATAATTATATTTTAAACAAATTACCACTACCTCATTCAATAAATACGGGGCAATGGGTGTTGAAAATTATGCAGAATTTATCAAAAGGACCTGTCTTCATATTATATGTCAACATAACATCCTCTTTTAAAAGACGTCAAATAAATATTTAAATTACTACACATGAGAAGATTACCTACACAACTTTAAATTATATGATTTGTCGAGTTAATAACACACCATACACATTAGAACTTTGCAATTATTCTCAAAACTGTGCGAGACAGTAAACTATTAATGACGCGTAAAGCTCTTAACTTTAGAGATTTTGCAACTAGCAAATATATAGAGTGAAATGAATATAATGATTCGTATATGGTTAAAGTAATTATAAAGTGCTATCATTTTGTTTTATTTGAAACTTATTCAAAATGCTTTAAAAATAAAAGTAAGTGCTATTTTCCTTTATTTGAATACTATTGAGATCTTAACACCAGAATATAGCAAAAAAATAACGTCCAAATTCCAATGACAGTACTAGGATGAATGAATATATATGAATATATATATATATGCGTATATATATATATATATATATATCCGTATATATATATATATATATATATATATATCCATATATGCGTAAATATATGAATGTATGCTTATATATATATATATATATATATATATATATATATATATATGTATATATATATATATATATATATGTATATATATCCGTATATATATATGTATATATATCCGTATATATATATGTATATATATCGGTATATATATGAATATATATCCGTATATATATAAATATATCCGTATATATATGAATATATCCGTATATATATGAATATATTCGTATATATATGTATATATCCGTATATATATGAATATATTCGTATATATATGAATATATGCGTATATATGTATATATCCGTATATATATGAATATATGCGTATATATATGAATATATGCGTATATATATGAATATATGCGCATATATATGAATATATGCATATATGTGTATATATATGTGTATATATATGTGTGTATATACATATGTATATATGTATATATGTGTCAGGTTTAAAAATGGGAGTTAAAAATTAAGCGAGTTATAATTAAAAATAGTTAGAACTCATTAACGATAATGTAATAGGAGAAAGATATGCCCTCGAGTGGAACTATACAGAGTAAAGAAGCCGACGTGGAAGTAGACATAGGAATTTTGCTCAGATGGCAACGACAAAAAAGACAGTCCTGAGCGGGAACTCGGGCTGATAACATCCTCGAAGCCTGTCGTGGCAAATTATGAGAACAAAGGATATCTAAATGGTATAGCTCTGGACATAAGGATTACAATAAAGAAGTTTTTATATGCGATATCAAATGTGTCTGTCTTCCATGCCTTAACCACTCTTTCCTGTAATTTTTAAAAAATGATAAATTACATTGTTTCTTAAACGGTAAATTTTAAGGTTTCAGTTACAATGAATAAAATGTTTTACTTCCATACGCCTTGGTTTTACTGTATCGTTAAAAAGTTCCCATATTTTGTGTCACACTGTATATATATTTATACTTATGTGTGTGTGTATGTGTCAGGTTTGAAAACGTAAAATTAATAATTTAGAGTTTTATGACCGCGCAGTTAACTCAGTGTACTCTTTTAATGTATGCGTATTAATCTCTAATAACTCATTATAAAAGCACTTAAAGCGTAAGGATTTCATATAGAGCATCTTGAGAAAGGGTTGTTGCATGAAGCCTGGCTGAGTGCGGTTCCTTAGTTAGAGTGTGGACGCTAGACACGCACCGCTATATTTGATGTTTTGAAGTTGTTAAACTGTGCAATATTCATGAATAAAGACATTATAACTAATTAGATATCTGAGTGTTCATTTGGGCAACAAAGTCTGTCACACGCACGCATACATATATATGCATTTGCAAATACATATATAATTCTCGCATTATTGGTTTTCTCTCACTGATCGTTCTGTTCCATTTATTTTGAATCCTTTCCCATTGATCAAATGTTACTTTTTTCCACATTCATCGTTCCTGTAGTCTTCATTACATTGTACTAATTGTCGAATACTTTGTCTTATATCTTTGTTCTCTCGAAATTATATATTTTATGAAATTTAGGATGGATATGGAAATCAATTCTTTGCTGTAATCAGTTTTTTTTTTGTTTACAAGAAATCGGGTTAGCGTCAAAATCATTTTTAGTTCATCGGGATTCTAACTGTGACGAATATAATAGTCTATTTTAATTGTTGTAAAGGTTTGAGTGGAAAAATTCATTGCAAAATGACAATCTGGGACAACATTATAATAGTTTGAAGATTTGGTCATTTCTTTCTTTGTCTGCATTTTTTGTACGGGACAAAAATAGCCACATTTATAGTAATTTACATCTCATATTTATGTACACAAAATGAGAGTTGTATTACACAACATTCTATTGTGCACAACATAGTACTTTAACAGTAAACAAGATATTTTTACTTCAGTGAGATAATCTTACACAAAGCAGGTCCAGTTCTGTCACATTTTTTTTATAAATATAATTTAAAAGTCAAGAAATTCTAAAAAGTGTTGTAAATATTTTAATCACTTTTACTATTTCCGTCTCCTTAAAAATAAAAAGATGATGTCACTTTTCGTGTACATATGTGTATGTATATATATATATATATATATATATATATATATATATATATATACATATTCACATATACATGCTTATATACATACATATATATATGTATATGTGTATATGTGTATATATATATGTATGTAACAGTGTATTTTAATATTTAATATTTTCGCTAAGTTCAGTACTCGGAATTCCCTTGTGCTGAATTATTTAGTGGTAATTTATTTATTTTGTAATTTTTTGGTTCTGATTTTTGTTTCAGTTAGTTTTTCTCAAACAGCACTTTGCAGGAGTAATTAGTTTAATTATAATCTGATTTTAATGGTATGGCCTGATTCTAGTAAAAAAAAAAATAACAAAAAAAACATGATTTCTTTTACGTGGAATTCCTTTTTTTCAGCTTTCTTACGACGTTTCAATTTTTTTTTTGGTTCACATTTTTTTCCGTTTTTTGGGTTGAAAAAAATATTTTGGCAGATAGTTTTGTTTGGAAATATTTTTTCTTAGAATAATTTTAGACTAATAGCTTTATGTAATAAATTATTTGCAATTTTGTAGTATATTATGTTTTGGAAATTGTATATAATGCATATAGAAGGCTAATTCTATATAAACATACGGTTGAGTTAAAATATTAAGCACTAAGTGAGAGTGAAAAAACTAACAAACATGTTTAAATAAATTTTTATGCACATATATATACACACATATATATGCAAAATATGCACATATATATACACACATATATGTATATGCACATATATATACACACATATGTGTATATGCACATATATATACACACATATGTGTATATGCACATATATATACACACATATGTGTATATGCACATATATATACACACATATGTGTATATGCACATATATATACACACATATGTGTATATGCACATATATATATACACACATATGTGTATATGCACATATATATATACACACATATGTGTATATGCACATATATATATACACACATATGTGTATATGCACATATATATACACACATATGTGTATATGCACATATATATACACACATGTGTATATGCACATATATATACACACATGTGTATATGCACATATATATACACACATGTGTATATGCACATATATATACACACATGTGTATATGCACATATATAGAATTATGTATATATGCACATATATACACACATATGTATATTTACACATATATATATATACACATATGTATATATACATATATATACATACAAACATTATATTATATATATACATACATATATTTACATACAGACAGACATCTATATAGATAATTATAAATGCATAAAATGTTATTATAATATATAGTGAATTAAAATACGTAGATTTTACTGTAGATAAAATGTTCCAACAAAAATATATATAATATAAATTAAAATAAATTATTAAAAAAGATAAAAATAAATAAAAAAATAACTTAAAAAATATAAAAATAAAAGAAATAAATAAATATTTTTTGAAAAGGAATATAAGAAAAATTTGTTCAAAATTCTTTTCGTTAAAAAATATGAAAATTATGATGGAAATTTCATCTTTCAAAACCTTACATTTTCCACGATTATTACCTTTTATCTTCGTAAAATATTACCGTACATTTAAATTAACTTTATCTTTCAAGCAAAAACATAAATCTGTGAAAACTGTAACGAAAAAATGCAATATGTAATACACTCTTCCACGATGTATTTTTAAACTAACCATTTCAAAAAAAAAAACAAAAAAAGAATACAAAGTTTAAAAGCTAAATATTTAAAATATTGCAATAATTTATTATCAAGTATTTTATTAATTTATTGTAAATGTATTAAAAATTAAAAATCTTTTATTTATTTATTTTTTACAATTCATTTTTTTTTTCAATTTAAGATTTTATGAGAGCAAAAATTTCACAAAATGGACACATCGATACTTTTTCTATACTAATTTTAACAAAATTCTTTGGTATCTATTATTCTTAGGTATATAAAATCATTTATTTCAGATTATTTTTCCATTACCTTTAATAAAAATTCTTGAATAGTTCAATTATTTATCCCCCTAGGGGGGGGAAACAATTCGAAAACAAAGCAAAGTCTCACATCACTTTCCACAATTTTATTTTGTTTATTTTGTAATCGAAGATAAATTTATTATGTAATTGACATAATTAGATTATTTTTATTTTTCAATTTAAGATATCACTATGAGTGGGAGGAATTTTCCACATGGCAGAAAGAAACGTCTCTCATCCTACTGTTAACTATATTACCATGTATCTCTTATTCTTAAGCAAAGTAAAGGAAATAATCATTTGTATCAGATTATTTTACCATTGCATTTATTAAATAGTCCTTGATATCCTCCTGTGGGGGAAACTATTCGAAAACAAAAGAAAGTCTCACATCACTTTCCACATTTTTCTTTTCTTTTTTTATTATATAAGATTATTTTATTATGTAATTGAAATAATTAGAGATTTTTCTTATTTTTCAATTCAAGATATCACTATGAGTGAAAGAAATTTCACAACATGGCACAACGAAACGTCTCTCATCCCACTGTTAACAATATTACCTTGTATCTCTTATTCTTATGCAAATTAAAGGAAATCATTTATATCAGATTATTTTACCATAACATTTATTAAAGTGTTCTTGAATAGTTCAATTACATATTCCCCTGAGGGAGAAACTATACGAAAACAAAGGAAAGTCTCACATCCCATTGAACAGTTTTATTTTCTTTATTTTATTATAAGATTATTTTATTATCTAATTGAAATATATAGAGATTATTCTTATTTTTCAATTCAAGATATCACTACGAGTGGGAGAAATTTCACAACATGGTACAATGAAACGTCTCCCATCCCACTGTTGACTGTATTACCATGCATCTACTACTCTTATACAAAGTAAATGAATCATTTATATCAGTTTATTTTACCATTACATTAATCAAAAAATCTTGAATATTTCTAATTGATATCGTGTGGGAGAAGTAAATTCAAAACATGAGAAAGTCTCACATCACACTGCACAGTGTTATTTTGTTTATTTTCTTATCTAAAGGTAATTAAAATGATTGATTAGAGATTATTTTACTGTTCGCTTTATTAAAAAAATCTAGAGTAGTATTTTTTTAGTACAGGTTCTAGAAAATCTCAACTGACGTGGGAAAAATTGCAAAATATTTCACAACACAATATCTGATATTTCACTGTTTACATTATTACGTTGTATTTTGTACTCGTTTAGATTTAAAAAATAACCGTGGGATATAAAAAGACTTGTAAATAGCAAGGAATTCACTTTCAATGACTCAGTTTTTTTTATATCGTATGATATTGAAAACTGACATTAAGAAAAAAATAAAATCAAACGTCTGGCATGTACTGTAGACCTAAATAGGTTTAAAATATAAAACAAAATTTTAAAATCAGACCTTTTAAGAAAAATTCTAATTTTACTGAAATTCCAATAACATTTAGTGCAATAACAAAAAAAACCCCACTTTATATATGTTGTTTTATCCCGCACCTATTAGAATTTTGTTACACTTTCTCTCATTCTTCCTCCTTAACGTGGAACTCTCATTGTTGTTTTGATTGTGTGTAACCACTTCTTTTCAATTCAACAAAATTCTCGTAAGAAATAATGTGTAAAGAGGGTGCAGAGGTTTAACTCTCGAAAAAGAAATAGTCAACAGTAAATTGATTTCTATTCAACACCTGGAAATGAGTTTTTCCTCTCTTTCGGTATTTGGTTACTTGCTGGTTTGCTTCAGTTGGAATCGTTATTGTTTGTATATTTTTTTAACCGGATTTTAACTTAATATATGGTATTTAAATTTGCTACAGAGCAATGGTTTAGCTTTAAAAATTTTCATGCATTTTATACTTAAATGTTTAAAACTTTTCTCTAAATATAATTCAAATTCATGATAATAGACCCTCCGTAACTTGCTGGATCGACAATTAGGTTAGGTTAACAGCAACAGTCCACCGATTTTAACATCCGTCTTTTTCAATGTTTTCAATTCAGTACTTATATTGTTCTGATTTTGTTTGGTTTGGTTTGGAACGCTGTAGTAAATTTAAGCACAGTAAAGATTAATTACTATTTTCAACATCTCGCCAAATAGTTAGAGCCGAACCTGCGAAATGAGCACTAAAAGGCAATACCCTATCAGTCAATAGTCTTTTGACCCCATAGTAGTCCATTTAGTTTTTAGGTACGACAAAAAATTATATTTATGCCTATGTATGTTCTGCTTATATATCACCTTTTAAAATAAATAAAACTGAATTTCAAATTAAGTTTGAATTCTTATGAAAATTCAACATTTAGACTTAAAACTATTTCATATATATAAAGTATTCAATAAATTAAAAAATAATAGCATTTATGTATATTTAAATTATATTTTAAATAATTATAAAATATATTTATAAATTTGGAAACTGAATTGCTATATATATATATATATATATATATATATATATATATATGTATATATACATACACATATATTATTTTTTAAAAAGTTTCATCAGAAAAAAGTAAAATTTAAACGATGTGTAACGTTTATTTAATAGGGCGCAATTAGACATTTATTTTACAAAAGTCATATTTATGTTGTTATTTTACAAAATTGCATGACTCATAATGTTCAAATTATAATAGCTTAAATTTAAACGCATAATAAATTAAAATATATTGTTTATATTGTATTTTAAAATAATAGTAAAACATCATAATTATGATGCAAATTTGAGAATAAAATTACAAGGAACGTTGAAATATTTAATAAATACTTTTTAAAATTAACCTTTTTTTTTCAAATAGCTGATTTAAAGAAATTTTTATTTGAATTAAGTTAGCTAACAATCTAAATAAAAAATTAGTTTCATAAATTTATATCTTGTATAAATGATTCGTAATGTTCATTATGAACTCATAAAAGAATATTTTTACAAAAAAAAAACATTTCTATGACTATCTTATGAAAATATATAGCTGATAATAGAAGGAAAGGCAAATCCGATTATAAATGTTATTCGAGAAAAATACGGAACAAGTTCTTTGGGCAATAATATATGACGCAATCGATTGGAGTACATAAATATCAGAGATCAGTCTGGAATTTTTTAATATATAGAGTATGTAATACGGTTTATCTCTAATACATAAATCCTTTCCAAACTGCAGATAATCATTACTAGATGTTTTATTTTGTAAATCAGCATTAAGTGTTTATTTAAAATTGTTTTTTTTTTTTTTATAAATTGTAGTTATGTTTTAGTGGCGTGATTCATGTAATAGAAGATATACTATGGTATCATTTATTAAATACTGCTTTTAAACACATGCATTATTTATATTATAAGATGGTTATTATTAAGTTTGAATTTACTAGCAGTTGAAACGGATCAAACACTTTAGATTTGAAAATAAAAGCATTAACTACATGTTGTTAAAATCTCACAATCACATCAACGCTAGCGACATCTGTAAAATCATATAGTTCCTACATTTAATGTGAACTTGACTTAAGGTTGTTGATATCAAGTGGAATTAATAAATTTGAATCGAAATAAAAATTTTATGCACTTGGGAACTATGTCATTAATACCCGTCTTGTCTTCATTTTTAATTAACCGCGTTTGAGTCCTTAAATATTCAGAAGAGCAAAGACTTTCAAAAAAGCAAGTCGGTTTGTGATTCTTACAAAGTCAAAATATTTGTATATTTTTAACCAAACTTGTAAACTTAGGTTTTGCCAGATTTTCTTGCTTATGAAACCAATAAGTGAAGACCAATAAGTAAAGAATTTTGGTTGATTTTAAAGCGAAAACGGATATCATTTCGTTACTTAACACATAGGAGTAAATTTGTACTTTCTGACTATCAAAAAAGCATTCATTTTTAAGGATATAAGATGTGTAGAAACAACTGATGAAATTATGAAAAGCAAAAGCAGAATGAAAATAAAATAGTGGAGGACAAAGAGGTTACTCGTATTCAAAAGTTCTTTAAAAATTATTCTGTGTAACAATGTTATTATAGCCGTTATTAAAAATGTTATATGTGAATCAGTTTCTTATCTCTCACAATACGATAGTCTTACTATGTAAATTTGTAAGTTGAGATATAAAGATTACTCATGAATTAATGGCAAAATCATGCAGAATGCCAGAAGAACATTGAGACACAGGGTCTCAAAGGTACCTAAAAAATTAATGCATATAATAGTGTTAACACATTGTGTGCGTGTACATTTCACAGCGGAATTGTACCGGGAGCTGGCGTTTTGCACGTCAATTTAATTATTCAGTTAACTTTCAGTAGATCAAAAATTATTTAATTTTTTACCAACTTTTCGTATTTTATATTGAAATATATAAACAAATATATATATAAATATAAATATATATATATATATATATATATATATATATATATATAATATATATATATATATAAATATATATATATATATATATATATATATATATAATATTTTCTCAAGGATAAATAAAAAGTTAATTTTAAATCTAAATTGATTTAACAATCAACCTTCCCGTTCTGTGGTTCGGCATCGGCTGATGTAAATACTAGTTTTTATTTGTCTATATTTTCCAGATTCTATATAGTAGACAAGAACATTCGGCTTTGTTTTCCTGTGTATACCGTTTCTTTTTTTTTTTTTTAGTCATACAAACAAACCATGTGGTTACACTAACCCGCTGTTCGTGAACCGCTCTCACCAATTGTCAGACAACGTACTAGTACGTGACCCCCGCTCAAGTATCAATCGTCAGAAAACGTACTTGTACGTGTACCGCATACAATTTGTTAGAATTCCCAAATTTTAATATTATAATACCAATGTAATCTTTCATATTTTATTGCAAGCCAACATTCTTTTCTAGAATTATAAGATAATAAGTGTGGAGAATACATAAATTCTCAGGCTTGAATCCAGATTCACGTAGATTAAACATCAGAAATACATAGCACATAGTCTTAAAAGTTACTGTGCAAAACAATATTCAAAGAATTAAAGTTGAAAATTTATACGGATTCCGTAACGCCTATTTTAAGCAAAGTAAAATAATATATCTTTGTAGAAACCTATAAAACTTATCTCCTTAAATTATTTTTCCTTCCACAGAAACATGTTCTTACAAAGATATATTTCTGTGAATATCTTAGAAAAATTTATGCCTCACTCTAGAAGATAATGTAAATCCTATTATAAATGTTATACCATAAAAATATGGAAACAGTTCTTTGGACAATAATATATGATGCAATCGATTGACTCGTATAAATATTTGATATATGTCTGGAATTTTTATTATGGAGAGGAGGATGTATGGTTTTCTCTAACAAATACGTCTACAAAGAAGTTAAATAAATTTTAAGTATATTGTTTATTCTGTAAATCAGCATTAACAGATTTTTTAAATAAAATGATTGATTCAAGGTTTGGGGAAGAAAATGAAATAATCTGACTTAATTTTTTCTTATTTTATTAAACATGTCTTAAGCAAATATTAAGAATATCCAAAAATGTTTTTATTCATTTATTCATATAGCAACTATTCGATACTAAAATATTTCCTTATTTCTTGATTCCTAATAACTTAAACAAACACAAATAAAAATATTTACAGAAATGCATAAGCATAGGAACAGTCCAAAATTGCATAAAATATAAATAAACAGATGGATTTTACACAGGTATTGGCGAACATTTCAACCCCATAGGGCAAAAAATAAAAATAAAAGAATGTTATTTATAAAAAGTTAGAAAACTGCAAAAAACATATAAAATTGTTTAATCAATAAAATGAAAAATATTATAAAACTGAACAATCCGTTGTTAGTTTATTGCATTTTCAAAAAACACTTAGAGTGTATATAAAGAGTTTATAAAATTGTAAGACACGACCATTCAGTATAAAAATATGAATTCTAAAAGTCATCATATTTAGTTTCCCATAAATTGTTAACTAACTCCTTAAACTTATGGGTTCTCTTCAATGTTATTTAATGAAAAGTTTGGTTTGGAGCGCTACGGTCTACTTTTTGCAACACGAGGGCTAATAAGACCGTGACCTACAGCTTAAATCCGATTGAAATCCCACAAACATCTATCCCACTGTGGGATTCGAACCCACGAACTCCGGTACCGAAGGTCAGCACCCTAACACATCGGCCATCGTTTGGCTATTTAACGAATGAAGGAATGTACTGATGAAATGTAACCACAAATATATATTAATTTCAATTTCAATTTTTTTTATTTGTTCAATCATTTTTTTTGTTGTTATTTAAAGTATAATACTTTAATTATTTTTTAAATCACTGAAGTTTTGTGCTTCATAATCGGTTATATATAGAACGCTTTAAAGGTCTGATTTATAAGACAGAGTCAATCATTCGGTGGTAACAAAGCTCTCAGATGCTGGAACTGTTAAATAAACAGTTTTAATAGACCATGACTATAATTTAAATTCCGAGGTCTCATCTATAGTAAATAACACTCCAAAGAAATAAGCCGTATTTTCACTTAATAAATAAAATGTTGACTAGCGCCATCTGTTGTGTGAGTAGTATACCATAGAGATAAAAGAGAAAACGTAGTTGAGAAACCTTACTATAAGCTACCCCAGTATTTCATTCTAACACATCGAATAAAGTACCGTTTGCAATAAAGGGGAGCATCCGTTCGATGAAATATTCTTTCCCTACCAAATACAGCAAATGTTAAAATGTTTTAATAACTAAATTGCTAGAGTAGAACGTCCTTAACTTATCCCGACATACAATATATTCTTAATAACTAAAATAAACTACTGCTATATTTAAAAATGAAAAAAAAATGATCAGGTCATTGATTATAGGCGAAACAATACCATGTAAATGAAACAAAGCCATCTAATATATCTTTGCAAATTTTTTAGGACTTGATGAGCGCTTCGAATTTGCAGACTGACACTCAATAAAGTCTAAAACATGAAGAAAGAATCATTTAAGGAAATGTCTCTTAGGTACTAAATGAATCTAAGTAAAAATATACTAATATCCAAAAATGTAATAAATAACCTGTTATAGCAGATCGTGACAAGGCAAGACGTTTCTACTCTAAACAGCAGCCATAGTAGAAACCTCAGAAACCGAATTTTATTTTATTATTTGTACACATGAAGGATTACACTTGCCGTTACTTGTATCAATTCCTAACATTTGTATCAAAACTAAAATGTGTAACAGAAACTGAAAACACATTTTTTTAATCAATTTAAATTCGAAAGAGAAAAAATGTAAATAAACCCTTTTACGTTTGCTTTCTATACACTATTCGTGCATATGCATATATATTTTCTTTTTTTTTCTATTAATCATACATGCATACTTATAAAATATTTTTCCTATACCTGTACTGCTGACTTTATACTATAATCATCCAATATTAAAAAAAAAATCAATAAATATCCTGTTATATCGGAAGGTGACATGGCAATAAATTTCTTCTCAAAACTGCGTTCATAGTAAAAACAACAAAACAAACTACTTTTGTTTATATATATGAAGGAATTTTCGACTAGCGTTATCACTTTTATCAGTACTGAAATGTGTAAAAGGAACCGAAAATACTTTCACCCTCTTTTATTAATGTGTTTAAATTCGAATGAGAAAAAATATAAACAAACCCTTTTACATTTTGCATTATAGAAACTATTCCTGGATATGCACACATATTTTATTGACTTTCTATAAATTATACAAGCATATTTACAAAATATTTTTTATATTATACTACTTACTTTATACTATAATGACATCCAATATTAAAAAAAATTAATAAATATCCTGTTATATCGGAAGGTGACATGGCAATAAATTTCTTCTCAAAACCACGTTCATAATAAAAACAACAAAACAAACATCTTTTGCTTGTACATATAAAGGAATTTTCAACTAGTGTTATCACTTTTATCAGTACTGAAATGTGTAAAAAGAACCGAAAATACATCATCCTCTTTTATTAATGTGTTTAAATTCGAACGAGAAAAAAATATAAACAAACCCTTTTACATTTTGCTTTATAGAAACTATTCGTGGATATGCACACATATTTTATTGACTTTCTATCATACATGCATATTTATAAAATATTTTTTATATCTATACTGCTGACTTTATACTATAATGACATCCAATATTTAAAAAAAAAATTAATAAATATCCTGTTATATCGGAAGGTGACATGCAATAAATTTCTTCTGAAAACCGCGTTCATAGTAAAAACAACAAAACAAACATCTTTTGTTTGTATATATGAAGGAATTTTCGACTAGCGTTATCACTTTTATCTGTACTGAAATGTGTAAAAGGAACCGAAAACCCATGCATCCTTTTTTAATCATGTGTTTAAATTCGAATGAAAAAAATATAAACAAACCCTTTTACATTTTGCTTTATAGAAACTATTCGTGGATATGCACACATATTTTATTGATTTTCTATTAATTATACATGCACATTTATAAAATATTTTTTATATCTATACTACTGACTTTATACTATAATGATATCCAATATTAAAAAAAAATTAATAAATATCCTGTTATATAGGAAAGTTACATGGCAATAAAATTCTTCTCAAAGCCGCGTTCATAATAAAAACAACAAAACAAACATGTTTTGTTTGTATATATGAACTAATTTTCGACTAGCGTTATCACTTTTATCTGTACTGAAATGTGTAAAATGAACCGAAAACACATGCATCCTTTTTTATTCATGTGTTTAAATTCGAATGAAAAAAAATATAAACAAACCCTTTTATTTTTTGCTTTATACAAACTATTTGTGCATATGCATACATTTTTCTACTAATCACACATGCATATTTATAAGATATTTTTGTTATACCCTATACTATTGGTTTTATACTATAATGACATCCAATATTTAAAAATATAATAAACAATCTATTATATCAGAGCGTGACATGGCAACAAATTTTATCTCGAAACCGCATTCACAGTAAAAACAACAAAAACATCTTGTTTGTACATATGAAAAAATTTTCGACTAGCGCCATCTCTTGTGTCAATACTAAAGTTGTAGAAGAAACTCAAAATACATTAATCTTTATTGATCAGTCTGTTTAAATTACAATAAGCAATAAAATAAATAAATCGCTTACAGAGAACGCTTTCTGCAAACTATTCGTGCACATATACTTTATTTCTTTCAATTAATCGCATATGTATATTTACATATATACAATTTCTGCCTTACTTATAATTGACTTAATACATTACAATGATTCTTATAATAGCAGTTTCTTAGAATAATTAATTAGTATCTCGATATAAAACAGTTGAGATTTACATAAAAGTACCATAATTACATAAACAAAATATATTAGTAAATCAAATCAATTTTGCTGAGTCATATATTGCAAACATTAATTAGGTCCTTAATTTCTGCTAAGATCTAATACAACAAACAAAATAATCCTATAGTTAAAAAATAACATTTTCTTGAAATATCTACTGTATACCAAACACAGCAGATGTTTAAAACGTTTATTAAGTACGCTGTTATACCAGAACGTGACAAGGCATTAAATTCTTAATATATCACATATGTCGTAAACAACAACTAGTAGAAACCGACTGTTATTTGTGCATAATAAAGGATATGTAGACCAGCGCCATCTGTTGTATAAATAATATATCATAAAAATGCATATAAATACTAATTCCTTATTTATGAAGCCCCTGAGTCATTCATATGAATCAATTTCTTGAACCGTCGACTTAGGAAAAATTATGCACACATACTTGCAGATATTCCATACGTAATAACGTAAGACATATCTTATATACATGATTTCCTTACATATATTTACGTACATACACTTATATACATGCATAAGTATGTTTAAGTACTATGATATTCCTGCGAATATATCAATTATTCACTAATAGTTGAAGTAACTTAATACAATAATAGAAAGAACGTCAAAATTACATATTTTAAGTATTCCAAGACAGAAGAAACAAAGCCCTTAAGTTTGATAATCATATAATGGTCATAATTAAAAAAAAATGTATATAAAATTCTTCTAGACGTAGCATTGGAAACATTAAATCTACTTCCACTGCCTTTATATAACATAAAAGTCGCATCCAGAATAAAATATTTTATATCGCGGAATATTAAAACAGCACAGAACGCCATTACTCTAAACACTTGAAACTAATGAGATGCATTACATAGTTTATCTCATTTACAGAAGAAATGAATAAAAGCTCAATTAATATGGAGTAAGCATATTAAGTCGGGAGAAAAGTTTCTAGAAGAGGGGGTAAAATGAAACTAACGCTAGCAGTTCTACTCACATATATGACGATAAAAAAATTCATATGACTTTCAAATTATAATATTTTAGAAAATATCCTTCTCAAAATTCTCAAGTAACATAAGAGCATACATACGCACACACACCCACACACACACACATATATATATATATATATATATATATATATATATATATATATATATATACATACATATATATACACACACACATACATACACACACGCACACACATATATACACACACGCATATATACACACACACACACATATATATATATATATATATATATATATATATATATATATATATAATATATATATATATAATATATATATATATATATATATATATATATATATATATATAAATATATATTATATATATATATATATTATATATATATATATATTTACTATATATATACATATATATACATATTACATACACATATACATATTACATATACACTATTATAATATATATATATATATATAAATATATATATATATATATATATATATATATATATATATATATATATACACATATTATATACACATATTATATATGTTGCTACGACATAATGAAGATAGATAGCCCTTACAATTCTATTTTTAATCAAGGGGATAAAAAAATCTCCATATTACTCTGAAAAATTTGAAACGATTCTTTACAAAATCCTATGTAATAAATTATACGTATAATTATTATTTATATGTATACATATATGCATATATAATTTATTATCTTTAAGTTTTTAATATAATAACAAAAGAAGAAGAAATAAGGAGACAGAAAAATAAATGCAAATTGTTAAAATTGTTTTAAAGGTAAAATTACGTAATAAGAAATAGCAGAAAATAGAAAATTTACTTTCTACTATAACAAAAAAATAAATTTTCAAAGGAAATAAATTTCTATATATTTTATTTTGTCTAAATCGTAATTTATTCATGAAAGCTTATTAAAAAATGAACTCATAATTTCAACAGAAATAAATTACCCGGGATATATAATATGTAAATGTGATTAAGTTTATTCTTAATTATAATTCTTATAATTTGAAAAATTAATTTCTTGTTCGTATTTTGTAATATTATTTTATTACTATCCGTTGCCGCATTTTTAATAGTTATAACATCCTTAATCGCTAGGACAAAAAGTTAATCAAAAATGTCATGTGATAAGATTTTTAATATATTGAAATATATTTACTCATGTAAAACATGAACCCCAATTTTAACAAGAAAAACTGACAAAACCATTTCTCATGTTTAGTGCGCATCTAAAAACTGACACACGAGTAACTTTCTACATTGTATTCGAATTCCGGACCAATGATTTCAGCACCAAGACTCTTTTGAAGAAGGTTTTACTGTTAAGAAAATCCTCAATGCTTGTTATCGATTGTTTAAAGTTTTTGGAGAGGTTTGAGCTATTATAAGATGAGAATGAGGGATAAAATTAAAGGATTCGAATTCTGCTATCAACCTATTTTATATCGCGTTATGTAAGAGATTGTATTTAATTTATTCTCTATTAATCTGTAAGAACGGCATAGTGGTTGTAGCGATTTTGTACCACGCCGGTGAGCTTAGGTTGAAATCCCGAGTATGTTTTGATTGTCATTTGTGCTGTCACTGCATAGAAAACAAAGTTGACCTACTTAGATTGTGATTTAGTGTGGGAGGTTCATAAGAACACCAGTACTGCAACCCAAAGCTTATTGTACTGAAAAAAACCCATTTACTGGAACAATTGGAGTCTTAGCAATAGGTTAAGAATATTAACAATTAAGTCTCAAAAAGACCAATTGCTCAGATAAATCTAAGCAGCAACTTAACCGGGAAGTTGGCTAACTCCTACGGTTCGATGAAATGATAACAAAGAAATTCAAAACGCTTAGCAATCACACAAGATGTGTAAGGAACTCTCGTCCGCCACGTGATACCCTGCTACCTTGCTATCCGGCATGCCAATAATGTTAAGGTGCTCCTTAGGCAATAGTGACCTGTCACAAACCAATGGCCACCCTTAGCTCATTCCTACTGAGCTTAAATAGCTCCTTAGCCCACATCCAGGGATACCCCTAATTAAGCTCCTTAGCCAGCCTTTTATCAGAATTAAGCCTAACCCTATAAGTCTCTTCTATTAGGAGATCCTTATCAGTCTTTATAACTACATTGTAAGGAAGACCAAGTACCGGTTCCGTCTCGATGAAGGGCAACTCAGAACCGTACTTCGCGAGATTATCAGCATTTTGTCCTATTTATATAGTGCTTCTAATTAATTAAAATGGGCAACAAATACCAGAGGATCTGTAAGGTATCATGTTCATTTATAAATCGTATAATTTCTCATGGAAAGATAATTGTCATTGCCCCTAGAGTTTTGATTAAGGAAGAGTCCTCGTGATTCAGCAACAGTGACCAAGTATAAGTTCCCCAGGCTTGATCTGTCAACTCCAGATGTATCGTTTGAGAAATTAGAGGACACTGTGACGACGAATCTATTTTACGTGCCCCATTCGCTAAGGTCTGATCTCAACAAAGTTACTTAACTGCTAACCGCAATTAACCCATGATGCCATCCAATGGTATACACAATTCTCCGTTTAAACAGAGATTAACCGTGGTTAGCAGTTAAACGACTACGGTAAGACGAGTTCTTAACGAATAAGGCTGATCTCGAGCTTCGATCCTCTACTCCTCTGATAGAAAAGCTCTGCCTTTGTCTACTGAGCTGCCGCAGCTCACTTCACGGTATGGTAAAGGCTATTAATAAAAGCAAATAACCAGCATTGAAGAAGTATTAATTCTATAAGAAAATAGTGTTTTACACAATGTGAAATTAAAATGAACATCTGGTTCTCTTACAGCAAATAGTGCAACTTAAATTGCAAATAGTGCAACTGGAAAAATGAACTGGGATTGAAGGTGAAGTTAATAAACAATATTGCTTGCCTTATTACATAAAAAGTGAAATAGAATTAAATATGTACAGTAATATTTCCTTTGAGTAATATATCAACCTATCATTTTCTGATTTTATATATTTTCCTATATTATACTATTAATTACTATTAATTATACTATTCCTGTTATTATTACTAGAGCCTTTACTCTGTCTTTAAATTGTGTGTACTATGTATTTATGTTAGTCCAGGAAAGTATTAAGTAGTATTATAACGTTAAGAAGATATAAAATATATATAACACGCAAATTATTTAATTTAATATATAGCATTATAAACACTTTTGATTTACAATAAATTCTTTAAAATTAATTTGCGAGATATTCATAAAAGTTTATCTGAATATTCTTAATACATAGCATTATAAATACTTTTAATTTTAAAGAATTTATTGATAATCAAAAGTATTTATAATGCTATATATTAAGAGTATTAAGATAAATTTCTACGGATATCTCGCAGATTATTTTTACAGAATTTATTGTAAATCAATTTACGAGATAGTCATTGAAGTTTATCTTAATATTCTTTGATTAATTGATTGGTTTTGGAGCGCTACGGTCTACTTTTTGCAACACGAGGGCTAATGAGACCGGGACCTACTGCTTAAAGCCGATTCCGAACGGCTAAGAATATCCATGCCATAGTGGGATTCGAACCCACGAAGGCTAGCACCCTAACCATTCGGCCATCATTCAGCATTCTTTGATTAAGTTAAAGAATTGTAATTTGTGCAAGTGTGTGTAACCAGTGGGTATCATTAAATACAAAATTATTGCAAGGTAGAGTTAATATTGAAACGTTTCATTCGATTGTTGATTTCATTTCTTTTTATTTACTATTAATTTTTATGCCCAAAATTCAGTAATTATGATATAAATTATTATTTAATACAAACATAATATATTGCTCTAATATTTGAATATTATTAAAAAGAATTTTTATAAAGTAATTCCATAAATTTCTATAAAGAAATTTTTTAACGTTTGTCAAGTACGGATTTTTGTATTATACCAATAAAAATTAATTTCTATCAGCAGTAAAATGTTTTTATGTGTACAAATTATAATAGGAGAATCAGATTAAAAAAATGTTTTCTATTATTTATATTTATTATTAGATTCTTTAATATACATATTGGTTCGTAATGCTTACGTCAGAGTTAGGATTGCAATCGGTTTGTTATCAGTAATGCATATCTAAATTAGGTGAAGGATAATGTCCTTTCCAAGAAGAAAAAGTTATAAAAAATATTTATGAAATATTTTTGAGATAACTCTTTAGACTTGACATATATATCAAATTTATAGTAATAGTACGTACGAAAGCGCGTGTTTTAACTAACAAATTATAACAATTGGGGGTGAATATATAAACAATATAAAGGTATATTTGATAAAAGAACACGTGAAAGTGCCATAATAAACACTTGCCCAAATTTGGTGCTTAGATGATAGCAATGATAATACTGCGTCTTAGATGAATTTATTTGACTGTCTTAGTAATAATTAACAACGTAAAAATAAACTTTCCTTTCACTCTATAGTTATTATCAAATCGAGTGCGGAATATCTCCAAATATAATAGTAGTAATACTCCCATTGCTGTGTAACACATTATGTGCTGGTACATTTCGCAGCGCAATTGTACCGGGAGCAGGCGCTTTGAGCGTAAATTTATTTATTCAGTTAAATTCACTTAATTTCACAAGGATAAATAAAAGTTTATTATCTTATAAATCTAAAGGGATTTTTTTAATCAACCATCCCATTCTGTGGTCCCGCATCGAATGATGTAGAAACTAGTTTTTATTTGTCTAAATTTTTCCAGAATCTATGTAGTTGGCAAGAACATTCGGCTTCGTTTTCCTGTATATACTGTTATTTTTGTACCCGCAAACAAACCATGTTGTTACACTAACCAGTACTAGTACTCCACTCGCTCTCAAGTATCAGCCCTCAGAAAACGTACTAGTACGCGACCAGCGCTCAAGTATCAATTGTCAAAAAACGTACTAGTACGTAATCGTGCTCAAGTATCAATCGTCAGAAAATTTACTAGTACGTGTCCCGCGTTCAAGTATCAATCGTCAGAAAGCGTACTAGTACGTGTACCGCATACCATGTGTTAATATACGCATTTTTAATTATACCAAAGTAATCTTTCATATTTTATTGCAAGCCAACATCCTTTTCTAGAATAATAAGATAATAAGTGTGGAGAATACTTAATTTATCATAGTTGAATCCAGATTCACTTAGACTAAATATCAGAAATACACAGCTCATAGTCTGAAAATTACTGTTCAAACAATATTCAAAGAATTAAAGTTGAAAATTTATCTCAATACCGTAACGCCTATTTTAAGTGAAGTAAAATAATATATCTTTTCAGAAACCTATAAAACTTATCTCCGTGAATACCTATCATCTAATCTAAAAAATAACTTTCCCTTCCTTTTGATGATAGCGTTAAAACAAATGCATTAGCGTGTATGACATCAAATTCAAGTTAGTCATAAAAGTATTAACATCACATTAGAAAGGACTTTCCCAGAAGAACTTTGAGTTATTTTGCATATAAACCGATGAAACATACTCCAAAATATGTTTCATTCCTCAATACCACGCTGAGAGTAATAGTAAAATATAAATATAGAAACTGTAATATTTTTGACTTTTAAATGATTTCTATTCATATAAATTCAGATTTATTTATAAAGTAATAAAACGTACTTTGATGTATGTCTTATACCCTTAGAAAAAAACGCAACAGAATATATTAAATATGCTTGCAAATAAATTTTAGTTTTCAACGTTTATTGGAAAGTGCGTATAAGAGAAGTATATATTGGAGTGGACAGAATATACAGAACAATAAGTTTTTAACATTATAGAAGCTTTTATGTTCAATAAAACAAAATTAGGAAATACCTTTTGTATTATCAATGAGTAGTCGGGAGAAGTGTAAAGTTACTGTTGCTACTATTAACAATAGAAATGTTAAGACTACATTTGGGAAACTTTATCTGACGGACGATTAATTCACATGAAATGATATCAACATATAAGCCCATGTTAATTTTATAAATTAGTTTAATCCCAATACGCTTAAATTATGTTGAAATATTATTAAAATGTTATGACTACTTATGATTGCAGTAAAAGTGCCTGAGTTTTATATCGAATAAAGTGAATGTATATATAGTTAATTAGTAGTTAAATGAATTGTTTTATTACAGTTAATTCACTAGTTAGAGTACTAGTTACATAAATTTAATTAGGAGAAAAATATTTATAAATGTTTCTAGTCCATAAAGATGACTCCAACCGACTAATAAAATCATTCATGTGATCTTGTGGACTCAAACTTATAGGTTCTGAGTGTAAATTTCAGCAATCGAGTCGTCAGTGATATAAGGCGGGGTGTAGCAAGTATACTGTGAGTGCATGAACGACGGTTGCCAAATTTCTACGACGGTCTATAGAATATTTATAGGCCGGTAATATTTTCTACTACGTATAAACATTGATAAAAAGTGACCAAATACCTTCCACACAAAAATAGGGAACAGCTAAATGCGACCTTGTAAGTATGCGATTAATAGTCCATAAGTGGCCTTGTGTTTATATATATATATATATATATATATATATATATATATATATATATATATATATATATATATATATATATATATATATATATATATATATACATACATACATACATATACATATATATATACACAAATATATACATATACATATATATATATATATATATATATATATACATATCTCTTATTTACATATTTTAATATTAATTAATTTAATAACTTTTGTTCATAAAGAACGTTGGAGGTTTGCGCGGTAATTCTCATTTTTCCCTCCAGACACGCTATAGACTTAATTCAGCCTCTGTCCGTCCTATTTTAACCAATAGTTAGCCCGTTCTCTTAAAACATGGGTATTTTTATCACGTGATCAATTTTGCTTAGGGATTATTCGTAGTCTTTTTACCTGAGATATCCCTACTTGAAAAGTGTGTGTGTGAAGGAACACATTATGTGCAAGAAGTTCTAAAAGTGCTTGCCTGTTGTATGGATTTCATATATCTCACTAAAAATAAACTGTGTTGTAATTTTGAATGAGTCTTGCCCGTATTACATACATACACACACACACACACACACACACACACACATATATATATGTGTATATATATATATGTGTATATATATATATGTGTATATATATATATGTGTATATATATATATATATATATATTATATATATATATATATATATATATATATATATATATGTGTATATATATGTGTATATATATATATATATATATATATATATATATATATATATATATATATTATATATATACAAGATTATATATTCTTGAAGTCCTGTGTTTATAATTTCCATTCCTTTCTGGGTAATTTTCATATATTAAGGAACTTATCTCACCAATGTTATCTATCATCAATGTGATCTATAGTTTGATGTTCCACATGCGGACAAATTTTGCTATGAAAAAAAATCGACCTATCTCTTGCCAAATCTTTTATTTTGATCTCCAAGGCGGGTTTTAATCATGGTTTATACAATATATATGTCTTTAATACTTCAGATACCATGAAAAAGGAAATTCACAATACCTAATGTATCCCAAAATACACTATACATGATATTTTCTGCTAAAATTATATTTTGATTAAACTTTACTTCCTTGTAAGACTCTTAATTCGGTGTGGCGTAATCGACCTTTCTTTCCTATCCAATAAACAGCTATCTTTTCATACACTAAGCAACCTGTATTGACATTCGCTATACCTAGTAATTTCCTCATACACTTAACATCACTGCTAAAATTTAGCAAATTCCCACCTCTTGCATATATGAAGCGTATAACAGCGCGTATTTCACATTCGGCGGGATTTTCAATTGTCCGACGCATTTCAAATACGAATAGATAATCGTTGATACAGTAGATACTCGTATGCTAATATATGAAGGTACTTAGTGTATATGCAAAATATGAATAGCAAAGTTGCATGATACATTTTAAAGAGTTACAAACCCCTTAAGCCTTCAAAATTTCCTATTTTTTAAAAATAAATATTTATGTTACAGATAGAGACGTTCTAAGCATTTTTAAAGGCATAAAAATTCAACTTAGTTTAAAAGTTATGATTAAAAATGTAAAAGACACTATAGTGATTTTTGTGCTTAGCAGCAGACTTGGCAGTTGTTTGCGTATAAATCTAATAGACACTATAGTGATTTTTGTGATCAGCAGTGGACTTGGCAATTGTTTACATATAAATCTAAAAGACACTATAGTGATTTTTACGCTCGGCAGTGGATTCGGCAGTTGTCTACTTATGAATCTAAAAGACACTATACTGATTTTTGTGCTTGGCAGTGGAATTGGCAGTTCCTTACTTATAAATCTAACACACACTTTAATGATTCTTGTTCTTGGCAGCAGAATTGGCTGTTGTTTACTTTTAAATCTAAAAGACACTATAGTGATTTTTGTGCTTGGCAGTTGTTTACTTAAAAATCGAAAAGATACCATAGTGATTTTTGTGCTTGGCAGCGAACTTTGCAGTTGTTGACTTATTACTTTAAGATGATTTTTCTCAGAATGGAAATTTTGAATGTTGCGTAGAAGGTACCTATTTAATATTTTTGCACAACATTTTCAGCATTTTAATATAATGATTATATGTTGTGATTGAACTAAAGTTATTGCAATAAAAATAATAATTTTTTGCTTTAGAGAGGGAAGTACATGTCAAAATTACCCCAAATTATGCTAAAAATATAAAACATGCTTAAACATACGTGTTTTATAGCTAGATTCAAATTTAAAAGTATGTTATTCAAGAAAAAATTAAAATTTAACATGTGTGCAAAATATTTATTATAAGACAGTTTTAATTAAGAAAAAAATGAAGTTCTAAATATATATATATATTTAAAATATTAATTATAGTTTTTATAAGTATTTACGGTTAATTTACTAAAGAAATATATAACAGATTTCTACAAGAAAATTTCAGACACTTTAGTGGGAAATGAAAATAGATATAAAAGGTCAAAAATGAGTAACAAAACCGTGAGATTATAGTGTTACACTAATGAGACCCAAAAATATGCACATATAGGAAAATATGATTCATAGTCAAATAATATATTAAATGTTAATTGCTCAATATTGATAAGATTTTTAAAGAGTATTTATTTCATGATTCTAATTAGATAGTTGTTTAACGATCTAATTACTTATAGTATAGATTGAAGCAACTATATTTTTCCGCTAGTACTATAAACAAAGTATTCGAATATTGATGTGTACAGTTAAATCTGAAAATATATCGGTAAAGTCTGAAAATTACGATTCTCGCTGTCTAAAATTCATTAAAGATTTTCAAAGCATTTATTACATATTTAATATCACACTACACTGTGCTCCGAATTTACTTCATATCTTACAAAACAAAAATAATCTTACAAACAAAAAACTAAAAATTATTTTTACTGCAATTTCGATTGCAAAATTTAATTATTTTTAGTCAATACTTCATTAATTCTTTAGAACCAGAATCCAATTATATTTTCACATATATATTCAAACTATATCTACAAAAGAAAAAAAGACGTAATTAAAATTGACATACCCTGTTAACAGTGTTAAATAACAAGCTCGTCATCTATATTTAGTACACGACCCTGCTTAAATTATATTCCTTGGTAAATTGCTATCTGTTATTTGCATCATCAGGCATTTTATAGTTTTTAATAAAATGTATGGTATATTAATATTATGGTATCATATAATTAAGTATAATAAATATCCATTTGGTAATATTGAAATAAATCTGATCCGAAATTCTTGTCATCCAATCTATATATGATAATTTATTGCCCAAATTTTTAAGATTACCAAGTTTTTCAAGATAGCTCAAAACAATATACGGTCTAGCGTTACCATAAAAAAAAACATTAACAAGGACAACTATCAAACAATCAAGCATTTAGTATAAAATATACGAGTATCTTGCAATGGAATTTTACTAAATTAACTGGTTAATCTCTCACTGGTTAATAATTGTAATTAAGATGTAACGGGTGTATCATGAAAAATATATTTCTATTTTCCTATCCTGTTATTCACAAATATCTATCTCTCATCGTTTAAGAGGACTGCTTTGAAGACTGGAACAGTCTATACTGTTACACATTATGCTTTCATTTATTAATCGAAAGTTATTTCCGAAAATTTAAGTTATATCGTTTAAAAACATGAAGTTCTGAAAATTATTTCACTAATTTTAAAGTCATTGTACAATAATTGTATTTATGATAAATTTGTCATCGTATAAATATTTATATTCGGAAGTTTTTAAGTAATTTAGTTATTTATACTCGTCAACCTACTATAAAAAGATCTACATTCGTTGTCAGACTACTATAAAACACTCTACAGCCAAATTGAAGGAAAAAAATAGATATTCTACAATGTTATTTTTAAAAATATCAATTCCTGACAGTTCCATTTAAAAGAAGAATAATGTCAAATAAAAAAAATTAGTCAAGGGTACAAAATGATGTACGTTTGCCTTCTGTGTGACTATCATAAATTATAAGTAGAACACCTTTTACCACATTATTTTATGGATAAAAATATCGGAACTAGCATAAAGAGTTACTCTATTAGTATATCACTCCATTTTTGACATTGTAACATTAAAGAGTTGTGTAGTGTTTAATGCAATATAAATGTACGCGTAATAGCGTGCAAAATGAAACAGACTAAAATGAGAAAATTAATATCAACTTCCAAGAAATTCTGACTTTATTAAAAGTCGTCAAATATATTTTATCTCCTTTATTAATTTGTAATTATTCCAGTGATGAGAAATAAAGAAAAGTATGCATTTGCGTTACGAAGTAAAAATCACAAATTTGGAAAAACAATGTCTTTCACGCCTCAAAAATACATCATCTCTCGAAGAACCGTGGAAGAACACCGTGGAAGATACGAAACTGCTTTTAGGGATTCTATTTATAGCCACTAAGAAACACTTATTCAAAGTTATACATCTCCTTCACCACTCAAGAAACGTACTGACATTTCAGCTAATGGGAGTCACAGATCTTATCAAGATTGATTTTATGGTATCCGAAATGTCATAAAACCTATCTGCTGCACTTACTGAAAATCACACCTCAAACGGAACTGTTATCACAATTATTGCCTCACAGGCAGTAAAGAAATACTAAAGACTTTTCACATCAGGTTACATTTTTTAAATGGATCGGTCATTCAAAATTGTATCACACTCGAAGCGAAATAGATAACATCGAAACTATGCAGGTTTTTTCCGTAAATCTGTTTTAAAAATCTGATTAAAAGTTCCC
The DNA here is from genome assembly GCA_032207245.1 of Pardosa pseudoannulata. Classification (NCBI taxonomy): domain Eukaryota; kingdom Metazoa; phylum Arthropoda; class Arachnida; order Araneae; family Lycosidae; genus Pardosa; species Pardosa pseudoannulata. The sequence goes on along the minus strand of CM063500.1, from coordinate 111,360,752 downwards.
ATGCACATTTTATATGCTTCTAGTTATTTATTATTATCAATAAACCTCTCATTTAGAACAAATGTCTCTTTGGAAAAGCTGTATAGCACGTGTGATATGAATTATTAAATTATTAAAGTTTATACAACCTACAAATTCAACTTGAAATCATTTGGTAAATAAACCCCCGTTATTTCACATAGATGCATTGAATTTTCATATCATTTTTATATTATCACATTCTAGTTTCCCATTATCAACACCAGCGCATCTATATATGATAAAGGAAAGGAAAAGAACATTCTTTTGAGAACGGAAAAATAAAACATATGTTTGGCTATGGAGAATTTAAAGAGGACATTTTATCAAGAATGTTTGTGAACAATTTTCGATTCTCATACGTGAAAATATTTTGGATTGCTTTATCAGGTATGAAGATTCATCTGCCCTATTCGAATAAGTGCGTATAGCATGCATAAAATTATATGTTATTACCTTTAATTTCACAATGAGTTGATTTTTAATTATATGTTAATATTATGTGTAAATATAATGAGTTTTGAGTGAATCATAATCATCTAAAATGGGAAAAGAAGACTGGTATTCGACTGAAATCGTAAATTTAATCTGTGTAGAAAATAATTTATTTTTTTGTGTATCAGTATCTTATGTAAGTGAACATCTGCTGATAAAAACTATTTAATATACAAAAGAGAAATATACATAATAATTAAAACACGATACCATAATGCATTAGCTGAATGTTGAATATCAATTAGCATTAGTAAAACTAATATCTGATCAAATAGAGCGTAAAAACATATACGCACGGTCAAGTTATATCAATAATTATCTCTAATTCAGTGTTGTAGACCAAAGAAAATTCAGGATACAACATTATATAAATATAAAGCCGCTTTACTCATGCATAATAAACATAATTTTGATAAAATCTTCCACGATTGGAACCGAAATTTCCGCAGAGTGTCAAAACTGGAAGGCAAAGTACAAATCATAGATTTGCTAAATATGCAGGCTCTTTCAGAGAAAAACATTCCGAAATAAATTAACTATCCGCCTAAATCGAATTCCTGTCGGAAACATTTAAGACAAGACCGGTATTAAAGAGCAAAGTACAGTAATCAGAACTTGGAACACACTCAATTAAAGCTTAATTATGGCATCTGGCTTTTTAAAGAAAAATTCTTACCTTGCAATCTTCTTTAACCCACCATTAGATAAACGAGATTGCAAAAGAGCGATTAAAAAAAAATTGTATCAGTTGATATTCGAAATCACAGAAGTCAATTCGCACGTTCCATTAAGAGCATTTATCATTCGGGGGAAAAACTTTTTCTCTCTTTTAAACGTCTTTTAAAAGTATCCCAATGCAGACGGTAAAATGTCTGCGAGCGAATTCTTCCGCCAATTATTCTATCGCAGATTTAATTTGGCGAATGCGGCCGCACAGTTGCGATCGAGAAAACACGCAGGGGGGTGCACTCAAAAGAGAAATCGCAAAAAATTCGGAAGAGAACGTAGTCGAGGTTCCTCTATCCTTCCGATCTGCAGAGCCACTGTCGGCGGAGAAGGATCGTGAAGCCATTCTAAGCGATCGTCGGCGCGGCGCAGGGAATGCGTTCACCGTCACGGATTTGTCGCCAAAAGAGATGGATACAGGGGTTGCCAGGTGAAACGCTACAGTGGGTTTTAATAGAAGTTGAATGGGGGTTTGCTACAAAGAGATATTTATCACGTTGGATCGGGCCAGCGGAGGATTCGCCAAGTCTTAGTTCGCGTTTCGCTTTCAATTGCATTGGCGTTGCTGTTGAATTTACAGTTTAAAAAAGTAAATAAATTTGGTACAGTGAAAGCCGAAAGTGTTTTTAGAGATAAGAGATTTCTCAAGGGATATATGTTTTATTAGAAAGGAAAATAGTTTTCCAAAAGAGGTTTTTAGGGAAAACTATAAAAATAAGAAAAAGTGCAGAACACTTCATGATAAATGCATTCCAAGTGCCAAGCCATAGTTATTTATTTATTTATTTTTTTGCGGAAGTGTTCGAGAAATATTAAATATTGTGAACAATAAATTTTGCAAAGGAGCTACACCATACAAAATAAACAAAAACGTCGGGGAAATTTGTTTACATTAGTGTCGGTTTAAATCCTTTTTACGAAATGGCGAAAAAAAAATTCCATTCCTAGATTTTAGCCTAATGGTTATATAATCTTATTTATAGCTCACCTTGAAATGTAATTGGCGAATATTCTACGACGGCATTAAGATTTTTCAACTTTTTATACCCGTATTGCTTTTTTTTTATAAGTTTCAAACCGTAAGTTATCTTAATGATATTGTATCAAAAAAGCAAAACAACAATTTGCTTCCTTTTTTAGCATTATTTTCCTTTCTTGAAATAGTTCTCAGAAACAGTTCATATTAAAATAATTTTAGACTGTTGCTTAGACTTAAGCATTTTTAGGATTATAAGTAAATTAAAATACAAATTAAAGATATTCAGTATATACCAATTCTGACTTATAACGTAGTATATTTATGACTATTTAGCCTTTTCCTGTCAGCTTATTTCTCCACATTGCCCGACTGTTGATGTAAATAAAGACGACTTAGGTTTAGGGCTTTTTCACTTATAAGAAATTTCTCGTGAAATTGCCGTTTTGTCCAACAATAACCCGGAGGCTAGATATAAAGAGCTGATTCTAAGAAAAGAGACATATATAGTAAAAATGATTCTTAACCCTTAATTTGACCCCTTTTGATGTCTTTCAAATATTTTTTAATTTCTGTTATTTTCCCATGTTTGGATAGACATTAGGATCTCTATAAAATAAACAAAATAATATATCATTTTCCATTTTTCAGATAATTAATGTCCGCTATGACGAACACTTAAAATCATGTTATATAGTAGTTATAAATATACATGTCCGGTGTAGCAGCCAGACTTGGCCAAATTAAGGGTTTAACATAACTAGATTTACGAACTGTACCAATTTGACTCATTAAAAACTTGATCACTATACATATAAAATTAATATCACTTTTCAAAAACATACGTTGGTTTTTAGTTAACACTAAATATACCATATAACGGGTCAAATGACCGATAATTTTTATGTAAAAAATGCTATGGGAAATGAATTAAAAACTCTTATTCTTTGTGTTTGCAATACATAAAAATTGACAATATACAATTTTGTTTAATTATAATAAAGTCAATTTGTCTATTTCATCCCAATTTTCACATTTCATACATTTATAATCAGAAAAAAATAAAGTCCGGTTATTTGATCGGCTATGGTAGAAATAGGTATGTATTAAGTGTTGGTATGTTTAGTGTTAAGTAATAAAATATATGTAAGCTTTCATTACTCTTCCCCGCAGACCCCTTCATTTCGCATTATCAAATGGGGTATACCTATTTTCACGGTTGTGAGCCAATTTGACTCATAGAATGTATATGAAAATAAATAAATGAAGTAATAAATATAGTATAAAGTAAATATAAAGTATATAAAGTATAATAAAATGTAAATGTAGAGAATAAGTCTAGAATACTTCTATTCCAATGACAGAAATTCATGCTACTGGCCCACGGAAGAATTGTCCAGTTCAACAGTCATGCAAAACCAACAGATGTAGAAACCATTGTTCTAAATGGAATAGAAATGTTTTTTCGGAAAATGTGTTTCAAAAACAGGTGTTATATGTAAAAAATGTTTTCAATGAATTTTGTTTTATAATAAACATTTAATTTAAATTAATTTGGAACAATTTTCTTTGCAAAAAACTTCCATTTTCTTGCATGAGTCAAATTGGCTCACTTCAGTAAAATTAGGTATATGAACAGCATCCGTAAATCTAGTGTTAATGAGCTCCCTGATCCTTACCTTGTGACAATATATAGTAGAGTGTGAGAAAATGAAATGCTTGGTGCATATTTCAACCAAGCTCGTTCTTTTAAGGCTTGCCCACCTTGATCGAAATATTGGCCACCCATCCCCAAAAGGTGATAAAGAACCTAAATTCCAACGTAGTGGATGTGCTAATAAATTCTTGTCAATAATTGGCAAATACTTATTAATTTTTAGATATATTTTTAATAATTCTGATAACGCTAGTTTACATAGATCATTCTGAATTCAACTTGTTATTGCTAGCGTCTCTTTTAGAGAACTGTTAAAAGAAGGGCTTTAAAATTTTTTGTTTTATCGGAGCAGTTTTCAGCGATTTATATGGAAATACTATGAGCTTATCTAATTTTTATGCACCTGTTGTAGAAGCAAAAATATATCAATTAGAACGATATTTGATGGGGTTTTGAATTTCGTATATGAATTTATTTTTCCTGCAGGTTCTTCAACTGAATTAATGACAAATATATACCTATACATATATATATATATATATATATATATATATATATATATATATATATATATATATATATATATATATATATATATATATATATATATATATATATATATATATATATATGTACTGTGATTTTTATCAGTATCTGGGGAACTTAAAATAAGGTCGTAGTCACAATGACCTTCAAGTTCACAAATGATACTTATAAGTAGCAGGGTTTTTCTGCTTGATCTTTGCTACTAAAGTGTAAGGACCCACTTTGCTTGTGTTGTCCAAGGGAATAAAATTGACCTCTTATATGGTGTTCCTATAGTAAAATGTTCAACAACATCCACTGCGTTGTATGGGCGATTGCTTAATAGGTCCCCGTTATTAAAAGTAAACTTCGTAGTACTGAGTTTACACGTAATACCATTAAAGCTTTAAACACCAAGTTTTTCAATTTTTATAAGTCACATACTATGGTGATTATAATGACAAGTGATCTCTAAGGAAAACAGTTTGTAATATATCCGAACCTGTTAAATTTTATACTTTTATATTAGCATGTGTCCCTAATAACTTAATTTTAAGGTATTCATCAAGTTACATTTGGCAGTATTGTCTTCGATATTTTGCTCTTCCAAATTTAAAATCTTCATAACAGTTTTTATAATTTTTTATAAAATAGTTCTGCTTCTTTGAAAATGAATGTTTTTAATGTCTTTCTAACTTTGAAAATTTTGATATTTGAAGTAATATTTTTCAAAAGAAATAATATAGAGAAAAAGTGTCATTCGCTTACTTTCTATGTAATTTTTTATATATTATATTAAAGGCACAGTTTTTATATGAAATTAAAGATAAATATCCTTTTTATTCTGTAAAACTTAATTTTTATAGGTGTCTGTTATTTCAAAATTATAAAAAAATCAAAGCAAAGTAGAACCGGAAATTTAAAACATATATATTTTGTTTGCTATAAAATGAACTATATCGCGGTCTTTAAGGAGAATTATGGAATAAAAAAAATAATTATCCTTTACTTAATAAAAATATTTCTAATTAAAAAGTATTTCGAAAATAAGTAGAATTATATTTATTTTCACTTAGTCTATATTAGTGTATATATTTTCTGATTTTTATAAAAAAAAATTATTTCTACATATATTAAAACTAAGCATTTTTACAAAGTGATACCCCAATTAATGATATCGGACATTTTTCATTTTGAAGAAAAAAGAAAATTTTATTTTATATTGAATTAAAAGCAGTTTCTTATAACGATTATTTTTCAACTCTGTTGTATCTTGTGAATATCCTGGTGATGTAATAGGTGTGGTTTCAGATTT